>JAWNLT010000376.1:1207500-2415000 GCA_035042145.1 Drosophila kokeensis | reverse complement strand
GCTTAATTAAAATTTAATTATTTTGTTATTTGCGATTTTTTGTTTTGCTTTTGATACAAGTGCTTGAAGTAGATCATAAGCAATACGCAAAAATTGTTTTGTTTTTTCATTTATTGTACGATTTGGGCATTTTATTAGGGTGTCTATTTTCCAAGTAGAATGTCAGTTTAGGTGCCGATTCCGATTCTGTTAAGTTAAGTAACAAAATGGCTGTAAAAATTCGGGTATTGTTCCAAGCTTTTATACGTATTAGTACCTTGTTTTAACGGTATACTTCCGGTTCGAATTTGGAAATGCTTTATGACATTGAGGTGTCAGCAGGTAAAGGGTATGATATCTTCTGCCTAACCTGAACCTGAACTGATGGAAATGGATAGGTTGACTGTGCTGTCACTCTTACCAAACTTGTTGTAACTTGAATCTATCAAAGATTGGCAAGTCTCCGGCGGTGTCAACCAAGCCATTAAGATCTGTATGAACAAACGGATCTCCGAGACTATCAGAGCTAAAGACTTCAATTTTGGAATAGATGCTTTCGTATACCAGTAAAAGTAAAAAAAAAATGATCATTATGATATTCTACTACGATGTTTGGGATCGCATACTGTTTTCTCGGATCAAATAATATATATAAATTACAAAATAATAAATTTATTTCGATTTCGATTCTAAATTTCAATCGGGAATAATGCGATTCCGATTGCAATTCCGATTGCAATATAATGAGTTTCTCGTTTCACGAGACTGACATTGCAAAACTTGTATTGTACACAATTTGTTGTTCTGTAAACAGAATACTTAAAAAGCCCTTGGCACAAATACTTGCAACAAAGTGTAAATACAAACATTTCAACAATGCTTTCTTTTTTTCTTTTTGCTGTGCAACGCGGCTGCATTTGATAAGAGCTAGAGGCACCTCCGGCCGTTGGTAAGAGATCTCCCCCAGAGACTGTCTGCCATTTATGTGCGGACTGAAAGCGCCTAAAGTAAACATTTAATTGCGCCATTAATTGCGCGGTAAGTGTGCCAGATGCACATGCTCTGCGGTTGCAAGAGACTGAGCGACTCTGCCACATACACAGCCACAAGGTGCAACCGAGACGCCGACTGCCCCTCGCCACGCCTCTGCCATGGCCAACAAAATGAAAAAAAAACAAAACAAACAAATTCCATTATTTAAGTGCTGCTCAGTGGTGCATTCGCTGCCTTCTCGATTCCCATTTCGATCTCCCTCTGCCCTAACCCACTGGCTTTTACGAGCGCTCCTCCATTAAAGAGCTCTGGCTTGGATTTTTGCTCCTCGATAGCTGCCCCTCTGGCGGCCACCTTCCATCCAAATCCAAGTCACAGCTGAAACTTCTGGTGCATTAACTTTGTGTGTTAATGCGAAAATTTATTGGCAATACAATCGACGTTTTACGATTCTTAAGTTGACAGTTTTCTTCTTTACTTGATGCCTAATTGTTGCCGTTGTTTTTTTCAGTGCCCTGCCTTTCCCTTCAATAGCTAATTTTAATTTTTTAATTTTACAATAATTAAAATTTATTCATAGCTATTTTAAAATTGAATAAAATTAGAGCAGAGTCAAACAAGTAAATAAATTTATATATGAATATGGATTAATCGATAAAGGGAGGGAGGCTATGAGACTAAGAATTTCTCATAAGTTAACTCTTAAATAAAATCTATTAGAAACTTAATTGAAAACTGCTTAGACATTTTTTAATAATTCGCGCCTTCATTTAAATAGTAAACAACATTGGAATAATTTGTTTTATTTACTTCTTGATCGGTTGGATTTTAGATTATTTATCATGGCGTATATCTTAATTCACAAAATGTTCTAGGCAGTTCGAAACAACAGGGATATACTTTTCTGCTACTATTCAGTTAGTATTTATGTATACCTAAATAATATATAAACTCTAATACGGAAATACAGCTTTTTCTTATTATTTAGTTAGTAAATATCTCAATAATATTTGACTTCAAATGCTTTCACAAATATTTTAGCTACTCAAAAAAATAAAGTCCTGAGCGAATAGGAAATTTTTTTTTTGTTAGTTTTCTCCTTAGTTGAATGTTTTACTATTTTTTTAATTTTTAATTTTGCTGGCAAGTAGAAACATTAAGCCATACATAAAAAACGCAATTGTTTAATTTTTAAATGAGTAGCGATTCCATCCTAACTGGAGGAAAAACCACCCTCAACAAAATAACAATCATGGAAGATGCACAACTTTGCATTCTTACTTAAGTGTCCAATTGATGACACTTGTCAGATAGCCTGTACAATTTTTCCCACATTTTCTAATTTTATGCGTATTATTACAAAAAAATAAAATTATATAATGGAACTTCGATTAATTATTTAAGAAATCGGGCTAAGCCTTGTCAGTTGAAAAGGTAAATAATATTTTCGCATGCTTTTGGGATTGGGCATCCCAATTTATTCATACTATATTTACCATACTATCTACTATACTATGCACTATACATCCTAACTAATTCATACTATATATATATCATACTATCTATTATAAATTTATATATATATAATACTATCTAGTATATTTATATATATATATAATACTATTTAGTATACCATATCATACAATATTTTTAATCTGATTGGTTCTAAGCTTTCCCAATCCTTGCAACTAATGTTGGATCAGTTTGCACTTAAGTTCGCCAGAAGTTATATATTTATTTATGTATTTTTAAATTTAAATATAAAATTTTATTAATCATTTAATTTAATTTATTTTTTACTTAGTTTAGTGTGCATTAAAAATAAATAAATAAGATTCAAGCTAGTGTATATATTTCTTAACTTAAGTTTAGCCTTAAGTTGACAATCTTTATGTATGCTTCAAGTTTTGAACTGTTATTTTGAATACCATCGCATAATATATTCAAACTAGTTCTTTAGTGATGCTAAATACAAAACAGTTTTCAAAGATTGCGTTTATTCTTAAACGAATCTGCGGAATGAAGGTGGGAAAAGCGGTGCCTGGACAAGGCAGCCCATCAGCTGGGCAATGCCTGAGTCCATTTAGTTAATCGAATGGAAAACCAAACAAAGGCCGCAATTAACATTAAGTCCTTCGCGAGGTAATTTCTCGGTCTCCTGGGTTCGGTCTGGCTGTGGATGCGGAAATGTGAGGACGTAAGGACGGGGGGAGTGTGCCGTGCCACGGTGTGCTCGCACACACACATATGTGTGCTAATTTAGAATTTTGGTGTTGTATGCAACAAAGAGGCGAAGTAGCCTCACTTTCAGCAGCAGCAGCACAAATGCCAAACATTGTTGGGTTACATTTGAGAAAAGCATGTTGGTTGGCAAACAATTTCACATAAATTTGCCTCAAAATACCACCGACAAAGTGTGCGAATGCAACAAAAAGCGAGCAGCGGGCAAGGTGGTATGGCAGCAGCAGCAGCAGGAGTGGGAGTGGGAGTGGGAGTTGTGCCACAAGCCGTGCCCAAAAGTTTTGCTTAGCACTCATTTCGTTTTGGCAAACATGAAAATGTATTCCAGACACGCATTGCTGCCATTTTGCAAACGTGCCATCGAATGAGTCTCGACTCAGGGACAAAAACTCAAGAGTCGGTTGGAGGCAGTTGTGGTGGTGGCGGTGGGGGTGGTGCTGGCAGAGGACGCGCCCAACCACTGACATTCGCATCCGCCCACACAGTCAGCGAGCAGGTTGAAATTTTCCGCCTGAGTTTGCGCCCCTGCGCCAAAGGAAAACTTCGCAGGGCAAACTTATTTTGCGAAAATAAGTAAAGTTTGAATTTCGGCGAACATAAATTATTTGGGCAAATGGGAAATTGCGAGGCCTGTGTGCGAACTGTGAATTGTGAATGATTCCCCACGGCCTTGCCATAGTTTTTCATTTTGCGCATACACTTTATAATCGCTGGCGAAAATGTATGAAATAAATAAATAAATATAATACAGTTGCAGCCTGCCATCCTTGTATCTGCGCCCTGCCATTAGGCACAGCCAACGCCAGGGCATCCTCGAGGAGCAGCCAGCAATGCCATTTGCCTGTCTCTCGTCTCTCGTCTCCCGTCTCAGTTTTTGCTTGCTGCCACTTTTTTCTCGCAGCTTGCCGAAACTTTTGCTGTTATTGCATTTGTTGCTGTTGCCGTTGCTTTTCCTGTCGGACTACAGATACTTTGCGCTTGTAACTTATGGATACGACCCCAGCCGCAGCAGCCGCAGTAGCAGCAGCAGGAGCAGCCGCAGCCAGAGCTGGAGTTGAAGCGCCAGCAAGGTGCGCAAATTGCCAGAGTAACAGCAAGGGCAACGACACACTCACAAAAAAGTTGCATTTGAAACTAACAACTTGTTCCTGTTTATAAATAATTTCTAGATACAAGAAAAAAAAACTTGTTTTTTTTTTTAATATTTTTTAAATATTTATTATTAAGACTTCCAATTTTTAGAAATGGAAACCAACAATATTAAAAATACTTTGCAAAATTCAGATGCAGGTCGCGCCTTCATAAAGCAGTAAAATGGTACGTTTTTTTTTAAGTATAAATTAAAATAAAATAAATATATATTAATATATTTTATAAATATATTAAAATTATAAATATATTAATATGTTTTATAAATATATTAAAATATAAATAAAATAAATACTATAAAAGTCTGCGAAATGCTTGAGTATATGTGAAATCTTCACATACTAATACTAACTTAATAATAATCTAACTAACTTAATAATAAAATTATTTAAGAAAAAACTTAATAGAAGAATTCTTCTGCATGTCTAATAATGTATGTAAAATAGAAGAAGAACACACTATGAAATTAGACATAGGTTTTCCTCCAACTATTAGAAAAACCTACTCTGAAATTATGCAATGAAAATTCTGATTATTTAGAAATTCACAAACTTTAATTTAAGAAAGTTACTTTCTGAACAATATGGTCTCCAAAAGTATGACGAATTTCTAAAATTCCATCTGATTTTTTTCTGAGTGCAGGGTGAGAGGCAAGGAGGAGGCAAGGAGGAGGACTACCTTGAAAGCTGTGGTGTAATTTGTATCTAATCTTGCCTCATGTTTATATAAAAGCAACGACGACCCGGAACGGGGCAAAACAACAGCGGCACACACTCTGACACACACACACACACACTGTGACACACACACACACACGCACACAGAGACACACCAATAGAGTTTTTCTTTTTTGCAATATGGCGCTGTCAAGGGTGCTCTCATTCTTCTGGTTGTGCGTCGTTCTGTTTCCTGCTGTCCTTGCTCCTGTGGCAATTGTCCAAGTCAAAACTACATCTATGCGAGCATGTTGCTACCTACACATACATACATATACACATGCATGCATACATCCATTTGTATATGTATTTATATATATATATCTTGTATTTATATGGACTGCTGAGCAGTGCTGTGTTTGGGGCGGTGCCTTTTTGCTGGTTTTGGAATTTTAATAAAATTGCACAATTCCCAACTAAAGATAGATACTTCTCGTGTAATTTACGATGATGGAAGACAGCAGCGATGGCAAACGGAGCACACAGCTGAGGGGGAACTGTGTTCTCTCCACCAATTTGGCTGCATTAATGGAGAACACAGCGTTGCCAGATTGACGCCACTGAACACAGCTTGTGGTCGAAGTTTACCGTTGAATGCGCCTTAAATTGTTAATGTTTTGAAAATAATTGAAGCTCCGACTGTCATTTTCAAGCAATTACAATTTTCACTTATGCAAGTAAGATGAGTTTTATTTTATTTACTTTATGCGGGAAACTGCCAAAAAGAGGTAGAAACTAAAAACAATTCAATTATTTGAATGTGCTAGGAATATTTTTGGAATAATAATAATAATTGTTTTGTAAGGCTGCTCAAAGAAGATTTTATACTGTAATTATTTAAATTTATATTTATTTCTTTGCAAAAAAAAACTATGAGCTATTAAAATATTTATATTTTATAACTTTTCTACTATTTTTTAACAACTCTGCGATAAAGATCCATGTTTTGCATGCCACTTCTGAATTTTTTGTGTAGAGATGTTAAAAGATAATTTTTTACTTCACTTGATTAAATTAATAAAATTAAAAAAAACTGTGATTAGATAAATTATAGATATTTTTAAAAAATGGTCCTAGATTTTTTAAATAATATTTTTTATTTTTAAAATTATATGACATGTGTAGTCTATGATTTTTTATGAAGGGACGCTACAGGATAATTTTCTACTGTTGTTAATATAATTACTTATATTTTTATTTTTCTTTTAACTCTTTTGTGGAAAGGAAAAACATTTCTGAATGCCACTTCTCAATTTGTTGTAGATAGATCATAACAGAAATTACATTATTTTTATTTGCTTAAAAAAACTTAAAAGGCTTAAATTGATTATATTTTTATATTTTTTTTTGCGATTTTGCTTATTTTTTTCAACGAAAAAATCATACTTTTTGAGTAAACTTTTTTAGAGATAACATTTTACTATTTAATTCAATTTAATTAAAAAATTTGCCAGCTACAGAGATGTCAAAAGATAATTTTCAACCGTTCTTCAATTGAGTTTATTTACATTAATTTTTAACAGTTCTTTACTATGATACTGTGAAAAAGGTCAATATTCTGCATGGCACTTCTCTCAGCTGCTGGTCACAATTCTGTTTATATGCCTCGAAAATTAAACTGGCCTTCTGGCAACTCTGCACTGGTGTTGGAAAAAAGCTAAAGGCCAGGTAAGAAGTGTCCAGGTCTTCGCTTATTTATTGATGAAATCAACTACAATTTGACACGAATCTGCCGAGTGAGGGCAGGAGGCGGAATTGCCAGCTTTGCCAGAGTGCCAGCTTAATTTTACCCAATTGATCAATTTGGCCTTATGACCTTTTGCGCCCGTCTCCGTGTTGGTTACATATGCAGATGGACGTTGCTGCTACCGTTGATTGTGCCACAAAATCGAAAGCCCATATCATGTAATAGTAATGATGGTAATCATCAGGGAAGCGGACATCAGCAGGAGCGACAGACTCGTGAACTTAATGTAATTACGGAGCGGTCATGCCCAACCGCGGCCATGCCCTAATTGGCCATTGAGGCCTCGCTGGCGCTTAATTGGAATACCATTAATTAAACCTAGAGCGACCGCCCGCGCTTCTAATTACCACACAAAAATTGTTAATCAAACTAAGTTGGGAGTACGTAACTTTTGCTGAGCGTCCTTTATATTTGCCTAGGATTACAGCTCGCTCTCGAACTTGTCTCAAAGTGAAAGTTGTCTGCACAAATTGCTGGGATTACCTGCAATGTTGACAAAGCCCCGGCATCAGGTGCCCAGCCGCGAAGGGGTTAGGGTGAGGGTTAGGTTTAGGGACACGTATCCTTGCGAGCGTAAAATTCGTGTAGCGAAAACACAAAATTTTCACGGTACGTCAAAAAATGCGCATCTTTTTATGATTTGCGGCTAAAATGGATTTTTAACTCCTGCCAAACAGGCAGCTGAGACGCATTGTCAGAGCCAGAGACAGAGCCAGAGACGGAGCCTTATCCCTTCAGTGGTTATTGCGATTTAAAGGGAACTGAAACTGCGTCGCGTCCACGTCTAGTCAGGTTGCACAAAGGGTTGTACGGTTTGCGATGACAATTGTTGCAATTCCCTGAGACGGAATCATAAAAAACACACACACACACCCAGACACAGAGGCTCTGCCTGCGTCGGCAAGGATACGGCAGTAAATCAAAGTTGGTTCAGCGGAAGGAAAAGTGAAAGTGAAAACGGCAAAAAGGCCGCTTCGCATTCCCGAAGAGTATCCCGCCCAGTTTGATTTGAATGCTCGCCAGATTTGCTTTATTTTATGGTTGCCATAATGGAAATTGCAAGAAAACACCCCGTTTTTTTTTCAGGTGCACTCGGCAAACTTTTTAAGGGTTGTTCTTGTCTTCGGTCGCTTCAGCTGCTTCCACCATTTAAATGCTCGCTTTAATCCATGTAATGACAACATTTACAATATCTACCATTGAAATTGGATGGCTCCTCCTTCCGCTCTTATTTCTTTTTTATGAATCAACCGCAACTGCAGCAACAATAACAATGGAGTTGCCTTTTGCAGCCTACCTATTTTTAAATTGCCTTTTATTTTCTCATTTTTATGCCAGCTAATCGCAGATCATAATTTACTTTCACAATTTTGTAATCCTTTTTTAAGGCAGCCTGTTATCTCTGCGATTCATTTTTTTTTAGAAATGCGAATTATCTTCGAGAGAACCTATAAGAATATCAAATAAAACTTAAAAGTATGTCGCTTACAGGACTGGAAATATTGGCTCCATATTCCGAATGTTCCCAATATTTCCAGTCCTTCAGCTGCTGAAGACGATGTATATGAAAGCTGTGATTATTCTGGACTTGGATAAGAAAGTGTATTATGATATTTTAAAAACTAAAATCCGCATTTGCGAAAATGGAAAATCATTTCGTTTCCATTTTCTAAAGGAACTCAAAAGAAAATAATATTTTGCGTAATTTAGAGCATGCAAAAAAGCAACGTGAATATTTTTATTAAAAAGGAAACGGAAAAACGAATCGTTAATTGGAACACGCTTGAATAAGGTCAGAAAGAATTCGGAATTAGCCTTAAACAGCATATCTTAAATTGGTGCGCAGTCAAATTGAGTATTCATAAGAATTAATTAAGTTGAGAACTAATTAACTTAAGACCTTATCCATGTTGACTAAGTCTCTCTTGTATTTATCTTCTGCGTTTTTATAATTTATTAATTACTCAATGTTAATTTTATACCATTTAATATAATATTTTTATTTTAGCTTTTAAAATTAATTTGAAATTTTACTTTTAAAACATTTTGTTTATATTGTGGCCTTTAAATAAATGAAATTAACATTTAAAATCTTGTTTATTTAAAATTTTTAAACTTTCATTCAATTTGAATTTAATTTTTTAATTTTTAATTTAATATGCAACTTTTAGTTGATGTTTTAAAACAATTTCTTAAATTTGAACTGTTTTTAGACAACAATAAATGATATACAAATTTAAATTAAATTTTTTATAGTCAACTTCGAAGCAGTCTGCTGAAAAGTGCATAGCAACCAGAAACAATTACGAATTTTATTGACAGTCTTTATATATACACAAATAAAAAAAAAATAATAAAATGTTTCAAATTTCAACTTAAAATGCATATGTATTAAATTTGTTTGTTTCAGTTAATTTATGTATATTTTTTGTCTTCTCTTCTGTGTCGATTGATGTTGGTCGACATTGCATAAATAAATAAATAAATCAAGAAAAAAATGTTAAACAAAATTGTCTCCACTTTGGAATGTCATTTGAATTTCAAATGATTTGAACTTTTTGGGCGGATTTCAAATCCATTATGGAGACAATGTGAGATTATGCTAAAGAACTGGAAATATCCTTGACTGATTTAGTGTGGCGACCAAAATATCAAACAGATAAGATTGCGGCTCGGACAGATATTGAAAGGCAATAAGAAAAGACTCCAACTCCCAAGAGATCTGTCAGATATGGGGCAGCAATCTGTTAACGTTAACGGAACATGTGTTAATTCAGGATCGTAAAATTTGTGTGGTGTCTGCGCTAAGCAGAATGAAATAAATATTTACTGCATTCCAAATTAAAAATAAAACAAAACACCAGACGAAAAGGCACATTTCTGTCTCTACCAACCAGAGCTGGGCACGCAAAGTAATTTATTTATTTCGAAGTTTCCAATGCATAGAAATGGACAAGATAAGACATGGGTCAACTCAGACAATGGGCTGAGATTTGAACTGGGTTTGGGACACGCTGGTGACTTATGTTTCAGCGGCGGCGTTGAATTATGTTGATAAAATACGAGCGGAAAATATGAAAACAACCTAAATAAAAAAAGAGACATGACAAAAATGCATTTCAAAATATTGAAAACAAGTTTCCATTGAAATGCTCTTTCAGGTTTGGCCTGCCCACGAGCATGGCGACGACCGCCACTTGAGTGTCAAGTGCCAAGATCTGAATTTGGATTTGTTTTCGGGTTTGGATTTGGTGCACGCCTGCAATTGCCAGATCGGAGACATTGCTCATTTTGAAGTGGCTTTTACGCGAGTTGAGAAAACAGACATTAAACTGTTTCGAAAATGAAAAATTGTGCTATATGAGCGGCATATACAAGTATCCGTATCAGTATCAGTATCAGAGCCAAGGAGCTGATCGATGCAGCAAGTTTGCGCTTTGAATTTCAATGGCGGCCGCATCTCCAACCCCAACCCCAACTCCAACTCCATCTCCATTTCCATCTTCCGCAATGGGTGCCGACGACGAGTCCCATCGAGTCCCACATCGTTCTCCGATGTACTTATAACAAGAGTCAAGTGCGGGGCAGCAGCAGATAGCCAGCAATGGCTGTGTGACTGTGAATAGTGCACTGGGGCACAGTGAGTTATGGCGCGGGCGGGGTTAGCCCACTATTGATAGCCGGCAAGAGCCGAGCCGAGCTGGACTGAGCTGAGCTGAGCTGAGCAGCGCAGCGCAGCGCAGCGCAGCGTGTTGCGTCGCCCATTTTAATGCGTTTCTCTGACACGCCATCAAAATATGCCTTGTGATTTTTAAAATGCTTTAATTGAGGCCCCGAGGAGTCCGAACACAAATCTGGGCGGCAGACAAAATGTCTGTTTTTCGTTCTTCAGATGCAAAAGTGGCAACTCAATTAAAATTCTCAAAGCATTCACTTTACTTGAAAATCGTTTCAACTGCCTGCTGCGTGTTACTCACTTGTCGAGTAAAAACACGAAAAAGGCGTCGGCAATCCCAGAATCTCGTGTTTATCATTTCTACATTTGGCTCGCATATTTCTTAAGCTTATTAGTTAAATTGGAGAGCAGGAAACAATGTAGTTGGCAGATAAAAGTATTAACAGATTTATTTACAAACAAACATCAGCCCAAAAAATATCCGTAATGAAATTGTTTGCCCAATAGCTGAGTCGTAAACTCGAAAGCAGTAAAAACTTGAATGGTTTATTATCCCAATGAATTTGAATAGTAAACTGGGCACCATACAGGCTGAAAATATTTGTTCTAAGCTTGAATAGACTTATGCTTCCGTTCCCAACGTTTTAGTTTCTCAGATGCCGAAGATAACAGAGTCGATTTAAGATCCGATTAAAGCCAAGTTTCTTTGACTGGTCTTAAGTTGAAACACATGAATCCTAATATTTTTGAATAAGCAGATCCACAAATAATACAACAATAAAACAGAAAGGGTAAATTAAATTCTATTTTGTAGTATTTTGTTTTATTTTCGATTGGCTGCAAGAAACAGGTGATTTTAAATCCGATTAAAGTCAAGTTTGTTTGACTTTTTTTCATTGCAAACAAATGAAACTTAATTTGTTTAATGAACAAATTTACTTATAGTAGAGGAAAAGCAAGAAAAAATTAAATTAAATCTTATATTGTAATATTACTAATTGGCTTCACGACAGATTCATTGAAACAGGAAACAAATTTAATTTTTGGAATCAGCAACATTAAAATTAATAAAAACAATTTAATTTTCGACCGATTACGAGAGGTAATTTTAAATCTAATTAAAGTCGTGTTTATTTGATATATGAAAAAAAAAGAATTTTAATTTTCAGAAAGATCAAATATTAAAATGGTAGAACAAAAGGAAAGTCAAACTATAAATTAAATTCTATTTTGTAATATTAACAAATGGATTAGTGATTTATTCGGCATCAAGACAAAGATGATTTTAAGCCCGACTAAAGTCAAAATGATTTTATTGTTTGATGTAAGTTGAATCAAATAAATCTAAATAAACTGCTATATTAAATATATTTAGAGAAAGAAAAAATAAATAAAATTCAATATTATAATGATAACATTTTTATTTTCCTGCTTTTCAGCATTTTTTTAAAATTAATATTTAAGTAAAACACTTGCAACGGAAAAATCCATTTAATACCTGCTGTTCGCAGTTAGTGAGTATTTTGCTTTAAAATTGCATAAAATATTGCTGCACTTAAAATAAAAATGAGGCACTTAAGCGAAATGAAATTGGAATTACAAAAGCCGCAAAAGTGAAATTTTAATGTTTATTCGACTAATTTGAGTGCTCAAAAGTACATATTAAAGCAATTTATGAACACTTTAAGCGCAAAGTCACATTTTGTGTTATTGCTTATGCGAAGTGTAATTAGATAATTTGTAATTTGTTGGGATTGAATAACAAATAAGTCGAAAATTTATGGCCTGAGTCAGGTACCAAAATAAATTGAGGAGCAAAACTGTCCTTTTGCGGACTGCGATAAGGCAAAGTGCAGTTTTTTTTTAAGAAGCAATCGAGAAAACTCTTCCGCCGTGTTGCATAAGAAAATTGAAATTAATGGTAAGAAACGGAAGCGTACAGTTGCTTAAGATTATAGATATATATATTAACTGGGTGTGGCAGCTGGATGAATGTCGAAATTGATTTGAAGCTGTGCTCCTTTTGCCAGCAGCCCACTTGGTATGTAAATTGGACCGTGGTCGCTGGTCGCTGGTTGCTCGTTGCTCGTTTTATTGCCAATATTAAATTAAATTAATTAAATTTTCTGCAGCATAATCCTTTGCAAAACGCATAAATTTGTTCATTAAGTGTGTGTGTGTGTGGGTGTGCGCAAATTCTGTATTCAATGTAACAAGTACATACATATATACATATATAAATGTATATATAAATATATAGAATTCAAGCTGCTTGATGTACATACATATGTACAACTGTGTATTTATGTTTGTTTGTATGTACCTACTTATATTGATTTTTATCTCGCCGGCATCGCAGCACGAGGGATGTTGGTATCCTTTGTCCGTGCACAGAGCCAGTCCCTAAGAGTTTTACATAACCATGGTTTCCTCGCTTTCCCTTGTTTTGCTTGCCACACAAACAAACAGTTATACAAACGTGTACATAAGTATATAACACACCAAAGCTCCGTGTACATAAGCGACGCCCAATATGAAAAAGCTCTGTGTTTGCTTCTTTTCGAAATGAAACAAACACAAAAGCCGGCTGCAAAATTGCGATGTGCACATAATATATAGGCGAATTTTATTGACTTGTCTAATGCGATTTATGGTAGCTTAAAATATTTAAAAATATTTGTATATTTATAATTATTATTTATCTATTAGTTTTCATTCTCTCTGAGTTTGTTATTCAATTGACTGAGAAAAATGCCCAATTTGAAGAGCTGCACGTGGTGTAAGCCAATACCCGAACCATCACTGCTTGCGCCCTCTGGCGCACTGCAAGCGCACACACAGCTTTATGGCATGCACGGCAGAGGGCGCCCATTAGGTGTGCCTATCGCACGCACACAAGCATAACTCAAAGCTATGCATGTGTTGGTGACAGCGTGCGAGTGAAACGGCTACAGAGAGACAGACAGATAGGAAGAGAGAGACAGAGATAGAGTGATGGTTGCTCTGCGCACAAATCAAACATGGCTGCCGTTAGTTAGCACTGTGTGTGCGTGTGTGTGTGCGTTGGGCATATTTATCTGGCGCTGTTCAGTCGCCTGGCTCGTTTCATCCCCCCTTGCAGAGGAAGCACATATATGAGACACATGCGCAAACAAAGTCGGCGTCAAAGTCGACGTCGAAGTCGTTTTGGGTGCAGCTGCTTATACGCTTTGTCCTCATCTATATATATTTATATATACATATATAAAATTACTTTTTTTTCATTTTATTTTGGTTGTTTTCTCGACTGCAGTTAGGATTCTCGACTGCAAGCGGGGAATGCAAATTTTTGGAAAAGTTTCGAGCACTGCTTGCAGTACGCCGATAAGCTTGGATATCTCTTTGAGCTTTCGCCAAATGCGGGATTAGCTCATCTTTTATATAAAACACATTTGGCTAGATCCGAAGACGAGTGTTCATTAAATTCTTGTCTCCCCGTGGCATGGCCAAAACAACTTAATCCCAAATGCGTGGCACGTCCGCATAAATGCTGTCGAAAATTGTCAAATAAATCACTCATATTTATACAAATGCCCCTGATATCCGAGCCATTGCCGCAGGTTGACTCCAGACGTCACTAGCCGTAGCCAATATGCAAATTAATATACCACCAAACCAACACACCGCCTCGCCGCATAGTTTTTTAGTCTACGTCAGCCAGATAAGCGCGTTCGCTCCAAACGTGTTTCCGCATAAATTATTACTAGCCAGCCGACAGCCAGCTGGAGATGACAAAAGACAAACGACAACAGACAGCGGACAGCGGACAGCAGAGAGTCCAACATGGCAGGCAGTATGGCAACTAAGTGGCATGGCTGCTGTCTGTCACATATGTGTTTCACTCTAGATCGCTGCTGCTGCTTAAAACGAACACAAACAAAAAACAAATCGCATCTCTCTAATTGAGGTCAGTTCAAAATTATTTAAAGTTTGTTCAATATTGTCTTAGAAAATCATAATTAAAATGAAAAATGTTTAACTTCAGTTATTCCATAAATATAAATTGAAATTCCACAATTGAAATTGTTATAAAGAAATATATTCCACAAAAAAATAAATCAGCAAGCAAAAATTCGTTTTTTTGGGAGATTTGCATTTTGGATTTTTGAGCGCAATCTTGCCTATTAATATAATTCGTTTTTAGGGCATATTAACTCGGAATCTGTAAAGAACTAACCGAAGCTAAGTATGCAAATTTTGTCGGCTGCTTTAATCAAAAAGTTGTCGGCTCGAATACTTCTCTTTGGATCAGCAATAAATTGTATAAGGTTTGAGGGAAGTGGTGCTGAAGAAGCTCTACCTTAAACTCGGAGCACAAGAAACACTCAGCTCCTCAATGATGCTCACATTTGTTGCTAGAACCGCGAAAGGCTCCCATTCAAAAAAAAAAATATAAAATAGAATACAAATATTTTTAATGGGTTCATCGATTTGTACTACGTGTGTTATAGATTTCTCAGGTACCACAATCTGATAATTTTGAAGCTGACAGGAGTAAACACATTAATAATTTATAATTTATCTTCGGTAACGGAGCATTAAAGTGTACGTTAAAACTTGTCAAAGGTGTATGCAAATATTTTGAAGAATTCATAACAGTGTGTGAACGCATAAAATGGAAACTCATTATTGGAACTGTAAAAACACCCTCCGAAATTCAATTGAGAGCACCTGCACTTTTCCTTATCAAATCAAATATAATATTCTTCAGATTTTCGTTTTGTTACACTTTGGCTAACTACTTAAATGCTCATTGAATAAAAAGGAGTGTCTATATAATAATAATATATATATATTTAATAATAATATTATTAATTATTAGTAATATTAATATTTAATATTTTTCAACTTCCATCCGTCGCAACACGACGGTCACAAAATGGCTGCACAATTATTAGATGTAAATTGATTGATTTAATTAGAATTAAGATGAATAATTCATAATTCATTTGTTATCATTGTTGAAAATTACCCCCATGGGTTGACTATATTTATTAAGCTTTTATGGTTATAGAAAATTTGTTCAGTAATGATGTGACTACTTGATTGACCAACTGTAAAGATACATACATAAGCTGGCTGAAATATAAATACCCGATGAAAGCATCAACTTTTTCTATATTATAAGAAATTAGGAATTGAATATGTATGCAGAACATATCATATGGATAACAATAAAACAAAGATCAGGAGTATTTAAATCTAATTGCAAACATTCGAAAATATATATTTTTACATTATTTTTCATTACTACTGCTATTTTTAGCTATTGTTATTGTATTAAAAGTTATACTTCCATTTCTATGTGTATTTTGTTCAATCCTCTTGTGACTTGCGCAATAAATTAAACAAAATAATTAATAAAATGAAATATCTATATTTAAGAGACAGCACAGAGTATCTCCGAGTCGGCAAAATCTACACAGCGCGTCAAACGATCAGTAATAAAACAACAGAATTTGCATTTCCAAAGAGTTGCCACAGCATTTAAATTCGCTGCTTGCTTGCCACTCAGCGCCATTGTTGTTCCCGAGTACTTGCTGCCCGTAATGCGACACACTAAGGCCAATAAAATGCCACTAAAAAACAACAAGAAACAGCTGAAAAAAAAGACTACTCGAGGCAAAGCAGTTTCATTCATAAAAAACTGCAGCCGCAAGACGTTGCACAGTCTCTGCGACTATTAGAGAGGCTCAGCGACGAGAGGATGAGGAGGAGGATGGGGATGAGGATGAGCAGTGGAGCCTGGTGTACTTCAGTCAAGTCGCGCGCTTGGCTTTTACGACCGGGAGAGAGTCATATGACATGGCCAAGACCAGTTGGGTTGAGTCTATGGCCGCTTTCAGCTACAGCTACAGCTACAGCTACAGCTTCAGCTTCCGTCAACGTCTTGGGCGGCACTTAACGTCGCTTAATGGTTGCCATAATAATGCTTTATTTAACTATCGAATGTGCTCTCTCTCTCTGTCTCTCTGTCTGTCAGTTGCTGTCTCTTTCACTCTTTGGTTTATCTATGTATGCGTGTACATTTGCGGTGTCTGGCGAGCGTCTGCCGTTGACCGTAAAATTTTAATATCCCCCGTCATTTTGGTGCGTGCTTCTTCAGCGCAGAGCAGAGAAACCGAAATCAATTGGCAGCCAATCTGCAACACCTTTATGGCCATTTTATGTGGCATACTTTTAACCTTGACATTGTCAATTTGACAGTGGCGCCGCCAGCCTTAATGACCATGTCCACAACCACAACCACAGCCACAAGTACAAGTACTGCTCAACAGCACTGTACTCTGCAACCTGCCTCAACGTGTCCCACATCGAAAGTGTCATAAAACACACAAGTGGCTGCCAGAATGCTCTGCTCGTCTTCGCTACCCGCTGCTGGATGTGGGAAGGGGGAAGCGGGAAGCGGGGAAGCGGGGAGCAGGGGGGCGGCCAAGCGAGCATAATCCATCATAAACATTTTTATGGTTGCTCGCATTTGGCCCACTGCCCCTCCCCGCTCCCTCCCCTCCCCCCACCGGCGCCGGCGGCTGACTTTGTTATTCTTGTTACTGACGGCAGTAAAATTCGTTAAACGCTCAACAAATTGTTTATTATAGCAATTTGGCAATAAATGCGGCCATTAGCTCATTGTAGGTGTTGCCACCGCACACTTATCCATCACTTATCGCACCCCCCCTCCACTCCCCACCCCCATTCCCCTCTTGACTCCCCTCATTTTGCATATATGTACACACGGAATAGGGAATAGAGCTCGTAGATTTGTTGTTTACGGTTCGATTTGAAACGTGTCAGCATTTTTAGCGATTGGCTAATCACATTGGGGCCTACACTGCGACGAGTACCAGCAGTTATCCGATATTGGCTTAGACAGATCAATATATATTCATATTGTCATCATAAATCAAAGTAGCAATTTGCATGGATTATTATGTTATTTCAACTCGCGCAAAAGGGGTATATTGAAGTTGAGCAAGTGTGTGCAACTGGCAGAAAGATGCAGCTCGATTACATATAGCACATGTATTAATTAATTAATTAATTATATTATAATAATTAATTAATTAAATTTAAATATTATTTTAACCTATTACACTAAATATGCCGCCTTTAAAGATTCATTTAATCAAATCATGTCTTTCCTTATTCTTTGAATTAATTTATTTTTCTCATATGCTTCTCATATCGCTTACTGGCTTTACTATCTAAGATTTGTTCTACTTATGAAAGAATGAATTATTGATTAATTATTATTTTAACTAAGTACGACGTATTTAAAGGCTGCGCATCTGAAGAAACTCAACATTCTCTTGAGCAGTCGCCAAAAATCACTTAATTCATTTAATTTGTTAACATTAAATTGCAGAAAAATAAAATTTTGTTTTTTTTTGTGATCAAACTTGAATTTGAAATCATGACTTTTCTTATTGTTTTCATGTGGTTCTTATATTGCTTACTTCTACTATCTAAGATGTGTTCTACTTAAGATAAATATTAAGTAGTGCTTAGGGTATTTAATAGTCGAGCAATCGCGACTAAAACAAATCTTACTTGTCGACACTGATCGATTAGGTCATATTCCAGATTATTTACCTAATACTACTTTCAAATAAATATATCTATTATTTATTATTATTATTTATTTTAGTAATTTATTTAGGTAGTCAAAGTTCCATTGCTGAGTTCAGAACCGGTTTTGCATGCTCTACAAAAAGACACAGCTCAAACTTTTTTAATATTAGAATATAAGTTTGTAGATGCTGAGGAAATGAATATGCTGACTGAACACAAGCTAAAGGGTATCATAATTTGTGATACCCATTCACTTATCTGTACATGTATTTGTAGGTGTATGTTTGTGACTCGCTCAGTCGCTGTTGATGAGTCCCAGCGGAGACCATTTCGAGCGAAATCTGCTCCCGTCATCGGAACTTATAAGAGAAGCTGACAAAAATTAAACGATTTTCTCATGCGGCGCTCGGATGAAGGCAGCGAATAAATAGTCTCAGTCATAAGTATGCCAGGGCTCTGATGCGGTGCCCATCTTAAGGAAGTTTGAATGTGGCCATTTGTATATGGATTCCATAAGTGAACACACACACACACAAGTTGACCTGTGTGTCGCCACACACACACACACCCACACCCACACACACGCACAGTCTCCCAGGGATTGCGATGCGATTTATAAATATCTTTTCTGTTATGCGCAGAGCGATGTGTCACTGCGAATGAGCAGCCTTCTCCTTCAACTGCCCCAGTCTGTCCCAGTCTGTCGTCTGTCGTCTGTCGTCTGTCCTCTGTTCGCACACTGATTCCCTGGCCGTCCTAATGTCTTTGACCTACTTCCACTGGTTGACTGCTTGACGCCTCAATGTGCGTGTAGCCATGTGGATAAATAGTTGTACGAAATGTATCTGTATCTGTATCTGTTGTATCCGACTTGTTTATGAAGCGGAAAAAAAATATAATTGCGTCGTCGAAAATTTCGAATATATTTTGTAATTAATTCTATTGGCTCTGATTGGACTTAATTAAAACGGTCTGTGTGGCGGCTAACGCAGCACAAGACACACACACATATATATATATATCTGTATATATCTATATATGAATATATATGTATATACTTATTTTTATTTATGTATATATGCTTAAAATAGCATGCATGCAGTCTTAAGTATATCTGCTTGCCAACCAGTTACTCAAAAGTCATTTTTATTTATAATCAGCTTTTAAGTCGAAAGTTTACAAAATATATAGAAATAATATTTAATTTCTTTTCTTTTTGCGTAATTAGAGATCATTTTTATTTAGATTTGAACCCAAACATATTTTTTTATTTATAATATTATTATTTTTACATCTCACTTGCGACAGACCTGACGACTCCGAGTCTTTAATTAAAATAATGCTCTTAATTATACGAGTATGTCTATAGAGATGTTAGCTGTGACTTAATTCGAGTGCATATGCATATGAATAGATAGGCACAGTGTGTATAGATAGGCATAGGCACAGTGTGCCTAAATTACCAACTGGTGTATATTTCACTCTCCCAAAATCAAATGGCATGTTCGGTCCAATTTGACGTTGCCACTGCGTCCCAATCTTGGCTATTTTATCACACGTCTTTGTAATGGCACTTGTTTGGTTTTTATACTCTTCCCTAGGGTATTACAGTTTTGTTGTGAAGTTGTTTGGAGCAGACGACAGCGGGGAATGCCTACACTCAGAAAATAAATCGCCCTCGATATTAAAAACTCGCTTTAATTGTTCAGAAAGTGAATTTTTTAAAGCAAGGTTAATGCTTTCTTCATTCCAGGGAGTTTTTTAAAATTCAGTAAAAATATTTCCAATTTCCTGGGTTTATCTCATGACAACAAAGAAGTCTAATATGTGCTTTATTGTTGCTAATATTACTTAAAATAGTGTTTAAAGATTTCTCATATTTAGTTTATAAATTCATATTTGGCAAAGCCATTTTTAGCCAGCAGAACTTTGCTACGCGAACTAATCGCTCAAATCAACTTTTTGGCACAGAAAGTGCAAAAAGACATATCCGATTACTATAGCTATATAGGAAAGACCAACTGAAAGATAAGATCTCTTAAAAAAAAACTGTTGTTTAGCAACGCAGCCAAGAGTGCCCATTGGAACGCTGGTTTTTTTTGTGATTTATTTATAAAATCGAATTATAAATATGAGGACTACACTTGGAGAGTGTATTTGATATTCGGCTTGCCTAAGATAGCTGTTAACTTTTTTTTTTTGATTACCCCGCCCTTTGTTTTGCTCCACTGTGTGTGCGTGTCTGCGGCAAAGTCAAGCACAAAACTCATTTAAATTCAATTCGAATGTTGCGTTTTGTGCTATATTTTTGGTTATTTTCTTCGGGACTGGTACATATTTTGGGCCTTTGATATGTTTGTTTCTATGTGTGTGTGTGTGTGTGTGTGTATGTGTCACAAGGCTGCGGGGGACGGGGGCGGCAAAGTCACTGAACGTTTAAATCGATTTGGGTTCGAATTCGAATTCCACCTTTGCAGTCTTCATGATTGTTTTGTTTTGTTTTGTTTTGTCTTGTTGTTTTTTTTCCTGGCTGCTGTTGTTTTTGTGTTGTTTTTGTTGTTGTCTTTGTTGTCGCTGTGTGCTTTGTTAACTTCCATTCTTATCCAAAATGGCTGCATTATTTGTACACACACTTTTTGTATTTTTCTTGAATGTTGCTCTGGAATTTGTACTGAGCCGCAGCGACTCAAAACGTGATTCATGCGAGTTGTGTGAGTGTTGTGGCCATTGTTGTTCTTGTTGCTGTTATTGTCTTTTATATTGATAGGGTGTATTTTATTTTATCGTGTAATATATGTCTGTGTGTGTGTGTGTGTGTGTCTGCATGGAGCATTCTTAAACAGTAGTCGACATTATGTAAAAGCTGTCGTCTTCAATTGCAGTCGCGGTTATGGTTTCTGTCTGATTGTTGGCAATTTTCATAAACGCACTAAATAAAATTTATATGTTTTTCGCTTATTATGCACCATAGCTCAATGTTAAATAAACAGCACATTGAATTCAATGATGAACAGCTGCAAATACTAAGCAATAGTAAATTAGTCTACCTGCAATTGTAAATATTGTATTTAATTGTCATTTATCTTTAAAGTTTGATTGTTGCTTTATTTTTGCATCATATCAAAATTACTTTAACTTGAGAGATAATGTGTTCCACATAATTTTACGCTTAGCTGCTGGCATTATTATGATTCCGAAATGCAAATGCATCTGCTGCCCCACTAAACTCGTCAGTCAGCAATCCAGAAATGGAATTAGCACGCACCCTCTGAATATTTTGTATTTTGTATTTTGTCTGCTCAATTGCAAAGTATGCTTGTCGCATACAAATATTTACATTTCCGGAGCAAGAAAAAATTATAATATATTTATTTCGTTCCGGTTCAAATTTGAAATCCGCATCAAAACATTTTAAGCTCCAAAAATTTGGTGGGCTTTCGCTCGGAAATTAAGATGTTCACAAAAATGGCAGTCGGAGATTGTTCTCGGCACAGTTTTAACCAGATTGTTGGATTAAGGGATTATTAAATAAGTAAGAATGCTCGAGTCAATGGAGCTCGATTGCGAGATAAACTGAAGCCTACTTGTTTTTCATCATAAATCAAATATGTTTTCGATATGAAAATTCATTAATATAAATGAGGCGAATATTTATTTATTTATTTAATACAAAAAAAGAATAAACTGATTAAAAATAAAAATTAATATTTATGCCGATTCAAATTATTTTTGTTCTTTATTTTTTTAAATATTTTATTTCTGTATGAGTCCACTTATATGCAAAAATTGATTCCGTTCGCAAAATATTAATGTACTTTATTCTCTTGTATTGGACATCTTGAAATTTTTACAGATTATAAATATATTGTCAATGTATATAAAAACTTAATTCGAAAGCTATTTTATTAAAATTGATTTTATTCCTTTTTTTAAATTGGAAACCTTTAGCTGGTACAGTGTCTGAGATCATCTTGCTCATATTGTTGAAAATTCCAGATGAATTGTTTTGCCTGTTGAATACTTTTGAACGATTTCATTATGCCGCCTTTAACCATTTCACTGAATATGAAATATGAAATATTCATTGAATAAATTGCTTAAGAGTTTACTTTGCTGTCTTCATTCCGCAATAATAAAATGCTTAGCCCCTTTTAAATGTAAAGGAAATGGTTAAAAGTCACGCAAGTTTTTAGCTTTTTATTATAAATATAATTTATATTTTCTTTTCTTTTTACTTAAGCGGATCGTTCGGGCTGAGTGCCCAAAGTATATTCTGCTTGTAACTGAAAGCTGCGAAATTTAATTGCTAATGGATTTTGTTGCCAACATACTTATTTTCATTACTGTAGAATTTCAAAAGTTAAGCAGAATAAAATAGTTTTTAATATTATATTCAAATTCGAATTATTTTAATTGAAGTATAAGAACTAAAAACGAATATTAAATTATCTTTCAGCAGTGGAAGAGAGTGACTAAAATTTAAGTTTGACTTACTTTATTTAAATGAGATTTTCTCTGACTTTTAACTTGGCTAATGTTAAGGAAGAACTAAGTTAAGTTTGAAGAGAGTACATGGATTAGATGAATATCCAAAGCAAGCTGTCCCTTTAACCATTTTTAGTGTTTTGGCCCCACCTCTGCCTGGCCGGGACCCATACGTTCAAACAATGTTAATAATGTTTAAAAGTAATGTGCTTCATTTCACCTTCCGAGCAGACCGAGAAAGATAAAAACTACAATGACAATGCGAACGAGAAATGTGAAAGAGTCAACAAAAAAAATATATATTTGTATATATGTGGCAATAAGGTTGCAAGCAGCAAGCAGCAAGCAGACACTCGAAATGAGACAGACTCAGATAGAAAAACAACAAAAAGACAAAAACATAAAGAAAAGAGAAGAAAAGCCAGACAAATTTTATATAAATAATTCACTGTTGTAACGTGCAAAGCTTTTCGAGACCATTTCAGTTAATTAATGAAACACAACCCAAACCAAACCAAACCAAACCAAAGACAAAACCCAAAGACGCAATTGGTGCTAAACTGCCCCGAACGAAGCCAGGAGGCAGCAGCCAGGAGACAGGAGTTAGGAGGAGGTGAAGGATGAGACTAAAGGACACCAAATGAGACTCTGTCAGAGTTGTGCGAAAATTAATAACAGACGCACACAGCTCCGACTCAGACTCAACTCCGCAGGCAACGCTCCAAATTTGAACAAATGGCGCAGCAAGGCGCTTGCTAAAGGCGTGGCAGGGGGCGGGGGGTGACTCAGTGGCAAAGAGTTCTGGCTCTAACCAAGGTGGATGGATGCAGGGCAAAGTGCAAATAACGGCGACACCAACGTGCGCGCCTCTCTACGAACTGGAGTTGTACGTCAGGTCGGGGTGGTGGTTGCAACATCTTTCCACCACCAATAAACATGCCACACACACACATACACACACACAAGCATGCTGAGTGTACGCTGTACGTGTGCATGGAAATGGCCATGATTCCCAAATGAATTTGGGTGGTGGTTGCTGCCTGGCTGGGCAGATGCTGCCCAAAAAACACAAACCAGCCAAACGATATTCAAATTTTCTGCACAAAACTGACGAAGCGCATCGGGCGGAGTGTGAGCATGGCGTTAGCCAAGTTTTAGGCTAACCTGAAAGGCGCCCAACTCCACGCCACACTGTGCTGTGTTCATTACACAAAATTTGCATTTAAGGCCAGGCATTAGGACAGTGAAAGAGAGAGAGTGGGTAGGAGTGAGAGAGAGAGAGAGGAGGAGTGGTCCTGGTACATGTTGGGAAAAAGTGCACTTAACCATAACTCAAGCTCGTGACATCGACACAAAAGTCGTTTTGCATAGTTGTGCCACCAACGCAAAGCTAACTAAGACCTGAGCAGCTGAGTTGCATACACAAAAAAATTTGGCCGCAAGTTATAATCGCAGTGGCAACAGAAA
Organism: Drosophila kokeensis; assembly: GCA_035042145.1. NCBI lineage: Eukaryota > Metazoa > Arthropoda > Insecta > Diptera > Drosophilidae > Drosophila > Drosophila kokeensis. The sequence continues at coordinate 2,390,936 of JAWNLT010000376.1, read as the reverse complement.
CGCGTCATGAGTGCCACGTTATCCTCAACATCAGCATCAGCATCGATAATCGGGAATGAGAACGTATCGAGCTGGGGATTTAAGTGCTTGTTGCCCCCGTCTCCGTCCCCAGCCGGATAACACATTTCGATGAGCTGCTTATTTATGAGCCAAAGGAAGAATGAGGCGACAGACTGGGCTAATAAACTCATCGCTTGTCAACTTTTTATTGATTGCCAGCGTTTCGCTGGGCTTTGGCAAATAATTTGGCCATTCTTTGAACCCGAATGCATCGTTTAACGAAATGAATTTTCATCTAAACGTGGCTAATTTAAATAAGTTTTAACTGTCATTGATTTCATTAAATTATCACTCTTGCATAAGTTGAGAAAACCAGTTTCATTTCCATGTGCTAAGCAGATAAAAGCAGAAACAGCTGGCTCACCTGAGTCACCCTGTGCCGGCACCCATCCTCCAATTTGGCATTAAGAGAGTGAAAGCGCTCTCTTCAGCAGCGTGCGCTGCTCGACTCTCTTGATTTGGGGTTGGCTTCTGCTCATGCAATGGTGGCACATACATCATTAAATATTTATTGTTGCACACTACATACATTATTCCGAAGATTACAAATCGTTTTTAATGAGAAACATTTGCTGAAATATTTGTATAATTATTATTATTTATTAACTCACAGCTGAGCTCAAAGCTATCCACAAAATAATAATAAGAATAAAAATAATTGGATAATATAGATCGAACGACTTTGAAACTAATGTATTAATAACCAAAATAGACTCTTGCTTAGCTGTTTTATTTTGTTTTCATCCAAATTTGATATTTTGAATATTGTTATTTAATTCTCCCACAAGTTGTATACTTCCAGTTAAACACCGGTTTTAAGTTCACAGGTGAGTTTAAAATTATTCATAATCTGGCCTAGACCTGCCTTAAGAGTAATTAATATTAGTTCGGTTCCATATATACAGTGGCCCACAGCTTAAGATGGGCAGTCTCAAGTAAATAATGTAATTGCCTGCCATAAAATAATCATTCATTGTTTTTCAAAAATTCCAAAGACCGATGGTAGGTACACATATTAACCACCTAAATTAATATATGACCCCAATACACTGGGCTTTCCCCACCTGCTAGGTAGGATTATGCAAAAAAGAAGCCTATTTTATTTGACACTACCGACCTTAAGCTGTGGGCCACTGTATATGTATGACTGATAATATATCACTAGATCCAACTCGATATTGGAAGAAATCTACTTTAAGATGCTTCGAAATATCAATAGTCAAAGTAGGAAAAATGTAAAATCTTCACAAAATTTACATATTTGAAAAATCCGATATCATGATTTAATGCATCAACATCGAACTGATAATTATCAATATAAATTTGAATATTTATATAATCCTCTTATAAGATAAGTTTCTTATTTATCTGAATATTTTTATAATGTATTCGTAGGTTATTTTTCTTATATTTTTGTTTTAATATTTCAAATCAATTTGTTTATATAAATATAGCATTAATCTAAACTTTCATACAAATTTAACTTTCTAGCCATTTTCTTCTTATTCGTCTACAAACATAGGAAGCAAGTTCGTGGCCAAGATGCGAATGGCTTTTATGGTCCGAAGTCATTTTTCGTTTCAATTATTCTCAATGGCTACCAATGCAGGAAAATACGAGTGCTACAAATTTAAAATTCACAAGCTTACCAAATCCAGACGCATGCTCAACCCCCCTACTCCCACCCAAAAATTCCACCCCCTCTTCTTGGCCCTTGCAGCACCTTAGCTTCCCATCCTAACGTGAAATTGGCCGAGGAATTTGATACTTTTCATCCCCTTTGCCTGCTCTAGCCATTTCAAACGTGTTGTGTTTACCCTGCAGATATTCCTTACAACTTTTTTGCAAGTAAAAAATATGAAAATATATAGTAAATAAATAAATAAATAAAATATAAATATTTTGTGGAGGTTTTTATAACAACTGCTTAGTTTTACTTTAGTTTTATTTTTATTTTGAGACTACAAATAAATCAGTTTATAGCTGATAAGAGGGTGTCTGCTAGTCGGTCAATCTCGCCAATAGATTTCCTATTTATTTTATTTTTGTTTTTTTTTTTCTTGTAAACTGCACAAAACGTCTGAAAACTAAAATCCTTGTAATCAAAGTTGCTTAAGTTGGTCTCGGCTCGCTCTGTGCAGAAGGTGTCGATATTTTTGTGTGTGGTGTGTGGGAAACGTGGCTGCAGCCCAGGCTGAGTGCGTTGGCCCCACTGGACGCAGAGGAGCAGAGCTTAAGTGCAGCCCACTTCCCCAGAGAAACTCGGTTCAATTGAACTTAATTCGAGTGAATGCTGGCACTGCAGCTGAACGGAGCTCCGCTCGACCAGAGACGCTGGAACGTGTCCAATTTGCGCTCATGAATGTTTTACCATGCAGTTATTGGATTTAGTTTCGGCACTTGCTACTAAGCATTTTTGTCGTATTTTTTGAATATTTCTCTCCTTTTTTTTCGACTGCCGTCGAAGCGTGCACAAAATTGGCAAATAAGCCAAGACTTTTTATACATATATATTCGTATATATATAAAAGTGCGAATATACAGATTGAGATTGAGAAAGTAAGAAAGTTTGAGATTGAGTAAGTGCTCGACAAAGGCAGGCAATATTTGAAATTTATTATATATAATATTTTAAATTTATTAAATATAAAAATAATAAAATTAAAATAAGTAATCGTTTTACTATCAAACAATTTAAACACAAATGCAAATAAAAAAGACTTTCCTAAAAATGACAAATCTATTGAGATATTCAAGTGTTAGTTGCCAGGGGAACATAAATTAAAATAAATGTAAACAAGAGTTACGTCAATTAATGTGCTTAACTGCATAAAGTAGCTCATGAGAATATTTGGGCCAGTTGACGACTACGGAGAGCCGTCAGCCAGCACACGTTGACAGCCGTTTGCGCGCGCCATAAACAGCAACATAAAATTCACGCAGACGACCTTGAGAAGCAGTAAAAATTTTTAATGGCTCTCACTCTCGCAGACCGAACAGTTCCGAGCTGGAAGGCGGCATCGTAAAGAGCCAGTAGAGCATACCGAACCAACTGTTCCAGAACCGGCCGGGCCAGCACCAGCCTCGAACTGGGCTCACTTCTCGCTGATCGGCCGCTAGCCGCAAATAGTCAATGGGCCCACTGTGCGGCCATAATGCGGCGATTTAAACTGGTATCACTTTGCCATAGACACACACACACAAACACATACACATATGTATCTGACCAGGTATTCCGTTCAGTTGCTGCTCAGTTCAGCTAAAAACTAAATACTCTTCCTGTCTCTGGGCTGTCCTTGTGAGGTTTTCACTTTTACTCGATGGCTTTTCCTTGGCTCAGCATTCGCCTTAGCCCTTCTAGTTTTTTATGGCTTCGCTGGTGTTGGGCTCATTTTATTATTTTATGATGGCCGATTCCCAGTTAAACAGACGCTGCACATTGACATTGAGCACATTTCTCTAACAATAAGTTCAAGAACATCAACCCTTCCGCTGGCTTGGCTTGCCTCTCAACTTCTTAACGCAACCCTTTGCGATACATCAAGGAAAACTAACGATAATTACATACAGGTTGTGCCTAATTTGCTTTCAAGGTCCGTTGTTTTTTGCAACGACTTGGAAACTCATAAATATTCTCCGACCTCCGCGCATGGCATTATGCCATATTTTCTAGCAGCATTTCGCCATTAGCGTTGGAAAGTGTAAATAATGACTGCCAAGGTAATTAGCTTAATGCAAGCCAGCAAAAAGAAATGATCTTACACAAATACAAGCATCGAAATATTAAAGCCACATTGCGATATAAGAATTTTACATTAATCCATTAATATACAATGTACACTTTGGAACTGGCTGGAGTGTGTTTCTTAACTTACATAGGTTTGTATAAAGCAATTTGTATCTGTATTCGAAGCAGAGGAGGTATCAACGTGATGCATTTAAATATATGACATAACTTTAAAAAAATAAACAATTTTTATTTTAAAATATATGTAATATATAATAATTAACGAAATTAAACGAAAGTAACGATAAACTGAAAGAACATTTTCTATTTTTAGAATGTAGAAAGTATTTTTTTGGGGGCGATTAACATATTTATCGAAGTTTTATCCCTTCAATCTTCATTTTAACTATTCGCCATAATAAATATGTATATGCATATATATTACATTGTTCAAATGTACAGCTTTAGCCGATATGCACAAATAATTTAACAAAGTTAGTAAATCAATAAATGGTTCACAAGTCGAAAACAAAAGTATTCTCAATTTTAAATTAATTGTTAAACTCGGGTTAAAAAATGAAGCACTGTTTAAGCAAACATCTCAAATAATATTTTATGAATTTATTTTAAAATAAATATGGAAAATGCAAATGAGATTAATGAAATGTTGTAATTTGTAGCAAAAACATTCAGCAATCGCTTCCAGAAGAAATGCACTTAGAAATGCATTTAAAACTTTAACCAAAACTTCTTAAAATTATAATTAAAAAAAACTTTAACCAAAACCCCATAAATTATAATTAATTCATCGACAAACCAAAAGAAATGAGGCCGCTGTGCAAATATAGAAATCAGCGGGAAAACGAAAAAAATTTATATCGATAATCGATAACAAAAAAAAAATATTTTTTTTTAAAAAAAAAATATCCATTATGAATAATTTATATATATTATATTGCATAATTTATGTATATTATATAATAAAAGAATATTATTTTCCCAGACAAGCTTATTAGATATGCTCTGATATGCTGAAAATGATCTGTTCCATAGCTACAAAAACAAGGCTGCATGAGAGTAATGTGGCAAACTTGACTGCACTTTGCTTGCAGCATAATTCAGAATAAATGCCTCAGAGGAAAGTTGGCAACTTGCAGATTAATAATATAATTAATAGTAGTTACAAGTAATAGTTTATTAAGAGGCAGGTCTCAATACGAACTATTATTATTATATTCATTTATATTTATTTAAATTTATATATTCATTATATTATTTGGTATTCCCTCAGTTGGTAATCCAAACTGGCAGATCGAAGTGCATTCACACCTGTTTATGCCAGAGATGAGGCAATTGCAATCGCAATGCGGCGCATGACAACATCTAATTTTGCATTCTGCACCACTCTGTGGATCTATTATTATGATGGCTTTTGTCTGCTGATAAGGACACTTTTTGGGGCCAACAAGCACCGAAACTTTTAATGAGAAATGTCGCCAGTGCATGCGCTTCCAATTTTGTCGGTGCTGGCTTTTGTTCTATCCCAGGGGCGCTTGGCAAGTCGACAATTTTCGTTACGAGCGAGCATCTTGCCAAAATGAGAAAACTTCTGTCGATGTCGAAGTCGACATTTTCGGAGCTGGAGCTGAAGCTGAAGCTGGAGCTGGAGTCGGAGGCGAAATGCTGCTCATAAAGCTTACCAGGCAGGAGCCATAAGTTGCCGAGAGTAAATCTGTTTCAAGTGGCAGTCACTCGTCGAATTGGCTGCTGACTGTTGCCTGTTGGCTGTTGGCTGTTGCCAGTTGGCTTCCCTTGAACGTGGCCCAGCAAACAGTGTAGGTGTCCGTATCGGTGTCCACCTAATGGGTTGGCGTGAAGCCGTCCTCATGCCTTTTGTCTGGACCGAGCCAAAACGTTTTCTTTCCCATTATTGGCACAGCGGCTGCAACGAGCCGTCTGAGGTGATAGAGAACAGAGTAGCCACGTCCTCTGCCCCGCACTTCCCTAACGTGCCACACTTGCCGCACTTGCCTCACTTGCGACTTTTGGTTTATTTGTACATAAGGCAACGACTCGGAAGAACAGCTCCGTTTCACTTTATTGAGGCTTTATCCAAGCCCACGATTCTGTAGCTCACTTTTCGTCGTTTGGCATTTGTAGGACTTGCAAAAGTGTTGATGCCTGTGTCCTTTAAAGAAATACACTGGCAGAAGGAGAATCGCAATTATTCATTAAATTTACTTGTGTGTTTGTTATCCGATCTTGATGAAATTTGTCCAGGTGATCAATAATGTGTATATGCGTATTTAATATTAATAAGAAGTCTCTGATTTACAAGTGTTGGCTTTTATTGCTATCGGAAATCGAAGTGTATCGATATTCCAGCAAAGGAAGCACTTATCGATAAAATAAGCACACTTGATCTCGATATATTCCGAATAGAAAGTCTCCAGCTCCTATAGTCTCTGAGATTCATACGTTCAGACAGACTTGGCTATATTGATTGGGCAGTTGTTCCTGATCAAGATTATATGTATTTTATGTGGTCGAAAATGGTTCCATCTGCCTTTTACAGACATTTGCACAAAAGCATTATTCACTTTTTTTTAACCTTTTCATTAAGTTCAGGTTACAAAACTTCAATTCTATATAGATTGTTTTATGCTCATTTTGCATATAGAGAGACAGATAGATACCCTTGACTAGTGATTCTAATTCAGAACATCTAAACTTTATGGAGTCGATGACGATTAATTTAATTAATCTTTAACAAGTTATTTACTTGCAGAGAGTAATAAAATAAAATTAAATTCAAAACTTTCAAAATCAACAGCTGAACGAAAGCTGTGAATATTTCCCAGTAGATGCATCTCGGCGGAATCCGTTATATATGTTGGAGTACATGTACACAAAAAATATCATAAATATCCAGGAGCCAACATAAAACATATTTAAATTATTTATTTTGTATATTAATTTAAATTTAAAATAATATATTTAATTTTTTTTAAACATAATTTGAGAAAATAGCCAAATAAAATAATCTACATGTTTAATTTTAGATATTTTTGTTTTCAGTGTTAGAAATATTATTTCCAGTTCAGTCTTATATAAAGACCAACTCGCATACGACGACCAGACTAGTTTAAGTTTCAGTTATTGAATCAACATATTTTCTTACAGTGTATGTTGCAGTTAAGGCCAACTAGACTAAGAATTTAAATTTGTGTCTCGCTGATGTGCCTGGTCGTATATGCCGCACCAATCGTTGCATGCGGCTTCCGCATGGAGCACACGGTGTTCGACACATGGCACACAAGGTGGACTCGGAGGACCACGCCTAGATGTACACAGAAATGGAAGCAAACAAACAATCATCGGGCCAACCTAAAAGACCCAAATGAAAATGATTATATTTTGCTCAAGCGTTGTCTGTTTGCCTTCATATTTTGATGATTGCCCCTGCGACTAGGCCAAAAATATAAATTGGCCATGGGTATGGGTATGGGTATGGGTATGGGTATGGGTATGGGTCTGGTAATGGCATGGAAACGAAATAAACAGGGCATGTCAATGTGCGCCAGACTGCGAGAGGCAAGCATGTCTTAAAGCTACTTGGCAACTAGTTCTCGTAGCTGTCATTTCTATTTAATTTTGGCGACAAAAGTGTTGGCTAATATTTTTTGGAAAACATTTTATGGCCACAGCAGATTTTTCTCGTTGTCAGTCTGCTTGCTGTCGGGTGTCTAATGAAATTCGCCACCTTCTCGCAGCCATTTGCGTGCCGCAAGCTTCGCACATATTGCGCCAACTCTGCCTGAGGAAACTTTCGCAAAAATCGGTCTTCACGACACTCGCTTAATTGCTACCGTTTGTACTGCGTGTGGCAGCTGGCAACGGACATTGGCAAAACTTTGATTTATTTTGCCGTAAATCTCAGGAGCAGTCTACCCATGAGCGGGGATATGCCGGCCATTTATATCCGTCAATTCCAATGGGTGAGTGGAGGGGACACAACTAGGACCCGCCACATGGCGTTCATAAATAAGCGGGCATTCCGCTGTGCTCGGCATCAGTATAAATCTAACAGTTAATGGACTTACCTGCATGCCACAAACCTGGGCAGCCGGCGCAGTCGGATATCGCTTTCGTCTTTCCAATAAATTTGCTTGCATTATGCACACAAAATAAGTTAAGAACTTTATTCCAGAATTAAGCGTAAGTGAATTAACGTGACTAAAATATTAATCTTGGGCCGAAGGGCCAACCACATTGGTTCGCACAGGTTGTACACGATTCCAACTAGTTTCAGAACTTGCCACAAAATCTACCCGTTTCCTTCGATATGCTCTTTGCTGCCGTTGCCTGTTCGTTCGTTGAGTAATGCGAAATACTCATGCATATAAAAAGCGGGTTTTATGCAATGCTTAAATTAAAATAATATCTGCATTCCAGTTATGCAAATTGAGTTGTGTTTATCTTGAATGCTATCTTAAGACTAGCCACAGCCACTAATGCAAAGACGGGAATTTAAAGTAAATAAATAATTGAAAAACGTTTAAATGAGAAATAAAAAAATGGTGTAAAAATAAAATGTATTAGTGCGCATTTTCAGATATTTCAGTTGATTTATATATATATATATATATATAGTATATGAATAAATTTAAAATTAAAATAAAGACAAATTTTTTGCATGTCTTCTTACTGATTTTAATAGTTTTCTGAAATGCTTAAATAAATCAATAAATCGCCCAGTTAAAACAATTCATTCATGAAATGAATTAAATATGCTCTCAATTAGGCAATGCCATCAGCTCGTCTTCAAAACAAATGAGCCGGAATACAAAAATAGACCCATAGACCCATCGTCCCATAGACCCATTGATTGGCGATTAGTTTTGAAGGCTTGCGACTGTAGACCGGGAATTAGCATAAAATTAAAGACGATGATAAGTGCCGGCGGCAATCGACAGACATTGATTGGAATCAGTGAAGTACGCGAATTGAATGCAGTATGCCAGACTATCTATCGCATATACATATATACATATATGATTAGACATATATATATATATATTTTTGATTTGCTGCAATCTTTGTCGCAACTTTGACATAAGCAACCATCAGAGGTAATAGTTGGTCTGTTCAGTTGGAACCGATGATGCACTGGTGCCTGTCCGTGCCCGGTGCTCGGGCCATCCCGAAGAGCTTCCATGGCAACGGAGCCGCAAATAATGGAAGTCACGCGCCTTGGTCAATGGCCGCGGGCAAGGGACGAGAACACCACCGGTTGGCGAGGGGAACGGGGCTGTCTGTGGCGGAGAGAGCTGGTTTTGTGTGCGCTTGTATTTGTGGCCTGCGTTGGTGTGTGTGCGAGCCGAGTTGTGTGTGTATTGGTGACGGCACTCTGCCGCTGCCGACGTCGCGAAGTCGGCGCAGACTGGCTGGCCGGTTGAGTATTTGCCACGCCTGCAGCTGAGGCGAGTCGCGGCGCATGTGCGAGAAAGGAAGGCAACGCGTTGTGCTGCCCTCAGATACATTCGACAGCCAGATAAATTCAACATGGCCGACAGCCAGATAAACCTGATTAGCCGCCCTCCCCCACAGCGTTGGCACAGCAGCGACGCAGCGACATCTAGCGGCGATAATTGCAGCAGTTACCGCACTCTATCTTTATCTACTTTTCATGGCACTCGGGAGGCGGTTGCCAGGTAGAGCAGCAGCCACTCGGGTGGCAGGATGCCAGCGCACACAGCTAGCGGCTGAGTTTCACATTTTAGCCGCTAGGCTTCTGCTTCTGCTTCTCAGAGATTGCCAAGATAAATAAATCCAAGTGGAATGGGAACTGATTAGAGATACCCACGACAATCTTGTCTCATTCCGGCAACTATGCGAAGTGCCCTGTTCCCAAGCACTCCTCGTATGCGTAGATATTCAAACACAATTCAATCAGACATAAATGCCAGATATTAAATTGTCGTGAGATCACCTGGGTACAACAGCATCTTGTAGAACAGAACCACGCTGTTCAAAATAAAATAAAATGTACCCATCTTAGTATGTAAATAATACTTTTGCAGTTAATAGCTAGTATGCCTAGGTATATATTAAAATATGAATTAATGAAGAGATTCCATAAATAAAACTATTATAGTTCATTAATGTGCAGAATTTGTATTCATAGTTGTGGTCTTTATTGGAGACTGATTAATGATATGAAAGTGCTCAATAAGCATATGGCAAATCAGGCCTTTATTCAAATCGTATGCCGTTTTAGTCTCAGATCTCAACACTTTCATACGAAGAGAGAAACGTAAAAAGGGAAAGACAGAAGAACCACTAAATTATCGATTAAACTTATGCTTAGATATATATATTATTAATTATACATTTTGTAGCATAATTATTCATATTATTGAAATATATATATATAGCAAAATTATAATACTAAAAGGTATATTAATAATAGGAATAACTATACAAGAAAATGTGTAATGAGTTACGCTCACTGAGAAGAATAAGTATATATTTATTTTATTATATACTAAATATATTATGTACTAACTTTATTACGTATTCAGAGTATATATAGCCATGTCTGCCTGTCTCTCATAGCTTAAAAGATATACAGAATACACTTTGCATAAGTCCGTTTCTGTGCCGCGAAAACATAAACATAAACATAAACAATTGTTGACCACATATTTTATTTTTATTGTCGCTGAATCTTGTAATCAATTTCATTAACCCAGTTATAAGCTGTCAGCTTTTTATACCCTTGTCGAGTGTACATAAATGTTGATCTCAAGTTTGCAGACTATTCAAGGATATTTACATATTCAAACGATCAAAGGATAAGTTATCCTCACACATAAATTAAACCACTCTGACACAATATAACTGCAGAAATGTAAAGCATTTAAATGATTAAAAATAATAATCTTTATTGAGCGGGAAATCTGCATGTTTGGCGGGTTTTCAGTAATTTAATAAACATTATATTAAACTGTTTGAGTGTAAGAAACGTACAGGTGATCAAATTAGCAGATATCTATGCCAAGTGGAAAAAAATAAAAACACGTTTGGCATGTAAAACACGAAACTGAAAATATAGTTGGCAACGTTTGGACAAATTAATTTAAATATAAAAAATAAACATTAACACATTTGTATAATCAGGCGCATATAAACGGCAACATTTGAAGCCAAGTCTGATTTACATAAAATAAAAACGCTTACGGCTAACAAGCTGTCGCCAGAAGTGTCTTGAATAAGTACACTCAATGAAGGAGGATTATTTTTTTGTGGACAATCAGAGATGGACTTTGGAGCCATGTCCTTGAAGGGAGTTACTGCGCAGCTTCTAGGTGACATAAGCAATTTGTAATCAGTGGTGTTAACAATGCGGCCCATAAATTTCTATTGACCTCTATACCCTCTTGAGATTTCCAGCCCCAACTCTGGCACCCCGGAGCGAGTGAATTATGCAAGTGGCGCGATAAAAGCAAAGCCCTGCGAACTAAATTTATTGGATGTCATGCACTCATTAGCGTCCAAATGCGAAGACCGCCAGATCGATGTCGAAGACGGAGCTTTGCTCTGACAACGAACTCATTAATAGCACCAGACTCAGACCCTGGAACAGCCTCAGCCTCTGCCTCTGCCTCTGCATCTGCCTCAGCCAGTTAGTCCACAATTGACAGCTCGCTCAATGGGCGGGCCGCCATGGCGCTGAATAAATAACAAAGTGACAACCACAAAAAACAACCGCGCCGGTGATGGGACAGTGCCGATGGCGATGGCGAGGAAAGAGCCAAATAGAAATGGAAATGGAAAGCAGCAAGACGAGAAAATGTACAATAATTGAGCTCACAAATCACAGGACGGAGCAGAGCTAAAGCAGCCGGCGCACCAATGAACACGAACCAAGTAAATTGAGATTCTTTAAATTTGTGCACATATTTTTTCTATAACAGCAGCAAGCGAGTCTCCAACTTTCAAGTATATACAGTGTATATATATGTATATATATATATATATATATATGCATGTAGCCACTTAATCTCCTCGCCGACTTGGTCCCACATTGCGCCCACCCACAAGACGAAAACAGGCGCCTCCAGTTGGTTTGCTCAAACTGATGCCTGCTGCTGGCTGGTGCCTGGTGCCTGGCCATTGAGTTGGGCAGACAGATGGATGTCGATGGGGACGTGTGTGGCGTAGCATATTGATGAACCGCAGCAAATTGGCTCCATGGTGGCAACAGATCATCGTGGAACAAAAACCAAAATTATAGCCAATATAAAATATAATTCTATGGCAATATATTAAGCAAAGAAGTACTCCCCGAAAACTACTATTCTATGGTATTACTAATATTACTTAAAAATATATCTTTAATATATATTTATGTGTTTTGGAATGCGATTAATCTAATATGCCTAAATAGACAAATCCTTTTCTATATGACATAATTTTCTTTTAATTAAATATACATAAAAATATTAATGACTTTTCAAAAGAATCTTTTGCACTTAATAAGTTTTATGTTAAAATTTATTTTAAGACCAACAATATTTTTATTTATTTATATATTTTTATTGGTATATTTCATTTAAAGTCTTCTTCTCATATATCCAATTTATCATCATATTTCAAATAACAATGGATTACAAGTTGATTACAAAATTCATTTGCTGGTTTTAAATCGAATCCGGAATAATCCGAATCCGCCGGATAGTCCAAAAAAAGAGACTCACTTTTTACTCAATCTTCTTCCACTGTTCAATCTTCTACATGTCTGGCATAACTTTTTCTATCCGTTATACTCGAGAACGAATTGTAAAAAAACCAACATGTACAAAAATGAGAGAAATAAAATAAGCGAATCAACTAGGAGTGTGCCAGACTAGAATGGGCCGCTGCGAGCTACCCTGTAAAAGACACAGTAGTTTCCCAAATATATACAATGTATATAGTTTATGTTGCAAATGGCTGCTTCTGCCTGTGACATACACATCCCAGCATCAAACCTCCCTTCTGATTAATTTTTAATGGGTACTGGGTATGACGAGCAACAGCAGCATCCACTAAGAATCATGTTGGCTACTCCAGCTACATCTGTAGTTGGTGGTTTGCAGTTGCAGCTTGGCAATCTGCCAGCAGTTGGCATAAATCTCCCATGATAAAACCCACGATTGCTCCCCATAGTTCATGCCGGTCTCTAAGCCACGCAATTTCAGACTAGGCTAGGACGGGACTCTGTGGGCTGGGCTCAGAATGATAGTGAGCACTTCTCGTTCCCAAAAATCGTAATATAAATTTTGTAAAAATATTGCGCTGCCCTCTGGAGCTAAGAGAAGTTTTGGCCATAATCAACGCCAAGTTGGCTGCCATCGCAATTGGCCATTCCTATGCCAAATGGATGGACGAATGCATCTCATTTCGCGCTCGGTTCACACTCAAAGGCGAGTTCAATGCACGGCTGCTGCTCGCAACTCACAATGCAAATCCGCTTCAGTTCTAATATCCACCACTATCTGAGTGCCCCATTAAGTGTTGCAAACTTAATTGGACTCTTAACAAACGTCATCATACATATTTAATGCTCAGCTCTGAAGTTTTCCCTTCGCCTCACTGTGCTTATCTGCAGCAATTCGTTTCGCCAAAGTGCAGAGAATAATCCATGAATTGTGCGGGTTTCGTTTCATTTTATTTGCTCTGCGTTTGTTGGCTAGCAAATATGAAAATGAAATAAAAAAAAAAAAATGGATTCAATTTAAGTTTTTGCCCACCTAAAAATAAAATACAAAAATAGTTTTTGTATGTTAAATGGGTGCATTTGAAACGTAAATAAATGTTCCGACTCTGTTGTTGGCGTGTTTCCCTTGTTAACACACACACACCCAACCACACACACATACACCCAAACAAACAAACAAAAATTTCGTTTTACTTTTATGCGTCCGCAATATTGTTGGCCTAGAATATAAATTAAATATCAGAGCATCGGCCAAAGAATTTGTACAATAACAAGAAGCATCAACATGACTTTTGAGCCTTGTCTGTCTGTCTGTCTGTCTCTCTGTCTGTCTGTCCAAACAATTTTGCTCTGCACTGATACGATGCGATAATTTGAGTTTGGACTGGCCTGGCCTGGGCTGGCTTGGCCTGGGCCTGGGCCTCGTGCAGCCCGGGCAGGGCGGGGGTAATGGCCTCTTGGCAGCCTTTTTCAATGGCCGACGCATTCCGCGCAAGTGCTGTGCTCTCCCTCTCGCCAACAGCGCGAGTGCGAGTGCGAGCGAATGAGCTGCACAGTCTGCGCGCGGCCAGCAACACACATACACATGCAGCTGGAGGAGATGCCTTAACAGACTACAGTGGTTGTTGATTACAAACCCATTTGGCGTGTCTCACTGTTAACGCCTAAGCTAAAGTTTTGCTACTCAAAAATAAACTAAAAATCGCTATGAAATTTAGTAAACAGCGCTGAAAGAAAGCTTTTCATGTTTTTCCCAATAATTTCCAAATATAAGAAGCAAAAGATTTAAAATTTAGTAAGACTTGCCCAAAATTGACAAGCCCGAAAATAGGTTTATTTTTAGTTTTTAGAAACATATTTTGTTATCTGGAAATGCATAGAAATGCAAACATTATTTTGTGGAATAAATCATTTCTAAAATTCAGAAACAAGTTATTAAATTTTAAAGTAATTTAATCCAATTTAAATTAGAGTTTAGCTGTCACCTTAGAGGCCGAGTTATGCCCAAAAGTATATCAAAATTCTAAAAATAAGAGCGATTTTTTTTTCTGAGTGTGCAGTGCGGCCTTCAACAAGATGGTAAGAAATAAATCAATTTTTGGCTGAAATTTAAGCAGTCAGCCAGCAAATATTTGTTTGCTGCTGCCAGTTATATAATATTTCATGTTTACGACAGCTCAGCTTGAAATCCACAGCTCGGACTCGGACTCGGACTCTTGGGGTGCAAATAAACAGGTAAGAGGGTAATTGGCAACACCTTCTGTGCCTTAATGAACTAAAGCTTATTGGGCCTCCCTCCGCGCAAGTAGGCAAATAAGCAGAAAAGCAACCCTTCGTCCCCGTTGCGTCTGCTTGTGTCTCATTGATGAAATTCGCCGGGCCTCTAATTGCGCATCTCTAATGTAATTAGGCCGTTCCGATTGTCCTCCCGAGGGGGTGCACTTGGCTCATGCAAATTGTGCTGCGAAATTAGTAAAATTAATTCAGCTTCAGCTTTGCAATTGGCTGCTCGAGTTGCTGATTAAAATTTCAAATGAACTCGACGAGTAAAACGAAAAACGAAAAACCAGAAAATATTTATATCTTGGCAATGTCGACGATTACATACTCTTGCAGGGCGCATAATAAATAGCAATAATTAATTATGATAATAAATATATATTAAAAAAAATTAAGTATTAGTAATATAATTGATTATATTGTTTAAAATATACAATGATTAAATCAAAGAACATAAGTTGAGTAAAGTAAAGTCTGATAGAAAAGAGGAAATTGTTTAGGCATGAGAAAACTTTTTAATTTAAAATATTCCAATTTCAGTTTCATTTTGAACTTGTTCAACTTGTAAAGCCAGAAACTCTATATATGTATAAACATCTAATTATATATTCATATGTATATATCTGTTGGCTGGTTCACACCACAGGTTCAAGTTCTCTGCTGTCTGTGATACATTTATATGTATGCTTGTATGAAATGATGTACATATTTACATAATTACCTCAGTTTATCATTGTTTAACGAAACTTTCGCAGAATTGCGGGCATTGTGGTCGCTGCGAGTCGCATAAACAAAAACTATTGGGCGATTGTAAACAAAAATCGATTTGAATGAATTTTGGATGCCTTTGACCCCAATTTGCAAACAATTTGTAAGCCTTGAGCAGAAGGAAATTAAATGTTTATGTTTTAAACTAGACTAGACAAACTCAAATGAAAAAAAAACGAAATTTGATTGAAATTATGATATGGCTATATTCAAGCGATTGTTGCCTGAATATATTTATAATATTGGAAATGCCTGTTTCCAATTGCCTGTTTCCAATCTCTCAACTTAAAAATTAGATAAATAAAATAAATAATAAATAATAAACAAATAAATCGAAAATAAAAAAGTTTCCTCAAATTTATTCAAATACAAATTTATATATCAATAAACTAAGTCAAATAATTAATTAACTAATTTATGTAAATTAATATGAACTCATTAAGATAAAGAGTTTATTTGCAATATATTAGTTGACTCTCTGGAGTAGAATAAATAAATAAATACAAATTTCAAAAATGTTGATTTGCAACAGCAAGAAGCAAAATACTGGAATGTGCGGCATTCTTTTGATTCCCAACAAATGTTTCGATTTGGCGATTCAGGTAAAATAATAATAATATGAAAATAAATTGCATGTTTTTGCTTTAGCTTAGGAAAATGTGGCTTCAAATTGGAGTGTAAAATGACTTTGAAATGTAATCAAATTGAGTTTCAAATTAAAACGATTTAAGCCCGCACTTCAGTTTGGTTAAATTAATAGATATTTGCAGCAAGCAGATAGCTAACAATAACAATATGCACAAAGAAGTTAGCCGCCTGAACAACCTGAGGCATATTTAATGTTAGTTTTATCTGCGACGAAAACGGGGAAAATGTTTAATTAAAAGCAAAAACACTGGCAAATTGCGACCTCAAATAAAGCAACCAATTGAAACGAGTGTGGAAAACGCTTCGTGGAAACACACAAGAAACAAGAAGACACGCACAGCTCAGGCAAGCAAATAAACGAGGTATTTATGTAGCTTCTAAAGACGTCAGCCATCCATCCACATTGAGACACACTTGCAACGTGGTGAGGCGGAGGCAGAGGCAGAGGCAGCGGCAGCATACATAATAGACTGACGGGATAATATACTTCCGTGTACTGGCGTGCTTATTAAATTTCTGGGGTTGTCTCCGGGCATTGATTCAGCAAACGAAACACAAACCATAGCTGCAGACGGAGCTAGATCCGGAGAAGAGTGACAATGGCATTGGCAATGCCAATAGCAATGAGCGGGGCAGAGCAAAACGTTTATATTACGTAACCACATGTAACCACATCTAATTACACATATTCTTCATTAGTTGCCCTGCTCGAAATCGTGACGGGCTTTGGCTGCAAGTTCAATTTAAATGTCGACTCACAATGGAAACAAATGAGGAAAAATTAAGTTGATTTTTGTCAAGCTGAATTCGAATTGAAGTCTTCAAGTGAAGTAAAAACGAACTTAAATGATACATTGATCTAATCAATTAGTCTTTAATTGAAAATGTTCTTAATGTGATTTTTAAATATGCATAAGAATTGCCTGATGACCAAGCTGATACTCCATATAAATTATATTTTAAAAATACTTTCAGATAACTTTCATTTCAGTTCAGCAAAAATATATATTTGAATCACCGAATATTTTTAATTTAAGCAAGAATAAAATTGAGATAAAAATTCGCATTTTGTCTGCTTGACACTGAACAGATTCCATTGTGCTACGCATATTGCCACAACTGCTACCTTGAGTTAGCTGGATGGAGGCATAAGATGCCCTTATTGAACCAAGGGCGCTGCGAGTCACGTTCGTCAGCCAACCCATTTACTTAGCTAAGCGATGGGGGTTGTACCTGCCGCCATCGTTATGCTCATACGGGGATGAGGCAGCGACGGGGCAACAAGCGGCGCCATGCTACATGCAACACTTGTGGCAGCAACCACCCTAAGCTGGAGATTCGCACAACTTGTTACTTGGCCAGGCTGGGCTGCTGCGCTGCTGGGCTGCTGGGCTGCTGGGCTGCTGGGCTGCCGGGCTGCCGGGCTGCTCGGCTATCCCCGATTGATGGAAATCTTTGGGCTAAGCAGCATACGAGTACACGTTCCTGTGCTTATCGCCGGAATATGGAAATTTCGCCATTTATTTGATCAACTTTTGCCTTTTTTCATATCGGGTCCGCATTTGGGCGGGCCAATGTGAAAAATAAATGGCAAAAGGTACAAAAACAGGGGCCAACTATTTCATATGCCACACGCATTGCTATTGCCTCGATTGCAATTTAGCAAAAAAATCATGTTGGAAAATAAAAACGAAACGAATAAGAAAATGAGAATATTCTGCGCACTTCGAGCGGCGCCGAGGCCCAGACGGGATCTGGTTTGTATCTGCTAGATGCACCTGCGCCACAGCTCAAATTGATAGTTCGCCCGTTGCCATTTATTGTTTTATTTTGCTTATGTATACATACACACACATACATTTATAGATATATACATATTTTAGTATTCACATTTATTTACTGGCATGTGCCATAGACTCACCTGCAACACATGTCGTGTAACGTCTCGTCTCTTCGGGGGGTCCCTGTAAAAAATAATCCACCTGAAATCGAATGGAGACCAAGTCAATTAATTAAGAACTTTATTTGAGTTGTAAATTAACAAAAACTGCCAATGGATTATAATAAACTTATTGATATACCATTTAATAAAAATAAAATTAAAAAAATTTTAATATTTTCATTTTAATTTGATTGTTATTTCGTGTTATTTGAAATGACAATTTAAAATAAAATTTGGAAAAATAACATTAACGAGTTAAGTTTTTCTTTTCTCCATCGATAGATGCAATAATAATTATATCATATAAAAATAAATGTTGGAAACTTTTTTTAAATGCCATTTAATATTTAATAAATATGACATATTTAAAATTTACCTAAGAGAAAATCAATATTGAAATATTTCCTTAAGCATTTTTTAAATTATCTTCTGCATATAGCTAATTTTGAAATATATATTTATTCACAAAAAATATGGAAAGTAATAAAATCAAATTAAATTTAATGTAAAATTTAACATTATGCATAAATTAAAAATAAGAAATATTTATCCAATTTCTGGGGGTCTTTGGCAAAACTCAGAAAAAAACCAATCAGACCAAAAAATAATCACTATAAATAACTACTAAATTATGTTTAAATAAATAAAATATAATAAATAGTCAGTAAAATGCCAAGCTCTTCGCTATAATATTTAAAAGTATAATATAATTAAAATAATTATATTATTATTCTCATTTTTTAATACGTGTTAAACGTTCAAAATCTGCAACGTTTGTTTCAGTGGCATGTTTAAATATTTCCCCCCCCAAGTCATAAGGATGAAAGTGATTTACTGAGGAAATGAACGCAGGACACTTTACTGAAATTTATGAAAGTGAATCCCTCGAAAGAGTGTTTCGCACATGGTAATCCAACCTTGAATGTGAGACATATTTACAGACGGATATGTGGGCAACAAATTGTTGTATTCAATCGACGCAAAATCGCCCACTACTCCAAAAAAAAGAGAAGAAACCCTTTCATTCAATTGCCACGCATGGTCTGCGGCGAAATCGCCATTAAATTTAAATATATTCGGAACATAGAGCAAAGACCCAATCCGATTTATGCCGGAACACGCTCCTCATTATAATTTCACGCTTATCATTTTATTTAAATATTTCACAACCATTGCTCGCGCCTCTCTCTCTCGGCGAAGTGAGCTTTCTTGTTTGCGAAAAGCAAAAGTATCGTGGCATCAATTTATAGTTGTGCCACTCCAGCGCCAGCATAGACAAGAGGAAAGAATATTTATATTGATGTGGGCCAAATGTGGCAGAGTGCGTCGCTGATGCATTCATATCCCATTGGGTCCAGTTGCGTGTGTAAGTGTGTGTGTGTGTGTGCCACACTCATGCCCTTCCGTGCGCTTCATTACTTGCCGCTTACTCGATTATGTCGCCGGGATGTGTTGCGATGGCCGCACACTTGTCGACCCACACCCTGCCACACATGCTCGTGCGTTCTTTTATGGGTCGTGTGGTGGCCCCTTGGCTTCGAGATGCCTCCATCACCCTTTCCAAGTCATTGTCCGCCCAGTAGCCATCGCCCATCCCCACCCCCGTCCCCATCCCCTTCCCGTTGAGTGCTCGTTTGTTTGTCTATGTTTTTTGTGTTTTTTTTTTTTGTTTTTTGTTTATCCACCTAACCATCCGACCCTGGTGCACAACAAACGCGAACAACCCATTGAAGAAGCTCGAGGCTGCAAAAGCATTCATCCATCTAGATATGTATGTACATCCCCCCACCCCCCTCCCCTACCGCCATTGTTATTCAACGACGTCATCATTTTTATGCCATGTACCCATTAAAACTGGCTAAAAAGGGTATCATGAAGATGTGCAAATGTATGCTACGGGCACAAGGCATGCATATATATTTGATCAGACCGGAACAAATGTTTTATTTTAGCCACGTCGCTGATCTCTATTAGCGCTAAGGCACTGAACGTGAATTTTGATGTATGTAAAACTTACTCAGAGCAAATTAATTATATTTTTCTAATTGTTTGCATATCGATAAATACTTTTTGAGGGTTGCATAATAGCTTCTCAAATATTATACACGTGTCCACAATGAATGACTTCTTAGAAACTACCCACGAATCGCATTAGTTATAGTCCAGGTTCGGGCTTGATCAAGAATTATAACTAATTTGGAGGAGGTCTCATTGTGCAGTTTCTACAGCAGTCATAAAAATAAATATGTTACAGGGTATCTTCTAGCTGGAGCAGCAGCTGCTACTTGATGGAATGCGAGTAATCATCTATCTCCCAATATCTCCGATACCATAAACTGTAAACATATTCCTGATCAGCAGCAATAATCGAGATATATTAATACATAATCTGATCAAATATGAAAATCTTTTTTCTCTCGTTTATCCGAAACTTGACTCAATTACAAGTTGCATTTAACATTTTAACATTTAATGTTTAAAAAATTAAAAAATTAAGCAAATTTAAATTTTTTAATCAATTATTAGTCATATTAAAATTTATATTCAAAACCTAATATTATTTAATATATTATATTACAAGATATTAATTTATCAGTCGACACAGAAATATTGTAATTGTTAAAATAATATTCAAAAACTAAATATTATTTAATAAAAACTAATATCAATCGACACAGAAAACTTATAAATATTCAAAAATAAATAAATAAAAAAAATATATTCAAAAATTAAATACAATTTTTTTTTACAAAATCATAGTTGAACATAAATTTATTGTTATTTAATAATTTAAATACTTTTAGAAAATTATAAATTTATTTGGCTTATGAGCAGATGTTTACTAGTCTGCAAGAGTATTTAGTCTTCGGTGTGCTGTTGTCTCTTATTAGTTGTGTTATTCTGGTTGTTTGTCAGTTGTCCATACATATATGTATATAGATATATAGATGCGCGTATCAACTCAGTGGCAGCCTCATATTCCCCAGTGGAATATGCTCGTGTGCATAAATTCTGGCTAAGCATTTTTCAGACTGAGCCGGGCCAAAAGCTTTTTCCGTTATACCCGAATAACTACTTCATGACTAGTCGAACATGATTGTGCCGAGTTGGGTCTGCTCCTGTGTGCGGACCCCTGCCCCCGCCCAGCTCCAGCTCCAGCCTGAGCACTTAGTAGTTTCGCGTCTCTGTCTGGCTCCCAAATTTGTTCCATTTTCATAATGAGGCAAGGCAGCCTTGGAGGAAGACAACCATTTACGTATCGGGCCGGAGACCGACTTATTCCGTTTGTCTTTGGCTTGTGGCTGTATAGAAATGCCATAAAATCTCTTTAAGCGCCGCCAAACTTTTTCTCATTAATATTTTCCATTTTCAGAAGATTAGCAGGCAAAGAAAAAGTTTTTCTCTACTCACTTTGCCTTGGCGCTGATTTCTTGAATTTACTAATGCGCAGACAAACTAATGAACGTTGCTATCCAAATAGAGGTCACAAATAGAATATTTTTATGAAAAATATCTAGTGAGTATTGGGAGTTGTATTTGGGTCGCAATGCCAATGAAAAAACGCTTCCTTTAATGTAAAAGAAAATTTGATAAAAACAAATGTGGATGTGCGTATAGGTGGATATATGGATATGTGGATAAATGTGCGTATTCCTTTGTCCATCTAATATCTTAGGCAAACTTTAATAAAAAATAATTTAAGTTAGTAATAAACATGTAGAATGTGTCGCGAAAAGATGAAGCATCCTAGGGAAGCATGTCATGAAATATAAGGACATAGAAACCCTCAACCCAACATAGATTCAAACATTCGTGCAGGAACTGGAGATAATGGAGAAGCTATAGGCTCAGAAGCGGGCACAATAGACTTTATAGGTCCCAGTGCTGGTTCGCCAATTATAATAATATTAATAAACTAGGGTCTCTTGGCAAAGCACTGCCGACTAGGAAGTCACCTAACGAATCCATGTCTTTAGTCATTAGCGAATTCTGCCAATTTTGTGTTAATTACAAAGAATCCTCTAAGCACATCAGAGCAGATTGTGTCACCTTAGCCAGCAAAAGCTGTAATATCATATTTTTAGCTAAGAAATCAGGATGGATGGAAGAGGTGTGGGCTCAGAAAGGTTTCATGCAGCCCACTGATAATAACTGGTTGAGATATTCTTAAAAACCAGAAAGCCTTTTCACAGCTACAAATCTCTCGAATGTTTAAATTTATGATATGTAACATAAAAATAATATTTTAATTCTATCTTGAAAAAACATAAGTTTTTATTTATATGTTTATTTATTTATTTATTTATTAGTAATTTTAGAATTATATTCTCGCAGTATGGCATTTGATTTCCCAGATTATAAACATCTTTTAAGAAGGAGATAACAAAATGGAACAGGTATCACTTCAGTCTTTTCACTTTACCTAATGCCTTTCTGTTAGTGTTAAAATGTTGTAAATAATCCGGCTAAAAGAATATGAAAATAAGACCCATACTAAATTATAAAATTTGAATCGCAGCTCGTTCAAGACATGTTTAGAACTTCTCTGACATGTCAGGGAGCATGTCATATTGGTTTTCAACACATTCCTCGACTCCCCCGCTGCGGAAGTAGAACTTCGAGGCAGACTCTGGCGGCGCACAGCAGTCGCAAAAGGGTTTCTGGTGCGGAATGCGATTGCCTGCGAGGCTGTGTCGCTCCAAATACAATTTCGAACAAAAAACAGAAGAAAACCTAGAATTTTTGGCAAAAAAATGAAGCGTTTCTAATGTTCCAGGAACCACGACGACGCCGTCCTCCGTCTTTGTTTGTCGTGATGGGAAAGTGAAAGTACGAACCGCGTTTATGACAGCCATAAAAATGCAATTTGCTGGCTGCAATTGCTACTCGAAAGGGTTAAGAGAGTGGCCTGTGATCTGCCTGTCTGCCTGCCTGCCTGCCGGCACCACATGCTGCTGGACAGCACAAATATTTGCAGTCGCCAGCTGCATTCGAATGTGTCTCTTTTTTTTAGCAGACAGACTCTTTGTTATGTCAATTTACTGCCGTCTATTTGCCAAATGCATTCTGCTGACCAATTGCCGCAAACAACTAACTCCTTCCCCAGATCAGATGCCTGCCAAAGCGTTATCGTAAAAGTTATGGAATCCAACAGAGCAACAAACCCCAAGCAGCAGATGCCGATGCAGAAGCTCTCTATTATTTGCTCAAGAAGATGCGCGACTTGCAACACAAATGGAGAGGAGCTGCCGCAACAAGCTGCAATATTAAACGGAATAAGCTGCTTAGCTGACCAAGCGAGCTAAACGGGTTATGCGAATAAAATAAGTATTCGAGATGACAGCACCACACCCACAGTCTGCTAATACATACAGCCTGCTAATACATACATATATGTATTTGCTTCAGACTGCAGTAATTTAAGTAATTTTTTTTAAATTAAGAATGCATCGTTATAAGCAGCTTCTCTTAATAATGGCTCAAGTTAAAAAGGCGGCATTATAACTTATAAAATATAATTCGCTGAATACGTCGCAATAATTATATTATAATCTTTATTATAATAATAATGCAATTCAGTATTAAATCTGAGTAGGTTCATGTATATATTTGATTCGATCATAATTTTAAATTCGCACAGAACAGTTCAAAGTACTGAAGTATATGGTGGATGCCAGTCAGTAAACAGATGACTTTAGACGTATACAAATTTAACTCTGGTTCTTAGAACTTTGGCTCTTAAGTTTTTCACTTGATTAATGTTTCTTTTCCAGCAGAATACATCAACAAGTTCCACATTAATCTTTGAAAATGAAATTGCAACCCATAAGATATAGAAAAACAAGAACAAAAAATTAAATCGTGCTTAAATTATTTTGTATTATGAAGTGCTCAGTCAAATTTGAGTTCCTTAATTGGGCAAAGACAATTAATCAATTATTTTATTTATTCAGATAAAAGATATTTATAGGAAATGTTTGTCGTTTATCTCGTCTTTATATACTTTGCGCAATATGTTTATTTATTTTATTCAATTATCTATAAAGTTTTAATAGCAGAAAGTCTTTTGCTTTAACTAAAATATTAATTATATTCATTGTTGAAAATGTTTATAATTTATTTAATTTAACTAAAATATTAATTATATTAATTGCAGAAAATGTTTATTATTTATTTTAGTTAACTAAAATATTAATTATATTAATTGCAGAAAATGTTTATAATTTATTTTATTTAACTAAATTATTAATTATATTCGTTGAAGAAAATGTTTATAATTTATGTCTCATTTACATACTTTGTTTATTTATTTTATTCATTTAATTTTATTATTAATTATACTCATTACATGCACACCTTAAAACGCTTTATCATTCCAATTGAATACATACATCAAGTATCACATATGCTTATACATTCAAAAGTCATTTCGTTGAGCCTAAAAAAACTACCTCAAACTGTTCTCCTTTTTTTCAACCCAAACACTTCAACTATAATTGGACTGGGAGTGCGCATGAGCGAGTTCTCGCACTGCCATTTTTCCTTAGTCTTGAAAACTCATATACATTCACACACAGTACACAAATATTGTATTTAGTCTACTGCATAGGTCAAAAGTTAAAAAAGTGGTTCAACAACATTTCAATTGATATTGTCAATTGGGCTGGAGGCTGTTGCAATTTATTAATTTCTTTTGAAAATGTTTTATATATATTCAAATATTAAAAATTATATTAATAATCCATATTGTAAACTGTATTATACTAAAAATAGAATTGTTGTTATTTTGGTAATATTATTAGCTTTACTTCGTATACAATTTTTATATATTTTTTATTTATTTTTAATTTAATTTAAGTTATTAACTTTTGGAATTTTTCTGTTGCGACTGATATTGCTCATTATCTATTTTAGATAAATAAAATATAAAATAACTAGAGTAACGCCATGTTTGTTTATGTGTATTTGTGTATGAGGGTGTGCGTGTGTAAGTGTTTGCGTATGTGTTTGTTGTCACGACGACTACCACAACTGGAATAAACCAAAATGCATCTCTGCATTTCGTTAAATGTTCCCATGCAGCATTTATGTATACACACACACACACACACATGCATAGAAACGAGTGTCAGAGTGAGATGGCATTATTAAACTGCGTAGCAAGCAACGCCGTCAGCATCGGCCATGGCTGCCACTGAAATGTTGCTGCCTCACTTGGTTTTATGCACTGCTCATTTCTCCAGAGCTGCGTCTCTGCAGTTTTTATGTCATTTAGATATTCGTCCCTTCTCCCTCCCCCCTACCTCTTCCGCTCCCTCTCTCGCTCTAGTTCTGCTTCAGTCCTTGGCAGCAGCCAGAATCGGCTGCAGATAAAACTGTCCCTTCATTTAACCAAGAGTCTCTGAACGGTCGAAGCCAGCTGCTCCATTTGTGCAATAATTAGTTTGGGAATTAACTCATTCAAATTGCGGTCAGAGTACAAACTTTGAAGGCAACCAATAATTTTCTATTCAATCTTGATCGCTTTGCGAGTAGCTGCTGTTTTTGAGTTGTTTTGGTATGTCTTTAATATATTTTATGTTGATTTAAATACTTTTGGCACACTCAAATCTGTCAAAATATTTACAGCGAACATCAATAAATAAATGAGCACTTTTCAAATTTCATTTTGCCAACGGTCATAAAAACGATTCATGCAAACGAGAATAGGGAAAATCTACTCGTAATCAAATAGCCATAAAATGTCTATATGTACTTTCAAACATACATATACACATATATATACATATGTATATATAAGCACAGTTTAAATTTCTGGGAAAATAGCAACAGATTTAGTCTGACATATTTTTGTAGCCGTGAGAAAAATAAACAAAATGTTTTTTAATACTTTTTTTTTTACATATTTTTATAAATTTTTATATTATTGCATAATATTTAACGAAAATAATGTTTATATAATTTCGGCTATAAATTATTGATTGCAATTAAAAAAGATGTATTTTTTATATTTGGTATTTGTTTATATTTTTGATTGCAATTTTCATATTAAAACCGTTTTCGACCTTAAAACTCTTTGAGCTAACTTAACGTAAAGTGTTTGATTATATTTGAAATATATAATTTAAAGTTAGAATTAAATATATTTATCATAAATAAAATATATAAATTCATTTGAACCCGTTCTGAGTTAAGTTAAGACATATTTTACAATACTTAATAAAACATTTATTTAGTTTATCATTTGCACTTTTATCAATCTCATAAATTAATAACTAATAAAATATATGTAAATTCGATTTTATTTATTCCATCAGAGGTATTTGTATGTACAGCTACTTCGGAATTTGAATATGCTGTTCGGAGTTCGACTAAATTTAAACACAATCCGAAACGTAAACTGAAAGTTTAGCAAAGCAGCGAATTAATCGTATTTGCAGATTTAAAATGCATTGAGTGAAGCGCTATAAAAAGACACAGCCTACTTGAACCTAATTGCCCAGAAGTAGATAGTTGACTTTCAGGTGCTGCCTGCCACTTGCCCCTTTCATTATCTGCCCCTTTGTTGGAGTACGTTTGAAAAGTGCGGGCCCGGCACAAACTTGGAACCGACTCTGTGGGCGTTCTGGGTGGTTGGGTTCTACGTTGGCACGTCTGCAGCTGGAGTGATTGGCACTAGCACTGGGAATCTGTTATGACTTTTAGTATTATTACTATTTATTTTTGTTATTTTTTTTCTGTTTTTTTTTCTGCTTTTCTGTGTTTTTGTTTCGACCCATGTGGAATTCGGGGAACGTGATTTTCGGCATTGTTGTTGAACGCAAAATTATGATGCGAAACGAAAAATACGAGTCGAGGACGAGCCGTGAATGAATGAGAAGTTGAACTACACAAATAAGAAATACTATATATACCTTTACAGATATATATATATGTACACCCAAATGAAAGTAGTATTTACATATATATATCTGTTCAAGCCAGAATACGTGTCTCATACTTACAGCATTGGATTGATTAGGGTGTGGGGAAGGGTCAGGACTCAATGACAACAACAAAGGCATTGGCAAAAATAGCGAGCAAAATATCAACAACAACAACAATGGGGCAAGCTCGTGATGATAATGGAATGGTGATGATAGCTTTGCCTTGTTGTTGTTGTAGTTGTAGTTGTTGTTGCTACTGGCAATGAGCAAAATGGAAACTCAACGAAAATAAAATCTAAAAGGAAAAAACCAACAAGAAAAAAGAGGAAAAAAAGAAAAACGTCGGCAGGCAGAACGCCAGAAACCGAAATGGAAACTAAAGTAAATCGCTTTTAGACATTTCTCAGATACACACGCATTCCCATTCCATTCCACCACAGATATATGCTTACATATGTATATCTAGGCACACACACACACACACACATACATATAGCGATATGTATACTTTTGGTGTACGCCGGGTCGCGTCAAATATATTTTAAGTTTTCCGATTCTCGTTTACATTCCCCGCCCCCCGCACTTTCTTCAACTTTGAGTCTCGTAAAAATATTTAATTTTATCAAAGCAAATGAGAAATAGAGAATGCAGCTCGCATAAGAATCATTCACGGCGAACTTCAAAAGCTTTTAACAAAATTACATTATTTATTTTTTGTTCTTTTCATTTCAGCAGCACATGGGAACAAATCCAAGAGCAAACCTAAAACCGAACAAGGATCAACGACAACAATTGGACAACTTACAAAATGCATGAAAAAAGCACAAACAATTGTTTTCACATTACGATAAGTTGAAAATTAATATTGTTTTTCGTTAGGACAGCCCTGAAATGTTTACAAAATTAAATTATTTACTTTTTGCTCTTTTGATTTCATTAGAAAGTGGAAATAAATCTAAGACAAAAACTAAAAATAAGTAGGACAAGTAATTAAATTACAAAAAGTAATGCATGAAAAAAGCACAAGCTTAACAAAATAGGCAAAATATTTTCGGTATGGCAACTCTGGTTATATGTTGATGAAATGTTAAGAAAATTCAATTTTTTATTTTTTGTTCTTTTGATTTCTAAGATAAAAACTAAAATAAGCAGGATGAAGGACAACAATTCGCCAAGTAATTAAATGAGCAAAAGTAATGCATGAAAAAAGCACAGATACAATAAAATAGGTAAACAGCACTATAGTTTTTCGTTGTGGGAACTCTGGGTTTGTGTTTACAAAATTCAATTCTTTACTTTTTTTTCTCTTGATGGGAAAAGCAGACAATAATTTGACAAGCAATAAAAATAAAAAAAAAAGTAATTCATGAAAAAGCACCGGCTATTCACGAAAAGAAGAACTATGGCAGCCCTGGACATATGTTGCTGGAATGTTAACCAGATATAGTATGGTATATGGTATATGGTATCTGCTGCACATAACAAATGCCTTCGAGTCGCGGCTGAATATCATGTTGACAGCACAAATGAAATATGGCCGCAACGGAAACGCTAAATGGAAATCCATTCCCCGATTACCGATTACCATTCTGGCTGTCTGCCATGCAAGTCTCTGTCTCTCTGTCTGTGCGAGGAGGAGTCAGGAGTGGGAGGGAGGAGTGCGGAGTGCGGAGGGGGAGTCGGTGCGTTGGCACCGGATAATATCAATCAGCGGACATTTCTCATTTTTGTTTACTCACTTCACCTGGCTGGGCCCCTTTTAGCTTTAGCGTCAGACTGCTGTGGTTCTTCTTGTTCTTCTCGTTGCTGTTGTTGCATTTGTTGTTGCTTTTTGTTTGCTTGTTTGTTGCACATTCACATTGCGTCTGGCAAGCCATTTTATTTATTCCACGAGAGCACGAGGGTTATGCCCGCAGGCAAGTCACAAGTTCGCGGCAATGTTGTCAAGTGGTTGCCAGCGCTGGCAGTCGGTGCCTCATCATAGTTGCCAATTGGTCACGCTTTGCTTAATTAGATTGCCCATCGAGTATCGGCTCCATGGCGGCCTCCTCAATCGATTGCAATTGCAATTCAAATTGATCGCAAGTGCGCCGTGACAATTGCAATTGTCGGAGTCAAAGTAGCAACCAATTATGGCCAGAACCAACCCATATTTATTAGCATATTTATTATCAAATACTAAACTGACTTATTACGTGTACATTCGCATAAATGAGTGTGCAAAAATGCAATTACACTCGGAAAAAAGTCACATTGTATTTTAGAAATTGCCTAAACTTTTGGCGCATTTTGAGACTTACTTTTTAAATATAGAAATAGAAAAAAAAACAATATTTTTGGGATTGTGGATTTAAAGAAGCGTTTCTATTTTTAAGAATAAAGTTTTCTCACACTTAGAAATTATTTTAAAAGCAACACAAATTTTCTTAAAGTTTATTTTTGTGTGATTTCATTTAAAGGCTTCTTTCTCAATTCCAGTGTGATTTTTTCTACTGTTTGCGAGATACGATTTAATGTATCAAAACTACTGCAGAACATTAAGATTGGATTGCAATTGACAGATTTAACAAATCGATTTGCGTTTAGGTTAATTTTAACTTACAGTTTCAATTTATATATATATTTTAGCTGCAGCTTATTTATGTGTGAGATAAAATAATGAAAACATAATTGTTAATTTTTTCATTGCTTTTTTGCCATTGTACACGATGAGCTCCCATTGACAAACAGAAGCAACAGTTGACATGGCGATTTACAGCAACAACAACAATAACAACAACAACAACAGCAACGACAACAGAATTATTTCAATGCAGAGAGAAGCAGGCATATTCAGTATTTGTATTTGTTTGTCCACACACCTCCAGCGATGAGAGCCACCTGTACAGTGGAGACCGCAGGCGACGCCGCGTCGCAATGTCATAAAAAATAAAACGAAATTGTCATCATTTTTATGACCCGCTGCTGCTGTTGCTGCTGCTGCTGTTCTCCCGTTAAGACTCTCACTTGGACTGGCTGTGGGTGTGGATCGGGATGGGAATCGGTATGGGGTTGGGGATGGGATTGGGGATGGGCAATGGGCTCGTGCTTGTTGCGTGTGTCGGAAAAGTCGTATATTAGGCAGCTCCTTAAAAAGCCACTTGAGCGGAAAACGCAATGTGGGGAGTCATGGAGTCATGTGCTTATAACTGCCAGCCTTTGCCAGCCGAGCCCAAAATGAAACTGCCACTGGAATTTAGTGGGGGGCCTCAATACTTTTAATGAGCTGTCAAAATGATCATAAAACAATTAAATGCACTTCTCACAAGAACTCAATCCACAACCGGCGAGTGGCAGTGGCAGTGGCAGCTATGTCCCATTGCCACTTGCCTCTACCCCTGTCCCCCTTCCGGTTGTCAGACCAATCCGAATGCAATGGCATTGTCCAATGTCCGCTGCCTCCCCTCACGTTGGGCTCGTCTTCGGTTTTGCCTTCTCTTGACTGACACTAATTGGCTGCTTTATAGCCCAGTTAAATCGTAAAACTCAAATTTTATGCTTTGTCACTGAAACGATTATGACGTCCGTTCAGTCCACACAAACCAGTCGACAACCAGTCGACAAAATCCCAGTCCAGATCAAGGGGAAGTGCCAGGAGTCCCATTGCGCTTACGGTAGCTTAGCACTGCAAGGATTTATGTCTTCACTCACAATATTTTAGCGACAACAATTTACAGTTTGATTTTGGTGTAAAGTTCTAATTCTGCTTATTTAACGCACATTTTGCCCTATTTTATGACCAGAGTCAACTGGGACTGGGCTCAAGTGTAAATAAAGTCAGATCAACATTAAATAGAACTAAAACAATATTTATACATTTATAATTTATTTGAAATTATTTCAACATTTATAACCAAAGTCAATTGCAACTGGGCTCAAGTCAGAGGTGGTTACAATTTAAATGGATCTAATAATTTTTGTATATATTTATTATTTATTTTGAATTAGTTTTGCTCTTATGCACAAAGTTAATTTGTTACTGGACATTATAAAGAACTAATAATTTATTTCGTTTTTATTTATATTTAATTATTTTAACATTTATTTATGGGCTTTAGTGCAATTCTAGTCAGAGTTGGATACATGAAGCATAACTAATAATTTCCTTATATATTTATCATTTATTTTAAATTATTTTAACATTTTTAAGTTTTTTTATTCTCATTTAAATAATAATAAATAAAAATAAACAGATAATAATAATAATAACAAATCCAATTACAAATACAATCAAATATTGTAAATATTTCAAAGTTTAACATGCATCATTAATTTTCTTGGCCTTTGTTAGAGTTTTCTCTCTCTTATACCTGATCTTTGTATATCTGTGTTTAGTACTTGGTATTTATTTTAGTTGTAGTTGCAACTGAAAAGTCTCAAATGGAACACTTACTCAAATGTGCAAAGTAAACAAACTATTTTTAATAAAACAAACAAAAAACGCATTGTTTCCATAACAAACATGCAGTGTAAAAATACTTATGTAATTGTGTAAATAAATATGTATTTACATCTGTACATGTATATGTATGTGCTTGTAAACAAATCTATACTCTCAGCCAATGGAGTTGATGCGCACTGCTCGAAACTCAAATAATCACAGATTTTGAGTCTAGTAGGAAAACACTTTAATTTTTCAATATCAATCGACTTAGCGCAGACTCAAACCATCGAGCAGTTGGAATCCAATTAGATTCAATTGGAAAACTGCATTTGCTTTCAGCCAGCTGCTCTCAACTTATTGCTCAAAGGCATTGGTGAATATTTTGCAGTTGTTGTTGTTGCTGCTGCTGCTGTTGTTGCAATTGTGCCAATCATTCTTATCAGCACTGGCAGTGGCAGTGGCAATTGCAGCAGCAGCAGCAGCAGGGCATTGTTCCCAATCACCCACACAGCAGCGGCAGCAACAAAAATTGCATCGGCTGTCAACAATGTTGCCAAAAATGGGGGGGAGAAAAGCGCATTATATTTCCCTGTGCAAGAAACAAGGACCACTCTAAGGATTGTGGGCGAGTCGAGAGGAGGAGACGGGGTGGGGAGGGGGGACGTGGGAAAAGTTGTGAAAGCGAACCGAAGCGAAAAGAATGCAATGAATGCGAGGCAAATCGTAAAAAAAGGAAATTGCATCTACCCAAAGCCGAGAAACTTGCGCAGGACTTTGAGATTCTCATAAATTCTAACAAGATTTCAAGCTGCGCCGCGTCTTCCCATCGGAGAGTGGGGGTGGGGGAATACAAGTCAGACCAACTGTGTCCAATAAGCAAATAGCGGCAGCAGTCATAAAAAAAAACACACACAAAATACAACAAAGAGAAAAGAGCGTGGCAACAACCAAAACAAACAGAGACGTTGCTAAGAGAGAGCTGAACAGGTGCAACGGGTGCAGAGAGCGACACTTAAGAGCGCCAAAGAGCGTCGCACTAATACTAATGCAAGTCGGCGCTCTGAAGAGAGCGCACCTTAAGAGAGCGCATTTTAAGAGAGAGCGCACGCACACATGCACAATTGGTTGGCAAAGAGCGCCAGCACTAATACACAAGCGGTGTTTGAATGTATTAGTGAGCGAGCGCATTTCGATTTTAAAAATGATTCGAAAAACAAAGTGAAACAAAAATAAATAAAATTACTGAACACACATATATATATATATATAAATATACTTATATTCATATATATACCATACTTAACAAAAGAAAAAAGTTAAATATTTG
This sequence comes from Drosophila kokeensis, assembly GCA_035042145.1. NCBI lineage: Eukaryota > Metazoa > Arthropoda > Insecta > Diptera > Drosophilidae > Drosophila > Drosophila kokeensis. Next base: position 2,358,070 of record JAWNLT010000376.1, on the reverse strand, counting down.
TTGTCGATAAATAAAAAACAAAATAAAAATTTTGAAAAGAGGTTAACTAGCTTCTAATTGAGAGTATTGGTTGCAAATCGTATTGGAATGCCTATGCACTTAGCAGAGACAACACCAAACTGGTTTGTGTACTCGATAGCAACCCTAGTTAAATACACACATACATATTTGTATATACATGTATCCCTTTCTAACTTACATGCACACTTACACCGATCATTTTAACCCCCGACAAATGCCACTGGCAGTGGACAGAGCAGAGCAGAGCACTTCTTACCACAAACTATTTCTTCTCATTCTGTTACACACACACACACCCACATGCATGCATACATACCTTACATAGTCGCTTCTCTGCCGCCGCCGCTGCCGCGGTCGCAGCTTCCAACCGACGAGGTCGCGGTCCGGGCGCAACGCACGCGCATTCGTTAAGCGGTCGCCGCGAACATCGTTACTGCGGTACTGCGGCAGCAAACAAGAAACAACGGTTTTACCTGCTGCGATATTTCAGTCACGTCACAGAACTTCACAATAGCCGCCGCAGCATGTGAGTGTCGCTGGCCAACAGCATGGCCGCTGCATGGCGGCTCTCTCTCTCTCATATCCAAGATGGCTGCCGCCGCAACCGTTGCCATGACAACCAGCCAGCTCTCTCTCTCTCTTCCATTTGTTGCGTCGGCGCTCTCACTTGCCATCGTCTCCGCTCTCACTTTCAGCGCGGAGCTGTTTCGCACTTTGCCATTGGTCTCTTCCGACGGCATTTTGTAGCTGCTTGCTAAAAGAAAAAAAAAATATTTTATTTGCAACTGTAATTAACAAAAACCGCAAAACTTAAATGCAAAAACATTTTGTATGTTCTCATACATTATTCAAGAAAAAAGTAGGCAAATTTTGGATTCAGTTTTATATATTGTAAGTAGAAATTAATAAATCAAAGCAATGGGATGATGAGTTGAAATATAAATAAATATGTAATATTTCCGAAATATATATATGTAGATAAAATAGTGTGAGTGTGTCGGTCTAGCATAATAATAGCTGTAGTCCTATCTTATATAAATAAATGCCTAGCCACAATTCCCAAACAATGTTCCATTTCAAATATTTTTTTATGCACAATGTCTATCATATTAAAGCTAGCAGTTGTAGAGAATGAGTCATGCCTTTAACAAGGTAGATTACGGACTACCTACTTTAAATGCGGAGCTACGCCTACACGTTATAAGATACTTCACACGTTCAATACTTCATTAATAAGCAAACACAAAAAATACACCCGCAGACCGAAGTTCAACTGCTCAAATGCAAACTTCAATACAAATTTAAACAAGATAACACATACATTTAAGTCACGACGATGTTTACACAACCGACTGCACCTCCTCTCATCTAAATTTATTTATAAATTAACAAAAAACAAACGTTTGTTCCCACGGGATTCCGCTGCTGTTTATTTTATTGCTAAAATGTCAAGAGCTGAAACATCGCTTATATATTGCGTTCTTTCTTTATTTTTGTGCATGTTTTAATAATTCTGATAAACATGTTTACCGATTGCAGACTTATTTGTATACTCAGTAAATACTTTGCATATAAGAAGTAGATTCAATAGTTGATGTTGTTCAAGAATATATATACATTATGGGATCCGAAGATGTCTGCAATGCCTTACACATTTTATAACAAAATACAATGCACAAAGGTATAGAAACCTTATTAGCATTGGAGCTGATCAATCTGAACTGTAATTGAATTTAAAATGAGAGAATTGTGAAATATAATCATGCACATTGTTTGAGGTGTCGCATTGCGCGCTTTGTTATTTTTCTCCACACACAGGTTTTGTCATGTGTTTTCTATACAACGTAAATATCTATAGAAAAAATATCAATTGTTATACCCTTTCAGAGAGCATTATAATTTTGCTATGAATTTTGTAATACATTGAAGCAGGCGTCTTCACGACCCAGTAAAAATATGTATAAGCATATCTGTATATCAGCATCACAGTCACTTCTGTCAGTCCGTTTGTTGCTCAGTTTTGCCAGATCGGATTATTATATCATATGATAAATCGTAGTTCTTGTTGTTATATTTTGCTCCTCATGTGAACTAACAAAAATATCAAAATCCGATTACCATATATAGATTTAATAGAACAAAGTATATAATATTCTGCCTGCCTAAGATAGCCGTTCTCTTTGAATTCTAATTTCGATACTTTTTAAAATACGATTTATTTAATTTAAACGAAACTCGAAATATATGCATAAACTGTGCTTAAGTGTAGACAAACTATGCTCTTAAAATAAACATTAATTTAAAGACTGTTCGTGAGCGAAACGAAACGAATGAAAATGAAAATGGAAACTTTCAATTCGATTTTCATTTGGGATACGAACGCAATCGCCAAGGCAAACTCAATTCCTGATATATCTCAGAGATGCTGATGCTGATGTTGATGCTGACGAACGAACAAAGAAAGAATTGCCTCGTTGACATTTGGCAATAAAAATAAATAAAATACCGTTTGCTCTGGCACCACCTACGAGAAAAGTCACCTCCCCAGAGTTACCCACCCCACACACCACACACACACACACACACACACACACACACACACATACACACACAGAGAAAAGCACACACCGTTGGCAAGCAGAGAATGAGCTACAAATAAATGCCGCCGCTTAGGCAAAGTCAAGGCAGTCAAAGTTTTGCAGCCGCCAGGGAGCATTATAAGTAAGTCCCGCACGAGGTGGAGCAATGGAGGAGGGATGGAGGGATGGAGGCGTGCGCTTGTGCGTTGCGCATTTTAATACAATTTAATGCCTCATCGAGCGCCATCCCCTCCAACCCCTCCATCACATCCCATACCATTCCCATCCCATCCACCCACCGTGCGACACAGCACAAACCGGGCCAGGAGAGATCCGGATAAAATCGCGGCCCAACTGACTGCCCAACAATGTTGGTTATGGGAGCCGACAAGATTCGTACGGAGCCCAACCAAAAAACCAAACCGTGCGAAAAGGTGGGAGGAATAGTGTTTCCGGCTCACTGGCAGTGTTGTGTTTTATTGGTAATCGTTTATCTCATCGGCTAATGCTGGGCCCAGTAGCAAAAACGTGACCAAAGTTAAGCCACGTTGCACAGTGGAGCCAGCTGCATATTTATAAAGTTATATTTTACTCACTGTAAATAAATATGATATAAATGTATATATATTCCCAATTCCGATAAATGCTTTGTTTAATTAGCTTAGAGATTTGATAAGATTTGGTAAGTAACTCAAATGTTAGCCACGGTGGGAAGACTTTGTAAAAGTCACCCTAAACTGCACTCAAAAAAAAATCATGCTGAATTTTCTGGCAGTATTATATACATATATGTATATAGGATTATACAGAAAGTCAATTTATAAAATAGAAGTTTGTAGCATTTTAAAATCGATTGTTTGCATTTCTTAACTTCAGGTTGGATTTTTCTAAAACGTGGCAAAAAATATGTCTAATTAATTTTCTATTTATTATATTATATTTATTAGTTTCTAAAAACATTTTCTATTATAAAAATATATAGAAAAATACAGTTTCTTTTTATGGGATTGTAAATTCAGGGCAAGCCTTTTCTATTTGAAAAGAAATGATTTCTTATATTTAAAAATTATTTCTAATAAATGAAAAAAAATGTTTTCTTATAATTAGAAATTATTTTGAAAAACAAAAAATGCTTTTAAGAAAGACTTTTTAAATTGCATGTAGATTTTTTTGAAGTGTAATAGGAAACTCACAAACGACGAATTAGTTTTTCGTTTCAAAGTGTTGATGTCTTTGCCCTGTAAGCAGGTCGCAGTGCTTTTTCTGTGGATTTTTGTATTTCATTGATATGTATTATCGGCGCTGCTCTATGGCTGTGATGGGTTTTTTGGGCTCGTGTTAAATTGGTCTACTTTAGTTGCGTGTCTCTGCCTTGTTTTATGATGATGAGTTCGAAGTTCAAGACTGTTCAGAGTGTTCATGAATACACGTTGGCTATTTAGATAAGGCATGGAACACACAAACAAATATCCAATATTGAACAAGGACACTCCAAAGAGTTCGAATTTCATGGAAAATGTGAAAAGGGCTGTCAGTCGTCAATTGCAGGCGGCAACGATAATTATATTTCATAATTCATATTTCAAGGCTTTCGTAGTGTCGATTGTAAAAAGCAGAACTGGTGCGTTTCACATGAAAACGAGAGCAGTCTGATAAAATTTAGTGCTGCCGGGTGACCTTCGGCTGATTGTGCGAGATTCAAATGTAATATTTCTTAATGCCCACACATCCATAACTGGAGCGACCTCTGAGAGTGAAAAGGATTTCTCTGCTCGCCCAATAAAACTATTAATGACCAGAACAAACTGCCTTTGTGCCGCTGCGGCTGCCTCTGCCTCTGCCACTGCCTCCGCCTCATCGACACATCGAGGTCGTTCCCGCTGCGTATTTGGTGCGATGGCTTCCAGTCGTGTACACAAAAAGAGAAAACAACAAAAAACAACAGAAAAATAAACCCATTTGCCAGCCGCATGTGCTCGTGCCTGCTTTTTAATGTTGTTGCCTTGCCGATTGTTCGATGGGCACATTATAATTGTAGTCTCTGCTTTTTGAAGAGATTTCGTTTGGCATTTGCAAGTGTATCTTTTGGGAGGCTGATAAACCCGTTTTATTCTCTATTCAAATCGAGTTCGCGCCTTATCCCAATTAATCCACCAAATGGGAATGCGTTAAGCCAGCCTTGCTTTAAGTAATGCTAGAAATTCTATTTTATGCTCCGATTCGCATCACCTCATCACCCCAGCGACCGACAACAACATCAGCCAGACAAATTGCGATGGCATCTTGCCATGCAATGTGGCCCCAGTTGGATATGGATTCCTCCCTCAGCTCGACGGCTTTCTACGTATTTCTTTTTTTGGCTGGCAAGCAAAAATATAATAAGGCAAAATCACGCAAGTTTCGGCTAATTGTTTCTACAACTTCAAAGAAAAATATCAAAGTTAAAGTTCACTCGAAATTCAGTTCAGTCCCAAATGGCTGGCTGACGAGTCTCGGCCTTTTCGCTCAGTGCGAGTGTAATTTTCAGCAAAGAGCAAGATGTGAAAAACTGAAAAAAGCAAAAAATAAAGTAAGCAAAATATACGAGGCAAAAAATAAAAGCTGCTGCTGCTGCTGCTGCTGCTGCTCGTGCACATAAAACTTGCAAAATAAGTTTCGCATGTTTCCGCAAAACTCAGGTACGAGAATTTTCGGTCCTGAATTTCGTTGACGAGTTTAGTAAGTCGTGGAGAGCCCCGCCCCCCGTCAGCTTGCCGCTTGAATATGCAGCAAATATTCTTCAAGCAGCAGACCCTTCCCCTGCGGACCGTCTCTGTTTTATATGCTCGAATCGGGAGCTGGGAAGTGGGAACTGGGAGCTGGGAGCTGGGAGCCGCCCACCTGAACAGCCACCGTGCTAGGTAAATGAGAGGCGTCGTTGCTCGTAAGCCGCCATTGCTAAAGCTGGGTCAGGATTGGCAGCGTGGGGTGGGCAGAAACACGAAATGTACTCCAATTTAATCAAGAATTCTATTCTGTGAATGACTTGCACAAAAACACGAAGCAACCGTCAGTTTGGGGCAGAACCCGAGAGCAGGGGCAGAAACTGCTTTTCCCTGCTGCTGCTGCTGCTGCTGCTGCTGTTCGCCAAGAATTTTCATTTCGCGTTATAAAAAAAAAATTGCAGGGCCATGTCAACGCTGTACCTGAATAAGGGCTAAAAAGGTTATTAAGGAGGGTGAGTGGGGGGGGTGTAGAGATGGCGACTTTGTTGTTATTAGTCTCCCATACTGCGATGGAATTTTAAAAGGCAAACGCTGATTCTTTTTTCTCTCTTTTTTGCGTCTTAATCTGAATATTTGAAGGCATATTCATGCCAAAATATTGCCACTTATGCGAGCAGCGAATAATTCACGAATATTTAATCGAACTCAAAGCAACTAATCTAACTGAAAGCACATGACTCACTCACATACAGTGGCGGACACCTTATTTGGCAAAATGTAAAAAAAGATAGGCAACTTTTTTACTTAATACTACCTAGCAGGTGGGGAAACCCCAGTTTATTGGGGTCATATATAAATTTTGGTGGTTAATATATGTACCTACCATTGGTCTTTGGAATTTTTGAAAAATATTGAATGATTATTTTATGGCAGGCAATTACTTTTTTTTTGACATTTTGCCAAATAAGGTCCCCGCCACTGTATATATAATTCATTGATTTTTATATATGGTCTTATCGATCCATTCCCAATTAGTGATAATATTTGATTTATCTGAAGCAAAATAAATAAAAGATTAAATATAAGTTTTCGCCAAATATAGAAACACTGACGAATAGTCTGACATTATAAGATTGATGCGTCATTTTATTTTGACTGATCAAGAATATGCACATATATTTGGAAATACTTATTTTCTCTGTTCTGTATCAAAACTTCTCTAAAACTATGCCAGAACTTCGTTGTTCCAATGTCAAAAGATGCTTCGTATCATTGATGAAATTAAAAGCAACGAAACTAAATACAAAATTTATAAAATATTTGTAATTTTAATAGACAATAAGCTGTAATTAATGAATTAATTAATTATTAATAATTTGCATAATTACACATTTAAAAATTGATGCTATTATTTTCATGCTTATTTTCTGAACTTTTTATAAAATATCTTACATTTATTCTAACTTTTTAAGGATCTTCCACTTCTAAGAACATCTTCCTAAGTTAATTAAACTTAATAACTTGAAAAGTGTGATAAGATAGATATATTATACATATACATATATATATATACAATATATAAACATATTATTTCTTTCACAGCTATTCATTAAATAAGACAAAAAGCATTCTAAACTAACCAAAATCAGAGTTCAATATTAATGTAGTCAGTCGAGCTGCATTCTGCTAGGGTATCTAATCTTCGGCGCGACGAGAAGAGCTGTTCTGTCTGGTTTCAAATGCCAAACAATAAAGTGTATCTCGGTTTCTAAAGACCACTTGGAAGTATTCTCTTCGAAACTACTTTATTGTGTGTAGAAATATGCATTCGAGTCGAACAAAGATCTAAAAACACTTTCCCCCCCAATAAAAGAATTGAATAAAATAAAACAATCGAGAGAAAATGTTAAATTATGCCGGTCCCCAAATACTCGAGTTTTCCCCATAAATTCATATTCGAATATTTATGCAGTCGCTCAGCGACAACGAAAACTGTACAAATATTTGAAATGCCAGTTGATGGAGAGAAACAACAACGAAACAAGAACTGCTCAGATATGGGAAGGGCATGGAGTTGAGAAGGGGACTGAGAATGGGACTGGGACTGGGACTGGGGATGAGGCTGAACTGAGTTGGAGTTGGAGTTGGAGTTGGAGCTGGAGCTGGAGATGAATGGCTGTCGTTGTTATTGAAATAAATTATTATAAATAAATACGCAAGCCGAATTTATGATGGCATGTTGTTTTCTGCTCGACGTTGTTCAACTGCCCGTTGAGGAGCAGAGCGACTGACTGCTCTGACTGCTCTGGCTGTTCAGAGTCATTATTTTTGTTTATGCGCCGAAACGGCTAGAGTTGAGTCCAGCGACGAGCGCCATTAAAACAAACAGCTTATTACGCCAATGACATTTGTGATGGCACTGACGCCTTGGCCATGGCCAGGCTGTGGATGTGGAACGAGGATTGGGGATTGGGGGAACGGTGCGCCAATGACTACCATTGATAACTAAAGAAGTCGCAGGTCGAAGATGGCTTTGGGCACTTGGAGTGGATGTCAAGTTGTCTGAATTTGTTTGCTTTTCGCTTGTCAACAGCCTGTTCTCATCCGTATTCATGTCCGGGCTCGTTTGCCAGCCTGTTTATTTGTTTTCGTATTTGTGTCTTTGACGTGGGTTCCTCGATTCACTTGTAAACATTCCGCTGCCAATTGAATTCGTCTCAATTTATTTACTGCTGGGAATATTGTTTGTGCTATGCGGCCAATAACAACATGGAGCTACATTTTATGGCTCCCAGCGTTGCTTCAATTAGAAAAGAAAATCATTTCTGTTTCTCTTTTCCTTTGCGTTGTGGAAATTCTTAAATTCTTCGTTTTCAATTTATGCAAAAAGACATTCGATTGATTTGACAGCCAACTGCTGTCTGCAGCCGAAGTTGGCTTAATTATGAGCAGACCCCTCTTCACTTGTAGGTTCGGCTTATTATGTGGAATACTTGCTGGGAATAAATTCGTTGGTTTCGTTGGTTTCTCCTCTTTCTGGTTGGGGGTGGTGGTGGTGGTTTTATTGCCGGGTCGGCATACAGATTCAAATAGTTTTGAACTTTTTGTTGGCTTGTCGTTCGCTCCGAATTCCTCTCCAAGGATTCTTGACGTTAAGCAAACAACTAGAAACTCACATAAGAAAGTTTACGATACGAGGAGGAGTGCCCGGCAAAAGTGCGCACATGCAAATACACAGAGACAAACGCGGCTGACACACGATTATTGTATTATTGTGCAGGAGGCATCAATTAAACAACTCTTAAGTGTTTCTCGCACCCGAAAACTTTGCCAAGTCGCTCGTTTTATTGTTCCGGCAAAGTTACTCACACAATTTAATCAGCAATGACAAAGTTCAGGCTGAGTTTTGGGCCGAGACACCAGATTGGCAGTAATTTGACATTTCTCTGGCATTCTTATAATTGTGTTCATTGCAAAATATTTTCCAGTGCAACATCTTGAGGTCTAATTTTTGTTTTCGCTGCTACTGCTGCTGCTGCTGCTGCTGCTGCTGCTGCTTGTTGTCAGTATTTCGCCATGGTTGCTTGGCAGCTGGAATGGCTTTGCCCAATAACGCGAAACGAACCAAAATTCTGCTTGGCTCCAGCAGCGCGGACAGCGATCTTAGCTTTTTACGACGGCCCTCGTCCGCGCCTTAAGCGTCCTGGCTACAAAACTGGAAATGCAACCAGCGCGAAATTGCAGCACTGACAACAGGAGCTGCGCTGTGTGTGGGGCTGAGTCAGTGCTGTGGCTGTGCTGGACTGGCTGTGGGGCAGGGCCGGAGGCGCCACTTGGCTAAGCGCATATAAAAAAGTTTAGTTAAATTTAGGTGGGGCACGAATGAAATCATTTTCAGCTGTATCCAATGCTCAAATCACTTTGCCATTCAACACTCCACAGCAAACCAAAAGTTTACTTTCAAAACGGAATACGACAATAACATTATAAATATTTTAAGCAATTTGTTTAAGTTTTGTTTTTATATTTTACATATTTATTTAAAGTGGTTGAAAGCCTGTGCATAGTTTAAAAAAATATGGTTTAATAAATAAACATTTAAAACAAAAGTTACAAATTAAATTAAAAATTGAAAAAAAGTAAAGGATATCTGCGACACTTGAGGCAACTTAGAAAACCCAATAAGATCAGAGATTGTTAAACGTTAGTTAAGCAGGTAATAAGGAAAGTAAAAAACGTTGGAATCAAAGAAAAAGAAAAAAGAGACAAAGAGTGAGACATAAGATAAAGGAACTGTGGAATTTAATAAGTTTATCACAGCTCAGCACTCGCAGAGTTTTCCCGGAGATATATTAGTATTCATAATTTACGTAAACGATACTTTAATTGTGTATAACATAACAATCTCAATTTCTTGCACCATAAATAAATCGAGTTCAAAATATTTTTAATCCTGACAGTCCTCAGTCTATTTTTCGCTCAATTGCTCCTTTATACTAAGAAACTAAACATTTCTGACTACAGCATTGTTATTTGTTGTCTAATTCATAACAAAATCTAATATAATTTCTGATGCTTTTATTTAATTCAAGCTTATACTTACTGGAAAGATAATATTTAACTTGAAATGAGATACATTTAATATCATAGGATAGTGGAAATTAACTTATGAGAAAAATGCACGATGAGCAAATGAATAGTTTAGCTTGGATGTATTTGTCAAATCAATCTGGGAAAACGCTGCGCAGTGCAAGCAAAATGCTGAACATCGAAGGAGGGAACACAGATAGAGAGGGTATGGTTGAACGAGAGCGAGATGGCGAGTGAGAGGGAGTCGTGACTCGGTGACTTATTACTTTTCATGCTCCTGCTGCTCCTACTACTCCTGCTCCTACTCCTGCTCCTGCTTCTACTCCTACTCCTACTCCTGCTCCTACTCCTACTTGTGCTCATTCCGTTGGCAGCACTGTCAACTATCAACTGGCAAATGAAGTCGTAAAAAGATTGGCCAAAAGTTTTTGTGTGCTGCGCACAGAAGTACATGCATATAAAAATGGCGAAGTTGGGATTAGTTTCATCAAGGATAAGCCAAATGGCTGGACACGCTGGCTGCCTGGCTGCCTGGCAGCCTGACTGACTGGCTGACTGGCAGCAGCGCATATAAACAAGGCGTGGATTGCTGCAGCTCCACACGAGACTGGCTGCCACACTATTCGGAGCTCGGTTGGCTGGCCAGCCATATCTATTTCGCTATTTCGCTATTTGTGCCAGAAACTTTTTAAGCAGTTGCCTGTTGGCTGTTTTACACATGTGTGTCTTGCCAAGTAGAGTTACATAAACGGCGCAAACGTTTTTAGCAACAATTTTATACGTTTCACGTAGACACACACAGCATACACACAATATGTGTGTGTACACTCAGAAAAAATGAAACTGAAAGCTAGAATGTTTCTCTTGTTTTTAGAAATATTTTCTAAATATTTATTTATTTAATGTCAACTAAACGCAGTCGAAACAAGAAATACAAAAAGTAATCAAAATTAAATTAAATAAAATTTTAAATTATACATAAATTAAAAATAACAAATATTTATCAGATTTTTGGGTACTTATTTAAATGCAAAATGGTCCAACATTTGTTGCATGAATTGCGAAAATCTCTGGAAAACACAATCATTCCAAATAAATAATTAATAATAATAATAAATAATAATAATAAATAATAATAAATATTAATAAACAATAATAAATAATAATAATAAATAATAATGATTAATAATAATAAAAAATAATTATTATGAATTAGTTTAAAGTCATTCACGAGTTTGGACGTTTAAAATTGAGTTCTTAGTAATAGATTCATAATATATTTCCAAAATAAACAAATTTAAAAAAATAACAACAATTGGAAAGGCCTCCCTCAAATGAACAATACCATAAAAATTGTTATTATATATTTCTTATGGACATATCTATTATATAATAAAAAAAGGAGCAACACTCAAACACTCGTCAGTCTTGGAAGCCGAGTAGCTCGGTGGGAAGTCTATCAACTCACGAAACCCCCAAAATCAAAAATGAAAAATCCAAATTAAAATTATATAAATTAAAAAAAGCCATGTAAAATATTTGTTTATGCTGAAACCTTAATAAATAATATATAATAATAATATAAGTAATAAAGTAGCTAATAAATGAACTATTCTATGTACACACATAGAAAAAAAACACCGGATCTTAGATAAATATGTTTTGTCTAAATCTGAGAAAAATCTGCCCTGGAACAATGTAATACAAGCCCTGGTTTTTCAAAAGCCTCAACATTGTGAATAACAAGGAGAGGAGCCTTTGTCGGAAAATGGCGAATTTCTAAAATTGAGGGTTTATTTTTTTTCAGAGTGCACACACAGCTTATACAGCATATACAGCATGTGTGTGTGTGCGTGTGTGTGTGTGCTCATATATAGACACATATGCAAACAGACACACACACATATGTGGATGTGTATTACCCTTGTGGGAGGGGGGGAGCCACCTCAAGAAAAATGTCATCTAAGCACGTTTGCAGGATCTGCATAATTTATGTTTGCCTGCAGGGGGCGGTGGGGGAGGGATGGACCAGAATCCAGTGTCATTCGGTAAGTGAACCTTGGCTTTTTGCTGCCTGGGATTACCATAGAAAATTAGGTTTCCAGTTTCATGGACGCGGACGCAGTACATCGTATAAAAACGGCACGACCTGGTGGCCATCCTCATAACTGTACAACTGAGGTGTGTTGCTGACGGCAGGGGGCGGACGGAGAGCGGACGGGGGGCGCGGCACGTTCAAATGAATTTATATATATTTGTGTGCTCGTTTTATGACTAATATCTTGGAATATCTCAGGGCATGCGAAACGACAGCAACGCCCCAGCAACTGGCAACTGGCAACTGGCGCACTATCAGAGCCCCACACCCCCCCCAACGACATGCCACAACCGACAGCCCCACATCCCACACACAGTCGCATATTTTGCAGCGCTGTGAAAAATAAAACACAAATATAAGCCCGGCCAAAAACAAGTATAAAAATTTGTTTTTTTCAACATTTGCGAACGATGATGTTGACGTTGACGTTGCCACGAGCTGCCACTCTCCCACTAGAGACAGCAGCAACCAGCACCCATGGTACCCATCCCGATTTCAATCCGACAGACTACCCCAGCCATAAGGCATGTTATTGTCGTTGTTTACATGTAACGAACTCTCGAAATGTTCATAGCTATTTTCTTCTTCTTCTTCTGACGAATCCATCCCCCCCAAACACCACCAACACATGAATTGGACTGGGCACATTTCTATATACATATATATAAATAAATGGAGAGCTGCTTGCAATATATTTCTGCGTAGGTTGTCTACTTAAGACTGCTCACAATTATGTGCAAACATTCATAAATATTCGCAATTAGCCAAAGATATCGTGACTAAAATATATTGCCCGGGCCTGGCCAAGAAATAATTAACGAACATCTAATTGCCAAATTTTGTATTCATGTCTCTTAATTACGTTATTAACAAATGCCAAAAAAAAAGAAACGCGTTAAGTGAAAATAAAATAATAAAAAAAAATAATGTCTTTATTTATAATCTTAACGAGAGAAATATATACTCTTGGATATTCTGTCAGCCAATAATTGCAATCAGCAAGTTAATAAAACTAGTTGTGCAGCTTCCATGAAAGCATATTCATATTGGGTCAGGCATAACCGACTGCGAAATACACTGTAAACCAGCTTAGAACAGGTGACAAAGAACAGGTTTATTCAATCTTTGAAGTAAGCTGGAATTAATCGACTCTCCGAGTTCGGTTTGAACTTAAGTCATATTTTTTTGGGGTTGAAATTAACAAATTTATTAATTTATTTAATGTCATTTAAAGTCAGTCGAATCAAAAAATAAACAAAGTAAAACGTTGATCTGAATTAAATTTAAAATAAAATTTAAAATTATAAATTGAATAAGAATAAATATTTATAAGATTTCTGTGGGTATTTCAATGCAAAATGGACCAAAATTTGTTGCATGAAATGGGCAAAACCCAGAAAAAAACTAAACAGACTAAGAAAAATTAGACTAAATATAAATGGAAGACACTTAATTGAATAAAATTAATTTGAATCGATAACACATTTTAGTAATTTAACTGCCAACTAACTAATCAGATCTAATCTAAGATAAGATTTTGTGAGGCAAATGATTATAATTAACATTTGAACTACTTTAAATGAATTTACAAATATTTGCTCAACTAAAGATGGAATATAGCTATATCTATTTGTCTGGCTGTCAGTTGGTTACATAAATTCATGAATGCAAAAATTGCATTTTGTTGAATTATAGTTGAAAAATTGTAATTAAAATGAAAAGCTGCTCAATTGGGAAATGTGTCAGCTCGGCCAGTTTATTGATGGACAGCTGTGTTAATGTGAGACAGTAAAATGTAAGCAGCAAGCTTAAAGTATATACTCTATATGTATATATGTATATATGTATATATAAGTATTTTTCAGTTTCGATCTCTTCTTAATTCTTATGCATGTCGCATGTGCAATAACAATATTTTTCAGCTCCGACTCTGCTGATTCCTTGGATTTGCCATTTGCTTATTCGGGAAGCAATTTAATTCTGGCTGTGCTGGAAAGTGAAAAAACTGAATTCGAAATTTATACAGATACTTGGCATGTTTGAATGTATGTATGTAGATACATATACATATTATGTATTATGTACATTTGGGTTTTTTATTTGCGAGCACATGTGTGCATTCCCACTTCCAATCTGAGCAGCTTGTATCTTGTATCTAGGCTGGGGCTCTTTCGCACTTGTGTACAGATGCATCCATAACTTTCAGTTGGGTTCTGTTTCTCATAAATAAAATGCGCGAGACACGTTCGCTGCTCGAGGTTCGACGATGTAAATTGAAAAAGGAAAAATCAAGAAAAAAGCGAACTTATTGAAATTTTTGCTGTGCGCTGAATATCGAATTGATTCGTCCCGAATTCAGCCCCAGCTCTTCTTTATGTATATCAATAACACAATATTACGGATTACAGTCAGATGTGCTAATGCGAGGCGCGACCGTCGAGTGCTGTAAAGTTTCCTTTGTCTCAGCCTAAGTGTATCCGGAGGCAGAGAGCGCTGAGTAAAATGGCGCCAATGAAAGCCGAAAGCACGATTACCAAGTCGTTAAACTTTATGTTTTCAACAAACATATTGCGAACAAGTGAGTACCCCCTAGCACAGAGAGTTCGACTTGCAGATACCCTAGCATATCTTTACTTAAGTCATGCACAGCTTAGCTACACAAATCGACACGTTGGAGAAGGCTCTCAAAATAATGGCAGTAAATGAATTAACTATCAAAATTATCCAAATCTTTTAGAATACAGATTTATTAGGCTCCATTAGACTATTTTGAATACTTTGTTTTGAGTCTTTGTATTCAAAACCAGTTGCGCAAATTTGAATATCTTTGCCAAGTTTAAACTTCAGAGAACGATTAATTACTCCCCAAAGTTGACAAAAAATGGATTCTTCCTTTATAATTTGCATATGTGCATAATACAGTATATATAATTATATATGTATACAGAAACTTGTTGCGCTCTCTGATTAGTGCTTTGATTAACATTATCATATATAAATTATGGATTTTATTGCAATCGATACTTTATATATACTTTAAATCCAAATGTTGTCGTTTAGTGACTGAGATCGATTAGTTCAACTAATCGCCGATGATGCGGATCAAGAATATATATTCTTTTTAGGATTGGCGAAGCCTTCTTCCGCATGTTATATACTTTTGCACAAATTCATTATATCCTTCGTATGACAAGTTTACGAGTAGAGTGCACAAAGATTCCTCTAAATTAACATAACATAAATTCTTGACAAACATTCACAAAAAAAAGTAATATCAAATAATCTTGGAGTCAGAGATTCCATTACTCTGCTCATATCAAAACTTATTACAAATTCAAAAAGTCTTCAGCCCAGTGGAACTATAAATACATCTATAAACTCATTGCTAGTGAGACTGGTTAAATAATATCTCAACCAGACTTACTAGCAATGAGTGTATGTCAAACAATTCATCGAAAATTGTTTTCAAACTTGCAAGAGATAGTTCGAACAATTGAAAGTTCAAAAGCTCATCAACTGCCAGTGTTGTGAAATTTTCTAAATTTTGAAAACCATTTGAAAGCGTCTTTCCTTTAGCTTGAATGTAAAATCAGAAATTTCAATTGGCTATTCAAAGAATAATTCAGCAGTTCTGAGTCAATATTTCAGGTGCTTCAATTTGAAACTGTCGCTTTGCAACTGCTGTGCCGCAGAGCTGCAAGTTATACAGTTCGTGCCTCATTTTGTTATTCGTGAGTTGAGGTAGTTTAGATAACCCTCGATCGAGGGGCCGAGTAATTAACGTGAGGCTCTTGAAGTAACCGAACTGGAGGGGGAACGCCTTCTGTAATAGAGCGCTTAGGGGCAATCGCATTGATGATTGCATTTAAACCTTTATTAAGAGTCCCTCGACAGACTTGTCGAATGCAGTCGAGCATTCAAATTAAGATTGAATCATTATTGAAATTCGTTTAGGAGCGCGCTCGATTTCCAGTCGACTACCTCATTAAAATGGATGATGGCGGCAGAAGTGACTGTCTCTCTCACTCTCTCACTCTCACACTATCTGTCTCTATCTGTCTGTATATTTGGGTACGTTTGTGTATTTGCATTTGCAAAATGTAAAAATTTAATTCGCATATCATGCGCGATAATCAGCGGCATGCATTATAAAACCATAAAAATCGCAAAAGCGCGTTCAACGCATAAACCGCAACTGAGGCAGCTGAATTGTACGGCGTTTTGGGACGGACGGGACGGGACGGACAATTGTCGCATGCAGTGCCAATAAATATCCGATTATATGGTAATTGTGTATGTGCGAGTGTGTGTGCGAGTGTGAGTGTGTGTGTACGAGCTCTGCGGTAGAGGAAAATGCGAGTTTGGTTTAGTTGCTGGCCGCAAAAATTTGCATTTGCCTTTGTCGCAATTTGTTTCGCACAGATGCAAATTGCAAATTGAATGCGAAATTGAATAAAAGTTAACTTTAAGCGTTGCCCAACTAATGGAGTCTCCCCAGCTCTTTAAAACGTGCAACAAAATGGCGTCGTGCGGCTGTTAAAGGTGCACAAAGTGCGGGGTTCAATTTTCGTGTTCATTAACCAAACAAAATGGATATTGACAGGCAACGAGCGAAAGGATAAGCGGAGCGATACATGCCATGAATACCGCCTAGAATTTGAAATTTGAGCTCGAGCTGGAGCTGGAGCTGTAGCTGTAGCTGGAGCTGGAGCATAAATTCAAAATAAAGTTTAACGAAGCTAATCTGTCGAGGGGACGCAGATTGATGGAGCCAGCCAGCAATCGCTGTTGAATGTTGAACGAATGCTGCTGGCCAAAGGGACGAGAACGAGAACGAGGATGAGGACGAGGGTTGGCGCACCAGGAACAGTAGGCGGCTGGCTATGGCCCATGAAAGTTATCAAAGCGTGTTATTACGAGCAACGAAGCGAAACGCGGACCGAAGCGGAGCTGCAATCTCAAGTGGATGCTTGGCTGGCTCGCTGCCTGGTTGCCAGGATGCCTGGTGGTCGGGCTGGTCGGGCTGGCCTGGAGCCACTTGTGGTTGCTTGGCATGAAATGGGTTTTTGTTTTTGGTATGCTCCTCGCTCCCAGCACGCACGCAAAATAATCAAATGAAACGCATCAAATTCGAGAAAGGGATAAAAGCCAGCAAAATGGCTGTCGTTTTTTTTTTTTTTTTGGTTTTTTTGTTTTCTGTTATTTTTTTTTGTTTAAAACACTGCTACGTGCATGCCCCCAAACGAATGGGTTGTTTTTGTTTCTGTTGACGCAGCTACTTTGGCCAAAAAGGGCCGGGGTGCATCAGCATAATCAGAATAGCCCAACCCAGCCAGCTACGCAGGTTATTTCAGCCGTAAATTTGTGGCTACGAATGGTTATTCAATAAATTTTAAATCGCAATGCCAAGTTTGACAGTGGGACAACTAAGCAGCGTTCCACACAAATTGTTGCTAAATTAGAACAAATTAAGTACAGCAAATTATAAAATGTAAAAAGGCTGCTGATAATTTGGAAGTAGCTCAAAGTGTAAAGTGGAGTAGAGTAAAGTGTTGCCGAGCATAAAGAATCTACTTAAGTTGTCATATAAACTATTACTTAAACAAATTTGTAAACTATAACACACAAATTACTATTTAAACCTTTATTTAAACTATCTGAAATATCTTTTAGTAGTACATAACAGAATCTCTGCTGTAAAAGCTTCAAACATTAGTCATAAGCAAAGCTTGTAATAAACTTGAATTCAGTTGATATCCTTTGGAATAAATATGTTAACTTCTTTAATAATAAGTATTAATTTGCAGCAACAAGTTGTGAATAAATAGATAAATAAATTAGCACATTTAAAACACGTTTGCAACAACAACAACCACAATCGATTTGTATTTCAGAAATTCGCAATAGCTTTGGCGCCAAGTGTAACTCATTCATATTACTGTCAGAATGTATATTTCCAAAAATCATAATTTTTCCAAAATCCAGGGCATATTTTATAAATAAAATATATTAAAAATAACTAATAAAAATAAAAACTAAAAATTATAAAAATTAAAAACCAAAAATGTCAAATTTCCAGCATGTTTTTATTTTACACACAGAATTTTAATCTCAACTTTTTTGCCTATAAATTAAAAGCCCACATGTGCAAATATATATCGCAATTTGAAAACTGGGCAATTCAGTTGCAAGTTGAATGGCTTCCAGCTGAGCTACATTTTCTGATTTTCAGAAAGGTTTGTATTTCTAATCCTAAGTAATATTTTCTTTTATTAAAAAATAAATTCATAAAAAAATTGAAATAAGTCTACTTAATATTAAGATTTTTTTTTGTGGTTAACTTTTATTTTAGTCCGATATTTCTGCATATGAAAAAATGTTAATTTAATGTGAGAAATGTTGAATTCATAAATTACATAATCACTATCAAAGTACTTTGTCGATTTGGAAATAACTAAAAATACATAAGCGGATGTTGTGTTTTTATGTACATGCCTATGCTGGATTATTAAATGAAATTTTCCACAGTAATCTGATGCTTAGTTTTACTTTTTTCTGTTATTATTTTCCTTCTTTTAAGCTATATGCATTTGCCCTGATTGGGCGGAACAAACGGCGACATCGTGCAGGTCACCAGCGAGTGAAGAAAGGCAGCCCTCGAATCTGTACTCGAGATTGAGATTGAGGTTGAGGCTGAGGCTGAGGCACTCACTGCTCATTTGTGTGTGAGTTTTGAGTTGTTCACGTGCGAGTGCAGGAGGAGAGGGGGTGAGAGGGGGAGCGGCTTGGGTTGGATTTCAATTTATAGTCGACGGGCGCACGTGAAATCCTGTGAACGGTTTTACGGATTTTTAAAAAATAAAATTTACGGATTAAGTTATTGTGCGGCGTATATGTGTATGTGCGTGTGTGTGTGTGGGAGAGGATTTGCTTTGGAGCTAGACAGGCAACAAGCAGAGGAGAGGGAGGCGGGGCGGGGCCGCTTGGGTCGATTACGTTTTACAACGCAAGCATAAAAGTTGATTGAAAATGCTTATTAGATGCAAGATTAGATGCGATGTGCAGCAGGCCAGCGACCATTTTTGAATCAAAGTCACAAGTCCCAGCATAAAAATTCAGCGGAGCCGCGACGTGAGCAAATTTGGCTTCCAGTTTTGAGACGGGCAGGGCAACGAGCGAGAGAAAGAGCCAAGTTTGGCTCTTCGAACTTAATTGAAATGTCGTCCCAGACAATGTAAAGTTTCAAATGTAGAGTGGCGAAAGCGAAATAGGTGCGAAAGCAAAAATTAAGTCCAAAGGAATTTACTGCCGTCATCAGGTAATCTCATTTAGTCGGGATTAAATTCCCTTCGCTGCAAATTGAACTTTTGTGTAAGGCTCAAGGTCCGCTTTGGGCCACAGCCCAACACAAAAGTTAGATATTGGTCTGCCACGATAGACACCAAAAAGTTACTTTGATAACAGTGCTCATCAAAATTTCAGTAACAAGAAAAAACTTTTATACAACGTTTCAATGAGCAAAAAACAACAACAAAAAAAAGCAAAAAAAGCAAAACCACATTCGTTAGGCTACCTACCACTACCCTAAGGTTCGAGCCCAGACAAAGCACATTTTTTAATAACTAAAAGTAAAAAAACAGAAAAATAAACACCGAAACCTGGTTGCTCTTTCTAATAAATAAAAACTATAAAAGTAATTTAAGAAAAATGTTGAATATAATCAATGGCAAAATTGAAATACATTCAAAAACATTTGATTAATTTTTATGCACAATTCTGAGAGTATTTTTGACTGTTATTTGAGAGTATACAGCAGCAACATATATAAATTCCGATACAACATTGAGTGCCAAAATCGTGTAATGCGAATTTCATGAAACATTCATGGCATGCAACACAAAGCCATGAGCAACAACGGCCAGAATAACAACACACAACAACAGCAGCAACAACAACAACAACAACAACGTCGCCTCATCTTAGAGCAACGAAATTAAACAGATTCAAAAAACAAGCAACAACAAGCGATGAAAGATACTTTCCCGCACATAGTTGGCGGGCAGCATTTTAGGCTCGAGTCCGCAGTCCGCAGTCCGCCGTCCGACGTCCGCAGCCTAATAGCCATCAGCAGTACATAAAAAACGAAAAGAAGAAAGAAAAAAAAAAACGAGTGGACCAAAAGTTAAATGAGAAAAGTTCTGGCCCCAATTTTGGCCCTAACTAAAAGTGTATGTTTATTAACCGCAAGCAATTTCGAGGGATTTCCTTGTAGCCTTGATTCCAGCAGAGTACAGCTACATAATTTATAGCCTTAACTAACTTGAAAGCAAATAATGTGATATATACAATAGCTATATCCAAAATATTGAAATCAAAAACAGTCTGTCAAAAATATTATGCTTATCTTGTGAATATATAATTATTTTTATAATTTTAATAATAATGACCGACAATTCACTTGTGCTTGAAAAAGGGATGAAAAAATACGTATTAAAATATTTTAATAAAGTAAAATTAAATTTTTTGTTGCTTGCTTTATAATTAAAAATCAATATTTCAAACTTTCAAATACATATATAAATTTATCAGATAAATTAATTAAATTGAAAAATCGAGCAAGAAACTTCTAAAAATCTTTGTTTTTACTTCTAGTTTTTAGAAATAATTTCTTTTATTAAGGAAAAAGCAAAAAGTAGAAAAAGACGGCTTTCAAATTTGCAGAATTGGTTTTCGTAGATTTAGAAATTATTTCCTAACACTAGAAAAACTTTGTTATATTTAGAAATTATTTCTAAACACAAGAAAAACTTTCTAGTTTTCTGGTCTATTTTCGCTGTAGGCCGAGACCATTTAAAAAGACAAATCATTAATTAAGGTATCAGTAATAAATTATTTGAGCCACCCAAAAGAGGAATAAAAACTATTTATGAAAAAAACTATTTATATCGCACAGACTATATTAAGAGCAACACCATTTTTTCAAAGTGTATTTGATGGCTGCAAAACCCACCCCTGAAACGCACAGCATTTGTTGCTGGCTCGTTTCTGTGAAAAGGTCGTTTGCCCCCTGCCACACCCCCTGTCTACATGCGCAGGGCATTGATGGCTGCCGAGGCAGCAGCAGCAGCAGCAGCAGCAGCGGCCATGCCTGGGCTCTCGCCACGATGAGCCGTCGGTATTCGAAATGGCCAAGCGATAGATACACAACCAGCAGTTGGATAACGCATGCGACCATCTCTGTCTAGGGCGTGGCACCTGGGGAGTCGGGGTTGTGTATTTATATGACGATTGATGCTGGATTCCAGAGCATCGTTCGGAGATCTCTGTAATGCTGCAGGAATCCAACATTGATTTGGTCGCCTTTGGCTGGCTCTGGAGACTGAAAGTGGAAAGCTGACGGAGTCTCGAGGCGCATTTGACTATTTTGTTGTTGTAATGCGTGTTCCGGCGTAATTTACGAGCAGCCCGCCGTATGTTGCGCTGCGGAGGTGCGCGCTCAGATTTATGGGCGCATCATAAAACAATTAACAAGCCCAAACTCGTGCCACATAAGTCGCTGCAGCTCTGTTGATTTTTTTCTCACTTTGCGCGACTTGTGTTATATTTCACACCGTTTTATTATTACAACCAGTGGCAGAAGGGGATTTCAGGCTGGCTGTGAGATTGCCACCAAATTGGCTTGTCAACTGTTCGTCTTCTTCTTCTTCTGCTGCTGCTTCTGCTGCTGGGTCTGCTGCTGCTTCTGCTGCTGGTTCTGGTTGTTTTTAATTAACCACACAAGATTTCTACTCATTTTCATATCGTAAACGTTTATCCAACTTAATAAGTCGTAAACGCCCCGACTCCGCCCGTTTCTAACTAAGTTTCATTGCCCTGCCCCAACTGCTGCATGCGTGTGGGATTTACTGGCGTCGCAGGTGAAAGTGTCCGCATGCGGCATGCGGCATGTGGCCACATCTACCTAATATATATGCATATGTACATTGCCACATACATATGCATAAGCAGGACTTTGACATCCTGTTCCCCGACTCGTGCCCCGCTCAAAAGACAACTCCAGCAACAGCAATAATTAAAATACAGAGGTCGACACGTATCTCACCCATCGAGTTTGATTAGATGCAAACAAAACTTTTTCACAAATACATATTTAAAATTAAACTTACAAATATAATTATATAAAATTAAACTAGACTTAATAAAAGTATTAAATTTGGGTATTAAATGTTTATTGGCAATCAGACCAATAACAAAATGGATTAAAAACATCGAAAAATAGTAATTTCCTAATTTTCATTATCCATGAAAAATATATGTTTTCGTGTGCATATTAATACTTATATACTGAATCCAAATACAAAATAAATATTATTAATTTTTCTTGCTGAAACCTTTAAATTCGACTGATTATTCTGCATTTGTTGCATTCTTGCTTTTGATCTTTGAAGTGTGTTTAGCTGATCAAAAGTGAATTTATTTAGACTGAATTTAATTAAATAAAAAATAATGTTACATTAAAAATAATAATTAAATAATAAAATAAAATACATAAGTATTCAGCATATTTGACTAATTTTGCATTAATAAACCAACTGCAAAAATTGCGATAATATTGAAACATTCAACATATTTTTGGACTGCTTGTTTTCGATCCATTTTCACTTGAATACAGCCTGGTAAATCCCTTATTAATATTTTTATTTTAAATTTAAATTTAATTATTCACTTTAAATTTGATATAAATTTATTTTTAATTGTAATTTATTATTTTTAGTTTTCAAGTCTTTTTTTAAAAACGATGTGCTGCTTTTAGTGCACATTAAATAGAAAACATAAAAATAAGTAAAAGCAAAAATTAAAAAATAGTCAAAAAGAAAAAAGAAAAATAAATTAACACAAAAATTAAAAAATGCTAAATTAGAAAAAATAAAATTAAATAAAACCCAAATTTAAAAAAATGCCAATATATATATAATTTTACATAATAAAACATTTAAACTACAGACTTGAAAAATACGAAATTCGCGAGTTATTTTAGATATTGCAGTGAAATATTTTCCACAAATGTTTTTGCTGTTTTACCACTGTGCAGCTCACTTAATTTTATAATTCTCGAGCGCTCAGCAACAAAATATATTTAAAAAACGAAGCTGAGACCTTCTCCGACTGCTGCTGCTGCTGCTGCTGACACGGAGTCATTTGGAAGACAGGTGCTCGAGAAGCTTTTTGTTTCAGCGCCCCGACAATATTTTTTTAATGACGGCGATTAACACAACGCCAGCGGTGCAGCCCTGCCTCCAGCTCCAGCTCCAGCTCCCGAAAGGGGCAAGTCGCCTGATTTAATTAAGTCGTCGCTGCTGCCATCCTGCCCCAGAGCAACCCATCCCGCCCATTCCGCTCGGAGGTAAGCATTTTTTGCTGAATCCATTGTTTGACTAATCTCTGCTTGTGCAGCGACCCCCCAGCTAACTGTGTGTGTGCACCGTCAGCAGCAGAAGCTTTGAGTGTGCTGAGCCCTTCGTTGCTGGGGTTGAGCACACACACACACACACACACACAAACGCACACACATGCAAAGTGCCATAAAGCTACCCACACATTTCTGGCTGATACTGTCAGCATGTTTGTTAATGCCATTTTGAAATTAACAAGTTTTTCAGATAAACTTTGAATTTAATTTCAGCGCACCTCGCTCCTCCCATTGCCATTGGTCACCTAGGCTCTTTCCACTTCACTCCCCTTCACTCCACTCCTCTCCATATCCCCTATCATATCCATAAATAACAAAAGTTATGCGACGCTCAGGTTCGCTTTCGTCTTTTGCGATCCGCATACGAACACACATTGATTATTAAACAGGCAAGAATGCTCTGGTCGAGTGAGCTCGACTGCGATATACCCTGAAGCCAGCTCTTAAATATTTCAGCTCGATTACGATAAGCCCTAAAACCAGGTGTTAAATATATGAACTCGACTACGATATACTCTGAAACCAGATGATAAATATTTAAGCTCGACTACGATATACTCTGAAACCAGCTCTTAAATATATAGGCTCGACTACGATAAGCCCTGAAACCAGGTATTAAATATATGAACTCGACTACGATATACCCTGAATTCAGCTGTTAAATATATTTTTGTTTTTTATTTCAAGATCAATTTGAGCATACGTTGAGTGTTTCTTATCCGATATTGAACAAATTGTTTGCAGTTGATTAATAATATATCTTTTCATATTATATTTATAAATCGAAATAGTCTTCCTTTAAAATTGTGGCCTTTATTGTTATCAGACATCGAAATGTATCGAAATTCGCAAAGTTATCGACCAAATGTAGTAAGCTTGATCTGCGCAAGTTTCAAATTTGAATTCTCCAGCTCTTATGGTCTCTCATCTGCACCGGCAGACAGACGGACGTACCTATATCGACTCGACTACGGATAATGATTAAGAATCGGTAAACTATATGCAATCGGAAATGCTAGCTTCTGCCTTTGCGCAACACGAAAATGCCGTTTTACCCTATGCGTACAGAGTATAAAAAGAAGCATTTTGTTCGCTTAACCCTTGCTGAGCTGAGTAGACTCGCCGCGTCTGAGAAGATGGCCAAATCGACTGACTGTTTTCACGAAGATCATCGCTGATTCTTTAAATTTGGTTCGGTTCGGTTGGGCTGGGTTGGGTTTGTTGTGTTGCGTTGTTGTTTCGCCTGCGCTTCAAGTTAAAAGCCATTAAATTATTTATGAGCCCATTAAATCATCATTATTGTCTTGGCGACCTTGAGCCATTAGTTGGCCAGTGTTTAAGCGCTCCCATTTTGGGAGACATTCGCTTTCTTTCGCATTTCTTTTATTTTCGACTTTTATTGTGTGCCGCCTTTTAATGATACGTTTTCCATTTAAGCCTTTACTCATTTTTTCTCTCTCTTTCTTTCCTGTTTTATTGCGCTAGCAGTGTGATTTGTTCTCTCTTTCCCTTTTTGTTTTATTAATTGGGTCAGCAATGTTGTGCCTTGACTCAGAGCACAACTCGAAGGTTAAGGTTAAAAGTATCATTGTTAAGCACACATGAATGACATAAGTGTTTACCTTAACTGCCTAACTGCCTAACTACTTAAGAACTTCATATCTACCAAGAAGTAGCAGAAGTTAGTGCAGCAATAAATTATGAATTCATTAAATCATTAAATGTGCCCGTGGCTCACATTTCAAATTCTGAACTTTTGCACTCTCAAATTGAACTTGCATTCTACTCGGGGGAACTTTTAGAAAATTGTGACTTTTTTTGCACAGATCTCTGAAAATGTTACATATATATAATATATATTTATATTAGTAAATTGCACTTTTAGAAATGTTTAAAAATGTTTATTCCGCATATACAAACATGATTCTATTTTTAACTTTAACTTTTCGTTGAGCAAAACCACTTAAAATCAAATTCTTCTAAATATCTGAAATGCTTAAAAAATTAGTTAATCGAAGAATATGTACAAAAGTTATTCAATTACATTTTTCTAGTGTGCGATCAGTAAAAAGATAAGAAACTTATTTTTAATTTATGAATTGAAATAGCGCACTTTTAGTTTATATTAAATAAAGTCAATATTTGTCTTTCTGCAATTGCCTTTCAACTCATCTTCAAAGGTCACCAGCCAAAATCATTTTTATATATTTATTATTCAAAACAATTTATATATATATATTTATAACAATTTCCTCTTGTCTTGGAAAATGTGCGGGGTTTACTATATTCAAAGTTCTAAATTAAAAATAAACTAAAAAATATCTTAATTTAAGTTGTTTATGTATCGGAAAAAGCTGGAATACCTTTAGCAGATTTTATTTTTATTTATTTATTTATTTATTTATGTAATGCAAGACGACACAAAAAATAACAGCGTAAAAAATTGAAATAAAATTTTAATTAAATATAAATTGAAAGAGAAGAAATATTTATAAGATATTGAATTGTTCCACAAACTAATCAAATAAAGACAACCATGAAATAAAGTAAGCAGTTAAGATTAACAATTACTTATTTCGCTTGCTTTTGATTAGATGCCATTTAAGGGACGTTGCCTACAACAGGTTAATTACCAAAATTCACTTTTCCTGCTAAAAGTTTTTTTCTTATCATAATTAAGGCGAAATGAAATGAATTTTGTTCAGATAAAAATTGTGCCATAAATAATTACATATAATTGCCCGACTTGAAGGAAGACTTAATTAATAAGTTGGGTAAAAGCAAGTCGAGCGATCTGAAGCATTTAATTTTCGTAGCGATTGCGCTGACCCCTCCCCAAATGGACTGAGCAGGGAAGAGGGAGGAGCAGGGTGGGGTCCTGCGCCTCGTTTGGTTTTAGTGCGACTCGATTTTTGCGAAATTTCTGGCTGATAAAGCAATGGCGACGGCAATGATGCGCACGAGTAAATTTCTTTTTCGGTTTCTTATTTTTTTGTTGTTGTTTTGTTGCTTGCCACGGCTTGTTTCCATTTGTCTTCGCTGTTGGTGTAAGTTTTCCATTTGGATAATGGAAAAAGGCCATTTCATGCCATTACTTGGCTATGCCCGCCGACCGGGGGCAATTTGAGGCGCACTATTGTAAGAGCGGCGACGTGGCAGTGGCAGTTGCCAGTGGCAGTGGCAGGGCGTTGGCAATGGGCACGGCGCCATTGGAGCAGCCACCTCCTCCGACAGTGCTAGGACCAGCTCCAATGGACACACAAATGTACTTCAAGATACGACTCTACTTGTGTGTATCGTTTGTGTTTCTGTTTGCGTTTGTTTTGTAGTTGTGTATATATGTTGGCTTCGTGCTTAGGTTTTGCTTTTAGCTTATTTCAACTTTTTACATTTGCAAAATGAATTGTAATGAAATGGAATGGAGGCGTGGCAGCAGCGACTTGTGACGCGGCACGCCCCGACCTCAACCCCAAACCCAACCCCAACCCCAACCCCAACCCCAAACCCTATCCCCGAGCTGCCCTCAAGCCAGCAATGGCCACCGCCCGTTGAGCAAAAGCGACGGCAATAAAATCATATTCGCCGGGCGCCAGCCAGCTCTGAAATATAATTTTTGCACAAAAAGTCGTTTGCAGTATCTTTTCTTTGTAATGTCAGAGTTGGGGTTGGGTTGGGGGAGCTGTTTTTATTGGTGTTATTAGGTTGAGAGCACTGCAATGATGGGCGACTTCTGAAGTTGCCGGATGTGGGACAGTTAATGCCCTAATGGGTTTCAGGTCGGCAATCTCCTAATGCGAATCACAGAATCACAGTAACACGCAATAATATCCAATTGAGACAGGATCGTTTCTAGCCAGTTCAGTTGGAGTTCATTAGGGAGTTAAGCACTGTGTTTGGATTTTTATTATTTCCATAATATATGCTAAAAATACAATTCGCTGTCATTCAAGGCACGCCAACAGAATGTTTAAATTAATGCAAGTTTATTGCTCGAAACAAGTTTTTTTTGCTGGACTGAACTTCGTATAAGGCATTGACTGTAAACATGAACCCTAACAAAGGGGCTATATGACATATATTTGATTAGGAAATTTAAACAAAAAAAACAATCGCATTTTTCCTTATAATAAAGTTTATCTACCTGCAAAAAACAAAAGTGGAATAAATGTAGGTTAGCAAAATAATTAATGAGAGCGACAAAAATAAAGAAATGTTCTATTGGAAATTTTAAATAATCTTTTACATTTTTTCTTTAATCAAATTTAAAAATAATTTTCATTTAATACAACGTAGCTGTTTAGGACGATTAATTGATGAGGTATTTAATTAACTAGATATTTTTGCTGTAATATCAGCCAGGGTTATTGTTATCATATCAAATGCGAAAACATGGATTATCTAGTTGACTCAATATAAAATTGTTGTTTACTCATTTATGATTTATTTATAATATATATTTACAATAATATTATACATATTGTTTAATTATATATATATATAAATATTTATATTCATTTAATAAAAACTGCATTGAATAATTAGTTGACTTTCTGATAACATTCTTGTTTGTTTGAGTCCACTTATACCCTGATTCCACTATCTACATTTCGTACATTCTCGAGTGTCTATGTCTGTCCCATATGGGACAACATTCTGAAATATGTTACAGATCTTAGAAATTAATGAATTTCGCATCTATAAAGAGTTTCACAAGGCAGCAAATAGATGATCTTTCAAGAAAGCTAAGAGTTCACATAAATTACAATCAAAATATGTTTTTTTCTTTAATAATTTACCATAATTTAATGCTGAAAGCTAAATATAAATGAGAACCTTTTAAATTTGAAATTAGTTTCTAATGCATTGGGTTATTAGCAGAAGATTTTAATATTCATATCGCAAAGACCAGTAAGGAAAAATCGTGTGTTTTATTTAAATGAAGTGTTACTTTTGCCACTAACCCATTAACGACAACGAAAAAGGGAATCTCGAAATGCAAAGAATGTTCGAAATGTTGTCGAATCCGACTATAAAACTATTTTTGTTATTATTTATTTATTTATTTGTTGATATTTTTCTTGGCCAGTGCTACAAGCTTGGGCTTATTATTCCAGGCACTAATCAGTAATGAGAAATCAATTGAAAACAAGTCAAAATAGATGGTGTTAATATTATAACGATTTTAAATGTTGCTGATTAGAATTTATAATTAGTCAATCATTTTCATATGTTATACTTAATGAGAGAAATGTTAAATTTTGCTTTAGTTTGATTTCATTTAATTTTCACATATTTTTTCTGAAAAATCTTTCCACTGCAGAAAAGGCGAGCGAGGTGATCAGGAGTTTATTAACGACACGAATTCAGAAGAAAAAGCTATCACATAATGACTCCATTTGCCAAAGGGCAGATCGAAATACATATTGAATTGTTTTACTGATCAAAATCAGATGTTAATTTTGTATTCTTGGTTCAACAATGTGTTGCAATGCAATCAATGCAATCACAAAATGTAAAATGAAAATTTAGTTAGCACTTTTATTTATGATTTCCTCTTGACTATTTTGACAGCCGCAATGATGACGGTTCCAAAACATTAAACATATCCTTCTGCCTCACCCGCCGTGTTGCGTGTGTGGCAGCTGTCACATGCACTTGAACAATCGGATATCAATTGTGGCCATTTGTCAAAGACATAAGCATCGAATCGATAGGGACAGGCATGCATCATGGCGTATTTAGTTATGATAAGTACACATTTTCCATTTTCCATTTTCCATTTTCGATTTATAAATTTCAATTAGCTCCGCTTTTCAATTGGTATACGAAATAATCTCGCTGGGAACGCCAAGTGCAGCACTTAAAACTCAGAGGCATTCTCATTTGTAATCTGTTGGGTTTTCGTTTTCCTATTCTGAACTCGTAGCCAATTCAAATTTATTGTATACTTGAGTTTTTTGGGCAGAGCCTAACGTCTCTATCAGGGATCGGGGCCTATATCTTTCCATTTTATTTCGCAGCCTTCCTGTTTTATTCAACAGCTGACAGCTTGCTTAATTATCTACACCCACACTCACAGATATGTACACATAATCATTATTAAACATGTTCACATCGAAAATACATATTCCTATCAATATAGCTTAATAGTTCGGCACACGTGTGCGTTTTGTTCAAGTCTATACAAGTTTTTGTCTAATGTGTGCCATAAATCAAATTAGAGAACATGCAGGCGGTCATAATTAATTCAAGAAATGGGTTTCTATAAATTATGTCAAGTTGAAGGAAATGCTAATTAGATATTTGCTATCCTAATGTCCACTTGATTGGCCAACAATTCGGAATGTCTTCCTATCCATATTAGCTCTTCCCTTCTCCAATTGCGATTCCAGTTCACAATATTTCGATATGTTTCGGAATGCCAGCATATTGAATGCCTCTGCTCAGAATCCTATGGACGACGTCGACGTTGGCGTAGCCAGCACCAACACACTCCAAGCAGATCCACTAACACTAACGCATCTCAGCATGTTTGCTTGTGTTGGTGACTTGAAGAGTGTGCGAAAGAGAGCAGAGAGCAGAGAGAGAGAGAGAGAGCGAGCGACAGCTGAGAGCATTTCAATTTGGTCTTGCATCGGTTCGATAGACAGCGCCATCTACAACTCATCGAGTGCAGACAGCGTGCACAGCTTACAACACCAGAGGTCGCCCCTAGCTGGGAGGTGTGTGAACTGGCTGTGATTCTGTGCTCACCTCCGCTAAGACATAGAAAATGTTATGTAAAGAAATCATTGCAAGTGGTACAATAGATCTTAGATCATTTAGAGAACCATCACATTAGTTAGACTTATTTTCAATAATATGTATCCACACAAATAGTTGTTCGAAATGAAGCTTTTGTTTAATGAACTTTTTTGTTGTCAAATTTTATTAACTAAAAAGTGTTTTCAAATTAATATTAAATGATTCTAAATACACAGTCTGCTTGGTCAAGAAAATTTTCTATATAGAGGAAATATATAGATATATGTAGAGAATTCTACTTATGTCCTATAAATACAAATGTATAGGATATAAGTCGAATTTTAAATCTCATTCTTGGTTAGTAATTATTAATTAGTAATTAGATTTCCACACATTTAATCGATAGACAATTGTGCTATATTATAATTATTCTGTGCAAAATTGACCGAATTTTTCTCAATTGTTATATACACAGTTGTAAAAAATTCAACCATTTTTATCTACTTGGGTAAAGAATTTCTTAAATCCGCACTTTGTTCTAATGCCCAGAAAGTATGTATTATTCCAAATTTCAGCTGCCTCATCACAGAAGGTGACTGAAAAAATCTCCGACCATATTTAATATGTTAATGCTTGGTTAACAAGAACAACAGATGAATGATTATAGTTGTTTTGTCTGAATGTCCGTTAGACTGAACAACGCTCAGTTATATAAAAAAAAAAATAGAGCTGATATTTGGAATATAGGTTGATGGACACCGTTCATAGAAGAAGTCTTTTGTCTCCCACTCACAACAATAAAAAAAATATATATCGAGAGAAATCTCTTGCCGAACCAGCATATCTTATGGGTTATGAGAGCAGCATCAATTTTAATTTGCACTTCTTTTCAGCACAGCATACAACATACGATAAAATATACCTTCGCTGGATCTCCCAAAAATAAATGGACCAAGCAAGAATACAATAAATACCTCTGAAGACCGGAGTTAACCTACCGATATCCAAATTTTAGTCAGAATAAATATATGTTATTATTATTTTGCATTCCACAATTGTGTAGTTATATTGTAGCAGACATATGTACATCTCTATGAACATTGCACAACTTTTATCTCGAGTGATGAAGACTTTTCTAAAAGTACGAATCAAAATAACACCAAAATTTGATGAGTTTAATCTGCAGTATACGAGCTACGCTCGGTTTAGAAGGACATACGCAAATGGCATTATAGACTTGGCTATTGAGGCCGATCAAGCATATTTACATTACAGGGTCGGAGAAGTGTCCTTCAATGCGTTAGAAACAGAGGTATAATATGGGTATGGCATAATAATATATTAGATAAACATTTTGATCTAAAATTCGAATGGAAAATCATTGTATTAAAATATGAGAATATAATATATTGAAGTGAAAAAAACCATTCTTGTCGAAACACAAACGATTTTAAAACAAATAATAGAGTCAAAATATAAATATGTGTACATATTTAAAGTTTTCGGCAAAGATTAAGTAACCGATTGGCTTAGCGATGGAGTAGCTATGTGAAAAGAAAGCATTAATTAAGCGTTAATAAAACAAATTTGCACAAATCGAGAAATGATATATAGCAATAATTGTATATCCAAAATGAGGCGACGTATTTAAAGTTTAAACCAATCTTTGGTAAACATCAAATATTATATTTGCTTAGCTAAATTGGTATGTCATACAAAATTTGGGTCCTTGGAATGAAATTGCTTCATAACCACAAAATTTGTCTAGTGTCGTTTTGCTTTTCTCTACCATATCTTCTGCATCTGCAGCTTTGCAATATGCGAAGATAAGATCCGCAAACAAATTGTTTCATTTAAATATTTAATATTTAATTTATATTTAAGACAGTTTTGGTTTCAAGGATTCAACCTTTAATAACACATTGGCTCACAAAATCTTTATTAAGTTAATATGATTATAATCTGATACCTGACCATTTCTCATTGTGAAAGAAAATTGTATTCAAATCATTTCACACTCGAAACTATTAATTACAAAACAAAAGGGAAACTAAATTCATTGGAAACTCGAAGGCATCGAAAGTATCGATTATTCGAACTCTCACTTTGCGGCATTATCTTTCAGCATTTATATCCAACAGATTTTATTTGGGACATGAAGCATTCTATAAGAAAATCGCAAGCTCTGAAACTAATTTATATATGGCAATAGCAATTAACCCAATCATTAAAAGAACTTATTATTATCATTATCACTTCACAAAATGCCGACCTTAAGATTTTAAGAAATATGTCAATATTTACATTTTTTTCATAAAAGAATAGAATATTTTAATTCAAGCAGAAAAGAAATGGTTATCTTAGGCACGCCGGGTAAAATAATGCTTTTTTTAATCAACTAAATGATATTTATATGGTTTATACTTCAAGATTGGATTTAAACTGAACATTCCATAGTTAATTAACTGTATTTGTTTACAATAAAGCAAAAATGAATGTTTATGAACATTTCGAGTATACAACATAATACTTTCAGCCGATTACTTCTATGTCAGATAAATAATACGGTTTTAGATATATTGGTATAATTGGTATATCATTTTTCTAATGCAAGAGCAAATCCTTCCAGCGATTGTCCTTATGGCAGCTATTTAAAATTATGGTCCGATTTTGATGGCTCCAATGTCTAAAGCAAGACCAAGCAAATAGACGAATACATAGTAAGTTTCAGTAAGATGGATAGCACTAATAAATTGAGAAAGACGTACGGACGGACAGAATAATATGGTTATAAAGCCTGGGCTATTGATGAAGACTATTTTCTTTTTCAATGCATTATACATTTCATAATAAAATTAAAATATCCTTGAAATATAAATTAGTTTTTTTCTAGTTTTCAAAATAATTCATTGGCAAGAAAACATATCAAAAAATTAAAAAGGACAAGTATATGGGATTAATGTGTTTTTCCGAATATTTTCTATTATTAAAAACTGCAAATTAAAAATAAAAGGTACAAGTGCATTCGCAAATTTTTGGAGAAGTTCGTTACTAAAAAGCAGAAAAAGTAATGAAATTTGCGGCTCTTTTTTATATTCGAGTTCAGTTGCCGAGTTTCTCATCTAGATATCATCTTTAAAATTCAGGACGATTTTTTTTTTTAAATTAAGGAATTTACAAATAATAATATCTACGTAATATTCATACTGATTACACTAACTCAGTTGCACTTTGAGTGTAAAACAGAATCTATGCTGCTTAGAATATTATATATCCATTTGGTATTCAAATTTGTACGTAGGATTTTGTAGATGAACTTTTTTCAATGTATTGTTGCTATTTTATTTTGTATCCTCAATACTTTCTTTCAAAATATGACTGTAAATGTATTTGACCGATTAGTTAATAAAAACATTTTTTCTTACCAATATTTCAAAAATAATATGTAAATAAATTTAGAGCGGATTGAAGGTGTTAAAAACGAATGAACACACATGCAAACATAGCTGCAGCTGGTATTCACCACAGGTCAGACAGCGCAGGAGATGGCCAAAGCAAGCCGAAATTCACCACACTTTGCCTGTGCGTTGAACCCTTGGTGAACGGTGAACGACGACCTTAGCTCCGCCCATTTTATAATGGCCTCGTCTCTGCCGCGCTGCCCGCGTTGCGGCGCATGCGCCATGCCAGCGAAACTGCTGGGCAAAGCAGAATGGAAGGGAAAGCAAGAAGAGGAAAACATGGAAGTCAAGCGGTGCCTGGAAATCGCTTTGAGTTTGAGCTGGAAGCCAGCATGAAGTGGAGTGGAGTGGAATGGATTGGGATGCATGCCTGGAGATGGAATGGGTTGGGTTGGGTTCGGTTCGGTTGGACTCTGTTGGTTTTTCCCGTCGCTGATTACCATTTTGATAAAATTATTCAAATGAGAAGCGCTCAATATGGAAATGACTCCTGGGGCGTCTAGCAAGGCAATTAAAATTTTAATGGCTTTATGATATATATATGTATATGTATATATATATATATATATATGTATATATATATTCTTCTTCTTTTTTTTGGTGTCGCGTAAACTACAGCGGGGCGACTGTAACTTCAAGACCAGACCAAGACGGCTGGAAATTTAAATGTTTTAGTCTGCAGCGTAGCGGGGCATGTCTCTGCCCCGCCCCTTGGCTCATCCCCAGCCACTCCACAAACGCTCCGCGCTGAACTGCAACATGTAGCATTAATTATGCGGCGATAATGTCTTGGTTTGTTGCAAAGAGTTTTGGATTCTCTTTTTTATGAAAGTGTCAGAATAAATTACATTATTTTGAAGCCATGCTTCGTCTGTTTCACGTTACAGCTACATTTATATGCATATACATAAATATATATAAATATATACATACATATAAGTAAGGGCCCTTGCCGCATGGCTGATTTGAATTTCAATGAATTTAGTCGGCGACACTTTGCCCTGTCTGCCCCACGCTGCATGCCATTTTGTGTGTGTCTGGGCATGTTCATAATAATTGTATACATACATACTTATATACTACTACACTCCATGTAAGGCATGTATTGATGATAGCCCGCGCACCCTCCCCTGCTATACCCACCATCCCCAACGGAGACGTGGCACGAGACTCCTCTCTCTGTGTGTCCCTGGTGGAGTGGCAATTAAACTGTGGCAAACACATGCAGATCAATTAGCCATGACTGCATTCATTGGGCGTTCAATTGTCGGAAGTTGTAACAGATGGTATATGTATTTATATATATATATATATATATATATGTGTCGTTGTTCACATGAAACAATTTCAGATTCCAGCAACCCTTTTTGTGCCTAAAATTGGGCGTCCTGCTGTGTTTTGTTTCTGTGGTCAAAATCAAAATATTTTGAGACTTGAGCTGCTGTACTTGGGTTTATGGCGTGGTCATAAATGAATCCGCCTTCACGCTTTCGCCGGACCACACCGGTCTCAGCCTAACTGCTGAACCGTTATTAGGCCAACATTGTGCCATATCCTCAGGACCTGCGTCGCAGACCTCGTTTTGCGTCACTCGCGAAAGGTCGTTTCTCAGTCTCAGTTTCTCAGTGTCATAAATCACTAGAGAGACACCTCAAATAACCCTTTTATCCGTCTTCTACCTGTCTGGTACTGCCAGCAATATATATATGTATATATACATATATATATATATATGTATAAGTGTTTGTTGTCCAAAATGCATTTCATTTTATGAAGATGCGAACCCTTTCTTCTTGCCACTTATCAGGAAAGTATGCAATTTCTCAGTTAAGATAACATTGATTTCTGCTCAGTCTGTCAAATATTTTTGAAATAAAAATTAGAATTAAGATTGCTTTGTGATAATGATTTGAAGATTCCCCTTTTGGATTCTATTGAAAGGAATTGTATCAAATTGAAAATCTCTTTTTTTCTACTCCGATCAATAAGTTTTACTCTGTTTGGCAAGAAATAAATGCAAATTGTTCTCACCTTTAAGTTTGTAACAGGATTATGATTATGAATCTGATGCGTACGGCATCCAGAATCTCCAAGCTTTTTTGGGATATTCGATTACAAATTAATGTTATCCTGGGCGTGCCCAAAATAGCCGTTTTCCCAGAGTCCAATAAAAATTTATAAGAATCCGGTTGTCAAACAGAAACTAACTTGTGTTCAAATTACGATTCTGGTAAGTAGAGTAGAAAAGTTTCGATATTTTCCCAAACTTTCTTAAGGTACTCCGTTGAGTATTGGTACCTTGAAGTCTACGTAAATGTACGGCATATATAGCATATAAATCTTTTAGCTAGCTCTTTTTTGAAAAGGTATATGGAAATTTTGCTTTGCATAGATGTACTGCGTTCTGCAAGGTTATGTTATCTTCGGAGTGCCTAAAATAGCCATTCTATTACCTGAATCCATTCAAAATGGGTAAAAATGGATAAGGTTGAGAAAAAATTGAGTAAGAGGCAGCAGCATCTCTGACTCTATATAGTATATAGATTCTAAATCGGCATCAAGAGCTGAGTACCGCTGACTCCTTCAGCTTATCTGATTGCGTTACAGATTCAAATGCTTAAGTTTATATATAAAACTAAAGCTTTCAGTTTTCGTATACCATTTTTAATCACAGACCAATTTACATAAGTACACCTAAATAACGGGATATGTGATAACGTATACGGGTTTTTCGCAGTTTCCGTATATAGGTTTAAGAAAAAAATATTTCAATTCCGATTGATTTGATTCTGCATTACAATTGGTAAAAGTGCAATTCCAGTTTTGTTTGGAAAATTTTTGAATAGGATTCGAATCCAATTTCGATTACTCTTACGTTAAGTGTGCTTATGTATTCAAATTTTCGAATAGAAAACTTTGCTTTTATAGAGATAAAAAATATAAAATATTGTTAGGCAATAAGAATTTTTCCGGAAAACTCAAAAAGATTTTACCATCCTACTTTCAATTTATTACTTCCAACTCTTGAATCTAGTAAAGTTTTATTAACTTGACTCCTATCTAAACCTAATTATTTTGGTTTTGACATTTTTTTCTTAATTAATTAACAATTATATAGCGATTTTTAAATAAGTCTTTCAAGCCCGAGATCTATAATAATACGATCAAATACAGAAAAAAAAACATTTTTTTAATGCAAACTTTTTCCATACAAAAATTCTTATTTGGAACGTTAAATGTAAATATAATTAATATATAATTAAGTAAATATATATAATAGATTGTGATATTCTAAGCATCCTAGTCGGTATATATATAAATTGTATTAACTTATGACGTAAGGGGTTGAAGATGACTCCCCCAAAGTGTTGCACAATTCGTGAACAAAGTTCAAAAGTGTTCAAAAATAGGCGCAACAAAAAAAAAGCATATTTAGTAAGATTCCGTCTGCTTATAAGAAAATGAGATAAATGAGATAACAATGTGAATTTTGAAAAGTATTAATGATATGCCGACGGTGCCATTCAATGGAGATGCCTGTTTGACATATATGTATATATGTATGCATAAGTAAAAACTCACCCGATCAGCCAAGAAGTGCTGGCAAAGTTGTGCTTTGCTTTTGTTTACACGAAAACATTGTGCCATGAATCAGGTCCACTATTTATGTCCAAAATGTCAAGAACGGCGGCAACAAATCATTTTAATTGAATCCACGCCCAGCGAATCTGCGAAAACCCGGCGAACGCGAGGAGCTGGACGGGCCCATTGGAGCGACACGGCAAGTCGACAAGTCGAGCAGAGAGCAGCATGGCTGCCTGGATGGGTGCCCAGTTCTCCGCCCAAAGAGCAGCGACCGCAGACCAAACCTCAAAGCACAAACTACACAAGTACAAAGCACAAAGCACAGAACCGGCCCCAGAAGTGTTGTTAACGTTGGCCGCTTTCTGCCTTGGCCAACACACGCGAGATTGTAATCCATGCGAGCATTATTCACAGTTTGCTTGAGAGGCGGCAGCAGCTGCCCCCGTTCCCAGCCCCAGCCCCAGCCCCGATCCATGTCAGTATTATAATTAATTTTCGGTTAATATTTGGCAACACACGAACCGACTCGAGTTGATTTTGGAACTTCACTTTTGTTTTCGGATTACGGATTGCGGATTGCGGATTGCGGATTTCGGATATTTCACAATGGACTCCGGGCAGCTGTCGGCGGTGTCGATATCAATAGCTGTGCCTGGCGAATGCTGAATGGTGAATGGAGCACAGGACGTCTCTGGTTGACGCGGCGTCGACCTGATAGCAAAGTGTCCAAAAAATAATATTTGCTGTTCAGTTTGACACAAGAGTCACTCAGTGGTTGCCGAGGCCGAGGCCGAGACCGAGACCGAGACCGACACCGAGGCCGAGGCTCTGAAGCCGTGACAGCAGCGCGGTCGGCGCACGAGAACGAAGCGAAAAGCAACAGAAACATCAAATGTGAGTGTGTGTGTCAGTGTGTGTGAGTGTGTGTGAGTGTGTGTGAGTGTGTGTGAGTGTGCCGAGTGGTGTTCGAGTGTGAGTGTGAGAATACGGCAAGGCAGACTTGGCATTAACAGTAACAAGACAGAGCAGAGCCAGTGCCAGTGCCACACTCAGAGCAACAACCACACAGCAATCAGATACAGACAGACAGACAGACAGACAGAGAGACGGACGGACAGTGAGACAGAGAGACAGACTGGGGAAAAGGTGTCGCTTGGCGGTGGTTGCCAGTCAAGAGTGAATGTGTTCCTCTGCGACTGGATGTGGATGTGGATGTGGACGATGACAGCGTTGCGTCGCTTGACAAAAAAGAAGAAGAAGCAAAGGAAAAAAAAAAGACATAAATACGCAGCAGAAGCAGAAGCGGCAGCAGCAGCAGCAACACTTACGCCAAAGGACGGAGATGAAGAACGAAACGAAATGAAAATGAAAATGAGACTGAGAACTGAGAATTGGGAACTGAGAACTGGGAACTGAACATGAGCTGCAAGCAGGCAGGCGGCTGGCGGCAGGCAAGGGCTGTGCACCATTGCGATGAAAAGATGAAAAGCCAGAGGAGCAGCAGCAAGCAGCAGCAAGCAGCAAGCAGCAGCAGCAGCAGCAGCAAGCATTAAGGCGCAGCGATGGGTAATAAAATGCGCGCGAGTAGCTGCTCTCTCGCTCTCTCCCGCTGTGCAGCTATCTCGCTCGCTCGCACATACACAAAACAACCACCGAAGCGACAGACTCTAACACTGATACAAACACATGTCGAATCATTTTATATACGCCATTTGTGCTGTCTGCCGCAGATACATTTGTATCTTTATGTGCGAAACAAGTCCACGCCGCCCCGGCGTCGACTATATACTTGCCATGTGTGTGTGTGCCTCTGTGTGTGTGCATCTGTGTGTGTGTTTGTGTATACTCAATGCTGACGACATCGGGGCATCAACGACGAGTCAATTTTGAATTCCAGTTTCGCATCTTAGTGGTTGTCGTTTGTTCTTTTTATACCCTGTTCCCAATTTGGTCTGGCTCTGGAAGGGGCAAACAACCATATTTCTATATCTGTCTGTCTCTCTGACCATCTGTCTGTTCTGTCTGAACTCGCTGATTTCTCTTACACTAAGAACAAAAATCACCCGTTAAGCTATAAGAAATCATTTCTCTATAAGAAAAGAAATTATAAAAATGGAAAAGGCTTGAACTAAATTCGATACTCTAAAAAATAAAAATTATTTTTGATTAATTTTTTATTTTAATAATTATTTTACTGGCTCCGCTTTTATATCGAGTTTAGTTTTCGTCTTTAATTCAAATCGCGTCATTTATTAACATTTCGAGAAAATCGTATTTTATTTAACATAATTTCATTAATGTCACATTTTCGTCAATAATAATCCAGACTTCGAGCAATATTCCATCTTTTTTTATCTATATAAATTATCTAAAATAAATTCATAAACTCATGAATTGAAAATACCTTTTCAAAACAATTCCAAAAAAGTTACAATTTTGTATATCTTTTGCAAATCAAGTATTTTTTATTTAATCAAATTCTACTCTAAATTTAATCGAATTTCTATGGAATTTGAGCCCAAACTTTCTCTTAGTATTAAAATGATTAACTTTGGTTAGTTGCTAAGTTTATTTTAGGAAAAACCATTTGAAGCTAGCGCCAAGTACTAAATACAAACATAATAATATAAGTAATAAATAAATAATAATAATAAAATGCAACTTTGAAAAGTGTTGTTATTCCAAGAAATGTAATTTATTTGGATATGGATATGTATAAAGACTTTGTTACAGGGTATCATCTGGGCGAACAGACTCTTGAAGAGTCCACTTGCTTGTTGTTGTTGCAATCGTTTGATTGTTATTCTTTGTGCATCCTGCTCTGCGCCCCCAATGTGGCAGGCAATCTGTCAGGATTCCACCACCAATTCGAATTTTGAAACACGAAATTGGGGTTCAGCATCAGCATCAACATCAGCATCAGCATCAGCCACCAGCAGCATCCATATATAACACGCTTATCTTTCGATTACCATAGCGAATTGTATTGAATTAGGTACATAATTCCCTGCATTTCCGACACAAGCACCCAACTCGAACATATTTCGATGTCCACTCCTTTTCCATAAGCATTAATACTCATTCAACGCCCCTAATGTTTATTAAACGAATGCAGAGAATCTCACAATGACAAAAAATAATGGAAAAACTTATAAGAAATATATAAAAAAAATAAAAGCAGAAGATTAAATACACCTGCAGACTTGATAACACCTGCTCTGGTCTATATTAAATTATTAATTTTATTAGTATTTACTTATTATATAATTATAATAATCTTCGATTTTCCTTATGACACATATGGTGCTTAAACTTCATTCGTTTGATAGCTCCTATAGCATCCTTAAGATATAGTAATTCGATGCGTCTGACTCTGTATAGGAATAGTTACCTTCTGCAGCAAAAAGATGCATATAATCCAAGTTTAAAGACAGTCTTTAAACTAAAGAGAAAGACTTCATAAAAAACATGTATTTGCAACATCTATTTGGCTATCGATTCTGACCACATATGCATAAATTCTCCTTCTTTTTTTGATGATGAAGACAATAATATTTTGATAATTCTGCATTTGATGTTTAGTTTTATAGAAATGTATTTCAAAGTTGAATAGAAATAAATGTGTACATTTAAGTAATTTATTTATTTTTGTATTTTTTAAATTATAGTTTGTTTATTTATTGATCTCTTTTAAAAAGATAAAGTCTGTCTGTTGATGTCAATTTTGAATTTTATGCGTAGATCCAAAACAAATAATATTTGCCAGTTCTTATAATCATACTAAAGATAAACACATGTTTTTGCTGGCTCCAGGTCTATTATATGTATATAAATATAAAATATAACAGATAAAACTAATAATAATCAATAAAGATCAAAGTACGGCCTTTGACACTTTAGCCTGAGTTAATTTTTATTTTAAGACGGCTTAAAATAATTTTAGGGGCGATATGAACGTATGTAGAATAGAATTTTGTACATATAAATCTTTAACCATCGATTTTCAAACTAATCAAAAAAAATCTTGGGGTGCGAACACCAGAAACATGATCCTTCAATTGGAATTTAAGACTTTCAAAATTAGTGTTAGCGAAAATGTAGCTTTTCCATAAGAGAGTTTAATAAAAGCATTTACAAACATTTGTCATAGATCTTACTGGCTAGATAGATAGAGCCATCAGTTCTCAGACAAGTCAAATGTCTTTTAGTTTCCTATAATCAAAAAGCAAAGAAAAAGGACTAATAGTGATGGGGAAGAATAGACATAGCATACTCACCGGTCTCTTGACAGGACATTGGAGACAAAGAAGTCACCTAGCTAAACTATGTAGCGATTTCTGCCGATTTTGTGATAGTAAGAACGAAGCCTCACAGCACATCTTAGAAGATTGTATTCCCTTAGCCAGAAAAATCGGTTCTATCCTAGTATAACATATTTTAAACTGGGCGTAAATAGAAACCCTCAACCCAAGAAAGATTCTCACATTCGAGCCGGAATATAGCCCATGTATGGAAAAGCTATAGACCTAAGTCGCAGTTCACAATAATAATAATAATAATAATATAAAAAAAAATAATATTCATAATAATAATATTCATAATAATAATAATATTAACAAAAATAATAATATCAATAATAGTAATAAATCAATAGTAATAATAATAATAATACTGCTTAAATTGGACTTTGGTCACAGATCATCAATCAGTCAATCAATAGAACCAATTTCCAAAATCTCTTGATTTCAGCAGTTTAATTTTAATATATTAGATACTTACAATGAAATTTTTTCTAATTTAGATATTCGAAGATTAAGCTACTTTATTTTCATCTGAATCATATTGAAGTTATATACAAACTCTTTCTAAAAGTTTAGAAACAACTGGAATACTTTTGAGCCGTGCAAATGCTGTGTTAAAATTGCCTTCGTCTGCTGGGAAATATGCATATGAAAAACATGAAGCTCATGTGTGCAAATTTACTGACAAGGACCTTTAAAATATTCTCATCGCTAAGGTTCATCGATAAGTTTTCAGCGTTGGTGGTGGTTGTAAATTTCATTGGAGTTGGGAGTTGGAATTGGAATTGGGAGCAGAACAGCCCACAAGGCCCAGCCCAATGGAAGCCACGAACGGAACTTCGGGTGAAAGCATTTTACTTGTATATAACATAAAAAACGCATTAAGTCGTTCAGAACCGAAACAGAAACACTTTTTTGGGCAATCTTTGAACCTTCGCCGAGGGGAAATGCCAATGTTTAAATAGCAGGGTGCATTTTATGGCATTTTCTCTGCTCTGCTCTTGTTTTGCCGCCCCGTCTCGATGCCCACACCAATATCTCGGATAAGTTCAGCGAAGAAGGGACAATCAGACTGTAAATTGCATCCACATAACTAAGTTTGCTTACATACACACAAAAATCTGTTTGCAACCCTTAAGCCACACAGCATTTGAATAAACAGATCATTAAGTCAACTTACATGCTGAGGCTGCCACACACAGCTTATCGAAGATTCTCATTTTAAAATTAAATTCGTTTTGCTGGCGCCTTCCATACTTCACTCTTACTTATGCTAATAAAACATATTTTACACATAATCGCAAATATATATTAATACATACATATATGCATATATACAGGTGTCGACGTTGGCCGAGTTTCAGTTTTCCAAACTCTCGTAACTCTCTTCACATACATATGTGCAACAAATAAGACCAGTATTTAAACTGCACAGAATTCGTTGCCTAAAAACTGTATTATTTAATTTTTAAGGCTCGAACATAAATTTAATGTGTCTGCTCCTAGAAAAATATTAAAATGAAACTA
This sequence comes from Drosophila kokeensis, assembly GCA_035042145.1. Taxonomy (NCBI): domain Eukaryota; kingdom Metazoa; phylum Arthropoda; class Insecta; order Diptera; family Drosophilidae; genus Drosophila; species Drosophila kokeensis. The sequence continues at coordinate 2,314,989 of JAWNLT010000376.1, read as the reverse complement.
AAAACAACACATTTTATACAAAAAGTCAGCTTTTCATAAAAGAAGTTGCTGGCAGCAGCAGCAAAGAACTTTGAATGATCATGAATTGTTTTTGTACTATGAATTTGATTTGATTTCTAAATATAAATAACTTATTGTTAGTCTTAATCAGATTATTTTAAGTGCAGTTCTCCTTGTATAGACTCTATCGATAAAGGCTGCTGCAGCTAATTAGTAGTAGTTCCGCATAACTCTATCTCATCGATCGTTTAAGTTCCTCTTATTTTTGAGAAGGTTTAGCAATTGGCTTCAAACCCTCATATAAATAATTGTTGTGTTGTGCATTTAAACAATTGTTTTTGGCTAAACGTTTGCTTCTGGCCTCATTATCTATTGAAACAAACTTTATTACTTATTGGAATTAAATTCTAGCCTAAATTAATTGGAAAATAAAGCCATCAAAAAGTTGATATCGCATACATTCTTTGTATATACAATTATTTTTAGGCCAAAACAGGAATTTAATCTGCTTGTGGAGCAGCTCCTAATTTCTGCTACTTGGAAAATATTAAAGTGAAATTAAAGTAAAAAAAGCCAATTTGTTATTTTCCAAACATTTCAATCTAAACTTACATTTTGTAACATTTTAATCAAATTGCATCTGTGTAAAGTTTTGATGAAGGGAGGGCAGCTGACTCCCTCCTCCATCCCTCTGCAGACGCCCTTGATAATGTGCTTTGCAAAAGTATGTGAATATATATTTTCACCTCCATCTATACAATTCTGACTATTGTTTCAGTTCCATGTACTCCAGTTCTTATAGGTATACATATGTGGCTAGTTCGACTCAGTATATCCTGAACAAATATATTCTATTTGCTGCAAGATGCTTCCTGTGTGCTTCTAACATTTGACCAAAAAATTATCAACATAAAAATACTTCATTATATACCTTCCATACGACAAAAAATCTGTCAGTTTTCATAGTCTTGATACATTATAATTTGATGGTAAAGTTTACAATGCCTTAAAAGAAACTTCTTCCAGCCAAGTCAATATAGCCAATAAATCATTTTGATATATACATATATATATATGTATGTCCTTCAGTCCAACGTTTATGTGCGTGAATGAGCAGAGCTCTCTCAGTTTTAAAGCTCTTTAGATAAGACTTATAGTGTATCCATTTTGTCAAATTTCGCATAAGCACGTCTGAGTTGATCAGATTAAGCCACTATATCAATTAGCTGCCGTAGAAACAATCTGTTAAGCAAAATCGTTCTCATGTGATACCATTTATATTTTTTAAGATTTAAATTCATACGCTTTGCGTCTATTTATGTTCTGAAAATTTTGAGAGAAAAAACATGAACATTGGGCCATAATATCACATAACCAAATGGATACTCATTATAAGAATAGTCAGATTGAATATATATGACATATCAGCAACACTTTCTTTAACAATTTAACTACACAATTGGGGAATGTTCAGTTCGTAGTTAGTCGTGAAGCAGGAATCAAATAAATAAAATTGTTTAAAATGTACAAAAACAATAAAACATTTCGCAACCTGGGATAAGATTTTGATGTTGCTGGGTTAACTGTGGTCTTCAAGGGTTTACATACCCTTCTTCGGTGTGTCCTTCTTTAATATTTAAGTTAGTAACAATATTTAAATAGGAACAGAAGGCCTTGTAGTCACAAGATATCAGATCCTATTTTTATTTTATTCTCATTTAATAAGAAATAATATGAAAATCTTCCACATGCATCCAATATCTTGGGTTGCATTGTCTACTTAATTTCATGGTACGCTAAAGAATGTTTAAAACTAGTTGTCTTCCAAAATTTCTGTTTACCCTTGGGTAAAATAAAGTTAAGCAACTGAAAAAAGCATAAATGGGATATATTTGTCTGTGTAAGACAAAATGTTTAGCTTTTTGTGCAAATCAATATCAGATCAATAAACCTGAATAATACCCATGAATTCCACACAATTGTAAAGCTAGGCTGCTGCAAACATCTTGTCAAGGTTGGTTCGAATTTTGCCTTCTGTTGTTCACCAAATGTCAAATCCAATATTTTCAACTTACTATTATTATTTTTTTTTTTTAAATTAAAAGGCACAATTAATTAAAAACTTCAAGAATATTCTGCGATTTGGATAGCTTTCCAAAACAAGTATTTTTATAGGAAAGACCTTGTCACTTCTCAATTCACACAATTTAATGTCATAGTTTGAGTCAAAGGCCAGGCTAAAACTTGTTAAAAATACTTTATGCTTGACACTTTATTTGCCAAGTCATCATATAAATCATGAAAAATACAAACACTTAAAATAATAATTGGCAATGATAATAGTATACCTATCTTCAGATATATAGGGGATTGGGTTACAATGCGAACTGCTTGGAGTTGGTTTGCTTTTGCGCATTTAACACACAATAAACAAATTTTATGAGCTTATACAATAATATAAAAATTATTCGCAGATTTGCGAAAAAATCACCACTTAAACCACCTGCAAAAAAGTTTGGCTTTCAAATAGTGTTTTTTTTAAACTAAGACTGTTAAAAAGAAAACCTGACTTTGGATGTCGATCAGAGTATACTTGATACCTATCTATTTGAATATATAAAAATATTCGGCTTTCCGCTTATGAGTCAACAAGTCTTAAATAATGCATTCAAAATAAATATCGGAAACAATAAAAATTTAAATATCGACTTATTAAAAACCTTGTTTAAAAATGCTTCTCGCATGCATCTGCTGAAAGGCTTTTTTCCAGTCATTATAATATTGCAGTCGAATAATTGATTTTTGAATAACTGGTTCTGTATATATTAAAAATGGGTAAAGGAGATATATCTGAAACATGTCTCTTTACCCCTCAAAGAAGACGAGTTGAGCTTTATTTTAGCCGGCAAAATACTCTAGAAGAGCAAGATACTTTTATAGGAAAAATGTAGTTTTTTGTACATCAACCTAATCCCAGATGAATTTTCTTAATTGTAATTAACCAAATCCAACATCTTAAAATCCAAGTAACAGACGCTCAATATAGAAAAAAGAAAACTTGTGTTCCGTTCTTAAATTAAGTACAAACTGTGTCAAAACTAACAAAAAATAAGAGAATATTTAGTTTACAAATTTGTATACATTACTGCAGGGTATTATAATTTTGTAGTGACGTGTGTTGAAGGAGACTTGTATATATCATAGTATATATTATATATATTTCATAAAACAATGTTCATATTTAGTTACTCAGTTTTTAAGCCATGTTGGCAAGCAGTCTATGCTAAGAGCTGATCGGAGCAATATATAAAATAGCTGTCATAAAATGGATTCTCGATCAAAAAAACTATTTTGTCTATAAAAATGTTCAAGCCAAGCTTTCTTCTCCTCTCCTTGGACAAGAAATAAATAATATCTGAATAATATGTCATATTATCATATAGATTATTTTTATTTATAGAGTTTGTTCGACAAGTCTAAGTTAGCTGTTCTCTATGCTTTACCTGCTTAGAGCTCGTTTCAAGCAATTTTTGATATCTAAAAATGTTTTAAATAATAAACAAATAAAAACTACTCACATAAAAATGTTGGAATTCTAAGGAAATTATACAATTTGATCAGATAGACGCGATTCCCATATATGTACATATATTTTATCGTCAATATCGAAATATTTAATAATTCAAATTGGATCGAGTATATATATAAGTACTTCGCTGCATGCTGACCAAATTGGCCAATCAAACAAATCTCACAATTTGTAATAAGATCGAATAAGAATCGAATATCATTACCCATTAACAATGTACCGTTAGTTTGCCTTACGGTCTGTGAATGAAACTTCAAAAACATCACAGTTACATAATAATTTATTTAACCTTATGACATATTCGAAAACAGGACTGTTTGAGTTTAAATGTACTTTGTTTAAGCGCTGTATTACATTACCACAAGCAAAATAATACTTTTAGGATACAACTCAGAGAACCATAACAAAAATACTGATCTCGAATGAACTCAACAAATTTGATGTCGTATGTGATTGAGAGCATCAATTGGAATTAATTGATTAAGTTTGTGATTTCGACAGGCTTCGTTGTAAAATATATATTTTGTGTCTGTTCATGTGCAGCCAAATACTAAGTATATATATATATGTATTTATACTTGGTACGAGTATCTTCTATGGATGCTTATGAATAAATTCGATGCTGAGAGGTCGTCCTGGAAACGCATTGAGCTCTGCACGTACTTTGAGAAGATCTCAGCGCTGGACCCTTAAACGTGGCCGACGGTACTTACCAAACAAAACCGAATCTAACAAATGTGAAACAAAAAGGAAACAAATAAAAAACGCATAGTTTGGGAAATGGATGATTTGAATCTGGGACTGGGATTTTAGTGGGTCTTACAAATACAGTTTATCGGCTGATTCGATTGACTAAATGAGCACCAAAAGTTACTCATTGGTTTTTTTTTTTGTTTTTTTTTTGTTTTTTTTTTAATTGTGTATATTTTTGCATTTTATTTTTTGCAATTTTATGTTTTATTCACAATAATTAACTTTTTAAAAAAGAGAATTGCTAATGCTATGTAAAAATTTACTAAACAAACTATAATCGAACATAAGCATAAACATAACCGACTTTAGACTACAACTTATGAAAAAGGTCTGAAATAATAATAATACAAGAACTAGGATAAAGCGGTTGGCGAAATAATTTCATTTATAAGTATATATGTGTATATATATATGTATATATATATACGATATTTATACATATAATTATGCATATGGTACAATATATAATATAATGTATGAAGCAAAACATTAACAAAAATTCGATAATTACACAACATAACTGAACTTAGATGTAATATCAGGATTAAGCTGAGTCGATACACATAAAATACAAATATATATATATATATGTATATATATATGTTTATGTATGTACTATATATAAGTAATGTAAGTAGCGTTAAGGTATGTATTGAAAATGAATTGTTTCTCAACTGCTTTCAATTTACTTGTATTCCTTACACATATTATTAAAATGTATTTACTTTTTTTTTTAGTTTTTTTTTGTTGTTGTTGTTGTATTAGTTATAGTTTTTATCTTTAGCTTAACGTGCTCTGTTTTGTTTTGTTTTGTTTAGTTTGGATCAAAAGCGCTTTTAACTATGGAGTGAACATGCACACACATCAATAATCTTACGATTTACACTTTACTAGAAATATGAATGAATTCAACTTTTGCATTTTGTTTTTATTTTTGCATTTTCATTTTCATTTTGATTTTGTTTTTTGAGTTTTTGTTTTTGAATTGTTACTTTTCATATGTTTGCTGATTTTTATTTTCAGTTTTGCTTTACTTTCAATTTTAGTATGCACTAAATAAATGTTTATTTTTTTCCAAAATGTTTTCTCTTTCGGGTTTTTATGTCTTAGTTTATATACAGGAACTTAAAATGTATCTAAGAACACGACACAACGAACAATATAATGACAAAAATTTATGCTAAAAGTGCGCCGCTGTCTAACTGTGTGTGTGTGTGTGTGTGTGTGTTTGAGTGTGAGTGTTTTTTTTTTTGAGTGTATATTATTTGTATTATTGTTATTCAATAAGAACATTCACTTGGCCTACAATGTTTAGCTGCACTTACATTTAGAATCTACTTTTTGAATTCTTGTTGGGTTTTTTTTTTTGTATTCATAATTAATACGGATAGTATTTCGTGTATGCATATTATAGTTATAGTTTAAATTAATAAGTAATGCGCGTTAATTTATGAGACAAATACATATACATGCATATTTAGTACTACTACTGAATGTGCTTCCTTCTATTTCCGATTTCTGATTTCTGATTTATGATCTCTGATTTCTGATCTCTGATTTATGATCTCTGATTTCTGATTTATGATCTCTGATTTATGATCTCTGATTTATGATCTTTGATCTCTGATTTCTGATTTAATTATCCTCAATTACAATATGATTTTTGCAGCTATGTCTCTAGTATTGAACTACTGCACCAAGCATCGATAGACTGGGTGATTAACATTTGTTTAGCTTGTTTTTAGATATTGTAAGAACTGACTTATTAGTTGGCTACATTTCATTCAACGTAGACGCTCAACTCTACTTGGCAAGGCTTTGCTTTGCTTTGCCAACAATTTATGCTTTGAAAACAGCGACGCCAACGCTGGGCTTGCCACACACCTCCTCGTCTCCTCGTCTCCTCAGTCCGCTCTCAGCTGCTGCACAGCTCTCCTCACTTCCATAAATATATTTACAGAATGGTTAATTCAAGCTGCACAGCCTGCAACTAGCAGGGAAAGTCGATCGATATCATTTCGTTCTTAATTGGATTTGAGATCGAGTTCGGACTCGGAATCGGATTCGGATTCAGATTCGGTTGGGAATTGTGATTGGGATTGGCTAACTGCTAGTAGGTGGCAAAGCCCATGGTGCCGGCGTTGCTGTTGTCCAATTGTCACTGGTGCATCTTGGTGGCATGGTGGCCCATGCTCAGACCCAAGTTCAGGTGATGGTTGTTGTGGTGCTGCTGTGCCGCCTGCGCATGGTTGTGGTTGCTGCTGGAGTTGTTGTTGTTGTTCTGCTGGGTGGCCTGCCGCTGCGAGTTCTTCTTGTTCTTCATGCGTCGATTTTGAAACCAAATCTTTACCTAAAACCCACAAGCAATTATATTATTTTATTTTGATTAACCTCTCAACACTCGGCAGGTGATTAACATACCTGACGCTCCGTCAACTGCAGATTGCGTGCCAGCTCCCAGCGTTTCTGTTTGGACACGTACGCATTGAAGAGGAACTCCTTTTCCAGCTCCAGCGTTTGGAACTTGGAGTACGGCTTGCGTTTTTTCCGCACCGACACCTGTCCGGTCCACTCGTGCATCGCATTTGTCGGTGTGCATGGACCCACTGCACCCACTGAAAGGCCACCGGATGCGCCTGCAAACGATCAAATTAATAATCATATAATTTATAATAATATAATATAGTAATAATATAATATAATAATAATATTCACACATATTTAATTCATTTAGTTGCAACATCAATATATTATAATTTATTATTCAATTTAAGAAAAAATTGCATTTTATGTATTTTGGAAAATCAGTAAAAATTGTAAATTTTTGAAATTTCTTTAATTTAAATTTTAATGCAAAAAATATTAAAATAAACATTAAAAAAAATTAAAATTAAAAAAATAATTATTGATTGCTGCAGTCGAGAGAGCTCGACTACAAGATGCCCTAAATCCAGCTTTTAAAAATATATTCCAATTTTCTTGCCATTTTTAGAGGCACAATAGACCTTATAGGTCGCAGTGATGGTTCCCCAATTTATAATAATAATAATAATAATAATAATAATATATATAACTTTCTCATTGTAATGAGTTCAATGTGAGAATACTTCTTCGATTATAACTTGGATGTTTCCTATTCGATCTGGCTGATCAAATGTCAAGTCAATCAAATAATTTGTCATTGCATGTTAAATCTGAATTGCTTTTAAAGTTTTTGCTTTTTTTGCTATCGAAAATCGATATGAATTGATATTATTGATATCGAACAAACAAAGTAAAAATGATCTTTCCAGGGTATACGATATTTATATATATAAGTATATGTACTATATATACATATTTGAAATCTATAGCTCTCGTCCTGTCTCTCGTCGCTGTTACAGACTGATGGACGAGCAGTCGGACAAACTTCATTATCCAGATAAAAAAAATAAAAAATGAATATGCAAATTAATTAAAAATAATTTCATTTTATTATTGGCTAAATATGATTTTAGCGATTCGATTCACAAATATCGGAGTTTGTCTAATGAGCGCAACTGCGGTGGCTGTCAGCAAATGAATTAATTCAAAAATATTGTCAACAAGTAAATATTAAGTTTTTCAACTTAAGTAAAATGAAATATACTTGATACTTTGTTGCATCATTTCCAATACACATAAAAAAATATCTTTTAAAAAAAGATATAATTAAATTTCAGTTAGCTCATTAAAGACTAGCAAAGACTAAATAATATATAGAATAAGGATTGTCGAAGTCAAAAGTTGAAACTAATAATTAAATTGAGCTGTTCCTTTATAATTAGTGCTTAAACACTGTGCTTAAGGTGGTGCCACCACGAAAGTGGGGGGGGGGATGGTCAGGCTGTGGGGTGGGGGTGGGTCAATTGCTACAATCTATTGGCACACCCACCGACAGGAGCACGAACCCGACTGAGTGTTGACGATATTCATTTATGAGGCATTTTGCAATGCGCTAATTAAATGACAAACTTGACAGTGTCGCAATTTGCAGTTTGCCCCAAGCAGGCGAGGCAGGTGAGGCAAACACAGCAATGCGAAAAGCGATAACATGAATGCACTCAGAAAAAAAACCATCAAAACCAAAATGTTTTACTTGCTTTACAAATAATTAATATTGAAAAAAATTCGAAATCTTAGAGAGATTTTTTTTTCCTATTTTTCAGAAATATTTTTGTTTTATATAATATATATAATATTTCAGAAAATGTTAGATTTAAATAAAAAAAAAACAAAAATTTAAAATAAATGAATTCATAAACTAAAATTAATCTTAAAGTAATAAAATTTTAATAATAATGAAAGCAACCAAATCATAAAATGAAAACAAAAAAACACCCAAAAAATTAAAGATATTTTTTTTAAATTTTTGAAATATGTGCATTGAAATTAAGAAATGAATAAAATAAAATCTGTTTCTTAGAAAAATTTTTAAATTTTAATTTAATTTTTAAATTATAAAAAAAAAATATGCAAAAAAATATTTGAATAAAAATTAAACAATTTTAAAATGAAAAAGAAATTTAATTGCGAATTTCTAACAAATGAATTGCAGTTGTTTTTTTTTGCTGTGTATGTGTGTTTGGTGTGTCGACTCACCTGTGCTCGAGTAGGCCTCGGGGAAGGTGCGCAGCCCACCTGGGGAGGAGTAGGTGGGAGTCTCGTAGCTGGACTGCGAGGTGCCCTCGACGGACTGTCGCGCCGCTGCCGCCGCGCTGACAGATGCATGGCGCTCATCGGTGGCGCTCATGTAGACCGCCGCTGCAGCGGCATTCGGTTGATCACGGTAGTTGGGCCAATATGGAGGCTGCTTGTTGTCGAGGGAGGCAAGGAGTAGAAGAGGCAGACAAGAGCGTAAAGCGTAAAGTTGACATTGAGTTGTTTACAGTTGACAGCTGTCTGGCGCACAATTCGAGACGGATTCTCGACGCAAGTTGCTGTTGTTGTTGTTGTTGTTGTTGTTTGGCACTCACCTGAAACTGGGTCTCTGGGTAACCGTAGAACATCGGCTTGCGATCCCTGTCGATGTAGTATGGCGTGGCATGGTACTGGTTGAACTCGTTCTCATAGGGCCACGGATGCCCGTGCCGTTTAACTGGCGTCGTTGCGTCCGCCTCGAAGCCGGGCCTGATCGCGGGTATATGTATTGGCGCTAGTGAGATGGACATGTCTGTAAAAGAGTAGAAGAAGAAGACGTGCTCGTTATCGATTGCCACTCAAATAAATCAACTTCGTTCCTAATTATGCGCCCAAGAATTTACTGCGAAACAACGTTTGAGAACAGACTGTGCTGGAACAGACTGCAATGAATCACAGCTCCACATATATATATATATATATCTATATATATATATGTATATGTATAATCAGAGTTCAAAATGTTCAAATGTTGTAGACAGACTCCAATCAACAATAGTAATTACTTAACAACAATTAATATTGCTAGTTTTAGTGAAAATTTGCATACAGTGCTTATTATAATTAGAAACAATTATCTGGTTCAGAGTGCAATACCTGAATAAACCTGAATATATATGTATATATATTACTATTACGAATTTCTCAGCAAAAATAAATAATATATTTGCATTTTATTGTTCAAAAAATAAAATTAAGATCGTCTTTAAATATGCAAGTTAATTAAAATTCAATTTTATAATTTAAAATATTTGAAGACTAAAATGAAGTCAGCTAGAAAACACTCATGACCAATTTGAGATAAGGGAAAATAATAATTAATAATAAATAATGTCTCAATATGCATCTGTTACATGAAGCTATAGAACATCGTCTCAGCTTACTAATTCAATTTTTAATGAATCTTAAAAATACTTGGATAGTGAGAAAATGCACTACAAAAATAATTTATAAGTTTAAGGGTTTAAGGTGGGGAAAAAAAAATATATTAAATTAATTCCAGTTAATTAAAAACTATCTGATAATTATCGAATACAATTGAGGGTGTGAGAATATGAAGGATAGTAATATATGAATATTGGGACTTTAGCTTTATCAGATACTTGTAATTTGTAGATAGGTTATCTAGGTATACCCTATTTAAAACCGATTTGCCCTTATTAATTAAGAACCCCAGTAATAAATAGGAAAATTGGACAGACTAGTATGATGAAAAACTGTTTCTATATAAACTCCATTAGTAACTCATTTTGTAAAAATGTTCATGTAATTTAATTGAGAAATGTTTTATTAAAAAAAAATATATATATACGTTTTTTCTTTGAATTTGAGCTGTCTCTCACTGTATATATCTTCTTTTTTTAGTATTTGACTCGTTTTAAAAAGGTCTAAATTAAAGCTCATTAAAAATGAACTGATCCAATTTTGTAGATTTAAATACGATCAACCTGAAACTTATTTCCAAACATAAATTTGAAAATAAAATGAGAACTTGTTTTACCATTTTGAGCAAATAGACAATTATTTTGAAAGCGCTACTGTTTTTAGCGATTCCAAAAGAGGTTGCCCTGAGCAAAGCAGGTATTTTAATATTTAATGACTGCAGATAATTATGAAACTTAATTCTATAATTAAAAGTCCAATAAATTTATTACTATGCTTAAAGCATGAGGTGATTTTTATCACCCAAAGCAGACAGATCTCAAAACAAAAATCTATCAAGAATTATTGAATAAAAAAAAGCTACTGAATTATTGTATAATTGATGTTGATGTTTTTAATCTATAAATATATATAATATAAACTGTCCCGAAGAAAATGAAGGTTTCTGTGTAAATGCAGAAGCCATCATCATCAACCTGGGCTACTGTATTCTGTATCTGACCTTTTGGAGCACTTTTAATTGTTAAAAGTGAGCTAGTCTCAATTGCTACCAAAACAGGGGTTAAGGGAAATGAATTTTTGATCCCTCTTGACTACTGCCATAATCTAATCAATCCTAACTTAGCATCGACTGCTTTGCTAGTTATAAACAGAAAAAATTCTCACAGTAGATTTACTGCAAAATATTTATACGCCTATTAGACTCAGTGAAAATAAAGGCCTGAATAGACATCGCCCCGAAAACTAAAAAATTTGTCTTCTTTTTAGAAATAATTTGTCAATATTAGAAAATTTAGTTCAATAACTTAGAATCCACAATCCCAAAGGGTTTTCTCATTTTAATTTTTAGATATTTTTTCCAGTATTACGAAATTAATTTTTTAAGTAGTGGTTTCGAATCCCCATAAAATCGTAAGTTTTTCCATTTAAGTTATACACATTGTGATAAACAATCAAAAATGTTGGCATATGTGAAATCTTAAAATACCAATGTTTATTAAATAAACAAAAAAATATAGATATAAATATAAATATCCTGAAAATTATAAATATTTTTCTAAATATTAGAAAAATGTGCCCCAAAATTACTGCTGGCTAGAAGTAAACCTTCTGAATAATAAGCCGAGTTAGGCTTGGCGCCAAAAGTATGGCGAACTTCTAAGATTCATCGCTGCTTCAGTTAAGTTAGTTTAAATTCAAAATCGATAACTGAAACTAATTGCAAAAAATAAATAAATAAATAAAATTGACTCAATTTGCATGAGTTACGTAAAGTTGGCGAACATCATCTGATCCTACATATTATAATGAATTAAATAAACCCAGATCTGGGAACACCCAATCAAAATAAGCTTAGAAGTTTAGTTAATGCTGATTAAGTGGACAATCAGACTGAGTCTGGAAGAGGGGACATTCCTTGGGGGTTTGGGGGAGGAAGGGTGCTCCAATTACCTGCTTGCTGGGAACTGACACTGGAGGGAGAAACACTCGCCGTTGTTGGTGCAACAATTTGGCTTTGGCCGGCTGCCACAACTGAGTTTTGTTGCAGAGCAGACGTGGCGCCACCACTCGGGGCACTACTCGGTGTCTGCTGCTGCTGCTGTTGCTGCTGTTGATGATGAGGTGATGTGAGGTGTTGGGGCTGCTGCTGTGCGGCTTGACCCGTAGGAGTTTGGGCGGGACTAAGGGCGCCGCTAACCGGGGTTGTTGCAAGTTGTTGTTGCTGCTGCTGCTGTTGCTGTTGCTGCTGTGGCGGGGGCAGATGCTGGAGAGGCGGCTGTTGCTGCTGCACGGGCACCGGCTCCTCATACATCGCCGCATGAGTGGGCGTGGAATGTGTTGTGGGCGTCGTCTGTTGCTGCTGCTGCTGTTGCTGCTGCTGCTGCTGGAGTACGGCGGATGGCGTGGAGAGTGCAACCGAGGCGGAGGAGACGACAGAGTGCTGCTGCAGATGGTGGTGCAACGGCTGGGTCTGAGGCAGGTGGTGGTGATGGTGCGGATGGTGGTGCAACTGCTGCAAATGCTGCGCGGACTGTTGCAATTGCTGGTGTTGCTGCTGCTGCTGTTGCTGTTGCTGCTGTTGTTGCTGTTGCTGCTGTTGCTGCTGCTGTTGTTGCTGCTGCTGTTGCTGCTGTTGCTGTTGTTGGTGTTGCAGTTGGTGGTGCTGCAGCGCGACCGCCGAGGCGCTGGCTGAGGTGGGGTGTGGGTGTGACGGATGTGGCGGATGTGGGGGATGTGGGTGTGTGTGATGTGTCCCCCACCAAGCCCCGGCAGCGGCGTGCGACCCGACTGCCGAGACATCGTGGGGGTCGTAGAGAGCGCACGCCAGCGGGATGGTTGGGGTTTGGGGAAGGGGTGGAATATTTACGGTTATCTTGAGTGCGTTTCAGTCAATCTCGGCGGAAAATGAAAGGCACCGCACAACACACACCCAAAACCAACACAGACCGAACGGAACGCGGCCCCCAAACAAACCGATCCGGATTCGATTTGCGTTTACTTTTCCTTTTGTATATTTCTCCTTATATTTGCAGTCTAATTACGCCAATTTCTTTTCTTTTAATTGCAGTTTTTGGCTTGGCCAATGTTTTTTTTATTTTAATTTTCAGATTTTCAAAACAATTTTGTTTGGTTTTCCAATTGCCACTTTTTGGCTTATTTTTCTTTTATGTTTTTCTTTATATTTTCAGTTTAAGCAAGTTAATATTTTCTTTTGACAATTAGTGTTTTTTTTTCTTTATTTTATATTTTTAGTTTAAGCCAGGTTTGTTTTTTTTTCTTACATTTGCCGGTTTTTTGCTTACGGTTTTTATTTTAATATTTGTCTTTATATCAAGCCAATTATTTGTTTATTTTTCCGTTTATATTTTAGTTTAAATAATATTTTGATTCAAGTCAGTTATTTTTATACTTTTTTTTTGCAATTGCCGCTTTTTGGTTTGATTCTTATTTGCAGTTTTACGAGCCAAAAAAAGTCGACGTTTAACTCACGCACACACACGCACGCACGGGCACACACGCACAGGCACAGGCACACACGCACGCACACACGCACAGGTCAATGATGACGGAGTGCGTTGCTTGCGAGGGTGAGCTAGCGAGCGAGCGAGAGAGAGAGAGAGCGAGCGAGCGAGTGTCAGAAATCGTGAAGAGCGACGCTGGACGGGCGAAGAGAGCACTGACTAAATACCACCCACAACAGTTGCTGTTGTTGGGAGGATGGGTTGGGGCAAGCGGCAAGCGTTTTTGATCGAAAGCCAGTCGAAGAGATAGCACAGAGCACAGGGTGTTTACGGTGCTTAAGACTCGCACAAATGTTTTCAAATTGGCCTTTTCCCAGTTGGTAAATTATCCATTTTTTATTTATTAATTACTTTCAATTTGAATTTCTTCTTATTAGCTGTGTATTTTAAATATTACATTTGTTGTTTGTTGTTTGTTGTTGTCATGTGTTCAAGTTTTGTAATCACTTTTTAGTCACTTGTATTGAAAATATTTAACTTAGTTTTTTATTTGATGCGTTTTGTTTGTTGACTTTCGAATTTGTTGTTGTTTAAAGAAGTTTTTGTTTTGATGCCGGTTCAAATGGCGCGAATGAATATTATTTTTATTCACTGAGTGAGAGAGCGAAATGTGAGTTGTTGTTGTTGGTGTTGTTGTGCTTGTTTTTTATTATTATTATTTTTGTTGTTTTTTTTATGCTGCTGGTCATAAAATTTGATTTTACGATCAAAACAAACAATTAAAAACTCGCCGCTCGCAACAGTTAATAAAATTCAGCAAATACTCGTATTATTTTCTTGAGCATTTTTATTTTTATTTTCATTTCGTTGGCGATTCCATAGTGCCAAACATATTAATTTTTTTTTGTTTGTCGTCGAACAACACACTTCACTTGAGTCAAAGTTCTCGCTGGTTTCGATGTTGCTGTAGCTGTTGTGGCTACTTTTGGGATACAAAACTCAGGTCTTTTTTAGTGTTGTCGCTGCTTTGACGCCCGCACGACTTCGACCGTACAGAGCGAAGCACAAATCTACACTGGCAGCGGCTGCGAAACGTCGACAGTCAGCAGAGCCCAACAACAGCACCAGCACCAGCACCAGAAGCAGCAGCAGCAGCAAAAGGCAGAAACGGTGGAGTCTAAGCAGCGGACTCTCACTCTCACAAAACAAACAGAGTCAAGATGTGAACAAAAGGCATATTCGATACGTGTGCCTGACTGCTGCTGACTGCGCGGCGCCTTGTGTCCGTGTGCCCAAAAGAGAGTCTCGCGCATGCGCATCTGCGCGCGTGTGTGTGTGCGTGAGTGTGTGCAGTGGTGGTTGTTGTTGTCGCTCTCTCTCTTTGCGGCGCGCTTTATGCACACGCACAGTATGTGTGTGAATGTTGGATACACGCTGGCTTGCATGTATGGGTGCGTGCACATGTACACACGTCTGTGAGACCCAATGCTTTAAGAGAGCTTCTTATTAACTGAGACTATTTCAGAATTGTGGTCTTTTCTTTAGTTCGTTTTTTTTTTTTGTATCCACCTTGAGAATATCGATAATAATTTCAGCAGGTGCACAAGGAACTTGTGTATGCCAGCAGTACAATTACACAGTACGGTCTTCGTTTGCTCTTTTCACAGTGCAGCTACCCTTCTCTTTCACTCTCTCTTCTCGTGTGTCTCCCCTTCTCACTCTCTCTCTCTCTCTTGCTCTGTGTTGCTGGTGCTTGCTAGTTGTTTGTTTGGGGCTGATTTGAATACACGTATTTTCAACTCTCGCGCACAAGAGCGCCATCTATGGCCGAGATTTCAATGGGAAGGGACTGGGGTGGCTCCCTCAACATTGCGATGTTTTTTTTTCCTTTTCTTTTCTATTTTTCGAATCGCGTCTGTTACTTTAATGTTGCCCTTATATTCGTATTTAAGACAACATTTATATAATATATATTTATATACACACTAATACACATGTACGTATTTATATACACACACAAGAAGTAGTAAATTGAACCCCTTCTTCGATAATTAATCAAAATGAGCTAAATAAATATATATATATATAGACAATAATTTACGACAGCATACAAATTGAGACAATTGCGCTGCCTTCCCAGCAGCAATTTAATACCCTGCCCCTGCCCCTGGCCATAGCCCTGCCCCTGCTCATGTTTCATGTTCAACATTTGTCGAATTTAACGCTGCAATAGACAATTATGAGCATTTTACGACAATTTCCATTGGAAGAAGAAAACGGCATTGAGACAAGGACGGCGAAATGTTGACAAATCATAAAAGGATACGCATTTCCCAGCACAGTCAACTCGCTTCACGTTGCACGTTGCCTGCAGCATATCAAGGGTAATAATAACCAGCAAAAAAAAAATAGAAATTAAACGAAAGGGCGACGAATATTTAATACTCTGTCGTTCTGTATTTGTATACTTAATTGAAAATAAAAAATCTATTCAATTCCAAAAATGAATGCGTGCCTCAATTAGAGCCATAAAAAACGCAAATGGAAGTGATCTGCTAAAAAAGCACTCCTCAAAGTAAAGCTAGTTTGCATATCAATACAGATTGTAAAAGGAGTCAGTGGAACAAAAGAATTTCTAAAAATTAGAAAGGTTTGCCCTAAAAATATTCTATTTTGATTTATGGCAATATTTTCTATTGTTAAGAAACGCAGAATAAGAATTAAAACTAAGCGCAGCAGTGCGTGCAAAAGTAACGTAATTTGGAAGTGCTTACCTGGTGGCTGGGAATTGACGCTGGAAGGGGAAATACTCGCCGCTATCGGCGCAACAATATGGTTTTGGCTGGACGCCACTTCTGAGATTTGCTACAAGTGACGCTGCTACCGTTGATACTCTTTAAATTGTGAATGCTTCACAATGGTTGATTGCTGAAAAGACAGAAAGAGTGAGAGAGAGAGAGAGTGAGAAAAAGAGAGGGAAGAAATTAGTGAGCTGAAAGCGATGCGATAAATGCAGGCGCCGCCTTGCGACCACTTTCCCAGCACACTTAAGGGTTAAGTCAACAACAACAACAACAACAGCAACTACAACAACAGCGTTGAAGTAATGATGTTTCCTACATTACTGCTTCCCTTCCACAGGGAAGTCATCTTACGTCTTTATGACTGGCGCAAACGTCTTGTTTGCATTTAATACCGGCCAGGTAATAATGCATTTCAGGCCCAGTCAGCGTTGTCGGGCGGACGGAAGTGAGCGCCGAGCTAGGCAAATATATGTACAGACAGCCAGACAGACGGAAAGACGGACAGGCTGACAGTCGGACAAAGAGACAGCCGTCAAACACATCGTAAAATTTGTTTCCTCGCATTGTACAAAATGCTGCTGCTGCTGCTGCTGTTGCTGCTGCTGCTGTTGCTGTTGCTGCTGTTGCTGTTTTCCTTGGCGGTGTCAGGGTCAAAGTCAAATCTATTTGTACTTTCATGCCCTGCTGCAATATGCATACATGACACCAATTTGCATTTAGGGGCACATGTGCTACTTTAAACCATATCCCTTTCAATTCTAAGCCATTTGAGTAAAAGAGTGATCGTTTCTGTAAGCTAGAATCGAAATAGAATTTACTTATTACAACTAATTGCTTTTATCATTATTGGACAAAAATTTCGTAAGCAGACATTTTAAAATGCATTTGATGGACTCAACAATCAGAATTGTAATTAAGTTACATTATTGGAAATTGATGATATTGATTTGGATTATTTATCGCAATGACACAAATGCCTAACAAGTATTAAAAACTAATTTCCGTCTCTTGCTGATATTCAAATTTATGTGGAATCAATTTTCTATGGTAACTGTATGATATAGTATGCCATAGAAGTCAATCCCAAAATGTTAGGTGCATAAAAACTTAGTAAGTTTTTTTTGGGTAGACCTAACTTTTGACCGAACTACATACATATGTATATATATGTTTATCTTATATAATATATATCTGGCTATTTTCCTGTGACCTATTTCATCAAGATAGCATAGGCATCAGTTCACATAGAAACAGACGAAGGAAATTACACGAAAAATGTCAAATCCCTCAAAGATCTATGCAGATTATGAACGTAATTCATTTTCAATGCCAAAACTTTCAACAAGAATTTGTCACACTTTTCGAATACTCGATCATAATAAATTTAAACTTATTTATTTTATTCACCAATTTACACTCCGTAAAACTATAAATAAATAAATATAAAATCTAAACATAAAATGATTTTCTGTGTTATATATTATTATTCATTAACCAATAATCTAAATACAAATTACTTAATTCACAGCAGATGTTTCACGATTGGGATCATCTATGTGGGCTTTAATGTTATTCATCGATACTCTTCGATTTTTTTTTTTTTGCTGTCAACAAACAAAGAAGCCCTTTTTTGTACTACTCAAAAAAAGAAAAGAAGAAAAATGAATAAAAAAAGGAGCAATAAAAAGAAGTTTCTTCCATATTTAACGATGCTAAAATTTGAATAAGTTAATTAACAAAATTAATATTCAGATGGGTTTATGGTCGCAGCAATGGCAGCTTATGGCTTCATTATGTAGACTGGAAAAAAAAACTACAATTCAGACAACTATAAACCCAACACACACAAGAAACAAGTAAGATCGTTTCAAACAAAATTCACATGCCATATGAAAAACACTGAAATCCCGCCAACCAAACGCAAGGCTTACGGTGAGAGAAAAGTTCATTGGCTCTGCCACCATAAAAAAAATAACCTAACTAACAAAAAACGAATGAAAAAAAAACGAGAAAAAATAGGAGAAGAATCGGGTTTTCGGTGGTCTGCAAGATGCTGTGAACGAATTAAATTAAATTTGTGTTATCCAATTAGACACAGCACAGCTCATTGCTGGCCAAGCCAAGGGGGCCTCGAATTTAACGATCTTTCTCCCAGCTAATTATGAGACGCCGTCTGTTTGTCCGTCTGTCTATCTGTCCGACCGGTGTCAGTCCAATGGCAGCGATGCTGTCGCTTTTAATTGCTTTGAATTTCTTTATTCCCAGAACCCTTTAGGCTTAAAATGTTTCCCTTGTAAAGAGCCCAAAAGTGGCAACGCAACCGAAGAATTTAGATATCAGAGATTCCAGCTAAGCTCAAATCGTTGAAAAATCTTGTTGTTTTTCCAGTTTCCACAGACAGCCAAACGACAAGAGCCGAGTTTGGAGTATCAAAGTGGGAGCCAAGCACAGCAATGCAGTCTTCAACTCATCGAACAAGTTTCTGGCTAGTTTTAACATTCCTGTTTTTTCTGTTTCTTTTTTTTTTATAAAAATCAAAACATGTTCAAACCGGGTCGGGGCAATTGGTTTTCAAAAGAAAAAGAAAAAACAAAGATAGCCATGCCTCGAGCACACACACACACGCACACACATACACACACGTGTGTGTGTCGAGAACAAAGAGAAAACACACCAATGCTGCCAGGGGATGGCAGATGAAAATCGAGAGAAATATGGCATCGAGTCCACTGACAGCCTGAAGATGCGTCTGATGCGAGACATTTTGTGCATTTAGTGGAGGCATCTTCAGAATCTTCGGCACACATTTCTCGAGCATGTGTTGCTGCAACTCAACATGGCCACTGCCCCTCGGTGTCATTCACATATTTCTGTATTTTCCCTCTGCTTTGTGTAGTTGTCTCAATTCAGTTCAGTTCTCGATAGTTATCATACAATGCGACTAATAGTCAGGCATCTGAGTGTGTACTGTACTCGAATCATTCGCAACGAAAGCGTGAAACATTCATGAATATGTTTGAATCGACATTTTGAATATTGAGTCTAACAAATGTACTTCAAAATTGCCAAGGAAATTCGTGTCTAATAAATCAATTCCAGTTGATTGAAATCTAGCAGTTTGAAAACAGACGAATTGGAATGAAAAACTTTTGGTATTTGTGATATTTATAATATTTAGTAAAGACTTGTTATAGATCTCTTGAGACTGGAGACTTATCTAAAACTAAAGCCTTTTAATTATTTTGAGAATATTCCACAATTTGGATACTGCGAAGTAAAAATATAAGCAAAAAGTTTTGTATTATTTAAGCGACTGCTTTTTGAACTTGGGCAAATAATTTCGTATTCTATTTTTGAAATTAACATAAGAAATACAAGCGGAAAATATTTTTAAAGTCGCAAGTCGAAAGGATTTGCATAAATTATATGCCGATATTTATTCAGTCTGCAGTTTGACTTGACTTGGTCAAAAACAAAATTCCATAAAATGTATTAAAGGGGAATTCCCCACCATAATTTGTATTAATTGTGTAATAAACTTATATCTAAATTTTCACGGCAGATGCTTTATGATGTGTTACAGTAAAAGTTGTTAATGATTATTTTATGCTGGACAGTTTAGCGCCAATCGGGCAATTAGAGACCAAGACGAAGCACCTGAGAAAATAGCAGGTCCGTGTTTGTTTGTCTGTTGTTGTTGTTGCTGCTGTTGTTGCTGTTGCTTCTGTTGCTTCTGTTGCTGTTGCTCTTGTTTACTGTGTACTTAAACAATATTTTAGTACAATAAATCTAGCTAGTTTACTGCTTTTATTGCCAGCAAAGCGTTTTACGACAAACAAACCGACATGCAGGGCTCCCCAGAATGACGGCGTTTGACAGCAACTCTTCGACTGCGTCGCAGGCAGCAGATCATTTTTTATTTTTACTATACATATACATATATATATATAAATAAACAACCCTTTAATTTGGGCACTGCCTGACTATTCCGAAATGCTTGTGTTCTGAGTGTAGTCCCCCAATTTTGAGCACATTTGAAGAGGCAACTTTGTACACCCAGAAAAAAATCAAATTGAATTTTAGAAAGCGTTTTTAAATATTTCTTGTTTTTCAAAATAGCTTAAGAAAAAATATTTCTAAAACTTTTAGTGGATTGTTTTAAACCGATAATCCGAAAAAATATTGTGATTTTTTAATATTATAAAAAAAATATTTAATATTTTTTAAGAAATGCATTTCTAAAAAGCAGATGAGTAAAACTCATATTTATAGAAAATGCCTTTTCTCAAATTCGCCAAAAACTTACGAAAATTGCTGGCTTAGCTTTTAAAATAAAGTTAAACTTTTTTTTTTCAAAATTGTAGACAAAATTTATGCTGCAATTCAGAGTAGAAAAATCCCTGTTTTTTCGAAATATTCCTTCTGAATAATAAGCTGAGTTAGCCTTGGCGCCAAAAGTATGGCGATTTTCTCAAATTCAGCTGGTTTTTTTTAAGTGTAGATCATTTCCCAAAAAAAAAAAAGAAAATGTCTTTCTAACTTTCATTGGTGCACGTCTCCTGAGGTATAATGTCGCTCTCTCTCTCTCTCTCTCTCTCTCCAAAAGCCGTGCAGCTGTCAAGCGAGTCATTCATCTTTCTCAGTGATTTCGAACGACCTTCGGCCATATAAAATATTTCATTATACGGCACACGTTGCAAGAGGGCGGAGGGAGGGGGCTGGGCGAATGGCCATGGCGGGCACAACAGTCGCGGCCATTAAAATTGACACATTTGCAGTCAAATCGGGTCGCTTCGGTTTGGGTTCGGTATGGTTTGCTTTGGTTTGGTTTGGTTTGGGTTCTCTTGTGGAGAATTCAAATTCCAGGCACTGAGTCTTTTGTCTCTGGCCACTTGGACAAATGGCAGCCCATAAATATTGGGGGTCTGTTGAACTTGAAAAACATGCGAGTTGTTTTCCGTTTTATGGCGACTTTTTTTTTATTTATTGGCAAATCGCCATCAAGAGGGAGTGCAATTCCCACGCAGCGGCAAATAGATTAAATATTTTGTATATGCAAAAGCATATTTTAAATAAAAAAACTAAACTAGCTGAAAAATATGGCCAGCTTGTAAATAAATCAAGATAAGGGGTTGGCATTTAAATAAATTCGAAATGCTTTCATTTGATATGTTTGCTGTTTGTTTTAGCTTTAGTTTATGACGAGTGGTCAAAGGTGTTAATTGGTCTGCTCTCGGCCAACAAGGTGTTAATTCCACTTTTATGGTCATTAAATCGGCCACCTGTTCAAAATTCGAATACCCCATTCCCATCCCCATCCCCATCCGCAGCTCCAGAGTTATGGTGTCATTATCTAGACGGTCATCAGTACACTGAAAATTAACGTGTGATAAATGACTTTGAATAAATTTTGATTGGCCTTGAAGTGAGCTCAACTTTCAGTTGGTAGCCCCAACCAAATTCATATGCAAATCTCGAGATTTAAATAATCAAATATATATATATAAAGCTGGTTAAAATTCTTAAAGTCGCAGCACAATTAACAAAGAGCATTTTTTCTTTTTTCTAAAGCCTCCACTAAGCCGTAGGAAAACAAAGCCAGCACCGGGGGAAAGGGGAGTGGGTGGTGGGGGGAAAGGACATAAAACTCATTTTGCCAAAATAAGTAAAATCATCAATTTTACTTTGCTCTTTTTTTTTGTATTCTTGTTCTATTCTATGCTGGTTATCTGAATCTCAACTTCCATGGCATTTTCTTATCTCGCGCAGCAGGGGATGGAAACTTTGTTGCTCATAACAGATCCATGGGGGACTTTGAGTTGCCTTTTCCTTTGCCTTTTCCTATTCATTTTCCTCGCCTCGCTTTTCTTTTTAAAGAGCCCAGCGCAAAGCGACTTGCTCATTTACATAAGCATAATTTACACATAGAGTAGTTACGCAGCAAAGTAGCTTTGAAAGATACACCCACACACATACACACACCCACACACACACACACACACACACACATGTCAGCAACATGGCCGTCCTGCTTCAGCAGCTAAAACAGCAGCCAAAGTCAGCAAAATATTTATTCAAATAGCGTACGCTTCCCCGCCAACCCGCCCACTCCTTGGCCGTCTCTCTTAAGGTTAATTTCAGTTTCGGCGAGGCCATTGTCAACCCCCGGCAAGACGGCACCCGCCCCCCGCCCCTGCCGCATCACTTGTGATGACGCCAACGCCGCTGGATACTGGCACAAGCCGAGCAACCCCAAACAAGCCAAGAGGAGCCAAAGCCAGTCGCGATAAGCAAACTCAAAAGCATTCAAAGATTTCAAAGAAAATGGAAAATGCGAGAAAATGGCAGAAAATGGGGGGGAAAATGGCATGGCCGCTAGAGTTCGCAGACAAAACGGAAAAACAAACAGCAGCAGCAACCCCCGTCGTCGAAGCCATCGAATCGAGTTTGCCGAGTTTGCCGACTTCGCCGAACAGGCGACGGCATCCAGCCGAGCTGCAAAACACTTTTGCTGACGTTGTCACTTCTCCTTCTCCTCTTCCATACAGTGCCGCACAAAAATATACCATCACTAATACATTTTTTTATTTAAAATTGAAACCATTTAAAAATTTTCATAATTTCAGTTTACATTTTTATAAAATTTAGAAAACTATATTTACTTTTCAGGCAACTCTAGCAATAGATTTTTTTTAGTTATTATTTTTTTAAATATTCAAACACTTAAGATAATTTAAATATAAAATCATTTGTTTTAATTAGTAACATTATACGATTTTAAGGATATTCGAAACGAGCTGGCTAAAAAAAAAATAATACAGCTAAACTATAATATAGTCGAGAGAGCAAACTACATTCCTAGTTTCTCTGAATCGGAGTTCTCATTTCTGCATTTTAAAATTACAATTCCTGATACAAAATAATTAAAAAAAAAAAAAAAGAATTATCAATTTAGGATAAGCATTTATTTCTTAAAAGAAAAACTTTCTAATTTATGTGGAGATTTTCATTTTACGTTTTTTAAATCTGAGTTCGATTTTTTTCTGATTGTGGCTATGGAATTTCTTCAAATGCTGATTTTTTATTATAATATTATTATTTATTATTTCGATTATCGATTATCGATTAAAATAAATCCAAAATCATAATGTGAAAACACGAAAAAAATCAAATTGGATAGATAATTCCACCGAGAATCAATGGATTTATTATTATGAACTATGAGTGAAGGGAAAGGCTAAACAGCGATTGCAAAATGCATATTTTGAAGACTGCAACTGAATTAAAAAATTAAATTTTCAGAAAATTTCTTAAATTAAATAAAATTATGTTTTGTTTTTCATCATTTTTATTTAAAAACGTATTGATTAAATGCTTAAAATAACAAATTAAAAAAAGACATCTTCGACTACAGTTCTTGTGAGAAAGGTGCTATTATTTTTTTGCGCAGCTGTAGATACAAACACACACACACGCACGCACACACACATGGATAGATACACACCCAGAGCACAACACAACCCCAATTGGAGAGTGGGTGGAGTGGCTGCGAGGGTGGCAGCGACTCTGAACGGACTCTGAACGAGCTATTCGGCTTGCCATAATATCGATCCCTTGTTGCCTTCGCTCAATGAGTTCTCAATTTAGTGTGCTGCCGTTGCCCTCGACCTCACCTCCCCTCCCCTTCCCCCTTTGGCCGCACTGGCCACACCCGTGGCACTGTGGCACTCTGGCTCGTGTATAGATTTCGTATCTATATATACACGCCAAGTTGGAGCTTACACTCGCACTCGCACTCGCATCGCACACTCACAAAAAACATCGACCTCGATTTCAGAAAATCGTCCTAAAATAAAAATCGCCTGAAAATTAGAACGTTTTTCTTGTTTTTAGAAATAGTTTTTCAATATAGGAAAACCATTTTCTAAAGCTGAGAAATGATTGTTTGAGTTTGGTTTTCTTAAATTTATTTTTTTTTTAATATTTAACCTATTAAAAATATAAGCAACAAAAAAGCTTGTCTAAAAAAAAGTATGAAAAAAACCTATGAAAATTATTTCTTTTTTTTTAAATTTTAGAAAAATGTACACTGAAATTAAGAAAAGAAAATCTTGGATTTTTAGAAAAACACTTTTTAAATGAGAAGATGAAATATCCTTGAGAAAGTGATTTTTTCTGAGTGCACTCACAAAAAACGTTTCACAAATGAAATGCATTCGTTTTTTTGTGTTTTTTTTTTGCTTGCAGCCATTTTGCGCAGTTTGCAGTTATATACCTATAAATGTATATATATATTTATATATTATGTACATATTTATGTACAGTTGAAGCCAAGCTTTGCATTCCTCACATCGAGTTGGAGAATCTTGCTTCGACCACGTTGACATTATTAATTGAATTATAAATTAAACATTTTAATATTGTGCCTGTGCCTGTGCCTGTGCATGTCTGTTGTTATTGTTGTTGTTGTTGCCTGCCTTTTTCTTTTGCCCCCAACCCCCTGCAAACAAGTTGAGCATGTGCAACGCGCTACGTGATATGCTTGGCAACGGTTGCATACCCCCGAGTTCGTGGAATTTTAGCTGAGTAAGATGATGAGGACCTCAAGCTAATTTTCATTTGGGCGCATGCGAAGTTGAAGTTGATAATGTTGAAGAAGCAGGAGTGAGGGGGCAGACGTGGGGCACTGCACAGTGAGGCAAATTGTAAGCGCATTAGGCATACCTTTGCAACCAAAGCATTATTTTGAGTGAGCGGGCTCAAATTTAATCATAATAAAATTCCAAAAATAAAGATAAAGAAAGATTTTCTATTTTCGATAATTGGAGAACTATATAGTATTATAGCCTAGGCAAATTTAGCATTAAGAATATAGTAGAAATAGCTAAGCAGTTGAAATGTTATTTCGATTTTTTCATAGCATAGATACAAATCTGGATTATTACAATGGTGGCTAGCAAAATGTTGAACAGTAAAGATTTAATTTAATTTTATTTATTTTTAAATTTTATATATTTAAATTTATCTTTATTAACTCTTTTCGATGACTTAAAATCAAGTCTGTACAAAGTATAGTAAAATAGAAACAGAATATAATATTTACAAGCGAATTATATATAAAAAACATTTGACTTGAATAAAAAATTTGAGTTAAATAAAAAATAATTTGATTTGATTGAATCCATTAGAGTATTTAAAGGATTTAAATTAATTATTAATTTTATTTGAGTCAAATGCTCTTTAAAGTCTTCTCAAGCTCAGCACTGAATATTAACTAAGTTAGTAACTAAAAGCAAGGAAAAAGTTTAAAAAAAATTTAAATTTCTAAAAGTGTATTTAATTAAAGAAAAAAATCTATAATTGCGTTGGAATAAATATTTTCTTGAAATTTGTTAAAAATTAATTTATTTAATTCTTAATTAATTATTTATTATTTTTTTGGGAATATATAATTTAGAGTTTTGCTGGGTTTGCAACCACTGTGCCGCACCGAGTCAACACCCGAGCGAGCGAGCGGCGGCTGTTCGATTAGCCAGCTGAGCGACGAGGCGGGCTCGAGATAACAAGTCGAACCGGTCCGTCGGAAGTCGCTCTGTCTGCCTGTCCGTATGTCTGTCTGTCTGTCGGTCCGATGGAGACATGCGAGTAGAAAGCCACAATCAGAAATTTAATAATGGCTGCACAAAAGACAGCACGAAGCGCGTTGACGTGCACATATTTTACGAGTTTTATACCCAGGCAACGAAATCGTGTTGTATCTGATATATGCACACATATATGCCACAGGCAGGCAAGCACACAGACAGACAGACAGACAGACAGACAGACAGATGGACAGTGCATTACACTTGCTGCTGCCGGCAGAGAAAGGCAAAGGAGAAACACATATAAAGTCATCAAAAAAAAAAAGAGGAAAAGATGGCCGCAAAACTGCACCCTGAACAGCGTTTAGTGTTTAGGTGAAAGCGGCAGTCAGCAGGCTCACCTGTGCAGCAGGCCGCTTGAGCTAGGGTTTCTCATTTTCGGGTCCTGCCCCCGGCTTGATCTGCTGATCGTCAGCTGCGTTGGCAGCAGGAGTGGCAACGTCGATTCCTGCTCCCGATTAAAACCGAGCGATAAACAACTAACTGGCTGTTTGGCTGCGTGTTCTTTTCTTTTTCTTTTTTTTTTTGTGTCCGTTTTATGGCTTCATAAGTGGAACTTGGTTGCTTTTCTTGTTTCTGACTATTGCGCACGATTTTCCCTTTGTTCTGGCGAAAGTCGTAAACATTTTCAGCCAGCCAGCCAGCCAGCCAACCAGCCAGCCAACCAGCCAGCAACAAGCCCTCAAGCAGGTTGTTCCTCGTTTGGTATTTCAAGAAACTTTCCGAAACAATGAAGAAGAAAAAATATAGTTGTAAATGTCAAGATTTTGAAATGCATCGCTTAATCGCGAGGCAGCGTTGGCTGCCAAGGATCTGGCTGCACCTGATAGACATCTGGCATCGACGGCTGGCCTTTGAACCCGGAGCGCAGAGCCCAGTTTTGGATTGGCAATTAGCCCAGATGACCAATTTCTCACGGCCATAAAAATTCACTTAAAGTTTTGAAATGAATTCATGATTGGACACTGCCACCCAAGCAGCAACAGCATCACCCACCCACCCACCGCACCACAAATAAATCCACTCATAGGCAACGTGTATTTTTTTGTTGTTGTTTTTTTTTTTGTAGCGATTTTGTGATTTTTGGCAATTGATTTAATGTGTCATTCATAGATTTTTATTGCGTCATTTTATTGCCGTCTTTAACTTCCGATTTACCACAATTGGCCCGCTTGGACTGGACTGCCCCCACGTGCCACGCCCCGCCAGTGTCATTCTCACTCGCGTCGTCCTGCGTGGCATCTTAACAGGGAAATCATGTACTCGCCGTACTTTACTTTATTTATAGCCATTTTTAATACCGCCAGACCCGCCTCCTGCCGGACATTTTAACGCCCTGTACACAGCTATTGCTAGAGTGCGGAGAGTGCCAGGGGCTGTGGGCAGGGGGTGCGGCAGGGGCAAGTTGAGAGAGCATGGAGCATGGCCACTTTATGTTACAATAATGTTCCCTCGACACTGCTGCAATCGAATTGTTTTGGCCATAAAATCAAAAAGGTAATTCGAGCAATGCGGCTTTGCCCAAGTCAAAACAATATCCTGGCTGAAAGCAGAGGCGGCTCCACGGTTGCAATCGCCCAGTTAATGCCACACGATTTTCATATGCAGAGTTCTCTCCTCAATTACGTCTCTTAAATATAATTTCAATTTCCCCGAGAATCATTATTCTGAAAGGGTTCAGATCAACTTACCGAAATAATGTTTAGTTGAGCTTCCGATTCCGAGTGTGTTTTGTATGTTTGAAAAACTGTAAAAAAAGAAAATATTCTAGGAATCAGAAGAGAACAAAATTTGTGCATTTTAAGCTTAAATTAAGATAAAATTATTTATTTTTGAGAATCAAATAAATAATGGTGGTAAACTAAAGTTTAAAAACAAATCCGAAGTATTGAAACAATTAGCAAATAATTATTAGGCAAAAAATAACACCCAATTGATATTAAAAAAAAAAAACTATAAAGTATTAAAACATAAATCAGGCCAAATAAATAATTATTAAAATTTAATTTATTTGTTAAGAAAATCGAAAGTTTTAAATCCCGTCAAATCAACCAAATAATTAATTTGCGAAAATAACATTAAATTTAAGTTTTAAAAAATTGAAGTAATAAAACATAAATCAAACCAAATAAATAATTATT
The DNA here is from genome assembly GCA_035042145.1 of Drosophila kokeensis. Classification (NCBI taxonomy): domain Eukaryota; kingdom Metazoa; phylum Arthropoda; class Insecta; order Diptera; family Drosophilidae; genus Drosophila; species Drosophila kokeensis. Next base: position 2,286,774 of record JAWNLT010000376.1, on the reverse strand, counting down.
AGCATTAAATAACACCCAATTATATTAATAAAAAATATCGGACTATTTTAAAGCATAGATTTTAGTGTTAAAAAAAAAACTGAGTTATTAAAATATAAATCAGAGTAAAACAAATAATGCTTGGCAGAAAACAACAAAAATCTAAACATAAATCAGAGAAAAAACACGTATTTAGCAGAGAATAACACTCAATTTAAGTGATAAATATTGGAGGTTTCGAAACATAAATCAGCAGCACAATCTATATAAAGATATGATAAATATGTGTATATATTGTCAAATAGTTTGGAGCTGACCTAACCACAAATGCTGTTGCATAACCATAATTAAATTTAATGGCTATTTAGAATAAATGTTGGGGCACTCACCGACTCACCGATACGAGGGGGCGTTGATAACGTTGCTTGTTAATTTATACAAATCAATACAAATTATGAGCTGGCAACGAAATGTTTATTAAGATTGCGGCACTCGTTAAATTGAAATCAAAACACACAAAAACGAAATTTCAGTCGTAAATTTTTGTTTTTTGTTTTTGGAGTGGGGGAAATGGAGTAGTAGTTATTTCATTTAATGTTGCAGCATTATTTGTGTATGATGTGATTTTAAACAACATAATACATAATACTTGAGAAACTCAGATTTTTACTGCCAGCGATAATACCTCCGACTATTGATATTAAATTGTACACCATAATTTACAAGTGCCTCTCTGCTGGCACTCGCTCACAATCGAAACGCGCTCGCGGCACTCATCGATAATAAGCACAGTGAATTAGTATCGGAATTGGTATCGATATCGGATACGGGAATAGGGATCAACTCACACACACACACACACACACGCGTGTACACACACGTACACCCACACACTCATATATGGGCTCCAAACGAAGACGCAGTAGACACGAGTGAAACAGACAAATCAGCGACGCGCATGCGAGATAACGACTCCGAAATTGTTAGAGAGCAACTAACACTAAAAAAATTAAATTCAATATTTTGTTTGTTTAGACAAAAAACTGAACTGAAACGAAAACCGAACGAAAAAAACTGCCGAAGCGAATGCGAACGAATGCGAATGCTCTGAGAGCTCCGAGCGACGGCGATCGTCGCCGAACCCCAAAGCAGCGAGCGAGCCCGAGTCAGCAGCTCTCGCGTCAACTGATCTCGCTTATGGGTGGACGGGGAAAAGGTGGGGGCAACGCAGCACACACACACAAAACATTTTTACATAGTATTATTTTGGTTTTTATTGCCGCGCCTGCAACGTGGGCTGGGACAGGGGCAGGGGCAGGGGCTGGGGCGGGCAGAGCTCGGCCGACTGGGCGAGCTGACGGCGAACAAGTGTACATATTCAAATATGAGCGAGCGATCTCGCAATCTTGGAAGCGAGCAGCAAACGGCGGCGAAATGGAAATGGAAATGCGGCTAAACTTAGCTTAAAGCTCGCCGACAAAGTTCACAAAATACATATATATACATATATATATGTATATATATATATGTGTATATGTGTATATACATATATATTTTTACTTCATTTTATTATATTTTAATTATAACATTCTTGACATGTGCGCTCTTTGTGCCTGTCTGTGTGGGTATTTCTTCTGTCTTTTTGCCTTTGCGTGCGGCCACTCAACATATATGCGACAATATATATATATATATAATTACATATATCTCTATATCTGTATATATGCATGTGTGTGTGTATACTTGTTCTTGCTTATATATATAGTTGGCCCCTCCGGAAAAGATCGAGAACGCGAACAACTTCGCATGCCTCGACAGAATTTGCGGATGGCTGGCCACGCCATGTTGCGCCCCCCGCCCCTCCCTCCTTCAACCAACCCCTTTGTCGCAGCCGCCGCCTCTCAAAATGTCACAAGGCAAGTTGTTTTATAAAAAAAAAAAGAAATAATAATAATACTTTGTTCAGAAATGCCGCCATTCTGTGTCGCAAATAGACAACTCAAAATGCTCACAGAGAAATACCCTACAGCAAACAGATATATAGGGTATATTTTTATGTACTTTTGAATCTTTACACAATATAAATTATGTTAGTGAAATTTATTAACTTAGTGGTGCAGAATACTATAATATATATATCTGCTGTCAAAAGAAAATAAAAAAACACAAAAAACAAAAATTGAAAGAGCTTCTTAAAAAAAAATATATTTTAAATTTGGTTAGAAATTATGGCATTATTTTTTTAGCGCAACAATTAAAGGAACTTCTTAATATTGCCAAAATTAATTTCACAGTAATTAGATTTAAGCATGAACCCATTTGATATGGTAAATATAATTATAACTTCATTTTAATATTTAATTAAATTATTTTTAACTCTTTTGTGACTAGCGAAATAATTTATAAGTCTCCACTTTGTGTCATTAAATAAATTAATAAATAAAATAAGTCAGTGTTGAAAATAAATTCACATTGATATTTGGAGTAGCTTTAAAATGATTAACAAGAAAATTTGGTCTTTAAATTTAAGTTGAATTATTATTTAATTATTTAATTTCTTTATATTTCATTGAATATTTTTTAATTCCTTTTTTTAATTGTTGGATTTTTCGGTGTCGACATTAAATAAGTAAATAGAATTTAGAGTCAACATTAGCTAAATAATATTACAAACAACCAGATGTGATGTGTTAATATATATATATATATAGTATACATAGTCGCCACACAGCGCAGGTGCATAGGTTGCAGCAACTCTTGGCCCCTTTCTAGAGAGATCTGTGTATGTGCAAGAGGTCTTCATACTTATCTATATATATATAGCTGATCGTGGCTTTATTCCTCGAATCAAATGTGAATATTTATTTGGGAAATTCAAGGGAATTACGCTTATCAGGCTGCCCTCAGTTTCAGGCTTAGGCTGAATTGAAATTATTGTTGTTGTTGCCGCTTTTGGCTGCGGACGCAACATAAATCTTTAGCGGCAGCCATTAAAAATGCGCAATTGTTGTTGTTGTTGTTAGTTGTTGTTGTAGTTGGCATCCCTGCTTGATATTTGTTGGCAGCAAAACCAGTTTGCGACTGACAAACGCTGCGCGGTTGCCAATCAAACCTGTTTTCGGCGTCAAGTGCAAAAATTAAACAAAAACACAGAAAAAAAAAACAGCTCTCAAATTGCAACTTAACTGAAAATCAAGTTAAGCTTTAATTAAAAACCTGGAAAACGCAATTAAAACGCCATCAGCAGCAGCAGCAACAACAACCTGTGCAATTAACAGCAAGCTGGAAAAAAAAAATAATGTTTAGAAAAATCTTGCCAAAGTGTTGCGAGTAATTGGCCAACTTGAGAGGGGAGAGGGCCAAAGTGGGGGGTAAAAGAGGAACTAAGCGCGGCAGCGAATCATTTTTGCTATTTGTTAATGCTTTTGCGACTGCTGCTGGCCATGAGTGTTTACACACACACGCACATACACACTTAAGCTAAGATCAGCGGTGCGCATATCAATTGCCACGCCCCCCGCTCGCCAGCGACTCACGAAGTGCGGCCTTGAGGCTAACTGGCTAACAGGCTAACTGGCTAGTTGGCTAACTGATTGCGGCTGCTTTGTTCTCTGATGCAAGTAAACAAGTCAAGTCGAGTTCGCGTCGAGTGGGCTGTCCGTCTCCTGGAAGCACAACCCTTCCAGCCGCCATCGTCGTCGCTTCCAGCTTGCCTCCTTGGAAGCGTTGCTCACACGCCGCACGCCGCAGCAGTTGAAAGTAAGCAGCGTGTTTCATAAATTGAAAGCTGCCGCAGTTGCAAAAAATTTATAAAAACGCTGGGAAGCAAAAAAAAAAGAGAAAAAGAGTAAAAAAAGGCACATTTCGATTGCAATCTGGCGGTCAAACCGGCGAAACGAGCGCTGGCTGACCGTCGGACACTGGACACTGGTCAGTGGCCAGTGGGAAAAGCGCTGCCACTCTAAAAATGGCCGTCAGCAGTCAGTAGAGGGGCGGGGGGGAGTGGCAAGTACACAAAACACAAAACGAAACGAAACGCGCTCATAAAACGCTTCATATTCGCGGCTTTCAGCCACAAACAAAGCAAAAAAACAAAAAAAAAACATCAAAAAGAAGCAACACAAAAAAAATATGCGAGTAATTATTTTTATTAAAGAAGCAGCAAAACAGAAAGCAGCAGAAACTGACAAACACACACACGACACACACACTACACACACTCACACACACACACAGACGTGAGCAGGCGACCCATGTGCCCCTCCCAGGCCAGCTTTAATTAAGGTTGGCCAGCCTCAGCCTCAGCCTCAAATTGGAGCTGGCAGTCAAAGCCCAAATGGACGAACCAGTTGTGGCCAAGTCTAAGGCAGCTTTCTTATTCAAATAGTTGGCTAAATTGAAAGCACAAATCTTTTAACTGATTAATTTTTGCTTAGCTTGCAAATGTTTGCATTTAAAATTACTTATAAATATATTGAATAGTTTAGGCAGCAATTTCTTTCCCTTCAGTTAAAATTGATTAGAAAATTCATTGAGAAGCTAAAAACATTTACCAAATTCAGCACACGTTTAACCATATTGATCCCTGCTGCATATTTTGTTTTAACATTTTTTAATGATTTTTCTTTAAATATGTTTTCCAGTGAAAAACAAATCAGATTCACATTAAAGTTTTCTTTAGTTATTTTTATCGATCCACTTTCGACTGCCTGAATATACTTGAAGACAGCTTGAAACAAAAAAGACAGTTTTTCATAATTTTCATGTATTTTTCGTGATTTTCATTACGCCTTCCTTTAGTATAGGAAATTTTTCAAAAAATCGTACATTTCGAAGCTTTTAACATATTTCTTTAAAGATTATTTACTTTTTTACATTAATTTATTTTGTACAATAAAGGTTTGATTGCCTTAAGAGAAAAATGATTTCGTTCCAGCAGAATGGAAATTAGTTTACTAACTAATTTAATTAACATTTAAAAATGTCTAATCATCATTATAAATTGTCATTGCTTAAGATGCTTAAGCTTAAGTTTTAATTACAACTAAATCAATGTCATAAACAGTTTATCTACAGAATCTCTGTGATTACATACATGTACAGACCAAAGTTAATCTGCTCATGAGGTATATTTGAATTTGTTCAAAATATATAAAAATGTTAATATTTCGACGGATAGTTAATAGTCATAAAAGGCACCAGTATTATCCCGATAATTTTAATATATTTGCTGACTCCATTAAACCTAAGCGATTTATCAAGTTACATATGAAGAGACTTGTTTAGACAAAAGTAGACTTGTTAAGATATTGATACATTAGTTTGTCTACAAATATAAATATATATATATATATATATATATTATTTTTTTTATATATATACAAAAATACAAATATATACATTATATATCGTTTATCCTTTTTCCTTCGCTACACTTGTAATTTACTGTGCAATTGAAAATAACGTTTCAGTTAAATAATAAAATTCCAATTATAAATATATTTAATAATTCATTTCACAATACTAATCATTTATTATTAGTTCAATTTGATTTTAAATGTTGTTTATTAATGATTTGAGTATTTGAATAGTTCCTAAAGATAACTAATTTAACCTAAAGATATTTAATAATTGTGCAAATATGTATTTAGTAAAGAGATAAAGTCATAGTTTCTGCTACCCATTTATGGGGTTGTGGCTAAATTGTAATACCCTCTGTCAATGAATTGAAATATTCCATTAGGTCGATCGATTAACAACCACCACAACTAAATTAGAGCCGAGGTCGCTGCAAGTGGTCCCCTCACATCGGCGATTGTCAATTAAGCCCCGAGATAAGCGGAAAGTCATGTCGGTGTCAGCCACGATAACAGTATTAAAGGCAATTGGACAATTAGACAAACAGAAATGGCGAGCTCTCAATTTTTATGGCTGACTGAATAACGGAACGAGAGAACTAAACTAGACAGCTGCCCAGGGAGTAGATTTAGGACCGGAGACTGGAGACTGGAATGTAATACGAATAATAACAATAATACGCAGCCAGGCTGAAGGAAGACTTGTGAAAATATTTGAAATATGCAACTGTAACTGCAACTATAACAAAGCCAGCAAAATCAACAAAGACATACCAATACCCCCACCCTCCCCCCTGCATTCCAATTCCAATGCAATGGAAAGGAAGTTGCAGCGAACACAGAAAGAGAGAGAGAGTGAGAGAGAGAGAGAGAGAGAGAGAGTAAAATAGTAATTTTCCATCCATCATAAATAATGTTAAGCGCCACGGCTGAGGGAAAAACATGCACGGCCCATTAACTTTGTGCGGTGCGGGGGGAGTGGGGGAGAGAACGGTACGAGTTGCTTACCACGCATGCACACACACACACATATGTACATATATATACATGTATGTATGTATGCAAGTCGACAGCACGAAGACGGCCTCGACTTCAGACCCACATGTGCATCCCCAGTAAACGTGTGTGTGTGTGTGTGTGTGCTTGCGACCGACATTTCGAAAGCTGCGCAAGATTTTCAGCCAAGTGTACAAAAAATACAGAAAAAACAAAAAAAATATGCTTGAAAAAATAGTTGAAGACTTGGCTTAAAACCAACACAGATGATTTAAAGACGTATTTGCCGACTAACCCTGACTTGTCAGTGTATACACACATATATATATATACATATATATAGATATATATCTATAAGTGTGTGTGTGCAGAGGTTAAGCTGGCAGTCGACTTTAAAGTTAAGTTGAATATTTTTGTTGGCAAAAATGTTTCTACTTGGCCGCGCGTACTCGTCTTAATTGTTAATTGTTAATATTAATTTAATTATTTCGTTTGACGCAAAGTGCTCAGATGTCATGCTGAGTTTTTGCATTTAATGCCCACAGAGCAAATAAATTTAATTGTGCGGCGATTAAGTCTCGACGCCAAAACCAAGATGCATTCAGCGAGTAATGCGACTAAAGCGCAACGTCGTCGTTAAACCGCACCTCGACTCGGCCTCAGCTGTGACTCAGTTGGGGGCGGAGACAGAGACGGGGGCGGAGACTGATTAAAGCACTCAAAAAGGGTTAAAGCACTTCCACTAACGGGTCAGATTTATATGCCAAAATCCGGGACACGGTTTAATCTAATCAGTTTACTCATAGAAACGTAATTTTGAAAATAAAGTTGAATTGTGATTAAACTGGTAATTTTAAGTAAAGAATTCACTTAGAATAGTTGTAAAATCATATTATTATTATTATTAATTAATTATTATTTGATGGATAACCCAATCAATTTTCCCAATATAATCATTTTAGAATTCGAAGCTAGATTCGACTGACAGGTCTTAAATTAAATAAATTTGCTTTCCCCAACAAATTTTTAAATCACGGGAATTTTATTAAATAAATCAGTTTGCTCCATTTACGAATATTGAACAAGAAGTCGAACTTGATACACTTGAAAGGCCTTAAATTAAATAACTACATTTTTTCTCAAATTTTCTCAAAAACTAATTTTGAATTCAGTTTTATATTCAGTCATTATGATCCTCTTCAATTCATTTAAATCTGAAACTAAATTTCAATATAAATTCCCAAAATCGTATGCACTTATGTACATATAATGATATATAAAAATTCTTAATGATTGTTGGAACAATTATTACATTTTAATAAAGAAATATAGTTAAGAAAAAAAGATAGTTATCCTCATAATAAATAATTATTGGCAACCGTAGGTTTTACGACGTAGCTTTAGTTAAATGAAAATCTAATTATATTTATTTTATTATTACAATTTGATTTATCTAAGTTCGAACTCCCAAAGATATTAGTTCTGACTCCTTATATCCTAAACCTAATAAAGATAAGCTTTTAATTGGGGAGAAGTGGAAAATTTACCTATTATAAACAATTTTCTTCAATTATTTTAAAGTTTTAATTCAGAATTAAGATAGATGAATAAGCCTGCACAACATTGAATATAACTCGAAATCAGATCATATTTAGGACAGATATAGAATGGACATCATGGTCATAATGATAGGCGACAATTTTTAATAAGTAGAGAGTAACAAAACATTTGTACTGCGCACTCTATTTGCAGTCAATCGATTTTTTTTTTTTGTAATAATAAGTTACGAAAATTTATATTGTAAACATAAACGAAATACGCATTCGAACAGCAGATTTGCTCAGCGATGTGAACAGAGTATGGAAATCATGCAATGGCTGCGTTTCGGTTGCCGTCGCAGTGAAATACTCAACACAGTCAGCGAAACTCACCACAGCGTCGACAAACAAACACACAAACACACGCACAAAGAGAGCAGCATGTTGTGTTGCTGTTCTGCTCTGCTTGTACTGCTTACATTAGTAAGAGCGAGCCGACGATCAGTACAGATCGCATGCTGGCCATAGGCAAGAGCGAGACGCAAAACCAATGGCTGACGCAGCAGCAGCAATATGGAACTGCCCACTTGAAGCAAAGGTACAAGAAAAAAGCGCTTGAGCTAGCAAAAAAAAAACAAAAAAATCCAAAATTAAATCAAGTGTAAGGAATGCACAAGCACTATGCGAACTTATAGAAATATATACGCATACACATAATAAAAAAATAAGCGCTTTTTAATTGTTTGGCATGGCTTCTATTGTTGTTGTTGTTGTTGCCGGCGATGAATCACAAATAAATAATAAAATGTCAAAGCAAAACAAAGCAACGCAAATGACGCTTAAAATAATGTACAACAAATCAAAGTCACTTTTTGTTGCCCTTGTTTGCGCACATTAAGAGTTCCCCCGCCACCAACACACCACACCACACCACACCACACCACAAACACACCCAGCCATCATTCGTGTGTCTAGTGAAATTATTGCTAATATAAAAATATTTTGTAGGCTCATAAAAGCGAACACAGACACTGATGGAGGGAGGGGAGTGGGGAGTATTAGACGTGGGTGTGAATCCTGATCTGCATGTGGTTATTGTATGTGTGTGTGTTGATGTTGGCGTTGGTGTCTATTGATGCAAGCCGGCGAAAAGAGCAGAAGAGCAAAAGAGCAAAACGCAAGTCATACAATATTTTAAGGCCTAATTTTTTGACGAGTTTTTAAACGATTGTAAAACTCTTTTTCTCGCTCGCCCGCTTTTACGAGTGCCAGGGCAGCAGAGGCAGGCACTCAAGTGTTTGAGCGAGTGAATTATGGGCCAGGCCCAAGATAGTAACGCCCGCCCTCGTTCTCGTTATTATTTGTTGTTGTTGCTGTTGTTGTTGTTGCTTGTTGCTTGTTTATGGGCCAAGTCAGTGTGACAAAGCCGTGTAAGCGGGGTGGTGCTGCTGGCGTTTATTACGTGAGCTATGAAAAAAAAAACCTTAATCGCCCAGCGCTAGCTAACGAGAGGCGAACACTATTAACAATAGTCAATTAATTTCGAAGACAATAAAATCCCCACTAATATTGCATATAAATGAGCCGCGTCGACTTCCGCCCGACAAGACAGGTAGCGCCCTCGTAAAAATGTCAATTGCAAAAATCACAACAAATCATAAAAAAAAACACAAATATTTAATTGCCTGGCTGGTTCGCGTTGAGGCTTTACTATTTGGCATGACGACACATCAATCATTCGGTCAATCACTCAAAGTGCCAGCGTAATTAACCAATAACTGTTCATTGTCGTCTTGCATATCATTGCTGATCGCATTTTCAATAATATGGGTAAAACTTGCTCGTATTCGCCACACACATCATTCATTCAGCCAATAACTTAACGCGCTCGATTAATTAACCATTAAGTATTCTAATAGTTATAATATGCATAACATTTATTCGTATTCAACACATCAATCATTCAGTCAATCAGTTCATTATATGCCTATTGTAGTCGTGAATATCATCGCTGATCGTATTTACATGGATTCTGATAAATTTCCTGTTACACACATCAATCATTCAGTCAATCATTTAATGCGTTAGACTAATTAAACACTAACTATTAATTTTCTGCCCATTATAGTCATGATCGACTATCTAATATCCATAATATGCGTAAAATTGATTCGTATTCGACACATCAATCAGTCAGTCAATCATTCCAACAACTATTAATTGTTAATGTTTGCCCATCTTTGACTAATCGCATTCGAAGTACTTTTTTATTATTATTTTTTTTTATTATTTATTAAACGGGGCTCTTTAGCCCAGTAGCGAAGTTGTTCTAATTAATGCTCAATTGAGTGCGATTCTGCCCGACACTCATAAATACAATCGTTCTGCGCACACACACATACCACACACACACACACACAGAGGCTCGCTGCTTATTATAAAACAATTATCACCTGTTGCAAATTATTCTGATTTAATGCCCGTCACGGCGTATCGGCGGCTGTTCTATATCGAACAACACGCACCGCAACGTCCACGCAGCCCCTCCCCGGCGTAAAGCGCTCATAAATGCTGCAGAGACATCATAAAAATGTTTGAAACACCACCGACACCAGCCCAACAACATCATGAACATCATGAACAACAACAACAACAACAACAAAAACAACATCCATAAATTCCGATTATGGTTTCTGGATTTATTGCGCGCAGCGGCAGAGACGCAGGCAGCAGCGACACATCGGCTCCGATCGGAGCACCCTGTTTTCATTCAGTTTTGCATTCACAATTTCTGAATTTCATATATAAACTATAAATATAAGTAGTGTTAAAAATGAATACTTTTAATTATACATATGCAGCTGTATTTGTATATTTACTTATTTATATTTATTAAGTATATTTAATTTATTTGAAATTAGTTGCAGCTTACGAACAAGTTTTGTTCTAGATTAAATATTATTACTTTTCAGCTGGGCTTCGGTCTGTAAGACTATTCAATATAATCTTGCCAGGAAAGTACTTGATAACTTTAAAAATATTTTCATGCATACAGATATTTATTTATTTATTTATTTATTAATTTCTTTCTTAATTTCTTTACTTCCTTATTTCTTTATTTCTTTATTTAATTATTTATTTATTTATTTATTTATTTATTTAATTACTTATTTATTTATTTACATATTTATTTAATGTCAACTAATGTTATCATTAAACAAAAACAAATATATAAAGCACTAATAAAATACACAAAAAAACGATTAAGTTTGACGTAAATTCTAAGCATTCATATTCATTTAACTATTAGAAAAGCAAAACTTACTTTTGTATATATTTAGTAAAATTATGAAAACAAAAAATGCTAATTTGTTAATTTCGCATAAGAGAAGGCTAAATTGGGCGGCAAAAACTCATAGTTTTAGTATTTATTACATTATATTATATATTATAAATTACTAGATTCATTATTTTGTTTTATTCTTTTTGAACTCCCACAAATATTTAGTAATTACAATTTTATCTAGTTTACTTGAGCCTTAACGTCTTTCTAAATATTTTCCATTGGATTAAGTTTGGCATTTTGAGAATGGGAACATTTGCGTACTGCAAAAACTTTTTAACGATCTCAGCTGAATTCTTGACGATGTTTTATTGCACAGAAGTTCAGCTTATAGCATTTTGTGTTAAAATCATTTGTTATTATTATTATTATTATTATTACTATTATTATTTTTGATATACCCAGAATATGTTTGTTGATTCAATTACATTAATTCGCTCGCTTAAAATTATTTATTATTATTATTATTTATTTTGCATAAATAAAAGCATGCTGGAAAAATGAGAAGGGCAGTCAAATAAACTATAAAATAAATAAAAATAAAATAATAAATATATGTGCATTTATTATAATAATAATATTTATTATATTTATGCGCATTTATATTTATAATAATTATATATATTTATTTTTTATATACATTTATACATGTGAAAATTCATAGCCAAACGTTTCAACTTTTTTTTTAATTACTGCCCAACAATTATTTAAAACAAAGACATAAATACAAAGTATTTAAAAAATAAATGTATTCAAATATAATATATTAAACATTATATATAATTTATCGTAATTAATAATCTCAAGTATTTAAATCAGTTATTTATTATAGTTATTTAAATAAATTAATAAACTTTATTTTCACACTTGAATTGATGTCGTTTTTTATTAGCTTGTAGTCAAAAACAACTGGATAACAAATGTTAGAAATAAATAAATTCCAATTCGTAGGAGAGCTTGACTTTGTGATACTCTAACCAAGTTTTTGGCCATATATTAAAACCCACATTGTAAAAAGTTGTAAAGCTCATTTGCTACATCTTTGATGGGTGAGAAACTCGTATAACAAGTATGTGTGATTACCACACAGATAAATACAGATAAACAACCAGATAATTTACAATAAAAATTCGTAAATTGTAAATTTGAATATTTAAACAGATGCGAGAATCGGTAAACACTTGTCGGGTGTCAAAAAGTGCGCTTACAAAAATAAAAATGGTTATTTGTAAATAAGGCGCTGCTCTGTTTATGGCGCTGCATAAATAAACAAAATTTCAAGCCCAATGCAAATCATAAAATAAAACGCATTCTTTCCAAATGAATTTCATTGTGTATTTGTTGACACAGCAACAAGAAAAAAAGAAGAAAAAAAAATAGAACGATTTCGCAGCAGTTTGTTCACCTTCCGCATGGAGCCAACAATTTTATTGCATTTAAAAATAATTTGAAAATCACAAATGTATTTCCACATTGGGGCAGACAGCATAATGGGAAGGGGAAGGGGAAGGGGAAGGGGGAAAGGTGTTCCACCTCTCGAAAATTGCGTTTCATCTGGCAATCAAAATGCTCATTAGTTGACTCCTATGACTATAAGGCCTAATCAGGGGCCTGGCATCGCTGGTAGTGTTGCTCCGAGGCTGGCTGCCTGGCCATATAAAATGTGACACTTTTATAGGGCACTTGGAATGCGCTGCGGGCCGCAACGAGTTCTCTGCAGGGATGGGCGGGGCGGTGCGGGGCGAGGTTGGCAGACAACAGCGACTAATGCTCATTTGCATACGTTCAATTTACATATGCATCTAACAGATGTGCCCAAAGAGACATGGCGACCATGTTCAATGTCCAATGTCCAATGCCCAATGCTCAATGTTCGATGTTCGATGCCCCATGTCCATACCAGCATCCATTAGGCCTCCATGAGCAGGGAGCAGGGAGGAGGGTGGAGAGTGGCGTGTGGCGGGCATGTGGAGGTGCTTGCCTGGCTGGAATGTAAAAGACCATTTTACGAGGTCTGCCTCTGCTGCCGCTGCTGCCGCTGCTGCTGCTGCTGCTTTCAGGCACAAAGATAGGGCAACTCTGTATCTGGGTTTGTATTTTTTTTTATCTGTAACTGCATCTGTATCTGACAGTTGCGCGGGCCGTGCCTACACGGTCAGCTCTTACACTCAGAAAAACAAATCGACTTGAATTTCAGAAATTCGCCAAGTGCTACTTAACTTGTTATTCAGAAAATATATTACTGAAAACCTGCTGATTTTTTCTTTCTTAATTTCGGGTTAAATTTTTCTAAAAAACTAGAAGAAAAAAAAATATGTCGCAACTCTAAAACTAGACTTTTGTTTAATGAAAATAATTAAATAAATAGAAATTTAAGATTACACATATTCGAAACATTTTTAATTTAGTTTAGAAATGCATATAATTTATTTTGAATTAAACTATAATGTTAAAGAGTGGAAGCTAAATTTCATTACTCATTTCTGAATTTTAGAAAGCATTTTTGTCTAAAAATAGGGACACATATTTATACTATTCAAAAAAGGATGCCTTTCTAATATTTTGAAATTTTAGTGAAGCCAGTAATTTTCATTACTTTTTTTCTGAATTTTAGAAAGCATTTTTGCATTTAAAAAAAAAACATATTTTTAAGATTGCCGATTTAGGAGAAGCCTTTCAAAAATTTCGTAATATTTTTGTGCCTATATTTAGAAATTATTTCTAATATATAGTATAATATTAAAATGAAGCCAATCAATTTCATTACTTTTTTCTGAATTTTAGTCTAAAAATTAGTGCATTTATTTCCACTTTTCAGAAATGTATTTCTCAATAATACAAAATAGTTCTGATAAATAAAGAAAAATCACAATATTTTTGAGATGGCCAATTTAGAGGAAGCCTTTCTAATTTTTGAAATTTTTTTTCCATGTTTAGAAATTATTTCTAATGTTTACTTTAATTTTAAAGAGAAGCTAGTAAATTTCATTACTTTAGCCTTTCTAATTTTTTGATTTCTTTTTATCATGTTTAAAAATGAATCCTAATAAGTCAAACTTTTTAGCTTTCAGGTCGATTTTTTTCGCTGAGTGTAGCTGAGAGATGCACGGGTTGGGCCTACACGAGCAGCTCTTAGAGAAGAGTAGAAGAAGAAGCATGAGCTGCACGCGTACCAAATCAAAATATGTACATGTAAATCCAAATGCGTAACAACAAAATTGTCAAAGAACTCGAGCCGAAGTCGAAAGCGAATCTGCTCAGCTCAGCTCAGTTCAGCTCAGTTTGGCCGGCGATTCCCGTTTCCGTTTCGGGCTGAAGTCATATCTCCTGTCGAGCTCTATTTGCGTCCAGTTAACGCGACGGGCCATAAAAGGCAGCCATCCGTAGAGCCTGAAATCGGCGTACAAACAGAGTCACTGCCAACACTGCTCTGTAGCTGGCTGCTCCCGGTGTTTTGAGGCGAGATTCAAATTTTCCGTTTAGCATTCCTTCAGCAGCCCTCCGCCTTGGCCCTGCCACGCCGTCGTCATCTTACTTTGGCACACACAATTCGTTTTATGATTTTATTGCATTTACGCATATTGCGATGCCGATGCCAATGTCGATGGCGATGTCGATGCCCAACTGATTTATGGATGCGACGCTTGGACGAACCCTTTCGTGTGTTTTTGCTTATATACACACAAATATGAAACTCGGCGTATTCAAAACTCAGACAAAGGACGAAGAGACCGTGAACAATGAAATTAGAGCAGAGCATTGAGGGTGGCATCGGGATTGGAATTGGAATTGGGATTGGGTTTGGGTTTGCGATTGGGATGCCGGCATGAAGGGCTGTCGGTCGGCTGCTGTGCTCCCGGGGTGAGTCTACAATGTTGGCGTGCACAAAAGGATTGTTTGTGTTTTGGGTTCGTTCGCTTACGTAACACTTTGTGCCCCTTGCTGGAAATCATTTCCAGCCCAAAATATTAACAACTTTCTATAGCCTGAAGCGAGACAGCGAGCGGGACAGCAAGTGTGAGCGAATGAGAGCATTCAAAACAAATACATGTACATTTGTATATATGTATATATTCAAGTATATATATCCAAGTATATATATCTAAGTATACATGCTTAACAGCGCATTGGCCAAATGGGAATAGTCTTGTCTGTTTGGGCCAAATATACAATCAACAATCCAAGCGAAATTTAGAGTTTATCACAAACTTTATTCTTGGTTTTTTCTTTGTTAAACAAAGAATTCTTTTGATAAGTCTTCATTTTACAAATATTTTCATTTTTAATCACAAACCAAAAGTCAAAATTTATCTGACTTTTGAAACATTTGAAACTCAAAATGAAGCCAGTTGCTTCATTCCTTTTGAAAACGGAGGCACAAAAATGCCTCTATTAAGTGAAAAATGTAAAACAGCTCAAAATCAAAGAAAAAAGTCGAGAATGATCGCAGATAATAATAATAAATATATATACATATATGAATAGCTAAAAAATAAATAATAAATGAATAAATAAATATATTTGAATATATTCAGATGCAAATCTTTAACTTGGATTACAAATATTTTTGTAATAATAATAAAATTATAAATATAAAATAAAAAATGATAATAAAATAATAAATATATTTTATTATTTTATGCTCATATCGAAATCTGACTTCTTATGGCAGCAACTGTGTAGAAAAATTGAGATATTCGAATCAAACATAAAGAGATTTTTCTACAAGCATTTTAAACTAGTTTTTATTAACAAAAATGAATTAAAGATTAACTTAAAATATAAAATAAATATAAATATAAATATATAAATAAATATAAATATAAATAAATTAAATATAAATACTCTGCATATTTAATCAATATTATTTATAAATCTTAGTTTAAGTAAATTCCTAATTGTAGGCTTATATTTCGAGCATATTTTTGGTTTTTCTATTTTACAAAACTGCAGTTTTTTTTAAGGAACGATGCATGATTTTAGATATTTGTCTATGAAGCACAATTTAGGTAATCAAATCAAACCAATTGATTTTTAGAATGATATTATTTAAAATGTTAATTTAAGTAAACTCGTGACTACAGGTAAATAATAGACACACATAGTTCATCTTATGAATTTACTCCATTTCGGATCCCAAAAAACAGACTGCCACATTTTCCCATGGTAAATATTTTGCATTTGTGGCTTAAACTTATCGTTAAGAATAACTTCCAGTTAAATTCTGTTCAAACAAAGCTCGCTTAAACTGTGAAGTACAGTTTGACTGAGAGCTCGTGATCCTCTTAGCTCCGCAATCAAACGGAGCCCATCCCCAGGCCAGAATATCTTAAAAACTGAACATCTTAAGCATACATTTATAAAGAAGACCGAACTAAGAAAAGATATGTAAAAAAAAATAACAAAAAACTAAAAACACCTCAAACAAATAAAAGGCATAAAATGTTGAACGAAACGAACAAAACAAGAACCCAACCTTCATGCCTATAAATCCATCAGAATAATGGATCGGATAAGAGACGCACACTTTGAGAGGAGCATCGGTTTCAGCCTCGATGCCAACTATAGATGAGTGCTACTCGTGCAGCGGATTGTGGATCAAGTGCAGCCAGAGGATCGAGTAAATGGCAAAGGAACAACGCCGACGGCATTGGCAACATTGGCGACATGTTGGCTAAATGACATGGATGGAAAATGGCTTTCAGTGCAAGCATTTAACCCCCGAGCCAGGGCACCATATGACGCCAGACGTGCCACCACCATCACCACCAAACCCGTTGCCCATTCCCACTCGCAATATTCTCAGTCGCTGCTGTCGCGGCCTGATCAAATATTCCAAAAACGTTTCAAATTTAATATGTCCCAGCGCCGTCACACTTTCTTGTGTGTGTGTGCGAGTGTGTGTGTTTACTCACGTAGTAGCCACTCACACGCACATGCACAAGCTCTACTGATTGGTGTGAAAGGGATGCAGTGCAGCAGGCAGCCATTTGATATTTCCTTTATGGGACTTAAATATGTATAAGCCCGAACTTGTTTACGTGTTTATCCCATTCGCCTGTGTGTGTGTGTGCGTGTGTGTAATATTTCGACTAAAAATTCACGCCCTGTGCTATTCTATCAACACCTCGGCATTGTCGCTGTAATCGACCCCCCAACCCCCAGTCCCAGCCCCAGTCCCCAGTCCCATCACCAAACTCCAGCTACAGATCCAGAAACACAACCAGAACCTTAACCCCGCCCCAACAGCGGCTGACGCTGCATACCAAATGAGATGTGCGTGTGTGTGTGTGTGTGTGTGTGGATTTCTCGGAGAGAAGAGCATGAGGAGGGGGAACAAAAGGTGTGCGACTTACGCGTATATATCATAACTACTTAAGTCCACGGATCGGCTGTTGACTACATGACTGTATGTAATAATTACTTATATGCATAAATCCCTGCTTATTTACTTAAGCTGTATCTTTATCTATATATATATATTTATATAGCTGATATATATATTACTTAAGCTGTATCTTTACTTAAGATGGACGTGAATAGGTGTCTCGAGTGGAATGGAAAAAATAGTTACTTAGACTGCATCTAAGTAGCTTTTACAGTCCCATATCTATTTATAGCTGCTACATGATTTTAAATGGTGATCTATAATTGATAGCAAGACTACTATTATAACTATTTAACTATATATATACATATATATATATTTATGTGTTCTTAATATGCATTTGAGTAACTTTTGAAGTCCCAGTATCTTTTTTTTTGGAATGGGCGCTATTTGAATTTTATTGTTGTTCAATCTTGAAGACCAATTTAAGTAATAAAATCAAACTAATTTATATCAGCATATTAAACTACTAATATGGCAGTGGATTTATCTAAAAAGTAAAAATAAAAATAAAAAAAATATAATAAGTAAATATTAAAGTTGCCACAGACTGCAATCCACATTTAAATTACAGTTTCTCCCTTTTAAGTTTGTCTAATTCAATTCGGATTAGATAAACTTAAAAGGGAGAATAAAATTGAAAATTTAAAAAGAAAGAAAAAAATATAATAATAAGAGTATTATTTATTAATATTTAGTTAGAGTGGCTTTGATTTCCGTAAAGCTAGCAAAATTTTCAGTTGCCATTATCGATAGCAGATTGAAGGTAGCAGATAGACTATAGAAGATAGCAGATGGCAGATAGAAGATAGCAGATAGCAGATAGCAGCTCTAGCATATAGCAGATAGCAGATAGCAGATAGAAAATAGCAGATAGTAGATAGCAGATAGCAGATAGCAGATGACAGATAGAAGATAGCAGCAGTAGCAGATGGCAGATAGCAGATAGCAGATAGAAAATAGCAGATAGAAAATAGAAGATAGCGGATAGCAGACAGCAGATAGCAGATAGCAGAAGCAGATAGCAGATAGCAGATAGCAGTAGATCAGTCTAGCAGTAGTCACACTATTTTATATAGTTGGAGAACCGATTTAGTAGTTCATTTCATAACCATTATTTCCTGCTTGTTTTTACTTTGCTCACTACTAAAGTCTCCAAATCAAGATGCGATTTTACTATTTCTGTGTTTTCATAAACTTTCAAATAATTGCGAGACCATTTTACATTTTGATTCCCCCAGATTTATAATATCTTTTGTTTTAAATCTTAATTAATATCGTTTCAGTTGTCACTTTAATTTCTCATTTATATTTTCAAATACTGTGGACTGTTTTTAGCCCACATTAAATAAATAAATGGAATACGAAGCAAAAAGTCAAAACACCGGAAATCTGTAAATTTTAAATTTAATTTGATTTGAGTTGATTTGAGCTCCATATAACTATAACTATAAATGGAGATTTGAGTTTTGTTTTGAACAGTTTTTGGGCAGCTTTGAAGTGCAGCGTTTTGGCCGGCTTTGTTCGCCAAACCAAACAAAAAGAAAGAACAACAAAAAATTATAGTTGGTGTAATGAAGTTATTACGAGACTTAATGCTGAAATTTATGCGAGACCATTAAAAATCGAAAGACACGTTTTTCGAATATTTTTGTTAGCTATTTGCCGTCGCCGTCGCATAAATTAGGCGACGTGACTTGTTTGCGCCGCCAGCTAACGAGCCGCTGTCCAAGCCAACCTGCGAGGCCACTCGATTTACAGGGTGTGTGTTGTGTGTATGTGTGTGTGTGTTGTGTGTGTGTGTGTGTGTTGCCTCCATCATTATCGGGCATTATATCGCTGAATTTACAATGCAAATTCGCAGCTCGAACTTAATCGAATTGAACTGTGCAAAATGGAAACCAAGACAAAGGCTCGCCGCTGCACTGTCGATGCTGATGACAATCTGCTGTTGTTGTTGTTGTTGTTGCTGTTGTTGTTGTTATTATTGTTGCTGTTGTTGTTGTTGTTGTTGTTGCTGTTGTTTCTGTTGTTATTGTTGTTTCTGATTTGGCCATATTTGTGGCGTGGTTTGTGCGAGCTTCAAGAGCCAAGCAACGAGTGCAAACTTTGTTGCAAGTTGGCGGAACATATTAATTGCATTTTATTGGCCTGGCCCGGGAAACAGTGTGGCAGCCTTGCAACTGCTTGCAGTTTAATAACGCGCATTAAAATCACAGATTTATGGCTACACGCAATCCGATTTCACGATGACGACGACGACGACGACGTCGACGACGAATACAATTGCCGTCGCCCGGCTAAAAGCCACACTTGCCACAACGCACTGTGGCAACCTCTATATGTGTGTGTGTGTGTGTTTGTGTGTGGCAGCAACCAATAGTGCTAAAAACAGCATGAATTTGAATTTGAATTTGAATTTGTATTTGAATTTGAATCTTGTATGAGGCCTTGATTGCGAGCTCTGCGCTCTGCGCCGTCCAGCGGCCATTGCAATTGCCAAGCGTCAGTCAGTCAGTCAGTCAGCGAGTCAGTCAAAGCTAGAGTGCGGCCGTAAAACAAACGCAAAGATAATTAAAATATCTACAAAGCTTTACGGAACATTCCGCAAGCAAAACGGCGTTTTGCCAAAAAATTTCATTAAACATTTTAATTGCCAGCGTATTGTGAGAGGACATTATTGCATTCCTCAATTGGGGCAAAATGAAATACAATTTCACTTTGGGGCACAAAGCAAAAAGGGTTGTCAGAGACACCCACCCACCCGCCCCCGACTCCCAACCCCGGCGAAACGACGTAATCAGTTCGGCACGCAAGAAACCGCTGGGCAATTTCTAGGCGAGCAGCACGCAAAACAAGCGTCACGTGCCACCCTGTTGCCAGCCACCCTGTGGCCTAGCTAGCCACACCCTGTGCAGGTGTGGGCTATTATGGTGCCAAATCGGCCAAGGACCAAGCCAAGGAAGAGCGCTAACATTTTTTTTTCTATTTTTTTTTTTTTTTGTTTTTCTTTTTGATTTCGCGCTGCCTCATTTCGATTGCGTAACTTGAGCCCTTGAGACCGGGGTTGCGTACAAACAGCCAAACCTCCCCTATAGTTGTTGTTCCTTCTTGTTGTTGTTGCTGTTGTTGTTGTTGTTGTTCTTGTTATTCATGTAAATATGTAATTTCCTGCTGGGGTGCCATTATAAACTGTCGTGCCCAGGCCCCAGGCCGCAACAGCCGTCGC
The DNA here is from genome assembly GCA_035042145.1 of Drosophila kokeensis. NCBI lineage: Eukaryota > Metazoa > Arthropoda > Insecta > Diptera > Drosophilidae > Drosophila > Drosophila kokeensis. The sequence goes on along the minus strand of JAWNLT010000376.1, from coordinate 2,265,944 downwards.
ACTCTAAATTTAGTTAATGTCGTTGTCGCTGCGAGGCAGCGGCGAGGCGGCGGCAACAACATGGGGCAGCCAACATGGGCCACATTTAGAGTCAGAGTCACCCACGCGTGTGTACCGAGAGAGAGAGACAGAGCAGGGGGGTAGGCGGGCCATGTCTGTCAGCCATTCTGTCAGTCAGTCACATGGATACACTCACGCACGCACATTTTTGAAAGTAAACAAAATTAGACATGATTATGTTTGTGCCTCAGGACATAAAATAAATTGGCTCCCAACTAATCCCAGAGTGCACGTGGAGCTCGAGCGTCTCGCTGCTCCCCTCACTAAGTTCGCCGTTTGCCGTTTGCTGTTTGCTTTCGCCGCCATTAACAAGAAGATACCAAGTTGAAAGACATAGTGAAATATAGAGATTTCAGCATACACAAAAACACACAACAAAAACACACAACAGAAACACACAAAAAAACAACAACAAAAAACATACAACATACAACAACTAAAGAAATAGTTGTAAAAACTTTTACATGCAAACTCGATTATTATTAAATGTACACAGCCAACTTTGAATGAGGTCAAATATTATTTATTCCCTGCTTCGAAAAACAGCTCTTTCATTTTGTCAGCCACTAATTCATTTTTATATATTTTTTGCTAATTGTGCTTAATATAAATAAACTAAAGAAATAGTTTTTGATATATTTTGAATTTAATATGATATCTGAATATCTGTTTTTCTTAGAATATTGCCCGAAAATGAAAATCAAACTGAGAACCCGAACAACTTTCTGAGCACACAAAAACAAGTTCTTAAAAAAAAAACAGCAAAAACAGTTTCAAAAAAGTAGACTGAGAAAGTTATTTATTTCTTTATCAGAAATATACTTCTTCAAAATAAATATACTTCGAAAAAGTAAAAGAAGACTGATTTTTCCCATTGCCCAGAAATATATTTTTATTTATATAATAATAATAATTTTTTCAAATTTTTCAGAAATATATTTCTTAAGAATAAATAGACTTCTAAAATGGAATTTTTCAGAAATATATTTCTTGATAATGGAAAATAATGCCAAAAAGTACAAATGCAAATCATTAATTTCTTAAGAAATCATTTCTGAAATGCAGAAAAATAATGATGAAATTTACTTTCTCGACTGAGCTGAGCTGTTGTCTGCTCAGTTCCAGAAAGCAAGACCACTTTTTCTGAGTGTAGTTATACAAGCCAAACCATTATTGATTAGCACATCTACTTTTTTCTAATCACCATCATTCTCACTATCTGGACGAAAGCAATTCCTATTTAACATGATAAGGTAAGCAAGTTCAGGAAAATAATCAATGTACCAATAAAATGTGAGTGGATGTTGAAGTAGCATCCAATTGAATTGAAAATGTGCCGACGGTGCATGATTGCTGCTCCAACTAGATGTTGTCATGGCTCCAGCCAACTGAGCCGTAAGTAACCAAGTTGCTGCCAGGAAGCGGACCCATGTGTGCTGCCCAGAGGAAGTCAGTCAACTCAGGGAACTCAGAGAACTGCACTTGCCAAAGCCGACGCAACACACAAATGTGGAGCAATCGCCGGCTGGCTATTCCACGAAATTGCCACGGACACTTGAGCGAAGGCTGCACCTCGATGGCATTTTCCATGTGAATTGAGTTTACGGGAAATGAGAAAGAAAAAAAAACAAAACAGAACAAAAAAAAAATGAAAGAATAAATGAAAATGTGCTCGAAGTTGAGTCAACGTTCTTGGAAGATGTTTTCATGCGTTGAACGCCCGGTTTCCGACCCGATCCGTCTGAGTTCCCCTGTTCACCCCCTGACACACATACACACAGACACATACGCATAGGTAATTTCTGGCTGGCTTCCTTTGGGCAATGGCAGCCATCTGTGGGGACCATCAGAGTCAGAGCCAGAGCCAGCCACACAACACCAGAAACAGATACAAACAATACAATACAATTTCAAAGACATGTCCCCGGAGAGGAGAGTGAGGGTGAGAGCTGGAAGCCGTTATTTGCCCCGCACCCGCATCTCTGTCCAAATTGTCCATAGATAAGTGCAGTTGAGGGCTGATGCCAGATTCGTCCCTTTACTTAACATAGTAATGCTTACCATAAGGCTGACTCTGACTCCGCCACAATTGTCACATTTCAAACCCTTGCAGTGCATGTCAAGAGTTTGCCATCAGGTTGAATGGAATATTAAGGAATATTAAGTAGAAGAAACTTAAAATATACTTGAAATTTCGAAAATATACTTGGAAAGCACTAATTTCAAAATAATATTTAAGTAAAGAAAAACTTTGCAACTTGTATTAAAGCCAGAGTCATAGTACTTATTTTACAACTTATTTTATATTATTTTCTTAAAAGGCTGAGGCGAAAATAGTCTGTGCTTAATCAAAAAATAGATTGGAAACTATATCATTGGAAGAATCAATCTCAATGAAGATTTTAAGATTTAAAAAATGAGAATTCAACTTTAAATTGCTGGTTTCTATGTGAGGCACAATCGGTTCCAGCCGGGATTGACCAATTTACTGCCTAGGGTGAAGCGGGTAAAGTTCAAAACAAAAAAAAATTTCAAAATTAATTTAAACACAAACAATAAAAAATCAATCTATAACTTAAATGGCGCATCTTGACTTAATTGATTTGATTGTCTCAGGTTAGTTTAAGGATTCAATTGAAACAAATATTGAAAACATATTGAAAATAATACTTAATATTTAAATATTTTGTGTATTGGTTTCGAAATACGTGTTAGTGTTGATTATTTACTATTTTCTCTGAGTGAAGAGTTTGCTTAAGATATCTTAAAAACAAACAAGTTTTACAAAGACTCATTTGCGGCCGATAGTTATATTATAAAGTATTCTGATTCTGTAGCCATAGCTCTAGAGTTGTGGCAAGTATATTAAACTCATTGGCCAATCTTGAAAGAATCGGTTAAAAGAAATTTACCTTAGAAATTTTCTGGCTATATATACGATTATATACGATTTAAAATCTGAGATATATATTTCGTCTAAAAAATTTGCATACTTGCAATAGAACAAACGGTTAGCTGGAGAGCAAAATGGATATATAAAATTCGATACTAGGTAGAACACAATTATTATATATCCACATTATTATCGGTCTCGGAAAATTTGCAACGCTGTCGTATATAGGATATAAGAAAACTAATTTTTTATTGGGAATCACACTATCCACATTTATTTGGATTCAACGGATAAAATTTTAAGCCCTTTCCAGTCAGAAAATTTACCAATCGCCAAATCAGTTAATATCACGAAGGTGAGTGAAACGCCACCTATCGATGATATACTGATTCTAAAATCAAGAATGGAAATATTTGTAGTGGAATAATCTAATATTTGCTTAAGTATTTGAAATTTACGCTTCCGTCTCTTAGGTAAATCAAGCAAATGCAGTTTATGCTTTTATTTAGTGGCATGCAACAAAGATATCATATCGCACTAGCTCTACTTATTTACATATCGTCAACTCAGTGTTTTATTTTATTCAACTCACAGTTGCCGATAATAAATCCGATGTTTATGATTTTTTTGACTGCCGTTTTATTTTAAGCTGCTCCGAGCGCACTCTGTCGTCGAGTCTGCGCACTAACTTCAGTCTGTACACAAACCTTTTAATCGGTTTTCGGCGTACCTAGCGGGGAAGTTGCGAACTAAGTAACTGCTGTAAACTCAAACTCGAAGTGCGACCGTAAAAAAGTAACTTTATTTGTTGCATTAAAAATACGAGAAGAAACTATCCATTTCAAAAGTATTTTGCTCAATTTTAACTATCAGCCGATCAGACACCAGCTTAATATTTTTGTAATCTTTTTTTTTCGAGATAATCCTGGCAATGAATAAACTTGAAATTTATTTACGTTTAAAAGATGGAAATGAATGAATGCCACAACAATTATGTTCTGATTTTATACATATTTCCCATATTATTAAGCAAGTTTGAATTAAATACCATACTAAAATATCAGTTCAAAAGGTGCTCAGACAAATTCGGGAAATCTGATAAATAAGTAGACTTAAATTATTGTTCATATAATAAATAGAAGTTAATGTAAATATAACCGAAAAGGTATATGAAATTATGACATGAAATGTTTACACCAATATTACACAAATTTTATAAATTATTAAACAACTGCAAATTTGTATAAATTGAGCTTGAGACGAATCAATTTTAACACTTTTATAGTGTAAAATAGTACAAAAATCACAACAAGTTGCAAACAAGCTTTCAGAAAGGTATTTTACATATTTTATGTTAACAAGTCGTAATCTCACAAATGTAGCTTAAATATTATGATATTGATATGATCAATGTGTTATCCTGTCCTTTGGCTTGTCATAATTGGCGACATGAAACATATTTAATCAATGATAACTGTTCCCAAAAAAAATATATTCACTCCAGCACGTTGTATATTATATTATTATTACTACAATCTGAAGCGTATAAAATTAAAATTAAACAATTTGAACTAATAATTATTAATATAATTATAATTATTTTAATTATACGTTTTATTTTTAGCAATAAGTATTAACTATTTATCTTTAAATATTTTTGATTTATAACTGAAAATGAACCAAATAACTGCTATGTTAATGTATGTATGTTAATTTTAAAAATAAATTGATGACAAGAAAGAAAATAAAATAAAACAAGTCAAAAAGTTAGTTCAATTTGAAAATAGAATAACTTAAAATGGTTTGGGGACACAAACATAAGTCAGTTAGTTAAAAAATACTAGAGTTAAATTTGTCATTTGGCTGTCCTTAGCCGAGTAACTATAAAATGCATTCAACTGTTTCTCGCAGTGTATGCACGCACAGTCGCAATGGCTGCGGAGCCATCATGGCTGCCGCTGAGAGAGGGTTTGGCCAACCACCACGTTGGTCGTCGGCCGTTGTACGCATGTCGCATGAAAAGCGATACACAACACAATTTGGGTGCTGCCCCTTCTCTGCTCGGAGAAAGAGTGAGCGAGAGTAAGAGAGAGTGAGAGAGAGAGTGAGAGAGATTTAGGTTTTCCAAGTCGTCGCTAAAAAATGTTGGTTTGATTGCGCTTTAATCAAGTCGTGCAACTGCAATCAAAGTTTATGATGGCCAGCAATAGCTAGACCATAAAGCGACGACCGTAATGCGATTAAGCATATTTATGAAATTATTGCCGCAATTACGCTGCCGGCGAGCGAGTTGCAGGTGCAACTTGCCACAAGCGCGACACGCAATGGTTCGGAAATAACGAAGGCAACGGCAACAGCAACAGCCACAGCAACAGCAACAGCAACGATGACGTTGAGTGGCACTAATGATTTTACTACGACCAATAAATCCATTCAAGCGCACAAAAATAGCGAGGCATTCCTCCGATCGAGTGGCATGCCACTATTTAGTGCGTCATCAACGCTTAATCGAGGAGATTCCCTCATAAAAATTGTCTAAGGATAACATCAAGGTCTTTAGCAGCTTGTTCTGCAGTTCACACCTCAACGTTAATTGAGTGCCCAGATGTGTGAGCTCCCGACTATTACACTCTGCGGTCATTTAAAGAATATATTTGAACAAAGTCACAGTTATTTACAATCTTTGCATAGATATAAGATAATTAATCAATTAATACCAAAAATAAATTTAATTTCAATTTAAAATAAATCGATTAAAGATTGCATTCCTAGCTAATTTAGGCACAGCTTTATGTGGCTGATATAAATACCTCTTTACATTCTATATGCTTTAGACAACTTTAAAATCTTTTAGGGCTATCTGAGACTCGTTCAAAGATTTGACTTTTTCACTGCTAAAGATGACTCACATTATTATTCGTATTATTATTATTATTGAGGTGCTTAAAGCACTGCAACCTACTCAGATCTATTGTACCCCTTCTGAGTTTATAACTCTTCCATTAAACGAGATTCTTGCACGAATTCAAACATTTTTGTGGGGTTGATGTTTTCTAGGTTTTTCAAGCTCAATACATATTTCCCAATGATCCTACCAATCTTACTAGCTACACAATTTGCTTTGATGAACTCTAAGCCAAGAAAGTGTTTTGACAAAACAAAAAATTCATTTTTTAATTGTTTTGTCTTATAATTTATTCTAATTTTTCTACAATGCAGCTCCTTACAAATAGTTTTAAAAAAAAAACATAATTCATTAACTTAAACCATTTCGAAATTTTTGAAACGAAAATGATCCATTCTTTGGGCTGTCAAGCAAGTGTTTTTATGGTAAACACAATACGTAAAATACAAAATAACTTTTTGCATTTTATCCGTTATTTACAAAGTGTTTTGAGGCATAAGTCAAATACCGAAATAATTTAAATATTTCGACAAATTCCGATTTGAGATCGTAATTAAGCTGTCACAAATATGACTGCAGAAATTTTGGTATGCTTTTATCATTTGAAATCACTTGTTTTAGAAAGTTGTTCTTTGTTTTGATTGGAGACTCCACTAAAGAATACAGATATTAATCCAACAGATAATCGAAAGTTTTTCCTTAATCTGGCCAACTGGGATCTCAAATGCTATTATTTTTCAAGTTATTACTTTTTTTATGCAAAAATTATGTTTCACGAACAAATTTGAACAGATTATGTCCCATTTCTAAAGAGGGAATTTCAATTATTAGAATTATAAGCAGCGGTTGTCAAACACTTTGCTGAATGTCCAAATAATTTATTTATTGATTTTATTTTTTAACTAATTGCAGAAAATTAAGTGAAAAATATAAGACAAAAAAGGAAAGCACACTTTTTGGCAACATAAAGACAAAAGATTTTATTTTTTCAATTGTTAATTGTATCAATTGTCGAAAGCAAAAATGTTGGGATAGTTTTGTCACTAGATATTTACTCCGCGGAGAGATTTATTCTTATTTGATTATATTATTATAAATTGGGGAACCATCACTACGACCTATAAGGTCTATTGTGCCCTATTTGATTATATAAAATGTACTCAGAATAGTTTCGCTATTTAGCAAATTGTGCACAGTTTTGATTGGGGCATGTGCTGCACTGCGGAGTGCCGTTGTGGCACTGAAGGTATGACATTTCACAGCTAATCCAAGTGCCGCACATGCAGGCAATTGCATATTGTAGTCATGCAACAAGCCGCGGTGCCGGAATAAACGTGGCAATGGAAATGGACACGGCAAATGGCAAAAATGGCTGCGACGTGAACCCATTAAAAGAGAGCAGCAACCTTGAAGCGTTAAAGTTAGCACCTTAAAGCCGACGACATCGGTGTAGGTAACCTTGTCAAATTAAGAACCCGGCCGAGGACACGGCTTAAGCACACACATACACACACTTTCGCACCCACACACACACACACACACTCACAGGGAGAGAGTCTCCTCCAATTGTGGTTTCATATTTAAGGACTCCTATTGAATTGGTTGGCATTGGCCATTTTACTTACATGATGTGTCAGCTTAATGGCCTTATTGCCTTATTGGCTGCAGGTACAAACAGTAAACAGTGAACAGTAAACGATAAACGGTAAACTGTAAACAGATATGCGTTGTTAGCGGTTAGTTGGTTGGTTGGTTGGTAGCCAATTTGTGGCCGCTAAACGAGTGCAGCAGCCGTCGACGGCGCCTTCTGCTCAGCGCGGCAATTTTGTGGCATTCTCACTCGCGATATAGTTTTTGATTTTAATTGTTCTATCACTAGTACAAATAAGCATACAAATGTGTGTATGTCCAGAATGTAAAATGGGAATTCAAATTGTGCAAATGTTTTTGTCTTATTGTTTTTTTGTGTTTTTTTTTTTGTTTGTGTTTCTGTTTTATTTTTGAGTTTCTGTTTGTTTCGTTTGCATTCGATTGCTGATGGTCGGTTCTCACGCGTTTGCGATCCGCTCTACACTAACAAGAAGTTTATGACCAAATGCCATAAAATTCGTTGTAAAAAGACGACGAAGCTGGAAAATGTGTTTTCCGTTTTGCTGCTGTTCCTCCGCATTTTCGTCTCTCTGCCTACGTCTTCCCAACCATCCATCCATCCATCCATCGTCTTTCTCTCTGCGCCTCTGCGCTGCTTTTTAATTTTGTTTGCGTGCTTGTGTTTGTGCTTGTATTTGTGTGTTTGTGTGTTTGCATTCGCCTCTTTCGTATTGACGACTCTCCGCAGTCGTGTCGTGTCGTGTCGCGCTGCGTTGCGCTGCGTCGATGCCTCCGTTGGCTCTTTGCGGTCGACGCCAGCTCATTTTCGTCACTCTGACCGCCCCTCTCTCGTGCTCTCTCACTCTCCCGCTGCTGCCGTCTCACTTGCGCGAGTCCTCTCTCTGTCTCGCACACACTCACCAGCCGCCAGCAGCTCTGTATCTGTTGTTGCGCCTGGCATCTCTATCTTTGCTTCTGGGTATCTCTGCATAAGAAAAAAAAAAAAAACTGCCCCTGTGCTCAGACGCTATTCTTCTTGTTTGTTGTTCATTCTCATTCGTAGCCATTTTATTGCTCCCTCGGTTTCGTGTGTGCCTTTGTCTTGTATCCATTTTCTCGGTATTTGTTTCGATTATGCTGTGAGGCATTTCCATTCTTCCTCTCTCAAACTCTCTCTCTCCCTCTCTCTCTCTCTCTCTCTTTTGCTCTGTTAACTAATTTTTAGTCCGTTAGCTGTACGCAGTGTCTTTTTGAGCTAAGCCAACCTTCTATACATAAATATAAATACATAAATAAACATGCATATTTAGTGCAGATGCAGACTAGTTTTACAGACTTTGAGCATTCAATTAAATAAAGCTTTCTAAAACGTTTTTTAGATATTCATTTTGTAAAAAATAGTTTGAATTTGTGAAGAAAGCAATGCCTGGAGCCATATCCATGAACAACTAAAAACTTCGTCATAAACCTAGATTTTCAAAAAAAAAAAACAGAGAAAAATAAGTGAAAGATTGGTCATCTTACTGCAGAAAGGATTTGCAGCTGTTATTGCCAACAGCAGCCATAAACTGAATATTAACCTTTGTGCAGCACATCTTTATTTCAAAAAATCATATTTTTTTAAGCATTTTTAGCATTTTTCATTTCAAATTTTAAAAAATCTAGAGAATCCTTTGTGGATATATTGTTTTATTTTCATCATTCAGTTTGACTTGACTGTGATTTTTGTAGATATAGATAACATAGATAACATCAACGGAAATATTTCTAGTATTTATAAAGTTACCAATCTTTTGGCATCCAAACGCTCGCCTGTTTTGATAATCATGCGTAGATATCAACAAAAAATATCGAAATAAAATCAAATCGTAATGAACAAATTTTGCAAAAACATGATTCATTTTTATTATTTACTTATTTAAAAATCAAATTTATCCAAGCTCTTAATTCCTAAAAACAAATATTTTATTGTATTAATAATTTAAAATATGCTGTGTCAACAACACACAATTTACAACTAAACTAAAAGGACATTATAAGTGACCAAAGTTAGAAAATTAAATGAATTCAAATTAAATGAATATCTAAATCAATATATCTAGTATAAAATAGGAAAACCATTGAGACTAATTTTAAATATTAATCGTCAATATTTAGTTGCTAAATATTTTTAATAATATTTATTTAACTTTTGTCTTTTTTGTATTTTGCTTTAAACCACAAAAACTTAAAGTTTTTGCAATGGGAAAGAAAAATATCAATATGAAAATCTTTCAAAAATATTACACAAATTTTTATAATAAAAATCGAAAATATGTAAAATATATATATATATATATCAAAATTAAAGAACTATTCCATCAATTTAATAAATAAAAAAAAATTTTTTAATCCTTTATCCTTATATTAAAAACTATACAAAAATGGGAGAACCATGTAATCTACCTAGGAATAATGAAACGGAGCCCCCCGTCGCTGATAACCTGACCCTGGCCCACGCGGGGCTTCATATTTTTGGATGTATGCTGGTATCGTATAACTAATAAATTACATACACTTATGTATGTGTATGTGTATGTATATGTGTATACACGCACATATAAAATTGACGTGTGTCTGCTTATGGGCAACTTAATTTTGGTAGCATGCTAATGCAGATTCCGTTTCGCTTATTTTCGGGGGTTGCAAACTTAATGGATATTTCCCCCTTTTTACGAGCTTCCCTTCTGGCGTCGGAAGCACTTGGAGGAAGCTGAAAGCTCCCCAAACCGGAGTGAGCGGCTCTCATTGTATTTGTTTGAATATTTTACTACCTTAATTCATTTGCCAGTGGGGCCCTGTGGCTGAGGGTGAAAGACGCCATTTGCAAAAGCAAAAAGCAGGCACACCCGCACACACACACACACACACACACACACACACACCCAACCACCCGTATACGCATTCTACATCAGAGAACCATTATAATTTTACAAAATCCGAAAGTTAATCATACGAAATTACTGCGCCCCCAAACAGCAGCAAGAACATCTTTGAATCTGGAAAAATGAAACTGCATATTCCAGTTCCATAAAAATAACCAACAACTCAAAATAAACAACCCCCTCTTCTGGTTTCATAATTTTGTGTTCAAGATCGAGTCGAATGCAAATCAGATTGCATTATTTTCATGGCAATTAAAAGAAGTTAAAGCTGGACTCCAAGATGTCTGGCTGGAACGCAAGCCACTTTATTTATATTTTTATCAATTTGTGTGGTTTCTGGTTTGGCTTTGTTTGCCACAGCTCTGGGTCGCTTTTCAATATCCATTTAACGAGTACTTAATTTGAGCAAGTGTTTGCTGGGCTGTAAATATTTATGGGCATTGTCCGTCGCTTGTTTTGTCTCATTTTTCGTTTTGGGGCCCGAAAGCTTCATAATTTTATTGTTTTATTGCTGTAATTATGCATTAAGTTTATTGAGATAGTCGTAAATGGCAGCGCCCAGATCGGTAACATCCACAATGCTCGCCATAAGTGCCAATTGGCCCAATCGTAATTAGCTAAACGCCGTTTGTCTTGCCTAATTAGCAGCAGCTGCAGCAACAGCAGCAACAGCGGCAACAGCAGCAGAGCGGCATGAGTTCGTTGTTGTTATTGTTGTTATTAATGACACGTGAAGGCAATCCAAATAATAATTTGTGGCAACTTTTCAAATAATTAAAAACTCATTGATGCATTATCAATCGAAATAACAAACAAATCGCCAGGAAAAACTTTGCGTTAAATTAATCTCAGAATGGAAATTGCCCTGAAACTTATAAAATCGCTTCAAAAATGAAAAACGATTTGAAAAACTACAACAGATGTACAGATTTTAGAACAACTATCAAAATATACGAAAATAACATTTTTAATTTTTTTTCTGCATTTCTCTTAACGAGAGCAAACATTTTTATGAAGTATTTTTGTAATCATTTATTTTTAGAAGTTGAGAAAAAGAATTTTGCTCTGTGAACTGCTATCTTAGAGTTAAGCAGTTGACTGACTTAGGTCTATAACTTTTCAATATAATTTTTATAGATTTACAAAACATATAAAATATTTGTGTGACATAAATTAAAATGTTTAATAATAATATAAATAACAACAAAGCTAATTTTGTATGCTTAAAAAAAAACTCTGTTGCAATTAGACATTATTATTATTATAATTGGGGAAAGTTACACTGCGACCTCTAAGGTCTATTGTGCCCCCTTACTGAGCCTATAGCTCTTCCATCAATCCCAACTCCTGCACGAATGCTAGGATCTTTGTTGGGTTGAGGGTTACTATGTCCCTGGGTCTCATAATGTGCTGCCCTAGGAGGCTGCCTCTTTTCCTTGTTAAGGCGACGCATTCTGCTAGGATGTGCGTTGAGGATTCCTCCTCATATTCGCAAAACCTGCATATGCTGCTGCTGTAAATACCTAATTTGGTTAGGTGACTTCTCAGTCTACAGTGCCCTGTCAATAGACCTGTGAGTATTCTGAGTCTATTCTTCCCCATGGATATTATTTGCTTAAATCGTTTTTGATTAAAGCCACCTAGGAGACTTCTGGCTTGTCGGAGTCCTGGTGTCTCTGCCCAGCTCTGTTCTCGCATCAGTCTTTCTGCATTCCTGATTTGTAGCCGTATTGTGTGTCTTCCTACACCACAATACGGTTCAGGGCCTATTAGACATAAATATTTAAACAATTTTCAATGGATTTTAGAAAAGAAACCTTATTTTTTAGAAAGGAATTTCTGAATAATATGATTGAGTTACACTTGATTTCAAAATATGGCGATTCTCTTAAGTGGAATTGCAAAATCATCGAAGCATCAATCGATATAGAAATATCGAGCAGAAAGTCCTACAAAGTGAACCTATTCACATTCGACACCAATTGGCCTGCATCGAGACAAGTTTATTGCACTCATAAAAGTGATGCTGCAACAATAGTTCACAGGGATAGGTAAGCAAGTAATTGTAAGCATGCTTACGGCAGTATGTAAATGAAAATAAGCGACAATTTATCTATCTAAACTATGCTGAAATTATGCATTTATGATATCATTACAAAAATAATTTCACAACTCTAAAGTTCAAATTGCAAAAAAGAATCATATAGAATGATAGATTGTGATGCCCAACGGATATGTTTTGGTATTTATTTTATTTATTATTTATAAAAATTCGTTTATTGAAACTTTTAGGCTAAAATTTTGGTAAGCAAAAAAATAGTTTACAAGAACTTGTCTGTCAACTGATACTTTCCTTGGCATTTAAGTATTATTATATTCTTAACCGACCCATTCGGGAATACGTATAGGTAGGCAATTTCCTGAAGAAAAACTGAGAGACTAGTTCGCATATCGTCTATGAGACGGGGTTGTTGCCCGGAAGCACGCAGGGAGCGGCAAGAAGTGAAAAATACTTTTGTCGACAGCAAAATCCAATTAATTTCAGAAAAACAGGAGCAGCAAAAGCGTAAAAACATTCCTCGATGGGAAATCAAATTAATTTTGCAAACAAATGAACGCTCAGAAATAGAGTGAACAGGATTATCATCGGAAACTGATTATCATCAATCAAACCATCAGTTGGGAGTATATGAGATATAGTCTACTTTCGACTGTCTTTAAGCAAGACCTTAAAAAGGAATATATATTATGGTTAGGCTTGTTTAAGACAAAGTGTTAAAGTTAAATAAACAGAGAACGTTGCAGTCGGACGTAAGGTTCCTCAGAACGTTCCTAATAATCTTTCTTTCAAGTTCGTCAATTGTTGCTCTTAAATTGCTAAGAATATAGGCTTTGCAGAATTTTTGGGGTCGGCACCAAAAAATTGTGGGGAAACATCAAATATTTCTCGGTTCTTAAGGGCGGCTACCTGTAACATACTTACCAAATTTGACGGCTCTAACTAGAAAAGAGCAGATGATGTCGCAATTTTAAATTTGTATGGATGCGGTCCTGAGGGCCGCGGATCTGGGCGTGGCATATGCCGATCTTTGAAAGACATCGTCAACAGCCTACTAACCAAATGTGGTTACTGTAAACTTAAAATTGTGGGAGATATACGGCCTAATCGATTTGCGATTATCGATTGCCTCGATTTCCTAGTCTATTGCACGTGGCACTCCAATTTGTATGATACCTTCGGTATCAGAGTATAATAAACATTTTCAATATTAAAATTTGATATATCTTAAGGTGTAAACCGAGAAAACCAATTTTTTTTGCAAGCTTAAAGCTACAGTCAGAAGTAGCGCCTCTAAAAATCAAAAATCAAATAAGTACCCGAATTATGATATATCGATAAACCTAATTTTGTTTATCGACATTTGTTAAATTTGTAAAGCTACAGTCTCCACTTGCCTCTTTTAGATCTTAAGCATAAAATCATTCAACTTTGTTGGGAATTATTATTCTAACGATGAGAAGTTGTATAAAGAATGTTTAGAAATACACCGAACCTAGATTCGCTTGATAATTGCATCTAAATTTTTGGAAAATGGACATTAGCATCAGATTACTTTATTATTTGGTTCCTTTGCAACGAATCATAAAAGCTGATATCTTCCACAGATACCGTATAATGTCTTCAAATTGAAAGCGAAGAATCATTACAGCCCCTGAACCACCTACTGCGATAATAATCTTTTTCCTGTATAGTATCAGAGCATATATAAATAGATATAGTTGGAATCCAACGTTCTCACTTGAATTTATTACACAGGCCTGCAAGAGTATATTATAAGGAACGAAAAACCTTTTTCATTTACCCTTAACACATAGAATATAGGAGAGGGATTTTATGAAATATGTCAAATATATATTTTGATCAGCATCAGTAGCCTAGCCATCCATCCGTCGGTATAAACAAGCCGATCTCAGAGACCATAATAGCTGGATGCTCCAAATTTGGAATTTACATGCTCGTATTTTTGTATGCCCTTATAGAGGGTATTACAATTTTGTTTTTAGCGCTCAACGATTTTATTTAGCTAAAGATTTCAAGTTAGGAAAACAAGTTCTCAAGGTATTCATTTATTTATTTAGTATTTGAGTAGGATTTGAGCCAATAATTTTAAATATTTAAATATGCATTTATTATGCAAGAATGGAATAGACTGTGAAGAATGTCTTTTGGTGGTCGCTGAGATGCCGTCGCTTAACTTAGAAGGTATTTTTAAATACTACAAATTTCAATTGTTTATGTTCGTATAGGTTGAAATTCTGTCTGTTTCAATATTAATTGAGTTTTGAATACGAATAAAAACTACACTTTAATTTTACATACCTTTGATGCCGCTGTTGTCTAAGCATATAAATATGATGAGTAGTTGCTGGTTGGATTATTGCTCCTTAGGTGTGAATACTTCTCCAGCGGAGTTTCTCCATTTTATTCAAATTTTGAACACACATAGACACTTCACATAATCGTTTGGCTTATGAGTTAATATACCAGTTAATAACCAGGCAACTACACTTTTGAGTACTAATGCCGATCGCAGCGATTTGATTGATGGTTTGTTAAATACTGTTTAGATTGGGCAGGCTGTTAAATGATTGAAAATTGATTTGAGACTGCGATTGAATGCTGATTATATCGGGTGTAGATTGAGTCGATTCTACTGGTTAATGGCTGACACTCCGCGGTTTTAATTTCGACTTTATGCGGCGATGATGACGGCGACAATGACGACTCACGGGTACTAAAACTCCATTGTAAAGTGGTAAATACTCGGGCGGCGCACCGTAAAAAACGCCAGCGCCAAAACCAGAACAACAACATTAAAGAGGTATAGACTCACACATATAAACGAGCATACACACACACACCAGCACACACACACACAGTGAGTGCCTTCGGTGTGTATAAGCCAAATTCGAAATCACCACTTTGCGAGTTGAAATCTCTTAGCTTTCAGTTCGTTTGCTCGCTCTCGCTCAGCTCGCTTCTCTTTCGTGATTTCCTGGTTCCCCGCTCTCTGCACCATCTCTGCTCCATCTCTGCCCCTTCTCTGCTCCATCTCTGCCCCATTTCTGCCCCATCTCTGCCACAAATCTGCGTCCAATACGCCTGCAGCAATGCTCACCACACAAAAAAAATGTAAAATTCGTATTTTACTGGGCAGATGAGATTTATACCATTTCCCAATTTTAGAATTGTGTGTAAATAAAATAATATAAGTAATATAAATATCAATTTAATATTTTGTTTATTAATATTGTGTAAAAATTGCATTTTTTATATTTATAGCCTGATATTAATTTATATAAATTTCTATTTTTTATGTATTATTATTGTGTAATTCATTCCTTTTATTTATATTCATATCTATATATTAATTTATGGATTTGACACCCTTTAGGATCAGTTTTCAAAAATATACTTAATTAACACAAATTCTATTCAAATAATTGCCAAATTTGGCTATTGAAAGTATTGATTTTTATACGCTGAACTAATAAAAAAGTGGTAAAACTTTTATAATGATTTTAGCCAAAAGTAAGTAACAGGCAGAAGAAAGCATCTCCGACCCGATTAGTTATTTACATGTACGATCAGCATCAAGAGCCGATTCGACTTAGTCATGGTCCGTCTGAGACTAGAAGAATCAGAGAAAATTGGAATACGCATTCTCGTATACGCCGCGCTTATCAAGTTTACTTTTCTTTTGGTTAACTGAGTGAATATCGATAAAAATCGATTTCAATAAACCGATAAAAGCTACAGTTTTGAATGCAGAGCCTCTTTTTGAATGCATATAATACAAATTGACATATTCCTGACCAGCTGAAACTATTTCATCACCTAAGCCATAGTCCCAAAAGTATTCCATTATCTCATTTCTATCAGTAGGCGCAAGCCTTTTCTGTATGCATAAATATTCAAAAATTTTAATTACATTAATTCATAATATAAGCATAAATTTATAAATTAAAAACAAACAAAAAATAGTAAATAATTTGCATAATGTACATTATGTATTTATTTAATCGCTCAATGCTAATTCATAAAACTGTATTCATTATGGACAAATTTGTATTGTTATTTTACGGCTTGATATCAAAAGTTGGCGTAATTCGGGAACGATCGAAAAATGCAAATTGCTTCTCGCTTTTTATGTTTATAGTTCTTATTTAATTTGATTTGTCGAAATTAAATGACGAGCAAATTATTTACGATTCGATTCAGTGAGCTTGAAAATATTTTGCAATTTCGTAAAATTGTCGTTTAGAATTATTTTTATATGTATTTCTTGCGTTTTGCCCAGCAAACAAAACTCCCCCCAACAGCAACCCCCGAGACATGCCCAACGTCGGCCATCTTGCGACAATGGTAGGCAAGGAACTGGCAACTGGCAACTGGCAACCGGCAACTGGCCACTGATGTGTGTGGCAAGGTGGCAGGGCGGGTGTGTCGAAGTCGCCACTGTTTCGTGTTTCGACTACCAAAAAGACGACAGCGACGGCTGCTAATCGGATGGCAAATGCGATACATTTAGGAAATTGTCCTACACATTTTCGCATTCCATTTTCGTGGCGTTTTCATCGCCAAGCGCCGTCTTAGAGGCAAGCAAACATTTTACGACTTATAAATTATCGTTGCTATAACCTGACCTGAGCGGGTATTATCTTTTTGTCATGAATTGTGTAACGCATTCTATGTGTATGTGTATGCATGTGTACATATAAATTCATATTCACGTCATGTCTATATTTCAGCAAGATAAAAAGTCAACTTAATGAAACTGTAGTCGATTTTATATTGCTGACAAAGAATATAAACTCAGAAAAAAATCCACGCGAATTTTAGAAAATTTATATATATATTTATATATATATAATTAAATTAATTTTTAAATATTTTTTCTATTACATTATAATTATAATTTAGTTAATATATTTTTAAGAGAGAATATAGTTTTTTTCTAAAATAAAAACAGATATTTCCTTTTCTTAACTTTTTTTTGCACATTTTTCAACAATTTAGAAAAATTATGTCTAATTTCCAGGATATGTTTAATTTGTGCACCCAGAACTATAAACTTTTTCCGACTTACATTATTTTCAAGCATTCTTATTTTAATATTTAACATATTCTACTTTTTGGAAGCATATAAATTGATATATTTTAATTGGAAAATAATTACGATTTTATAATATTATAACTATTATTTTTTATAATATTATCTCTATTATCTATTATTCTCTATTATCAAAAAAATAATGCAAAAAAAAAAATAATCCTTCATTTTTTATGACTTTTTTCGAGGAGTAGAAGAAATAGATTTCGATCTGCAGAGTATCTAATCTTCGGTGTGGCCAAGATAGATTTTCTTTCGTGTTTTTCTTTTAGTTGGGCTGCCACCGCAGGACGCACAGAAGGGTGTGGGTCTTGGATTGCGGACTGCGGACTGTGGACTGCGGACTTTGGACTGTGGCAAAAAAGGAAAAAAAAAAAAACAAAAAAAACCGGGGCTTGGGCGCTCTTGGCCATTGGTGTCCGCTCCTCGTTGTGTGCTGCTGATTGTGGCATAAATTTAGGACAGCCGCCCCATTAAGACAGTGACAGGCGCAATTTATGGCCTCTGCTGGCGCTGGCAGCGGTTGCAAGGCTTGGCTCTCATTTTCTTCGGTTGCCATTTGTGTTTATTTATGTGCACACCCAGATACAGAAAAACACACACACACACACACAGACGAATGGAAGAACTGGCGAATTTGGGTGCGAGTTTTTCTATGATTAGGAAGCCGCAATTTACTCAAACACGCCTCAGACTTTAAGCCAAGAACAACTGCATTTAACTGAAGCCACTTCAAATCTCACAAAAAAATCAAAATTTCTGACGTTTTTCTTTATTTGCTTTTTCATAATTATCGAATTGAAATTTAAAGACTCTTGCATGAAAATTACATTTATATTTTGAATATGAAAAAGCGAATAAGATATTTTCGAAAGTCAGCCAATTTTCAGCAGTTGCGATTCTCAGGAAAGTTTTCTAAATGTTTCTCGTACAAAGAATTTCCTTGAGTACATTTTGCCAATAAGCATTATTAGTTTTCTTCACATAAAAATATGTATTTTTTGAACTTTTTAAACAATTAAATATAATTGTAAATTTTTAAACACCTTTTGAAGAAATAATTTAAGTAATTTAATAATTTTAATAATGAATCCGGTTTAAATTTAACCAAATGAAAGATAGAATGCCAGACCTTTGAGTATTAACAGAAAAACTTTAGTAGGACATTTTAGAGAAATCAACATTTTAGATAACTCTGATGCTAATGCAAATATTACTTAAATACAATCTGACTTTAGTTGACAATAAATAAAAAAATAATTGGAGAAACAGAAAAGCTCCATCAACAAAAAAAAGAAATGATTTCATTTGTCAAAGATGTCGATCAAGCTAAATGTGCCAATTTTATCACAATTTCAAGGACCTCAAACTTAATATATAATTGCTCTTAATATAATAAAAAAAGAAAACAATGAAAGCTAAATTTCTTTTATTATTTTAGTAGCGCAAAGATACCTCAAAAATTTTCGTTAATTTGTAATCCTGCTTTTGAGTTATGTTTAAGTACAAAGAGAGTTGTTTGCGCTATCAGCTTTGTGATGGCTTTAATTGAATTAATAACAAAACATTATAAACTTTATTTCCAATAGATATTTAGCCAGTAGCTAGTAGCCAACGCTTAGCCTTTATTCCAAATAATTAATTTGATTTTAGGAAGGTTTAAAGCCAATTGTCAACAACTAGCGTATCTAAAATGATCGATAAGGCAAATAATGATTTTAAACCTTCTCAACAAAAAGGGTAAGCAAAAAGATCGATCAGCTAGAGTTGTGCGAAACAAACTGCACTTAACTATAATTATTAAAATATTATTAATTATTATTATTTATTATAATTATTATATAAGTCAGGCAGGATTCCAAATCCAAGAATATAATCAATTCATAACCAATTAAAAGTTCTTTGCTGCTGCTGAGCAAAAGTGTTCAAAGTGTCCTATTCAAGTGGCGAGAATTGTATTATATTATTTATATTATTTATTCTATTAGTTTATTATTGAAAAATTGCACGAAATTTGTTTTCTTTAATTTCCTATTATTATTACAAGTCGATATTTTTTCTAGTTTGGTTTTTAAATTGCGTTTTCAATACTCACCCGACTTTCACATTTGTCTCGTTTAAATATTTTAATTCATATTTACATATTTAATTCATTTAATTTGATTTATCTAGTTTACTTTATTAAATGATTTTTGATTTATGTGTCAACATTTCAATTCTTTCAATGAATATATGTATTATATACAGTGAGTCACACCGAAATTTGCACAGTGTCAAAGAAAATAGGCTACTTTTTTACATAATCCTACCTAGCAGGTGGGGAAACCCCAGTGTATTGAGGTCATATATTAATTTAGGTGGTTAATATGGTTACCTACTATCGGTCTTTGGAATTTTTGAAAAATAATGAATGATTAACTTATGGAAGGCAATTACATTATTTACTTGAAGCTGTGCAAATTTCGGTGTGAGTCACTGTATGTATATATGTATTTAAGGACTTCACACTTATTAGATAAATTTTGTTATTTATGGCTGTGACTTTGTTCCCTATATACCTATGTATATAAACATAAAATAACGTATGCAAATTACTTTTTTTTAAAGAGGTCCATAAAATTCCAAGATTTTATTATAATTTACTTTTCTTTTCTTTTCTTTTTTGTTTGCTGCTCGCTTTGTCAAACGTGCAAGAAAATTTGCTATATTCAAGATGATGAATTTGGCATCAGCTGTCTGCTGCCCATTTTAATGTTGCCGAAAAAATGTAATTTCCGTCTTCGACATTTTTGCCACAGAGGCATTAAAAAGATGCACAACTTCATCGGCTTCATCAGTGTAAAAATGGAGGCTGACAACAATGATGGCGAATGATATAAGCCGGAGGCTGCCAACGAAGCGGAAGGAACGAAGAAGGCATGAAAATGATGATATGATGTGAAGGTGCTGCAACCTCCTTCCGCTGCTTGCCATGCCACAAACGCCTCGCGTAATTTGTTGATAAAGAAACAAAGTGGCACTTAGTCTGTGCTTCACTCAGAAAAAGTAAGCCACGAAAAAAAAAATCGATTTGCAAATCAGAATTAATATCTTTTTTTTTAACTTAATATTTCATTTAAAAAATGCCATAAAAATGTCAAGCGAAATTTGATTAGAATTAAAATCGATCTGAAGATCATAATGATTGATTTTCAAAATTAATAGTTACAAAAATATTTTATTTATTTTAAATTCTTTGAATTGAAGTAACAAAAAGAAATTCTTAAAAGACTTTAATTATTTTTTAATCTTTACAAAGTTTGCATAAGTAAAAAGAGTTTAATTATTTTTCAATCTTCATTAAGCTTGTAAAAAAAAAAGATAATTGAATAATAATTGAAAGTCAGATTAATAATTCATATAACAAATGTGAAAAAATCACCTAAGTGCTTTGCGAGTTCGAAGAGATCAAGGAAGGTATACAAAATGTGAAATAGTCTTGATAAGCATCCACAGAGGAAAATTTAGATAAAGTTTTGAATCGACAATATCATGCTGTTCAAAATAATATATTAATAATATATATATATATATCAAAAAATCAATAATGTATATATAAATATACAAAAAGAGACTGGAGATGCCTACATTTGACCAATTCTTATTGGCTGACCCATTAACAATAAGTCGAATGCTCTAGTCGGGAGAGCTC
Organism: Drosophila kokeensis; assembly: GCA_035042145.1. Classification (NCBI taxonomy): domain Eukaryota; kingdom Metazoa; phylum Arthropoda; class Insecta; order Diptera; family Drosophilidae; genus Drosophila; species Drosophila kokeensis. The sequence goes on along the minus strand of JAWNLT010000376.1, from coordinate 2,244,706 downwards.
GACAAGTGGTTAACCTGAACCCATCTGCTAATTAATCAATCAAATATTTGTTTCCTCAATATTATTATTATCACAATTTCGATGAATTATGTAAATTTGGTGGAGAACGGTTGAGAAACATGAAAGGAAAGTGTATTTTCATATTAACCAAAGCACGCAAACATTTTCTGACATGCACAAAATTAGATTACTCGAAATTTTTGGAATATCTTATCTTGAATTGATTGTATCTGCTGGCTTAAGTATTCATTCTTGTCAATACGTGCTGGGCTTCTGCATATATGCATATGTATTAAGTTGAATTATCATGAGAAAAAGCGACTAAATTGGACAGCTTTAAAGATCCGAAATCAGTTTATGAGCCAAATCAGCCATAATTAGTTTCTTTAATTGCCCATAACAATTTTTACCATCGAGCTTCGGCTGTTGTCGTGTCTTCCACTTCAGCTCGTCATAGTCGAGAGTCGATTGTGGATTTTGCCACTGCCCCACTTGGTTCCGATGTGGTTCTTGGTGTTCTTAGTGCCTGCCAGGCAAACGGCAAGTGTCACTCAATCGCCTGGAACCGAACCACCCCGTCAGCCACACCTCAAGGCGAACAAGGCTGAATATTTTATTGGGCTTATGGAAACTAAATATAAACAAATTTCTGCCTCCTGGAATGGGCTGCCTATTCGCTATTCACTAAATTAATTTATGATTGTGGTTTCGAAGTAATTGAGACATTAACCAAATTTTATTGTGGACTCCATAAGGACGTCAACAAATCATCACGTCAATAAAGAGTGTTTAATCAGCAATTATGACAACTATGTTGTGATTTGCATTAACAGGTCATATTTGAAGGGTGTTAAGTACATTTTCTAAACTACTATGTGATACCCAGAAACCCATCGAATCTTATTGCTAATTTGTTCTCTTATCTAATAGAAGTGCTTTAAATTTTCTTTTGCTGGTGCAGCCAATAAAAATGTATATAAAAAATAGATATAATGAAATTGTTGTATCATATATCAAGATTGATCCAGGGTGACAGGGACATAGCGAGGAACGAAGCGGCTGACGAGCAAAGCAAGAATGGGCGCAGAGAGACCCCGGATAGGCCCGGATCGTATTGTGGCATAGGAAGTCACACAATACGGCTACAAATCAGGGACAGATGCGGTAACGGAGCTGGGCAGAGACACCAGGACTTCGACAAGCCTGAAGTCTCCTAGGTGGCTACAATCAAAAGCGATTTAAGCAAATGATATCCATGGGGAAGAACTGACTCAGAATACTCCCCGGTATATCGACAGCACACTGTAGACTGAGAAGTCACCCAACCAAATTAGGTATTTATAGTAGCGATGTATGCAGGTTTTACGGACATGAGGAAGAATCCTCAACGCACATCCTAGCAGAATGCGTCGCCTTAATCAGGAAAAGATGCAGCATCCTTGGACAGCATGTCATGAGGCCCAAGGACATAGAAACCTTCAACCCAACAAAGATCCTGACATTCGTGCAGGAGCTGGGGTTGACGCAAGAGCTGTAGGCTCAGAAAGGGGCACAACAGGCCTTATAGGTCGCAGTGCTGGTTTCCCCAATTATAATAATAATCGTATATCAATTGTGTCTTCGATTGCTATCGAACATAAATTTGTATCGAGATTCGCGGAACGGAGATGCCTTTTTTATTATGTATTAATTTGTTATTCGAATTTTTATATATCAGATGAAAATTCTTAAGCTTTTATAATCGATCTCGTTTTGTTCATACAGACAAACAGATGGAAGGACGGATATAGCCAAATCTAATTAGACTAAAAATATACATTCTTTATGGATCGGAGATGTTCTCTTCTCCCGTTTACATACTTTAGCTCTTAAAAATTGGGAAAGTCCAACTAAAAACTGACTCTCATAATTGGTATGATTACTTAAACTCTTTCAAATATATTATGGAGGCATTTGACATATAGATGAGAAAACTCGAGAATGTGGTAACTTTTTGGTTTATCTTATTTTAAATAAGTAAAGCTAAATCGAATATATAAAATAAATCTTTAGTCGCTAATCGAATACAATGGAAACGAACACGAGGAAAAGCAGGTATATAGACATATATATCTTATATATATCATACATTTCATATATATCGAAATTCGAGCCTGATTGAAAGTCAGAATCGTAATCAGAACCAAGCTTAAATATTTGATTAAGACTCAAATAGCGGAACTGATATTATGTGTCCCGAAACAATAAAATACAATAGACAAAATACATGATAATAATTGATCGCATTATTCAGATATATCTATGTTTTAAGTATCATTGAATCAAAAGCAAAATCAGTGAGCTAAATGACACATTTGTCTGATGGTGATAATGCTTTCGCTGAAAGAAGGCTGTTTGCCAATTAGCTGACATTACACTGATATTTCTCAGTCAGCTATGCCCGGCTGCAATGAGATTCTTAACCGAATCCATAAAAAAGTTTATAAAAATACCCGCATCTGGAATTTGTATACTTTACGTACCAAAATTGGAATCGCAACCTAAATTCAGTTCTGTTTGACACCATTTTATGAACATATTTATGTTTATTGCTGACTAATTTGTGATGAACGCTAGCAAATTGAACATGATTCCAAAAAAGAGGATCAAAAGTTGATGAATAACAAATAAATAATTAATTTTTAATTTTGCTTTGTATATTACTTACTAATAGTATTTATTTTGAGCTTGCAATATTAAGTCTGGTTATGAATAAACGGATTTATTGGTAGAAATAAAAAAATGAAATTTTATTAACTTTTGCGGGAAAATAGGACTTACTAAATATGCTCAATGATGATCCAAGCACAAGCAATGAACTCAAATCCAAATCCAATCCGTGAGCCTGCGCTGGCAGGTAAACTGTCGGTTGGCCAGCTGAGATACCCAAAAAGCGTATAATTTATGTAAATACTGTGGTTGCGGCACGGCACCAGCATAATGCGGATCATGTTCCGGGCTCCAAGATGGCCGCGAAGGTTGCCGCGAACGGGGCATGGGAATAGGCGCTTTAGCGGTCGTCTAGAAGCCGACATTACTCGAATTTTGGGATTTGTTGCCGTCCTCTGAACTACACACACTGCTCGCGGCATGCGTTCAATTACAAACACATAAATTCCCATTTCCATTTGACACATGACAACCCATAAAACTTGTTAAAAAGTACAGCAACAAAAGGCCAGCAACCTCTCGGTGGTCAGAGGCTGGTGATTGCGACTGAGTCTGGGACTGGGACTGGGTCTGAGAGTGGAATGGGTGCTGCTCGGACTGCGACTGCGACTGGGACTCTGACTCTGACTCTGACACGGACTGGGACTGTGACTTAGCGATGGCTGAGCAAAGAGCAAAGAAAACCAGAAGATGGAAAAAAAAACGACGAAAAAAAAAAACACTGTATCCAAAATGGTTAAATCTGCTTCACAATCTCGGCGCGTCGCACATAAAAGACGCGGGTTCCCTTTTTTTACGGACGCCGAATGATATCAGATTTCTTTTCATTTCTGTATTTCGTTTCGTTTCGTTTTGGCTGTGACTTTGGCTCTGGTTCGGCTCATTTAAGTCAAGTTGAAAGAAAATGGCGGAGTGGCATTAAGAGTGTAGCATCATTTTATGGAGTCCACCCCAGGCTCATTATATAAATCCCATTGATCCGCCATTAAATCCTACTCTGTATACGACCGTCAACGGGAAGCCCAGCCGAACAAACAAAATGCACAGCACGATCCCTAATCACATTTGATAGCCGCTGCCCCTGCCGCTGCCCCAGACGCTGCCCCAGCCGCTGCCACCTCTGATGAACCCCGCCAGCCAACAACAGCTCGACATATGCAAGTGTATCGGAATGTATATGAAATCAGTGTCTCCAAACTAAAGTTGACTTCTTTTATTGAATCAAATTGTTCTTATAGTTTAGCCAGAAGAAAAAACATCTACTTTCAACAGTTCGTCATGCAAATAAATTATTAAATAGCAGATTGATGCTGATTGATTGATGATTTTTTGCCTCGAATTCGAATTCTAAGTGCTCATCTTTCGACTGATAGTATTTGATGTAATTGATATAATTATATAAAATATTTATTTAAATATTATACGAAAATAAAAAGAGCAGAGTTTAGTCAGGATATCTTGTAAATCAATATAATAATTTTTTCAAGAGCTTTTTTCGAAGATAGTATTTTTTTTCAAGAGGTTTTTCAAAGATTTGTCGATCCTTTATTTATATATTTTCTAACTCTATTTATTTATCTGTCCCCATTCTTAACCTTTAATTGCCCTAAGAATAAGTTACTAATGTTCAACAATTATATTGTCTGATTTTTCCACTTTAAATATTTATATTTAAATATTATACGGAAAAAAGAAGAGGAGAGTTTAGTCAGGATAGTATTTTTTTCAAGAATATGCCTATCTTTTACACACATGTATGTCCTCACACTCTATCAACTTATCTGTCCTCATTCTTAACATTTTACTCTAATAAGTTACTAATGTTTAATAATTTGTTATCTTATTTTTTTCAGCGTTTTCCAAATAGTTTTAAATTTGATTATTATTATTATTATTTGTTTTTAATTTAAATTTAATTGCTCACTTTTAATTGTATTTAATTTAATTTCCAACTTTAATTTAAAAATTGTATTTGATATAACTATTTTCAAAATTGAGGTGTCTTTTTTTAGTCCACATTAAATAAATAAAATTTAATAAATAATCAATTATTTAAAGCAAGTAAAAAAAGGATAATAAATAGTGTGAATAAAAAACTACGAGTGGCATAGGCTAGACCGATGCAATCCTATATCGGTTGTCAAAAATATATACTTGTAATAAATATAATATAATAATAAAATAAAACAACATAAAGCTAGAATGACACAAAAACCAACATAAATAAGAAATAAATAAATGACTTTCTTTAAAAAAAATAATATAAGAATTAAATTAATTTCTCTCTTTGTAAAAAAAATAGCAGAAATAAATTAATTGCTTTCATTGAAATTGGAAAATAATTGCAAAGCTGCTGAAATGTCGCGAGCTATGTAAAAATCGACGACAAAGTAAACGAAATTGCTATAGCCAACAAATATATATATATAATATGTATAAAATATAATATATATATATATATATGTATATATATATACAGACATGGGTTAAGTGCACAGTCAGAAGAAATAAACTCGCCTGGGGTGGGAGCGGGAAACGAAGTCGAAATCCACTTTGTGACAGCAATCCACATAAGCTTCTCAAACATTTGATGCCATAAAACCGAAATTGACATTTTTTTCTTGTGCTTTTTTTTTGAAACTCCATTGTTGGCAATAAATTATCTGCGTTTCGTTTTCGTTGTCTTTGGCGCTGCCGTTTATTTCTGCGCATTTGTTTGGCAGCTACAACATTGTAAGAAATACAGTTTTAGACACTCGCCTCGACTGAAGCAGCTTTTAATGCAACGCAGTGGCCGAGCCGTGTCCGTGTCCGTATCCGTATCCGTGCCCGTGCCCGTATCCGTATCCATGTCCTTTTACGAGTTCACGTATACGGACTCCGGACCAGCCAGACGGGCGATTTGGATTTACGATGGCGATGACGCTCTAATTTCGCTTAGATTTCGCAATCGGCTGAGCAGAAGCGGACACTTAAATGCAGAATAATCGCGCCGTGCTTTTATTGCCGCCGACATTCGTAAGGAAAAACACTCCTTTTTAAAGGAGACTTGGACGCACTTTTAAAGATTCACACCCGCACTCGTAAGACTCACAACCCGATCCACAAGAAGGAACACATGTTGCGCACCGTTCAACCCGAAAGTGGCACTGATTTGCATCCTGCGATCTGCTGCAACTGCTGCGGCTCAAAGGCTAAATGGCTAAATAGCCCTGCCCTTTGACCTTGGTGAGCAGACACTTTTTATGTGCAGCCCCTTAACTCTTTTCACTCTGCTAAATGTATTTAGTAACCTTCAAGGTTAGGCTCCGCAACCTTTCTTACGCAACATTACAAGCACAATAGTTTCCCATAATTATCCAGTTTTCGAATGGAAACGCAAATGGAACACAGAATATATTCGTGAAGGTCGCCATCGAATAATGTCCAGTGTAACAAATATCCTGTTTATATACATAAATTCCTATGTTGAGGACAATGAGTTTGGCTGTCTTTTGAAAAGGTGTTCTCTTAACGAGTTTATTCTCTCATTCTTCTTTTCTCTCTTCTGAAGAACATGAAGTTTATTTTCATTTACTAGAAATTATATATATGTATATAAAAATACTAGTTGTACTCTCTGCAACAGCAATTGCAAATAGTGCTTTGAGGCAAAGGTTTAAATAATATAGATCGAACAAAAAATATTAATAATTATTAAAATTATTATTTGATTTCATGCCAAATTGTTTGAACTTTGTTGAGGTATTTTGACCAAAACAAAAAAGGTTTTTGGAAAAATGGAGCACATGATATATGCATCCTTTTAAGCCCCTAACACTTTTAAGCCCCTCAGCCTGATGACATATTAATAACTCTTTATATTTTATATTTATATATTTAAAATTATTTATTTACTGGGCAGAGGCAGCAAATCTAAGATAAGCCAAATTTTCGGTAGCTATAATAAACGATTTAAGTAGTTAATATAAATAGGAAAGAACAGACTTGGTACTCTCAAAGGGTCTCTTCATAGGCGACTGTGGTCTTTAGAATTAACTTAGTTAAAATAGGCAAAATCATTAGCTGAATCTGCCAAATTTGGGACAATGAAGAGGATTCCACAAAGCATTGAGAAAATGCTAGAATCATGGCGGAAGTAAGAATAATAGACTCAAAAGGGGCACAATAAGTCAAAACTCATAATAATAATATTTTTAAATTCAAGTTAACTATTCATTTCAATTTTAAACTAATTATTTTAATTGTAATTAATTTTAATTTTTATTTTGTAAATTTATGTTTTAAAGTTAAAAGTTTACAAGTTAAATATTCATTTTAATTTTAAACTAATTATTTTAAATATAAATAATTGTAATTTTAATTTAACAAATTTATGTTTTAAGGTTTAGTGTCCATTAATTAAAAAAATTCATAATAATCAAGAATATATTTTATATTCTTCTTCTTCTTTATTCTCTAACTATAAGTCTCTATAAGTATAATTCTGTGGCAGCAAACGACCACTCGCGTTAAAGAATCTCAACTGCAAAACGATCGAATTAGTCAACATGTGTGAGAATATGGATCAAAATAAATTTTAAATTGACCAAGGCCAAATGTATACCGACTGTTTGAGTGGCGGCCTTATGATGTGTTTCTAGGGGAATTAACAATTTACAATTTCAAAATGTGGCATTAGAGAGAGACAAATCCGACAGCCCAAATAAAATATAAAATAATATAAATATAAAAATAAATAAAACAAATAAATTAATATGTTATATAATATATTATGTGATATACATACTAAAAAACGCATTCTTTTAAATTGCTTATATTAAATCAATTAAACGTAAAATAAAAACTCAGGGGTTTTAATGGGTTAAGATATCTGTATAAGCAAAAATAAATCGTGCGTGTACTAATCTTTAACCCGATATATTCATATGCTATTATGGTCAGATCTATTAACTTTTTGCCAACCCTCGAATCGTAGAAGATTGATACGGATGAAGTTGCCTATACAATATCTCATTTTAGACCGATTGCCTGAATCAATAGGAGGGATAAGCTAAGTGAACTTAATAATATATAAAATACATAATAAGCATAATATGTGTGCACTTTAATTAATATGTATTTATGCTTTGCTTTTCCAAAATTTATAAACAAAAATAATAATTTGCATTGCCATGCCCAATAAAATATTTTGCATATTCCTGTGGCACTTCTCTCAGTGTAGACGACGCATGTTTAACAACTTTTGGCAGCCATTATGGGTATAGGCTCCGCCCACTTATACTTGCATTCTCAACTCTTATAATTTACCCTCTGCGTATGACTCTTATAACAGAATACAATACTTAACATTGTTTGATGACAGTTTTACTCCACACGCATTCTGCTTGCTCCACACTTAACGAACTTTTCTTATATTGCTGCGAAAACAGAGGAACGTACCTTTCGTTAAGACGCCGTTGTGTTAGCAACAACAGCGACACCTATTGTTCATTACACTTTTCTAATGTTAACAGAATTGGTTCACTTTTAACGGAATAACATTCTGCTGGAATTCGTAATTTTTATACTTAAAAATAAAGATACCAAATAGATACCAAGCCTCAGAAAAAAATGCATTATTATAAAAGTATTAAGACTATAATGAAATTTCGATGTGAGTACCCTCATTTGGTTGATTGTTTTACAAATTAAGTAAAACATGCTCGCGACACACAATTTTACACACGCTCTTTACTACATTTAATTGAAGATAAATTTGCTTGTTGTAATATGTATTTAAGAAAAAATGTAGTGAGTTATTTAAAATAATTGTAATTATTTTGTTTATAAAATTTAATTAAATACAAAAATAAACAAACATAAGCTTTATTAAATATTGACATACATTTTTACTTGTTTGCCGCCCCAGCAAAAAAATATAATTTTTAAGTTAAAAACTAAATTTTTTGTTAGAAATTAAATTTAAATTTTAATAACAATTAACTTTTACACAAAAAATATTGATATACGTTTTTGCCTATCCGGCAACTCTCGCGCAGTATTTTTATACTCTTCCCCAGAAAATGTCAATATTTGTTTTAGTTTAAATTTTGATAATTGTAAAAACTGAAAACGAAACAAAAGCAATTTATTCATCAAATTAAAATACACTACAATTGCCAGCAGCAGTACATATTGATGAACTGGTTTACTTGTTTGCCAATCTGGCAACCCTTGATCAGAAGCATTATTTTTAGAATTAAGCTTTAAATTCTTATAAAAACTAATGCATATTTTATAATATTCAAAATATTTACTGAGTATCTACATTGCATAAAAAAATACTCTACATAAAAATATATATTTAAATATATATTGATGTACATGTATACATTGTGTGCTTGCTATCTGGCAACCCTGCTGTTTAGTGCACGCCATTGTGTACACAACAACCACGCACACATATACAACATTCGTATTCCCACGCAGCAAGACACGCCCACAAGCACTGAACGCAAAGAACCCTTATCTCAGAGTGACAACATTGCGCAAATGTGTCTGTGTGTGTGTGTGCGAGTGTGTATGTGTGTGTTTGTATTGCGTTTACCGCTGTTGGTGGATGGAGAATGTGATTCAAAATGTGCGTTTTAGGGTTGTCAGCTCGTGGCTCCATTTTGCACAACGGGATTAGGCAGCAGCAGAAGAAGAAGAAGAAGAAGAAGCAGCAGCAGCCCTTAAGTGCCGCCATTCCATTTCCCATTTCTCATTTGCCGCTGGCCATTTACCATTTGCCATTTACCATTTGCCATTATCTGTTTCAATGTGTGTTACGGCCGTACGTGATCTCTTTAATCGTCTCTCGCTGGCTGTTGGATGGTGGATGCCGTATGCCGTGGGAACATTTGAATCACAAAAGAGAACGCATCCGGGCGCCTTTTATCGCCAGCCATAAAGCATGGAGTTGAAATGAAAACAGGAAGCCTTTTTTATGATGGGCAATGTGGGCGAAGTGGCAAAGATTGCCTGAATTGCGACACGCAGCGCGAATAGTGCCGCTGACTTAAAAAGCGATAAAATACCGAAACTGAATCTGATAACTGTGTCCCTTAAAAGCGCAGCAGTTTGCCTTCATCCCCTGCTAAGTGAAAAGAGACAGAATGTTGCAACGCAACGCAACAAAATGGGGAACGACATGGGCTTAGAAGGGAAAGATGAAGCTTTTCTATTACTTAAATTCAGAGTCCGGGGGAAGACGGAACAGCGAAAAATATATCCAAGTATACCTGAACCATTTCCATGGCATTAAGCGAATCTTGTCTCGAGACTTTTTTGATGTTCAGATAGAGCAGTGTTCAACTGGTTCAGTTCAAAGTTTATTTAAATTGAATAACTAGCTTGTGAACTCAAAAAAATGAAAGGACTGAGTTTAAGAATGTCATCCTAAAATCTAAATCCCCTAGAAAACTTGACAGTTCTTCTTGATTTTAGAAATAATTTCTAAATATTTACAAATATATTTTTATTATTTTTTGAAAAATATTTATATAATAATGTTCGAATAAGAAGAAATATTTTTCTTGATTTTAGATATAGTTTGTAAATATAAAAAAATATGTTTTATTATTTTTTATATATATTTCTAATATTCTAAAAAGAATAAATCAAACCCTTAACCCAATAGTACTGAAATTTACTGGATCGGTTTTAATTAGTTTTCTCGTATAATATCATATGAATTTATAAGCTACTTTCTAAATAATAATAATTTGACGAATTTCGAAAATTAAACCGAATTTTTTTTGCTGAGTTGTGCTACAGTTAATGTTCATGAGATATCCTTTTTTGAGGTCGGCAATACATAACGAAAATGTTGCTTATTTACCAACTTTGAATTTTGTGAATTTTGAATTTGCATAATCATTTTTTTTGTTTAAATTTCGAATATATCTCTATTATAATTCATGATACATGATTTGTAAGAACAAGAAAGTTCAGCAGACGCCACAGTGCATCGTTGCAAATCAGAGGTCCTAGGTTATATATTTGTCTGAATCAGCAAACCGATTACTGAGTAGCTTAAGCAGTATCATCTGTATTCAACGCAATTCAAATTTATTTCCTTTCATTGAAAGCTTACTCAAAAAATTGTATATCAGAAATTTGTCGGACTTAAATATGTTTTTGTTACTATACTGTTAATGGGGGCACAATAGACCTTAGAGGTCGCAGTGTAAACTTTCCCCAATTATAATAATAATACTATACTGTTAACTAGAGTAGAATGTTTTTTTTGGTAGGTCCTTAGTTAGTTAAGAATCTGGGATTCTCGATTAAACCATTTTTATTTATTTTTATACCTTTGCATAATGATTTTGTATTAGAATTTTGACGAAACATTTTTAACGCATTTAAGCACATGTCTCCAACGCTATAAAGTATATATATATATATATATATTCTCGATTAGCACCACTAATCAAGTCGATATATCCATGTTCGTCTGACCGTCTACCCTATTTGCCTATATAATGAGAAATCTCTCAACTTTAAAGTTTGATGATCAGTAAGCCGTAGAAATAAATAGTTTCAACATTTATGCTTTTCCAAACCAAGCTTATGAAATTTTGAAGTTTTTATGTTCACCCCAGTTGGAAACAAATATTCTACTATATCATATAGAAAAAGTCAATATATAAATTGTAGCGTCCACATCACTTTCTGACAGAAAAGTGTAGCATATTCATTTAATTTAAAATAATAATAATAAATAATATCTTTTAATACTTTGATATGTTAACTCCCGTCTACAAGGGTCTGCGATACTTAAAGTTTCGTTATTTCGTTGTTATTAAACTGAAGAATGCATCTCCTGCCGCACGAACTAGTTACTATTACTCGATATAGCCATGACAGACAATTTATAAAATAGGCCAGTCAAAAAACGAGTTTTTGAACTAATACCTTTTTTGTTAAAATGCTAAAATATATTAACAAAATTTGTGTTATCATTTTGCTAAAATTTATTCAAATCCTACGCATTTTTATTTGTTGTTATATGTTTATTTTCCTACAATTTGCTCTTTTCACATTACACATTTACACACAATTGAATGGTAAAAGTGCTGTACATAAATAAATTCAAATACACAAAATACATTTTTTAAAAAATCTATTGTTTTCCAGATTTTTATTAACACAGCGAGAAAGGTAAGTATCTATAAATAATGTACTAGCTTTATAAATCGGCATATTATAATTATTTAAATTGTGCATAAGACAGATAATAGAGATAATGCCCGAAAAAGGGAATCAGAGTTAATAAGAAAATATTTCAAATTAAATGCGACAAGCAAAACAAAATGTTTCAAACACAATTTTCCAACATTTTGCCAACTTAGATGCGAATTTGTAAATTTCCTACGGCTAAGTCATGTTCGAAAAATTAATCAAAATTTAAAGTACCTGTCATTCAGGATAACTTGTTTCCTTTTTGTAGATAACGAATCAAATGTTATAAATATAAATAAATAGAATTTTTACTATAAAATATTTAATATGTAAAAATACAATATAATATATACATATATATATAATATATGCATTATAAAATATAGATAAAAATGAAAATAAAACATAAAAAGCTAAATATTATCAACATCTTTAACTTTTCTCTTAGATTTTACTATTCGATCCGAACAAGATGTGTCCAAAAATTTCAGTTAATTTCATGCTTTAATCATGTTTCAAGCTTCACTGCTGACAAGAAGGACACTTTGAATCTGGACAAAAAATGAATCCCGACGGGATTTGAAATATTTTTTGGAGTACAAAAATAAAGTAATGCAATTTTCAGCATGAAAGAAATTAACCAGAAGTCAGCTTAATACAAATTAAAATTATATCAATAAAAATTGACCTGAAGTCAGCTAACTATATATTAAAATTATGCCAATAAAAATTGAACTGGAGTCAGCTGACTATATATTAAAATTATGCCAATAAAAATTGACCTGAAGTCAGCTAAATGTATATTAAAATTATGCCAATAAAAATTGACCTGAAATCAGCTAACTGTATATTAAAATTATAGCAAACTCAAAGCAGTTGGTTACATCCCATTTGGGATTAGTTTAATTTGTTTGTTTATAATTTTTCATGATGTCTGCATTTTTGGGAGGGTGACTCGCACTTACCGAGTGATTGTCAAATTGAAGTTATTGGGAGCAGGTATAATTTGTGGTCATTGTTGAGGAAAGTGGCCAATCCGAATGGCAATTGACTCTGCAGTCGCCACTTGATCACATATTACTCGAGACGACCGGATTCACTGGGCGGAATAACACTTAAGCTGCCGGCTTGAATAAATACTGAAGTGCTTCCGGAGCTTCCGGTTTTGAGGGTGATAAACAACTGTTAATTGGCAATTGACCACTAGCCATAAACAGAGCCAGATGAGATCGCGTGGCTAAATGTCAACCCGATACCGTCGATATATATTCGGATTCGGATTCCGATTTGTATTCGCATTCAAAAATTATGACTGCGGCAGCGAACGTTTTATAGAATATTGTATTTGGTTTTGTTTTGTTTTTTGAGCGTGGGTTTTTATGGTTATAATTGTTGTTACTGTTATTACTGTTGGTTTATTGTTTTAACACTTTCGGAAAAGAGCGCGCGCCGTCGGCCAAGTGGCAACAGCCAGTTCCAGTTGGAGTTATGCGATGTGCGGAACGGAACGGAACGTCGTCGGGAAACGCTCGAAATGTGAATGCGATGTGCGACTTTTCTGCTGGGTGTGAATAGCTGTTAGATTCCAGGAATTAAATCACATGCACACCACTACCATCACCACCAATACCACCACCACCACCAACGACAACAAAACGACGCCGACGCCAACGCCAAGAGTCACAGACCCAGTCCAAGACCCAGTCCCAGTCCCAGTCGCAGTCGCAGTCGCCGCCACAGTTAGGGGACACTGATAGCGATACCTTCGTCCACTTCCACTAGGAATACCAATACCAATAAGTAAAAGCAACAACAAAGCGACCGTGACGAAAGAGCATGCGTCGTATATTGGCAAGCCAGGCCAGAGACTGAGGCAGAGACTGAGACAGAGGCAGAGGCAGAGACAGACACAGACACATAGACTTGCCACACGGGCTCGTAAATAGTAGATAAACAAATAAACAAAGGAGTAGGGGGGCGGGGGGCACTGCTTAGATATATGACGGTGCTATATATCTTGCATGCTCCTGACTTATTTACCCACACACACCAACACACACACACACACACACAGAGACAGACAGCCGACAAAGCAGATATCGCATTCAAGTTCGATGAATCGGCAATTTGGGGGTTGCAAACTCGCTCCAAATACATTAATTCGCACTCGCGACATCGCCAAAGCCAACCCCCGTTGGAAGCGTCCCTTTTGCCGTATCCTCCCCTATTCCTTGTCCTCATCGGTCCATCGACCACTGCGCAGTGCGCCCTGAACCTGTAGTTCAGTGTAGCAGTAGGTGGTCAAAAATCAATAGCAATTGACGAACGCGTTTTACAATGCGCAAACTCCGTTTTATTCCTAAAAATACATGTATATATATATATATATATGTATATATATATATTGGATATATACATTTTGGGCCTTTTTGTTTGTGAAAAGTGAACGTCTGCCAAATTGTGTCCATCTTAGAACTACTGCAAGATAAAATAAATAAATGACTACCATTAACATTAACATTGAAAATGAAAGTTGAATGCGAAGAACACTTATTTTGTGGCACTTGCAAAATCTTGGCCATAAACTCACTTCAAGTATCTCAAATAAAACCAAAATTGAAAACTAGTTGTAAGTCCAATAAGTTCATCTCATGCCCATTGAACCTGTGGTTGCCTCCTCTTAGAACTCGACTTAATCTTAAATGATTTATAAATTTATATTTTTCTTTGTTAGTGAATTCTCGGCAACTAACTTGTTTTGAGCATAGAGCTTTTTGAAGCCAAAAATAGGCATGGCTAACATGTTAACGTTTATCGGGAATGCTTACCAGCATTATCGTGCCATAATGTGAATGAAATACTGATAAATATGTGCCAAAATCATACCTTAGTGGAGCATACGGTCGTCTAAATTTTACTATACATTTAAAAACCGACCGATTGCTTCCATTTTCTTAATTATTTTGTCAATATAACACTCATAACTGATGAGTTTGGTTGGGCTATGCGTTACAAAGAGTGTAAAAATAGTATACAAAAAATAAAATAAAAATAGAATAAATAATGAAAAGCTTATAAATAATATTTCACAGTCATCTTTTAATAAAATCTTCCCAGAATCTACAGAAATAATAGAAATCAAACGCAAATCTTAAACAAATTCGAAACCTTTAAAACTAGTCTTATGACTCATTTCCTGACCAGCACATCTTTAATAACGCCTAACAATTACATCTATTAGGCAACAATAAGGAACGCAGTACCCAACAAATTTGCTAAACAATTCTGTTTTCATAAAACTCAAGAACAAAGCAGATTCTAGATCTGATCTATATATATAAAACTAGCACTTAGCTGAAATACCACCCTTTAAGCTAGATTGTTTCGTTTATAACTAAAATTTAAGTAAATAATAATAATAATAAAAGACCAATAGTCAACTACAAAATGCCTTAAGATTATTATTATTTAATTGGGGAACTAGCACTGCGACCAATAAGGTATTGGCCCCTTCTAAACCTACACCTCATCCATCAACCCTAGCTCCTGCACGAATGCCAGGATCTTTGTTGGGTTGAGGGTTTCTATGCCCTTAGATTTCATGACATGCCTCCCTAAGATGCTGCATCTTTTCCTAGTTAAGGCGACACATTCCGCTAGGATGTGCATTGAGGATTCCTCCTAATGTCTGCAAAACCTGCATACATCGCAACTATGAATACCTAATTTAGTTAGGTGACTTCTCAGTCTAAAGTGTCCTGTCAATAGACCGGTGAGTATTCTAAGCCTGTTCTATGCCATGGATATTACTTGCTTAAATCGTTCTTGATTATAAAGACTTCTGGCTTGCCGGAGTCCTGATGCCTCTGCCCAGCTCCGATCTCGCCTCTGCCTTTCTTCATCCCTGATTTGCAGCCGTATTGTGTGTCTTACTATGCCACAATACGGTTCAGGTCCTGTCAGGGACTTTAAGATAGAACAACAAAATAATTAATTCACAAAACATACCCAAAAAAATCTACTAAACACAATTAAAGAAAAAGCGACAGAAATATTAATTGGCCCTTAAATCATAAAAGCAAAACTATATTAATTAAACTCGATTCAGCTGGAGGAACTATAATAACCTGACTATGACTAGCCACCATCAACATTTGTTACATTCCTGAATGTGTACAGTATGTAAAATATACATCAGTCTGTACATCAGTCTGTACATCAGTCTGTACATCAGTCTGTACATTCTACATTCGTTAAGTAATTTCTGCATTTCTTGAGAATAGTTATCAATGTCACAAGTAAACAGTACTTTCGGGAATCAGAGCATTTGTGTTTAATTATAAATATAAAATTGCTTTTTTTGTTATTAATTTAATGTTGAGAAACAAATTTAAATGAATTACTTTTAATTTGTAAATTTGTTTTCTGTTTATTAAGTTTTTTGTCTTATTATTATTATTATTGCCAATATTCTCACTGGTTTTATTATTCTTTTTATTTTTTTTAATATTATTAAGGTTATTATTATAAGTACTATTATTATTATTAATTTTATTATAATTACTATTAATATTATTATTATTAGTAATATTCTCATTATTATTATCATTATTAATATTATTTTTATTATTATTATTATTATCATTATTATTATTCTCAATGTTATTATTATTTTTGTTATTATTATTAATTGTATTATTATAAGTACCAATATTATTTTTATTATTATTATCCTTATTATTTTTGTTATTATTAATATTATTATTAAAATTATTAATATTCTTATTATATTTGTTAATATTATTAATTTCATTATTATTATTAATTTCACTATTATTATTATTATTCTTATTGTTATAATTATTCTTATTATTATTATTATTATTATCAATACTATTGTTATTATTAATTTAGCTATTGTTATTACTTGAAGTAATGGTTTTGCTACACATTTCGCAAAGACAAATAGAATAATGCTGATCAGCTCTTTTATTTAAATCAAGTGATAAATCCAGACTCATAATGGAATCACCAAATGCTCAGAATGTGAATGTAAAAAATGTTAACTATAGTTCCACTATCAGGCAATAAATTAGCATTATTCAAATACACAAAGTATAGGTCGATAAATTGTTTGTTTTGTTTTGCGAATTGTTCGGTCGCTTCAATAAGCACATGGAATCAGAGGGATTTGATATATGTGGCAATGATCAAGTGAAAGAACGCTTACGGATTGAGTATCCAGCCTCAAGTTGCAAGTTGCTTGTTATTTCTACATTGAGGCAACGATATCAAAGCAGCAGAGAGGCAACGCGACTGCTGAGCCGCTATTTACCCGCGAGTTGTGTTGCAAGCTCTGTGTTGCTGCGACCCGTGTGTTGTGTGCCGCTGGCACTTCCTTAAATGGTGTCAAACCTGCTAATTGAGAGGGCAAACAACGCGTGCTGGCTCCATGTCATACCACTAATCCAAATTTTCGAGGTCGCCAGGCGGTGCACATTGCTATTTGTCACACTAAAAAAACAACAAGAGAGCACAGCCTAGGCACACCGAAGTTTTGATACCCTTGCAGACTCGCTTAATCAATTTTGACTGCTCCAATTGGATTTACCTATGTTGTACCACTAAGCAGACAATGCAAGGAGGCCTCAAATCGAAATCTGATGCATTTTGTCTGTAAATGTGGATCAGACTTCGTGTGTCGGGCAGCGAACATGCTCTTTGGTAGAATAGAGAGAGAATAGAGATGGAATAGAGAGAGAACAGAGAGAGAATAGAGTGAGAATAGAGAGAGAACAGAGATAGAATAGAGTGAGAATAGAGAGAGAGAGCTATGAGATATGGTATGAGCGAGCAGGTACGGTCTTTTTCTAGTAGGTCCTAAAGGTCCTATCATTTATTATAACCTTTCCCAAGATCTGGGCTGGTTTAATTATTGACCAATTTGGTGACCACAATTTTCAGGCCACATTGTGGCGACGGCTGTTCGAAACAACAATTTCGTATAGCGAAACATTGATACCCTTTTGTAGATGTTAATTAAATATGCATTTATTTATTGCGCAGAAGCTAATAATTATTTTCGGAGTAATATTTATTTCTCTTGTAGTAGTACCTAAGATTTATTTATTTCTAAAAACTAATTTATTTGTAACTAATAATATTTGCGTATATTTGCGTGTCGATTATTCCTCGATCGTTAAATAATTTTTATTATTTATTTTGTCTAAAATACATTTTAATCTTTGGAACAAAACTATGCCAAAAAATAATACATAATATTTGGAGTATCGAAGAGTTTAAAACAACTAAATAAAGTAAAGTAAAGTAAATAAAGTAAAAAGTTTAATTAAATGTTTCCTAAGCTTTAAAGGTTTTTTTGTCAAAATTTCAGCTAATATAATTGAGAACTTTTTCTGTGTCATTTCGCAGTAGAGGCACGATTGGATCTCAGTCCTCATATGGAATATTACATATCAGTGTCATCGATCTAGTCCTTACCGTCTGACACTCCTTTCCACTAGATAAGGACCCCGAACTGTTCTGCCAGAGACTTAATTTTTTTTTTTAAGTAAAGTTCATTTAATTGCTTTGGTTTGTCAAAAGTAGATGAATTAAAAATAAAAACTTATTTATTAAAAAAAGTTAACAAAATGCAGGAGCCTAATTTAGCGCCTTAGCTATAAAAAAATATATATATACATATATATATACAATATATATATAAAAAACTGTATATACCATTCTTTATATTATTTGATCGATAAATAAAGTTACGAGAAATGAACCGCTAAATTTGGTATTCACATTGTAAATAATACTTTTTGCATATTCTTGCAAAAATCAAGAATTGATTCATTTTTAGGAGTGAATAATATCATATATGTACATCCCTGAATACTATTGAAGAACTTCAAAATGATTTATGATTTTTGTTTTAATTTGGTCTCTTTTTTGACATACCATTTGATCTGCACTCATTGATCAACCTAGTAAAACATTGAACAATATGCTAAGATCAAAGTTTAGAGTTCGATTATTAAGATTATTAAGATGCCGCAAAACATATTGGGCAGCTGAGTTTCAGACTGTCGGATCTGAATGGCTCAGAATGTGTTTTGGGCCAAGTATGTTTCTTGTCCAGTTAGCGAACATGGTTTTCCTGAGATATGTGGTTATCCATAAGTCATGAGTCAAATCGTTGCTGAGACTGACGCAGATCTTCAGCCGGATTA
Source organism: Drosophila kokeensis (assembly GCA_035042145.1). Taxonomy (NCBI): domain Eukaryota; kingdom Metazoa; phylum Arthropoda; class Insecta; order Diptera; family Drosophilidae; genus Drosophila; species Drosophila kokeensis. The sequence goes on along the minus strand of JAWNLT010000376.1, from coordinate 2,225,552 downwards.
CGAAAAGCGTATGAATGTCTGCTGGGCCTTTCTCCATTACCAATTGGCTGTACTGGTTCCATCTGCCAATATATATTTCGTTAACTGAAAGTGAAAAGAATAAGAAACGATGTGCTAAAAAATAAGTTTCTTTGGAATTGTGGCGAACGTGGCACCTGACCGAGAAGCCTCTGATCCGTCACGCAGTTTCTGCAAGTTATCACATATATCAATCTGACCCGTTGCTTGTCAAATATTGTGACTCTGTGCTGTTAAACAAATGTGGAAAGACACCGGAACAGATAGCGAGTTGTGACATGCGAGTTGCGACTTGCGAGTTGCGAGTTGCTATTTTGGCCTAGAATCGGGAGCGAGGCAGTGCGTCTCTTCTTGCCGCCGACACTGGCAATGCCAATGTTCAAAGGCAAAATCACACTTCACGCCTGATTTGCATTTGCTTGCGACCCGACAAACATGTGCCGATGTCGGCATTGGTACACTCAGAAAAAAACATTGAAATAATTTGTAAAAACCAGAAAACAAATTTCTAAAAATTACAATGACTTGCCTAATATAATATCGCATATATAATATACATATGACAATGCCAAAAAAAATTGTGTTTGTTTTTTTTTATTTTTAGAAATGTTTTTAAAAAACAAGCTAAAAAAAATATATTTTTTTGGTTTTGAATTTTAAAATATTACGAAAAGGAAATCTTTTCTTTAACGAATATACTTTCTGAATGTGGCGCTAAAAGTATGGCTTATTTCTAAAAATTAAGTCAATTTTTTTTCTCAGTGCATGAATGTCGTGATTTATAACATGCGATTGGACTACGATGGTGCTCAGGCCAAGCGCAATTTTAAAATCGATGTGGTGCGTAATAATAACTGTTGCGAGGAGCAGAGCAAGCCACTATTTGATTTTACCGGTTTGTCGGTCTCATCCAAGATGGCCGCAGCGAGCACTCCATCACAACCACCACCACCACCAGCAGCAGCACCATCAGCACCACCAGAGTATTTTGTTTTGGGGTTGGAATCGGCACCGGCCGTCATGATACTTATGGCGAGAAAATGAAAAATTCGATGTCGCCATAAACATTTATTGCTACTTTGGGAAAACTCGATTACAGCCGCTCACCCCCCGCCCCGCCCCCGCCCGACACACTCAGCACCCCCACCCCCATCCCCTCATGTGCAAGGCGCAGCCGCCATTTTATGAGGCGCGCCTAGGCACTTATGGCATCATCAGGACACGACACATGCCACAACGGTCCAGCATGTATTGAGTCCCCGCAGAGCGGAAGGGGATTTTGTGCTTAGTCAGGATGCAAGTTGGAGACGGGCGGGGGTGGAGGGTGGCAAGGAGGGAGGGTGCACATACGAGTACTCGTATCGACAGCAGTTTTATTGAAGCTGGCACTCGGCAAAATGTATACAATTTTCATTTTTATAACCTTTACTCTTCAGTGCAGGACTGCAGCCTTCGCGGCCAGCAATAAAATGTGCAAAATGTTCGCAATCATAAAACTTTACGATCCCCAAGCACCCAAATTGGGTTTGTCCATAAAAAAGTTTTAAGCGAAAACAAAAATGGAAATCGTTTGGAATTCAGACTAAAGTTCCTGATCACGCTGGCAAAACTTGTCATTTTTCACTTGAAACATGAACAAATATATTTCCCTTTCAATTTTCACCAGCTTCTGGATTGTTTTTGCCATCGCTGGCTGGCTGATTGCGTTGTTCTTTGAGGAGCGAAGTCTGATCCGCTGCTGCGTCCTGCTGACGGCCGTCTGCTGCTGGATGGTCTGGCTGATTACCTTCCTGATGCAGATGAACCCGCTGATTGGCCCACGTAGTGACCAGAGAATGATCCTGGGCATGGTCTCATACTGGGACAACTCCTACATGCACAGCGAACATGACCCCTAGCAATGGTCGACAACCTTTTGACCTGTCTCACAGCGGAATAATTGGTATATTAATGTAATTATTATGAGAGACATTAATAATTGATTGCACTTTAGGATGGGGAACAGTTCCATCCATTGAAATAAAGCCTATCTCTGTCGAAGAATATGAATCGAACAAGTCTGCGGCATTATGAAGCAATAGTATCTGATGAGCCGTACAAGTTTGTATCTAGACTTTCCTTTGGTTGAGAAATCTTTTGAATATTTTGTATTTAAATGTGCATTGAAGAATCATGAAGAAGGTGACGAAGGACCATTAAAAATTACTTCTTGAAAAAGTGTAATAATGTATCTTTCATAAGAATGTATTTATAACAGACAGGACACTTATATAAAATATAGAAAAATATATATATATACTATATATCATATAAAAAAAGCTTCAACAATTATAATATATTTGTTACACAATGCTAATTGTAATATTAATTTAAATCAGAACATAATCTTGATGAAAGTAATACCAGTTTGTCTTAAAGGTCCTTATAAGAAGTTGAGCACAGACGAAGCATCGTCTTCTCTATTGAATGACATAAACTTTGTCATCGAACTCGGACTAGACAATGAAAGAACGACAAGCTACTGTAGAAACACAGAGTATCAAGGACTCACATGACATAGAAGCCCTCAACCCAACAAAGATTCTCGCATTTGTGCAGGAGCTGGGCTTGATGGAGGAGCTGTAGGCTCAGAAGGAGGCACAATAGATCTAATAGGTCGCAGTGCAGGTTCCCCAATTTATAATAATAAACAATATCAAATCTCAAACTGTATCAATTGACGATATACATATGTATCTAGTAACTTAAAGTTTCTAGTACCAGATAAATACACTTCATATTCGAATGTGCAACCAGATTCAGAGGTCAAAGATTCTCTTTTTATTTACAATACAAACGAACTGATGGCAAACATGATCCAGATATAGTCGGATTCCACTAGGCCCACAATTCGTAAGTTCACATTCTTAACACTTATCAAATCCTTTAGCTGATCTGCTTATTTCAATTTATTTTTGCGAAATTAATAATGATAATTATTTATAATTTTGGATGTGTATGACGCTTATTGATGAATTTAAAAAAAAAAAAAAAAAAAACATTAAATTAAATTATATAATTCGTTTTACCTGGAGTTTAAGAAAATAAGATTAAGAGATGCCAACTGTTATTTAAAAATGTTTGATTACGAGCATGAATACTCTTTCACTCTTGATGAGAGCGCATTTGAAAATGAGCTCAGTTTTCGGCCTGGTGGGACTGTGGATTTGAGAGTCTTTGGCAGAGGATTGATTTGGTGAGGAGCTGAGGCGAGAGCAGGAAAATAACGAGCTCGGTCAAATGTTTCAGGACAAGCTAATCCTGCACTGTCACACCCAAATTGACTCGTAGAAATCACATCAACTTTATTTACAAATTTTTCATTTTAGTTCATAGCATTTTCGACAAATGCGTTTCTAATTGTACAGTCACATAAGATACTGGATATACAGTCCGATCGCAATATTGTTCATATTTTGTAAGCTTATCGTTACAATACTGTACGAGCACCAAGTTCAATATTCTCGTTAGTCATATATTGTACAGTCTTTATAATTGTTAGCTCGATAGTTTCCTATCAACATGTTTGCGGTTCATACTAAAGTATTTACACTTACAAATACCATCGATAACCTATGTATACATATATCAATTTATTTCATAATTTATTTAATTTCGAATGTTTTCCATTCGTAATATAGAAAATTTATACACATTATCAGAAAATAAAAATATTGTAAATATCAGGTATAAAATACAAGTCGCCAAATGTTGTGAATTTTGTAAGTATTTCCCAGTTAATATAACACAATATAAAATTGTCCAATTTTGTGCAAACATATTTTTACTTATTTCTTATAATTAATACGGCTTCAACCAGTTTATCTGCTATTGATTTTTATATATGCCCGATATATATATATATATATGTATTCCTCTTATTGGTTGTTTTCGGGTTTTTCCATCTCTAAATTTTATTATTATTAAAGTTTATAATTTTAATTCAGAAAAACTTACCATTACCGAAATATCAATTTTACCACACCCGTCATAACTTCATTTTGAATTTCGAAAAATCTTGTCAAAAAACTTAAAATACTCGGTGCGAAGAATATATACATATGTATTTTTATTGTCGGTGGTTTTGGAAAAATTGTGCAAAGCCGAACAAAATTAATTATTTCAAAATTAAAGAATACTCAAAGTAATATTTTTGTATCCAATAGCATAAGTGGGGAAGTACATCTAGTATATAAATTCTATGTTAGCTTCTCGAGCCTCGTCCCGAACCTTAAATATTTGCTGTGCAGGTCAGAACTGGAATGATTTCCAGGCAGATTTGAAAATAGTTTCAGCAACTTATTTAAAGCTTTGACCTTGACAACAAGGAACATCCAGTTAATTTATCTATTTGTAACGGGATATTTAATTCTCATATTCCATAAGGGGAGTATCCTATATGGTCCCTTGTTTAAATATTTTACATGATTTTCCCAACTGACGTCATTGGTAATGGAAAATAAAAGTATTTCAATCTTTTAAAAATATGCAAAGTGAAAATATTGAAAACAAGTTTAAGTTTCATATACTCAAACAATTATATAGCTTGGAAAAACAAAAAATAACAAAACAATGAGTGTAAAACATGAAGGGTCCACATGTTGCTGACGAGTAGATGCTCCAGTCCCTAGTCGTTGTAGCAACTAGTGTCTCTGTTGAGCTGCTGCATTACCGTCGGAGATGTTGCAAGGCATCTTGTCCTGCATAACCCGGACAATCCTTACTCTAGATTTTGCAGCTATTTGCCTGAATGGAGTTCCATTTGTCCGTGCTGAGCTTAACTGTAGCTGAAGCATGTTCCGATTGGTTTTAAAAGCGCAGCTTTTCGTGGAATTTACCAGGTGGCACCTAAGTGGATCTACGTACACTCAGAAAAAAGATCACTCTGATTTTTAGTAATACTATTGGCGCTAAGGATAACTCAACTTATTATTCATTTAATGTTTTTCTAGAGGTTTTTCTTTTCCTTAATCTCAAAATCTAATTTAGAAAATTTAGAAGAAAAAAAGTGTCATTTTCAGTGTGTTTTTTGTCGCTTTATTATAAATAAACAAAACTGTTTTAAGAATTCACCAAAAATAAACATTTTATATAGTTTGTAAAATCGTAATCATAATCATAATATTCGAAATTATATAGTTTTGAAAATTACAAACGATTTTAGAGCGATTCGAAGCCGAATGAATTCTCACTGAGCTACACGGATTCTTAAGCAGACTCCAATATAACAGCAGAGCCAGTAAATTTCATTACTTGTTTCTTAATTTCAGAAAGGATTTTTTAAAAAAATCAACGGTTGAATTTATACTTTTTGGAAATGCATTTCTTGATAAAATATTTCCACTCCCATGCAAGGGTTGTTTCAGACGGTAAACAGCTAAAACCGGAACAATAAACAATGCGCCGATTCCATAATTATCAAAGAAATATTTTTTCTAATATATTGGAGAAAGTAGACAGCAAACTTGTCGATCTTTTGAGCTATTCAGATTTTGGAATCGCCAAAATCACTGCTGTGATTAAATGCTAACCATGGAATTAAAAATCAACACCAAGAATATCATCCACCTCAATAAAAGAGCATTGATAACGCTGCCGTCGTTGGGGTCGAGCTATTTGAGCCACATAATTCAAATCCCTGACTAGACTAAGATACAAATTTTACAGATTAATTTCTTCAGCTCCAGTGAGCGGTGTTGCCAGATCAAAACAATTAAAAACGATTCAATCAAAAATTACCGATAACAACAAAAATTTGAAACCTTTTTAATATCAGCTGATGCAAATAATTTAAAACAGCTCTTCTCATTGTTATTTGATTATTATTATTATTATTATTATTATTATTATTATTATTGTTATCAGTTTTTAAACAGCTTACGCATAAAAATTGTTGCAAAACGCCACCTATGGTTTATTGCACATACCAACACTTTTCATATTAGCAAGCGCACAAACCAACTTCTGTTTTAAGCCTGTCAATAACTGCCCGCTCTAAAACTCAAGTTTTATGGCAACAATCCGAATAAACTGAAAAGAATTTCTTTTAAAAAGCAATTATTTTCGGCAGCCTTAAGATTCACTTCAACGTTGTTATAAAATTTTATATCTTAAGGAATTATGTCTGTAGAAGCCATAAGTTCGACGTTTATTATTTTAATTAATACATATAAACATTATTCAGAATCGTGGAAAAGCAAACAGTTTTTTTCACTTTAGAAGAAGATTTTTGGTAGTCAGACGAACAAGGTTATATATCGACTCTACTGTTATCAAGAATATATTTGCGAATGTACAAAACAATATACATATTTTTTTTTTTGTGTTTATTTATTTTATTGATAGCATTACAACACAACAAATAATAAACTATATTACTTATTATTAAAGACACCAGGTCAAGAATGAATAAATGAATTAATATAACAAAATAACATAAAACATACAAATGAATGCATATTTGTATATAAGCCGATGTTTCAAAAAAACAAGAGCGCACCAAACATCAATATCTAAAAATAAAATAAATAAAGTGTGCAACAATATATTAATAAAATAACTTGCATTAAATTATATGAATGAAATATATATTTTTTAGAAGACTTTTTAAATAATAAATAAATATTTATGTCTAAAAGCTTTGAATTATCTAATAGCATTTTAGAGATTTTCCGCGAACTAAACATATAAAATATTTACTCTCCAGCAACACTCATCTCTCTATCTCTCTCTCTCTCCTTATTACTATTAATGTGCTCCGTAGCAGCAAGAACAATACAAATATTGCTCAGCTGTTGCTACTGCTACTTACTTTAACAGAGCATTAACAGAGCATTAACAGAGCTAAAAGAAATATTGCTCTGCTGTTGCTACTGCTACAAACTTTAGCAGAGCATTATTATTATATTGAGAGCATATATTTAGTTGTAGCAATAACAGAACAAAACAAGAGCTCCCAGAATGCTGCTGGAGCTGATACGGAAATAGCTGTCAATTACAGATTAAGTCTAAAATAGATATTCACCTGTAATAGTTTGCTTTGAAAGGCCCAGCCTTGTTCAAACCCAGGAATTTGGACTGCACTGAGGTCAGCTCGGTCAGATTGGCATCAAAGGACGACAAATGCAAGCTGGCCACATATTCATCTGTTCAAGTCGATAAGCATATAAAAAGGACTCTCAATCATATTTTTGATTGACTCACCCATCTTCTTGGGCAGCAGATACACGTCGGACTTGTATCGGCCGGGCGATGAGAAGAGCTCGATGAGCGCCAGTGCCTGCGTCGCGGAGGCCACAGACACAACAAAGGATGAGACGGTGGAGCAGGACAGATTAACCAGACGCCCCTCGGCCAGCAGAATGATCATCTTGCCGTCCGGCCAAATAATATGATCGACTTGGGAGCGTACACGCTGCCAAGTCATCTCCGGTGTGTGCAGGCTGCCCACATCGATCTCGGAGATGGCATGCCCCATGTTGCACACGATGCAGCCGTTCTTCATGCGATTCATGTGCTCACGAGTGACGACATGCTTGTTGCCGGTGGCACTGACCACCACATCCACGTTGCGAACGACCTCCGCCAGACGCACCACTCGGAATCCGTTCATCGCCGCTTGCAGTGCACAGATGGGATCCACTTCTGTTATGTAAACGATGCAGCCCTGGCCACGCAGCGCCTCAGCGCAACCCTTGCCAACGTCCCCGTAGCCACAGACCACAACCTGCTTCCCGCCAAACATGATGTCCGTGGTGCGCTTCAGACTAGTGCAAAAAGTATCATAGGAAAGAAAGTTTTTCTTGTTTTTAAAATTAATTTCGAAACATAAGATAATAATAATTTGTAAAAAAAAAATTGGAAAGATTTGCCCTAAATCGACAATCCCAAATGGTATTTAATTTATTTTTTAGCAATGTTTTCTGCAATTCTATTTATTTAAAAAATATCTATTCTGAAATGCAGAAGAAGGTAATACAATTTAAGAGATCGTCATTAACATTAGAGTTTAGAGATCGAGTAGCTTTGTGAGAATTGCCGTAAGGTCTTAAATATTTTTCAAATTATGAATTTAAAAATGATCTCAAATTTTTGAAAAACTGAAATTTTAAAATACTAATTTCGAATTGATAAAAAATTCAGTAAATGAGTACCTTTAAATAAAGAAAAGGAAAACTCTGCTTTTGGAAATACACTTTCTGAATAACTAGATAAGTTGCCCGTAGAGTCAAAGGTAGGGCTAATTTCCTAAGGGGTCTTTTTTATCAGTGTACACTCGATGTAAATATATATACCTGTCCAGGATGGAGTCGCGACCTGTGTAATAGGTATCGAACTTATTTTTTGTCACCGAGTCATTCACATTTATTGCCGGCACGGTGAGTTTGCCCGCCTTCGACATCTGCAGGCAAAAATGTGTTCGATTAGAGAAATTGGGAATGGGGAGAGGCACTTGGGAGACGCACCTGGTAGAGTCGATGAACACCAGTCAAACTCTCCTCGACAATGCCCTTGATCGATTTAAAGTAATCCGGGTATTTCTTGAGCATCAGATGTGTGACATCGCCGCCATCGTCCAATATCAGATTGGGTTCCCAGCCCTCGCTGTTTATGCACTTGTCCAGGCACCACCAAAACTCCTCCTCGGTCTCGCCGCGCCACGCATAGATCGGCACGCCAGCCTCGGCCAAAGCGGCTGCCACCGCGTTTTGCGTGGAGAAGATGTTGCACGATGCCCAGCGGATGGATGCGCCCATTTGCACCAGTGTCTCAATGAGTACCGCTGTCTGCGCATTGATGTGGGTGCAACACACAATCTTGGCGTTCAACAGGGGCTTATCGGCGGCGGCACGTTTGCGCAGCATCATTATGCCCGGCATCTCCTGCTCCGCAATTGCAATTTCCCGGCGTCCAAAGCCGGCCTTGGAAATATTCTTCACGCAAAAATCAGTGCTGCCCCGTGCGTTGACCTGCTTCACTTCCTTGGGTGAGACAGCGTCCTCCTCGGAGGTTTCTGTGAAGCATGCTTCAAGTGATAAACACAAATAAAAACATATTTAATTTAATTATACTTGGCTTCGATCCTTACTTACTCGAACTATAGGAGCATGTAGAAACGTCGGAAAATCGACGAGCAATCACGCTGGATTTCCTCACGGCAGTCTGTGGTGAGCAATAATCGAAATAATAAATAAATAATAATAAATCAATTTAAAGTATTGCTCAAAATAATGTTTATATATCCAAATTACTGTAAGCAATAATCCAAATAAACAATTTTAACTAAACAAATTTGGCTATTCCAAATCTGATTAGCACATTGTAAGAGCTTTGGTATTTTTCCAAACTTATGGTATAATAATATATAATAATAATAAATGAGTACCTCCCAGTCGGGTGTTACTAACTGCGTCACAATCTGATAGCATTTATTCAATACATTATCAAAATTGGTAAACATCCAATTTTCATATCGCTCCTTATATTATTTATATATTTATATATATATTCCTAATTCAGAGACTATAAATGCTAGAGACTTTAATATAATATATGCTAGAGACCCAATATAACTACAAAAATGTTAAACATGAAGTTCCCATTCGGATGCCAATCCGATTTGACACGCTGGCTTAAACTTTAAAACATCAGTCAACAGAATTATTGGGGTATGGTTTTTCACTTAATAGAACTTGCAATAATTTATAATATACCTTAAACAGTTTCACACCGAAACCGGCCTCGATCCCTATAAGAGTCGAGTATGATAATTGGAATTGGTTAGAGCAGAGGCGCTAATTTATTGAGTCAATTGAGGCGCTGAAAGCGAATCGCAAGACGAATGGATAATCGCGCCCTCATATATACATTTGTCGAATCACATGCCAATATCTTGAATAATTAATTCCACAAATTTGTACTTAATGCATTGCCATCTGCTAACTCTTGTGTACATTTCGATAGCCCTCTTCTGTAAACATTCAAATATAAATCTAAAAATGCCCACACACAAATGCGTCCACGTAGTTAAAGTTACACTCGAAACAATTATATGGAAAGTTTTTCTAGATTTATGGAAAATAACTTTTTAATGTAAAAAGTCGTCCTTTATTTTTTACGCAATATTTTCTTTTATTAGAAAATATACTTCTAGCTGGGGTATAAAAAGTAAAAGCTATAATTTCTTTAAACTTTTTAAATATTCTAGAGATATTTTCGATTATAAACAAACACATTTCTAAAAAAAAACAAGTAATGAAATTTGCCACCTCAGTTTAGTTTGAGTTTATAATCGACGTAAATTACAAAATTATTAAATTATATATAAAAAATGATATAAATCTTTTATCTGCAAATACTAATTATAATATACCAGAATTTTGAAATCTTTTTTCTAAAATTAAGTTAAGAAAATAAAGAAATTTAATTTTTTAACAATAAACTGGGCTACACTTGGCGCCAAAACTATGGCGATTTTCTAAATTTTAGTTCGAATTTTTTCAGAGTGTATGTACACACACTTACACATGCACATGCGCACAGGGGAGTATACCGTAAATCACCAAAGCTTCTGCTTTATATCTGCTCTGCGAAGCTTGAGAGAACTTTACTCTGCTCTGTGTTTGCCAAAATGTCACGTGCGTTCGCATTGAATATAATAATGAGTCGTCACTTCTTACTACACTATATCATGTTATTATGTATATGTATATATATATATTCAGTTAGCAAACATTGCAAATGTTACCTTATCAGACAGGCTCAGATCGGCCATTGTTGTCTCCGGCACTTTACTCATTTTAACAAAGTATTTACTGCAAAAATATCGAGTAAATATTATCTACAGCGTCGTTGCCTACGGCGACCTTCGTGAAACTCACTTTTAGACAATATCAAAACTGGTTCTATGTGTGTGTGTTTGTGTGTTTTAGTAATTCCAATATGTTTCAAGATTGTCAACAATCGCCGTAAGTTTTTTTAATCAGCTGTTTCTGATCGCCCACGAGACCAGCTCAACGGATAAACAGTTCTAAACACAAACGAATAATCGAGATCGCCGCGCAGTAGAACTCAATGCACTTTCCTCAGCCGCCGTCTCCGCCTTTTTCTCTACTCTACGTCACTTGTTGTTGTTGTTGTTGTTATTGTTCTGTTTCTATGTCAAGTGTCGAACGTGGAACGTGGAATGCCGACGATGCCGATGCCGATGCCTTCGTGCGCTCTCGACGTGCGCAAACAACAAACTGATTCACATCAACTGGTACTGGTTATGTTTATGGGGAGCAGAGCGATCATATAGATATAAAGAAATAATACAAATAAAGAACGCCAACTGTGAGTGCAGCAGCAGCAGCAGCAGCAGCAGCGACAGCAGCAGAGACAGCGGCTGATAGGCGAGCACACAAAATTGCTCATAAAAGCGAACCAACAAAAGCAAGCATCTTATCTCAGTTGTTCTGTTATCGCTCTCGCACGTTGCGCCCGTGCTTCGGTTCTCAGACCGAGCCGAGGTATTCCTCTGCCGCCTGTCATCTCCACCTGCGGCACCTGCGTCACCTGCTCGGCAAACGGCAAACGGCAAACGGCTTGGCACAGAGAGCGCTTATCATAGTTGACTTGGCTTGCATAGCGGCCGTGAAAATCAATTGTGCTGGATTGACGTAGACATGCACACACATGTTTACTCCATGTCTCTGCTGGTAAATCGCCCTAATAAATACCAGTTTTTGTTTTTTATATTTTAGAATTATGTTGTAAATATTAGAACAAATTTGTCCACAATTTAGAATGACTCGACAGTCCAAAAAATATGGCCATTTTTTCTAACCTTTAGAATTATTTTCTACTATCTTAGCTAGAGGCTAATAGTTTTGAGGGAAGTTAATCAACTCGAGACCAAAAAGTAAAATCATTTTCAGTTTTAAGCCAGTTTTAAACTATGTAAAATGTTTGTGGTATATGTGATGCCTTAAAATACTAAGGCTTAATAATAACATCCTGAAAATTAGAATTGTTTAGATTTTTTAAGCAACATCATTCACAAAAGTAATCTATTATACCATTATCTATAATGCAAATGCAACGAACGGAAAAATTCTTAAAGTGTCTCAGAACATAATTAGAATTTTATCTTATTGTTTTTTTTTTGTCGCTCTGTGCGTTAACTGGGCTAAAACGGTGTCATAAAAGAGAGCGAGTGTTTATTTAGCATGCTGATTATGACATCTGTGCCCCATAAAGCATGTCTGCCTTCTGGAGGTTGTCAATTTCACTGAGATAACAACTGGGATAAAATAAATATTCTCATTTATAAAAACCGATAACTATTTATTTTCAGAGGCTTTTTTTAGAATACACCATCGACTCTATGTATATAAGAGCTAAAGATCTGAGATATTAGATTTAGATTAGATATTTAAAAAATATTTTTAGAAAATTGTAAATAAAATTATATATTTTGTTTTTATATTAAAAGTAAAATTTAAAATGTCAAAAATAATTTAAAATTTTATATAGAAAATATATGGGGATCTTAAAATATAAAAAGATAAAGATATCTTATCTTCAAAACCAAAGTGTTTAATGTTTAATCTTTATTTGAGCACTAATATATGTTTGTCAATTCTGGTGGAATTTCAATTTCTTTCTCTTTTCTTTTTTGTTGGTTTTATTTAATCAAAATTTGCTTTTGATTGTAGCAAATATTTTTGTAGTAAAACATTTGAAAATATTTGTTTTATAATAATATTTTTCTTATGACTTAGCTATGAGAACATTAACTCCGTTCTACAACCGTTTTGTCTTGATAGAGATAGGCCTTGACTCATATTACTCCACTAAGCATACAATGGATATTTTTATGCCTAGTGATTATACTTAAAACTCATCTCTCGACAGATGCATATACATATGTATGTTTCGATGCGGTCATTTCCGAGCTACATATGTATATACTGTACATACAGTGACCCACACCTTATTTTGCACAGTGTCAAAGAAAATAGGCTACTTTTTTACATAATCCTACCTAGCAGGTGGGGAAACCCCAGTGTATTGGGGTCATATATTAATTTAGGTGGTTAATATGGTTACCTACCATCGGTCTTTGGAATTTTTGAAAAATAATGAATGATTATTTTAGGGCAGGCAATTCCTTTTTTTCTTTGACACTGTGCAAAATAAGGTGTGCGCCACTGTATATACTGTAACCAGCAACACGACAGGTATACCAAGTTTCATCAAGATTGCCTTTAAGCTGAGTCAGACTAATAATGCTGATCAAGAATATATATACTCTATGGATTCGGGGAATGCATTGCAAATCTGAAAACAATATTAAAATACCAACTACAAGAGTCAGAGAGAAAGGGAGGGGAAAATGAACAGAGATGGAAAAGAATAAAGAGATAGAAAAATATCTAAACTAATGAAATTAAATAAATGAGTTAAAGTCAAACCCAGTCAGAGATTTCCCGGAGATGTGTTTAAATTGAAAATTAAATCAAAGAGAAAGGTTGGCAGATAAAAGATAAAACACGAGAAGAGGATTGTGCATAAAAAGGGAAAGTTATTAATGGGTCTACTAGGAACAGGAAAGTTAAGACGACCCAAGAGAGAAGTGTAATCTATGTAATTATATTATACTATTAAATTATGTAGGCAGATAAGACTGATAAGATATCTACGGGTAATCATTTGAAGATTACATTTTTAGAGATTGAAAGCTGAAGATAAATAAGCCTTCTGTCTTCACTGACGAGACTCAACTACTGTTAGAGTAGAGTGTGAATAAGGTAGCCATATTTTTAATCTGACAAGTGACACGATTAGGGGGATAAACATGTTAATTTATTTCGACATCCATCGAACAATATCAGAACTGAAATAATATACAACATTCGATCCGTCACAAACTATATGTGATAGAGACTTTTAAACAAATAAATATAACAACTGGTAATTTATGTAAGCTATGCCTGGGTTTAGAGTATCTTTTAGTTGGACACTTTCAAAAAAAAAATCGAACAGAATTTTTTTTACTTAAGTAACCTTATTTTTGTATATATATTTTTTGTAGTTTTCTTTTAAATTTTTATTTTTTAATTTGGGTTTGCATTTTTGTTCTTCAGAAAATAATTTCTTAATTGCAGAAAACATCTGTAAAAAATAAATTAAAAACAAAAGAAAATGTAGCAGTCGTTGCAGGCGTAATCGACTGCGAAATACTCTGATACCATAAGTAATACCAGCTGATAACAGTTAGCAAAGAACACCCACCCTGTAGCCAAAAACTACCGATCTTCGAAGGCGAGTTTTAGTAATCAGTCCGGCAAGTTTGCCTATAAAATTGTGGTAGATAAAGACTTTTGGGAATTTTGGGGGAGGAAGTGGACGTGGCCGCAAAAAATGTTTGGAACAGATTTCTAGTAACCTTCCATCCAAGTTTGGAAGCCTCAGCTTTAAATTGCAAAAGAAATTATGGAGAAAGCCCCTAGCAATCTACATTCCAAGTTTGGTAATTCTAGCTCTTAAATTGCGGAAGATACAGCTTTAATCAGTCTTTTATCATATTTTCGAAGAGTGTTACTAGCAATATTCCTTTCAAATTTGAAGACTCTAGTTTTCAAATTCTGTAAAATATATGGTTTTCTCATTTCACATTATTTCTAAAAACAAGAAAAATTTCTATTGAAGTCGAACTTTGACTTTTTAATCCAAAATATACGCGTTTCTTAAAGCCAAACACTGCTTAAGGGAAATTGCAAAATTGAAAAATCTAAGGGATTCTTTTTTATGCGCCTATAAAGACGGTCAAATTGAGGGTTGAAGGTTGGGGGATGCACATTAAACCTATTTACTACGTGCCGTTCCGCCATTTTAGTCGCCAATGCCCAATGAGTTGAGGGCAGCAAATTTAATTAGATGTCCATTTACCTTTTAGCGTGCCCATAAAATGGAGGAAATCTAATAAGGAGTCCCTAATGAATCATCCACCACCAAATGACGCTGGGGATGCTCTGCTCCGGCTGGGCATTGTTCACACATTCCACCTTCCACTGGCGCAGCATGAATTGAGGGCGTTTCAACATGGTCCGAGACGAAACCCAGTTTCACATCTACGAATTTCATCCGAATTTAATCCCATTGCATTGTGCCCTTCCTGGCAGGAGCGAATGAATCTGCTACCGTCTATTGTCAGTGTTGCGTATTTATAATGACTGAATGTTTTCTGTTGTATTTGTAATAGCCAAATACATTTAACCTTATTTATAAAACAATTTTGAGCGGGTTTCTTCTTCTTTCTCGATACAAGCGAAAATTTTCGTAACGATTGAATAATATTTTGTGATGCAACTTTTAAAGTTTGTTTATTATTAAGTAAAAGTAGTCCAGAAACATTTATTTGAGGACGTGTTCAACAATTAATAGAACTTCGGTTTGTATTTTGAATCATCTCAATTTTGAATCATCCATCACAAGCGAACTGGTTTTTTGTATCCCGGAAATAATACCTTAAGTAATTTGAAATTGACATTTTATATATTTTTTTATAATCAGAAAACCGAATTTTAGAAATTCGCCCTAAAAATTAGATCGTTTGTTTTTGGCTTTTGCAATAATTTTAAATATAAGAAAATATTTTTCTTAAAATTAGCAAGCAAATTATCTATCATTTAAAAATGCATTTATAAAAAGATTAAATGAAAAACTTTATTCTTAGAAAAAAGTAATGCAATTTGCTCTTTCGATTTTAGCTGCTTTCTAATTCATTCTGGAATCTTAAAATGCTAGTGTATAATAATTAATAATATTAACAAAAAGCTAACATCAAAATTCTTCCATAAAAATTAGACTTATTTTTCTACATTTTAGGAAAATCCATTTCTGAGTGGAATTCTCAATTCGACTGTCATTTTGTCGTGCAGTTTCTAACGCAATGTTGCAGAGATCGCCAAAATCCCATAAAGTGTATATATTCTTGATCAACATCGCTAGCCAAGTCTATTGCTATGCGAACTTAGCTTTTAGTTTTGAAAAATTGGGTAACTATATCTTATCGATCCCATCGCAACAATTGATCGAGAAATTAGCCTCTGCAGGAATAACTTTTTTTTTTGCCAAGATATCCGGACTGAACATGTTACGTGTTTAATTAAATTAATCAAATTATCATTGAATCATTATGTTATATAGCTGACAAAGCAACAATCAATCACAATTTTTTCTCCAGCAACTTTTTAAGACAATTTTGAATCATCTGTCACAAGCGAACTGGTTTTTTGTATCCCGGAAATAATTTTGAAGACAAAAACCTTACGCAAATTGAAATTGAAATTGAGTTTCAATTTTTTTATAAAAATCAGAATCTGTTTTTTTGTTGGAAAATTAAGGTGTGTTTCGGCAATATGACTGGTTAGACAAAAAAAACATTAAGATCGGTCAACTATAATATTATTTTATTTTTATGGACAATGGTTCGGCTCTTTACATTTAGAGTAAAATTGAAATATGCCTAAAAAACTGTATTCTTGTAATTGCTTTTATTATTAATAAACAAGATTAACAATTAATTAACAATTAACAACAAAAAAATAGTTACATTAAAATGAGCTAATTTGTTGAATCAGAACATTGCCATTAACCTTTTGGAGAAGCGTTGAGCCTATTCAGTTGAACAGCTAAATCTAAATCTACAAAAATTAATTATAATTTCATTTTTTCAAATTTTGTCATTTTAAATATCTTTATTGTTCAGAGATGAAATAATTTCTTTGCAAACAGTCTGTTTTCATCATCGGCACTCAGGGCCTTCCAATTACGTCTATTGGCATGTAAGCATTATTTACATTTACATTTACACATTGTGTTATAATTAAATCTACTCATGTCTATATACATAAACTATCTTAATACCTTCAAGTGATATACAATGTGCATTCGTATACACATACATATATATAGAGAATATATTATATATATATCGCTTTCACAGTGAGCCGGCCTTTTCCATGAGGTACCAGGGCAGGAAAACAGACGCAGCAACAACGGCTACGCATGTGGCACAGAGGGCTAATGTCGATGATAGATTTGTGACCGATATGTTGTCGGCTTTATGATCCAGTTCCTCGTTCGGATGCTTTTCAAACTCCAAAACCTCCACGTCGAATCGGAATCGTACCTTGGACGATGGCGAATCCTTACACCACACCAAATGGCCGGAAGATTCTCGCCGCTCGAGATTCCATTTCGGATCGTGAACTGCAAAAGTTGACATAAAAACAATATTAAAATAAACTCAGTTATACAAATAAAGCTGATTCCAAAACGAGAGAGCTATACGAGGAGCTACTTCAATCGACACAAAAAATAATGCCGATTTAATTGAGTGATGTCAAAAATAAATTCTAATCTTTAAATTTAAAATTTAAGAAAAATTAAAAAATTTTCTGCGATTTCTAAATACAAAATTGTTTAAATTTTTGTGTCATGGATCAGACCAAAAATAATATAACATTTTTTTTAGTATGAAATACTTGGGATGCCTAAGCATAAAATCTTTAAAATAGTGTACTTAATGATATATAATTGAGAACAAGTTGTATTGAAATCATTACATGTTTATGCAACAACGTTTAAGAAAAAGTGGGAAGAAGTAATGGGAAAAGGTGCAGAAGGACTTGCTATGTACTTCATGCCGATCAATCTTTGCATTTTTGTAAAATTTGTGTGGCATACTTTAGGGCTGCCCATAGAAATACTTTTTTTTATAATGGTCTACACAAGGGGTAATTTGAGTGATTACTTTCCAATGCAGAATAATTTCAAATATTAATGCAAATTTTATTCGTTTATTTGTTTACTTGTTATTCTGAAAAAAATGTTTTGGAAAAGTTGCTAATACTAAAATAGTGTTACCAGATTGTTGGTAACAATTATTTTGCGCTGTACAATTTTTACTACCTTGTAAAGTTTATTACGCATTGAATGTATTGAATGTTCCGACCCCATTAAATAATTTACTCGATCAGATACATAGCCGAGCCGATATAGCCATGTACGTCTCTCTGTTTCTATGAAAACTAATTCCCCAGTTTTGAAGCTATATACATAAAGCTTTACATATCCGTCTGTTTAAGCTGATTTTTCTTGTTTTGTTTGACTTTAAGTATACCACAAAGTGGTTTATCTTGATACATACATCTATACAGAATAATTATATTTATAAATTTGAGAGTTATATTAAATTTAATTGTGAGAAAAGCTAAATATTAGATGAGAATTAAGAAATGTACATAAATATGTTTAATATTCAATATATTTTACAGAGTGAGATAATGCAAATAATGCAATATAAATGAGCTTCAATCTGGGTTTTTTCAATTCGACTATTGATGCTGCTTAGCAGTACGTATGTAAATAAACACGTATTTATATTGAAATAGTATTCATTCTATAAATATATTCACCTGATCCTGTCATTATACAACTTTCCGATAAGAGATTAATCTGAAATATAAGCAAAAGCAATCAATTAGAACAAACAGCCAGAGTGTAAGTGTAAACAAGCAATCAGCTTATAATTGTTATTCAGTTAGTGTGCGGTGCATTGACCTTCATTAGAATGCGCCCATGGAAATTGAGACAGACACCTCGACTCACTACGCGTTCAATGTGAAGCACGACAATCTAATTAAGATTCCATTCATGTAAGCACTATTAAAGCTCAAAACATGATGAGACACTCGAAATTGCCAAGTGGCACGGGCACTGAGGCAACAGGCTAATCACTTTTCTAACAGGTAATTAGTATTTCCATTTATTAATATTGATAAGGGGAAATTATTCATAATCAACATTTTTTTGTCATTCTTTTAATTGTTTGGCTCTCCGCAGTTACCACAATTGAAATTCATGGCTCGCACAATCCACTTGATTCACCATTGATTTTTGTTTACATTGATTTTTGCTGCAACATGTGACACGCAGCCTTGACGCAAGACAGGTGCCATAGAATACAGAATACACAGAATACACTCAGAAAATTTTTTGAAAATTAGGTAGCCGTTATTAAATGAATATCGAAGAAACATTTTTAAGATTTTTTAAATACAAGAAAATATATAAAGAAAAAAATTCTTTCTGAAATCCAGAAAATAGTAATGAAATTTGCTCTCTTGAGTGCTATAATAGAGCTATAGATATATTTGATCTATATTTAGAAAAATCCACTCTGAAATGAATATATGCAAACCCTGGTTTTAAGATAGCCAAAATCTTCCATTTTCGAAATATACTTTCTGAATAATCATTGGCACCAAAAGTATGGCGAATTTCTAAAATTCAGGGCGATTTTTTTTTTGAGTGCATTTGCAACGCACAATGCGCAAAATACAACATCAATATTCAAGGGAGTATCCAGATTTTTTGTAAAGGGGGAGGGGCTGAAACGTAACTTATTAATTTTTGTTTAGACCTAGTTGCATACACTGTAAGGAAATAATAAATAGTTTTCGATTTGTCTACGTAATGTTGTCAATTCATCAACTGATAGCATGATTTGCATATATAAAATAAATATAAATATAAATAAATATATATGTATATAGTGTGTTAGTTACTAGTAATTGTACATATATACATTTGTAGATTGAATAGATTTACGTGACAAAAATATATTAACACTTTGTAAATTGTATTATTAATTATTTCTAGGTTGGAAATCACGATGTTTAGCTCCAAAAATATAAATATAATAAAGAGCTGGCGTTTTACTATTTGAAAACAAACTTTTTGTTTACTCTTTGGCGTTGATTGTCTTTTAAGACGACTAATTCAAATTAAAAAACAAAAAGTGTCAAAAGCCACATTTTAAGAGGCGACAACAAAATTCGTTCATAAGAAATGCGTAAATAGTTACGGAGGCTGCATCAACAGAATTCTTCACGATAAAAATGACGTAAGACAAGGAATATTGTGACATGTACACACAAATACATACACACACAAATATATATATATATGTAAATGGGTACAGCTGCGGAAGAAATAATAGCAACAAAATAACTTTCTTTGTACATTAAAAAATAAAACTGAATCCGAAACGTTGAGTAAAGAAAAGGGCTATTCTAGATTTTTTGGTTCTTCAAAACATAGTTTGTTAAAAAATATAAAGTCGATCACAAAACTAGCAGTGCTATTAGAAAAATTGATGTAATTACATGAAAAAAAAAACTGAACCGTTAACATTACTTAATGAAAAAGATTATTATAGATTTTTATTTTTCAAAAAATATTTTAGTAACAATAATCTTCACGAGCCGACAGCAAAAACAAAGTTAAATACCCCCAGAAACCTTATAAATATTTTGGAAATTTTTTAATTTAAATTAAAATTTAATTTAATCTATTTTTAACTTGTTGTATGTAAGAAATGAATACAAAAATTTTTAAGATGAGAATTTAAGATGTGAAATGTAAATATTGAGCTGCTTGGCATATATTAGCATTAACTGTATTTATAGAAAAATTAAATCTATATAAAAATCGAGGTTTAATTCTTTTAAAAGTTAAATGGGGAATTATTTGCTGCATTTGGTGGTTGCCCTACATCCCCTCGAGAGTCTTATTCATCATACAAAAAAATTAAAGCAAAATTCATAAAAATAGGTTAAAGTCATAACTTAACCACTGAATTTATAATTTATACAGGCGCTATTTTTACTTCCCGCACTGTGTGATTAAATAACAGCAAGTTCTCACTAGCGGCAGAGCACAGTGTAACAAAAGTTATTTGCATAGGCTGAGCTTACGAGCTGAAAATGCTGGACGAAAGAACTTGACGATATTTCAAAAATCAAAAAAGAGCTATTTGCAGCACGCCGAAGTTTAAATACCCTTGCAGATCGGAGCTCCACTCTGTTCGCATTTGAATTTAATTATTTACTTTGACATTTTAGTTCAGATAAATTAGGTTAGGTTGCCATGGCTGGGACAGGGTACCCAAAAAAAGGGGTTCGCATTATTCCGCTCAATCTTAGATAACTAGGAACATAAAAATGACTCAAAGAAAACCGTAAAATCAATTACCAATAATCCGAAACAGCAAAAAACAAACTTAAATTGCGAACGTGACCGAATCGAATTTTTACCACGTTCGAAATCGAAAATTGTTACATTATAATATATAACAATCGGTATCATATCACAAACTTGATAATATTCGATTTACAAATGATAAACATTATATTTATTGTGACTTATTGCCGACGGTAATCAAATTATCGATTTGAGGGAAATGGAGGAAGTTATCAATAAAATACAATAAATTACAATAATTATTATGTAATAACTTATTTATTTATGCCACATGAAGTAAATTTACATGCAGCCGCAGAGCCAGATTTGTTTTTCACAATGTTAAAATATTAAAATGTTAGATTGCGTCAGCTTGTAACGCCTCTCTATTCGGTTTTGGAGCGGTTATTAGATTTATATATATTCCCTAAATATAATAGTATATTCTCTTATTTTGAACAATCTAAAAAATTGAGCCAATGACATGAAATTTGAGTATATGTTTTTTTTAACTAAGAAATCAATTAAGCGAAAATCTTGACATTAATTAAATCAAGAGTTGAATAGCATTATAAATATAGCTCGGATATCGGCTTACTTTGTCGAAGATGTAGAAATGTGAAGTTCAACTTCTAAGACTAAAAAGAGTAAATCAGAAAAAGGCATTTTTAAGTTTTAGTGCAGAATTGATTAGAACTCGGATTAAATTAAATAAAGATCAGAGCATTTTGGGAATATAAATTTTTAACTATTATAAAAAAAATGCTTAAACCGGATATTTTCTCGGAATACTTCGGAAAAGGGTATTTTCAAGTCTTAATGTAGAATTAAAACCAACTGCATTGAATATAACATTGTTTCAGAAGCAGATCTTATAGACACATATTTTAAATTGAGAATTTTTATATACATATATAAATATATATATATATATATATATATATATATATATACATTTATATGTCCTCGTACATCTGTCCGAAAATCTAATATGTTTACCTGTTTTAATGATTAGCGACCTTCGGGCATTTGCGGTTTTTAGTGGGTTTCGTTTAGCTCAGCGGCATTCCGGTTTTTATTATTTGTGAACTTTTGCTGTTGTTGTTGTTGTTGTTGTTGTTGTTGTTGCTGTCACTTTCAGCACAACTGGGTACAAAATCGTACGTGCAACTTTGGCCGGTGAGTTTACACTAAGTGCGAATTAGTGTTTTTGCTCACAAATTGCCCACGCGTCCCATAAAAAGTCTCTGGACTTTGAGCCAATTGCGCACCTTTAGTGCTTGTTTTTATTTATGTACGTAACTAAATATATATCTCTGTATAGAGATAGAGGTGTGCTATGAATACTGGCACTCAAGACCTATGGTAACCTTATTTATTAATTTAAAGTCGATAATATAGTATAAAATAGATTAAATTCAATTAATATTAAAGCGTAATAAAAAAAAAAAATTTTAATTTTAATTTTAAATGTCAAGTCATTTAATACGTATTTTTCAATATATCTGCACGAAAAAGATTAACAGTAAAAAGTCCGTAGAAGCCTTCACTTCTATTTTTAGGTTTCTTTTTCCATGACAAAGCTTCGTCTAGATTAGTTTAACTAATGGGTAAATTTATTAACCGCTTGTGGGTTTGCACATACATACATTACTTTATGTTTTTATTGGCTGTGAACTAAGGAAGTGACTAATTCCTAAAACTAATCGCATACGTATTTATATACTTATGAACTTTTTATACTCTCGGAAGTACAATACAAAATGACTCTTTATGAGGAAAAATATCCAATATTGAATAATTAATTTATTTATAATATTTATTAATTTGGAGTGCATTTAAATAATGCTCTACTCTTAAAGCACTCCTTTTCTGAGTGTTAATTACATATTGCCAATTCAGGCCGAATTTCCTCTTCAAACTACCGCATTTGTCTCTACAAACACATTTTTTATTATATATTATTATTATATGATTAGTCTGATTGGGTTTTTTCTGGGTATTCCCTATCGTTGAAATAAATGTGGGATTACTTTTTAATACCCTCAGATTTATTATACTCTTTATTTTATATATAAATTTTTTTATAAAATTAAAAGTTTAATTGCCGTATTTTAATTGTATATAATTTAATTTGTAACTTTAATTTTAAATTAAATCTTTATTTCAGAAAACCTTTTATAAAAAGGTAACCATATATTTGTCAATCAAAATATATATTATATTAAATATTATATTGTGCGATTTTATGGTTAATTCATTCAAAATATACCTTACGAGCAGATATAATTTGGTTTATAGTTTTATTTTACATAAAGTTAAACTTAAGTTTCCCTACATACGGAATTAATTTCTCTAAACAGCGAACACGATGTTTATTTAGACAGAAACTTTAAATTAATTTAATAAAACTATCAGCTACAAACTTTAAATTTTCCCATATTCCGGATTGATTGACTGAAGCAATGGTATCGATTTACACTTTTAAACAAAGACTTGAAATTTAGGTCAAAGCCACAGAGACGAAAAGAAAACTTCGCCCACGCAAAGTTAGTGTTAGTGTCTTTCATACTTGTGGCCGCTTTTACGTCTCTAAAAAAATGACAACTTTGAACAATTCAGCTTCAAATCAGTACCAACGATTTTACATATTTCCATAATATATAAATATATATGTATATGAATATATATATTTTCATTTTGCATTTTGTCACATTTCACATTAAGTGAAAAAAATGACAAAGAACTGTCAGCTTGTTTTTTTTGTTCTAATCAATAAATTCGCTCACCCCTCCTACCCCACGCCACTACCCTTCCCAAAATTATATCATTTGGCAAAAACAAAAAATAACCTCAAAAACAAAACAAGCAAGCAAAATGAACTCTGGAACTTATACAGTTAATGTAGGAAAGTAGTTCATTCATATTATACATATGCGTATACATACACACACACACATACATGCACATCTACATGCAAAACGAAGCGTTCTTTGTTCCAGCAATCAAGGCTTTAATTAATATACATATACAAAATGTATGTATGTATGTATATGTTTGCTTATATTATTTACTTTACAGTAATTTTGATATCAAATTGAATTATTTTGCAAAAACAATTAAGCCAAGTTGAGCACTAAAACAAATGAAAGGTAAACACGCGCCAGTTCAACATCTAATGATAAGAGTACAAGTACCTCTTTAAGTTGATTGATTAATGTAGGTATATATGTAAGTACTCAACATATAAACACACACACACACTCACATCTACCTATATACATGACCTACGTGGCTTCTGTTTCACAGAATTCATTTGCACATACATACGTTCACAAACTGACACACACAAAAATATGTGTAAGTAAAGTGGCGCGACCATCAACTTATGGTAATAACTGTCAGCGCATAACACGCAAATAAATATGAAAAAAAGTTTGTTATTGTTATTGCATATGTGCAGATGCACACAAACATATTTATGTAAGCATACATGTAAACATACAAAATACACACATACACACACACAAAGTGACGTGACGTGTTTTATTTTATTACCGTTTTGATTTGCTGGCCGTGAGCAGCTCACACACTTATTCAATTTTCCAACAGCTGATGCGCACACATACACCACTGGCACAGGCACATGCATATGTATGTTGTATAAGTGTATTTACGTAGTAATTGAAGAGGAGTCGATTAAAGTCGATCTTGGATTTGCTATGTGCGCCTGCGTAAATACGAACAACTCGCCGCGCCCAACTATCGAGGTCTAAGCATAGACATAAACTGACGCTAGCATTTGCAAGCTAGAGCAGCGACAGCCCCAACGCTAGCTGTGAGCGAGAGAGAGAGAGAGAGCGAGCTAGCGAGCAGCAAGAGCGAGAAATTCAGACTGACTGTTTGGAGGCTCGGCTCCATAGCAAAATACCTTGCATGTTAGGTGCAGCAAAAGCAGCTGCTGCCATGACAGCCAACAACACTTGACAACACTGCTGTATGTATGTAGGCATATATACAGTCGTGGAAACAAAACTAGTACCCCTAAGCAGACAACACATAGAGGCGTAAAATCGACAACAAATTATATCAGGTTTTTCTTAGTCTAAGGGCAAAATTTTTTCCAGAGCTCAGCGAGTCCAAAAATTTTGCAGGGTTCGCGTGTCGAGCAGCGAACGCAGGTAATAATTTCACTTGACTTCGTGGTGTTGTCTGCTTATTGATAGTACACTATTAGCCAAAAACACTTTACAATACTGTTTGATTTATGTATTTACTCTAGTTTACATTTAAATCTTTTATAATTTATGCAACATTTTATTAGAAGTCTTTGACACTTTGATACAAAAATAAACATTAAAATTTGGCGAACTGCCTGTCTCAAAATTTCAAATAAATTCTACTTAAGACTATGGTCACTAATACAATACACAATACACAAGACAATACAATGTCATTAGAAAACAGACCTACAAATGACAATTTTATCCAAACAAATATGAAAATAGATTCTTTCGCACGGATTCTTATATTACTCGTACTAAAAATTTAAGTAGTCGACAGTCACAAAATTAATCGAAAGTTAAACTAATGGGAAGTAAATCAAATAAAATCTATTTCAGATCTACAAAACTTATTTTTTCTTTTGTCTAGTCTGCAAGGTCCATATTGTCTAGTGGAAATCTTTAAAAGGGTATCATTGTCTCGACATGCGAAATAGTTTGTTCGAACAACCGTCTGCGCACAGAGACATTATCCCGTTGAAACCTATCTTTGCATGCATGCGTGTATGTGTGCCCATCGAGAAACAAAGAATTTGGATGTCGAGACAATGATACCCTGTTTTAGATTTTCCCAATACATTTTGTGGGCTGTGGTTACAAAATGTATGAACAGTTAAGCCACCCCACTTTACGAAAGGGTCTGCGCGAGCCGGTAGCAATATAGCTGTTTTCGCACACATTCATAACCCATTACGATCTAATAGAAAAGGAAAGAAAAATTGTAACACTTATTTTGAAGCATCTCCATATATTAATATTTATTAAGAATATTAATATTAATTCTCAGTATTTCAACAAACTAACTAGTATTTTAAATATTTAAGGTTCGTTGCTATCTATTTATGGAAAGGGACAAAACGACGGAATATGCAAAATAATTCATTCCCATTCTTCCAAATCAAAGTATACAAATTTTAAGCGTAACCTCTGCCAAGATACTTATTCCTTTTCTTCCAGTGTTGCCTCAACTAATCCAGCACACACATATGTAAATAGCCAGACGCAACGAATTTAGATTTCTGGACTGATCGCTGTTAAGTCCACAAAGAGCTTTGAGCTATGTGCAGACAAATGTATGTACAAATGTACATATTTTTAGGTACCATCTCAGATATGACAGGAATTCTGCCCAACTGCGATTGTAAAGTAATAAAGCAACGCGGAGATAGAGTATAAACAAAGACAAAACACTGGCTTTTGAACAATGAGTTCTTCCTATTTGTGTCTGTTGTTGTTGTGTAAATGTTTTTACGATTATTGCGATTGTATACGGCATGCTGGGATGAGTATGTGTGTGAGTGTGAAACTGTGTTGTGTGTGCATTTCTGACAAGAAGCACATTTGTATATGTGTATATATACGGTATTCCTCAGTTGGATTGCGATTGCCATTCCAGTCTGCTGCAAGCACTCGACCAAAGACCACCAAAGCGAGCTTGCGCCTGATAAATGCATTCGAGATTCCAGTAAAGAGTGGAAGTATTTCCAGCATGTCTGAAGAATCTACATCTGGCCGCTCGCACTCAGAGGATCTATCTAGGTAGCTAATCTCACTCATTCGCTCACTGGAATAGCCACTCAATTTATAGGTCGTTCTTTTTAATCGCTTGCACTCGCACACAGTAACAATTGTCGCTTGGAAGAGGTGCTGAAGAAGTGTGCGAACATCCAGTCAATGGAATCGCTCACTGTTAACGACTACAACGACGTTTACATCGCAACACCTGCAGAAGAAGGAGGGAAAATGATCTCGTCCAGTACTCGCTACTCCTTCAGCGGGTTCATATCGACGTACAGCAGCTGCGGCAGCGACGACCTCTTAACGGATATCGTTCTCGAGGATGACAATCGCATTTCTCTGGCCTACGAAAATCTTTGCACAATTCCTCGGCGATTAGCCGACAAATTTGCTGCGCAGACCAAATTCCTGGATCTGAGCTACAATAAATTCCAGAATCTGCAGTTTCTTGCGTTTTTCGAAGAACTCGATACGCTTATTTTGGATCGCAACAGCAATTTGGATGTGAACACTTTTCCCTACCTGGCCAACCTAAAGATTCTCTGGTAAGTCGACAAATTTCAGATATTTGTTATGCATGGAAAGAATTATATATGAAGATATATATATATATATATTTAGATATATAGATGTATATTTATAAATAGATTTCCTTATCATTTTCGCCAGGATAAACAATTGCGATATCTGCAACATAACCGACTGGATTCATCGCATTGAGCGACATTGTCCCATGCTGGAACAGCTTTCCTGCATGGGCAATCCGGGAATTCAGACAGTCTTCAAGAGTCAAG
Source organism: Drosophila kokeensis (assembly GCA_035042145.1). Classification (NCBI taxonomy): domain Eukaryota; kingdom Metazoa; phylum Arthropoda; class Insecta; order Diptera; family Drosophilidae; genus Drosophila; species Drosophila kokeensis. The sequence continues at coordinate 2,197,825 of JAWNLT010000376.1, read as the reverse complement.
GCAAATGCTCATCCGCCTCTTATTTCCGGGAATATATACTCCAGGTGCTCCCCAATATCAAGTTCCTCGATGGGGTCTCGCGCTATGCGTTCAGCAATGGAGACATCGACAGTTGGAATTCTAAACCAACAGCTAATTCCTCCTCCGCTTCCATGACTGGACAAGGTCCTGAATCAACCAGCAACTCCGATCGGCAAATTTGTACAAGAACATTGGCATCACCCACGCTCAGCTTCAGGGAATTCTTTCGACTCAAGCCGCTGAAAACAGCCCAAAGCGAAGCTGGTTGCCATAATGAGAATGGATCCTCTACAAACTAAAAAAAAAAAACAGTTATATATACATATATAAAATGTGTGTTGTAGTTCCAGTAAGTTTTTTTTTGTCTTTGACTGTTATTTTTATTCTGTCTTTAACACATATACACATAAATATGTATATATATATATATATATATATATGTATATGTATGTATATAAATGTATATATATATATGCCTTGCTGGACAATCTGCATCAGAGCACTGCACTTGATTACCCTCCCACCCTACCCACGAACAGCCACTTATAATCTATTTGTGTGCATATACAGTTGCGTACAAAATTGTAGCACCACTTCGACGTTATCTTGTACGAATGAAAGAACAAACCGTTAGTTTTGCCATTTTCAATATTAATTCAATTTAAATAAGTTTAGAATGGTGAATAAATTATGTTTTTTTTTTCGTTCTCAATTTTATTCTTCCACTTCTAGAAACGTACTCAAACATATGATAAAAATTGTTGTGAGAATGGTGCTATTAGTATTTTCGCAACTGTATGCCGAGAAAGAGAAATGTATTTGTGCAAAACATGTACGAAACAATGCAAATTGAAATAGATTAAGAGTCGACAGCGTTGTGTATAATAATGAATATTATCTTTCTGCTCACCCGACCTGCAAACAAATATTATTGTATGCTGGACAGCAAAATAGGTGTGAAGACAATAAAGTGTGAATTTTCAAAATAAAGATAAGATTAAATTTGTTTGTCTACCAAAATGCAAGAATTTCATATTAAATGAATTAAAAATGTAGTTTTAATGAACCAAGGCGAAATTTTACCCAAACTTAAAATTTGCAGTTCTAATCAAAAGAATTTGACTGGATTTCGTAATAGCTAATTTTGTTGACTGAAAAAGATCACTTTTAACCAATAAAACGACACGATTATCGGATGCTGATAATGATTTCATGAATAAACCGGTTTCTTTAAAGTGAAAGAAGTTCTGAAACCGTCCAATTGTTGTGGCTCTAAAATTGTACAATTTTATTTGATCTTAGAGATCTTACGCACAAGTCTTCTATCCTCAGTCTTGTAATACTAATTGAAAGATCAGTTAAGACTTCACTCATATAATTTTCTTAATTTTAAGCAAATATTGCACTGTCCAGCTCAACTTAGACTAAAAGCCCAAAAAGTTTTTTATTTTTTTAAGCCAGAGGCTTCTGGTTTTCATTAAAAAACAATGTTGCCAATTTTATAAATGAATGTTGTATTTTGGATATGATATTTAAATTTTATTTTAAAAATTAGCAAAGTTTTCGTCTTGCCGCATAATTTATGGTCCAGGTGAGTATGTTATTTTATACCATATATTACAGAAGTAAAATTTATGACAATGGAAAACTAAATTGGAATCTTTACTGATCTCATCTTTTATATTTAACTTTCAACTTGATATTATAATTATTAATGGTTAGGCATTTTAAAATTGTTGCCTTCGAGAATATTATCAAAATATTCGACTTCCATGAATTTTTTAATCCCTTTCTTAAATCGACCTAAACACTTTGATTAATAATGCTTGGGGCACAAAGTACATCAATTTTTTATTAAATGTATACTGCTTAAGAGTACATTATGGTTAAGCATTTTCCAATTTTAATGTTGCTGAATAATGTTTTGGCAGAATATTTGGTTTTTAAAATCGAACTAAAGAGTTTGATTCACTCAATTTATTGAAATAATACATAAATATGTATTTTAGATGTATATGACGGGTTAGAGGTTAGTGCTTTAAAATGTATAGTCCAATGTTGAAGCATGTTTGGAATAGTTTGCTACGCTTTGACGGGCATTGCACCAATGATAACCTTATCAACAGCCACGGGTCAATTTGACTTGATCTCGAGGCTGCCAAATGCCGAATCCAAGGATGCGATCCACTTCTCATTGTTTTTAATCGTTGAATGCCTTGCAGTGTGGGTCGAGGCCTGCTCCAGAGCCCATTGTGCTAGCTTCTGAGACTCCTTTCGCTTGAAGCTGACCGCTTTACAATTGGCCAAAAAGCTGCAGCACAAGAACAAACCGTAAAGTGCACGCAAATTGTGCGGATTCAGCTTAATCGCTTGGGAGTAGTAAGTGCGAGCTATTTCAACATTCTCAACGCCTCCCTGAAAGTAGATTAATTAATTTAAAGAGTTGAGCCCAGTCGGAGACCCACTCACCAAAGTGTAACGAATGTCAGCAAGACGTTGATGGATTAGATGGCTGTGTGGATTGTGGAGCAGAACTTCCTCCATGCAGAAGGCAGCCTTGCCGTATTCGCCTTCGCTCAAGTAGAGATTGCACAGCTCCTGCCAAGCCTCCTGATCCGACATGAATCTGCAAGGATAAATTTTAATACACAACAATAGATAAGTTAAAGTTAAGTCTGTTACTTTTTCAGATAGGCATTGAGCTCCTTGATGGCATCCATGCGCAGACCACGCGCCTTCATTATTGCAATTTTCCTTTTACGTGGCGCCGCATTTGTTTCGTCCTTCTCGATGATGGCATCCAATACCTCGTTGGCGGCATCATATTGTTCGAGTGCCTCCAGGCGCATCGCTTTGAACTTCATCACGCGCAGACTGCCGGGAAACTCGGCGCTCAGCTGCTTCGTGCACTTTGTGGCAATGTCAAAGCGAGCGGTGTCCAATGCGGCAACGATGACTTGCTCCAATATTAAATGCCGCTCGTTGCCCGTTTTGTGGACTTTGTCCTCGAGCACCGCCACCCACAATTGGACGACTTCCTCACTGTGGCGACCACTCTCCTCGCGCCATTTTCTGAACTGCTCCCGCACATCTACAAATATTCCATTTGTTGTTTTATTAATCTTAATAAGCACACCTCCATGCAGCAATTGGGTCACGGTTTATTGAATCAATTGAGCGGATAGTTACAAGCACTTTTGTAGTTTACTTGCATATTTTATCTATTTACCTGACCAACTCATTTCTTCGTAGTTTAGCGACATTTTAATATAAGCTATTTTATTTTATATATTGTAGAATTTTATACGGGTCAACAAATATCGATAGAATGTATTAACATTGTCAAAAAAATGATTCTCATAATATTCATTCCGATATTTCGTTCTCGATATTTTTAATCGAAATCTGTTTATCTCTGCTTCAGTTCCCGGGGGTAAAATAAGCTTGTATTTTAATAACAATTTGTAATTTTCCAACAGGAGTCGGTTCGATGGCATTTTTAAATGAGATCGATAATTAGCTAAAATTAAGAACTATCCGTAATAAAAAACATTTTTGCTCTTAACGTTTTATGCTAATTGGTCTGGCAACACCTGTTAACGCATCAGTGACAGATCGGAAAACTGCCAGACATCTTTGTTTTGCGCGGCCTTTTTAAAAATAAAATTTATATAATGTGTGTATATAAAAAAATTAATAATAATAAACAATGTGTTTCCTTTTGTCCGCTACACTGCAGCATTGCTGTTAACACTAATTTATCTATCTGCTCAAACCTGAAAGAGGGCTATTCCAGGCGCACATTGTTAATGTTATTGTTACATATATTTTAGAGTCAGCTGTAATAACGTCACAGTTGTAACTGTGAATTAAAATGTACAATATGGCCTTTCGCATATTAAGAGATATAAAATATATCTATATCGATATATGTGTATCGATGATGCAATGTACGCAATGTGTTTTCTCTAGGCAAAATACTTTATGACAACTGATTCCAACACTACCAAAACTAGACACATTTATAAATTCGTTCACCACGAAACACAAACTGTCGCACAATCCAAGTCACTTTCTCGGAGGTAGGGATTAAATCTGATATCATTTTCCCATATCACAACTGTGGAAATATTTGCGTCATCGACCAAATAATCCCTAGAGTAAAAATTATGTTCGGAGTTGGCTCGTTCCAAGTCATAAATGGTGTTTTTTTTTTGTTGTTGCAGTACTTCCGAGTTTCTCAAAGTTGTGACTTAAGAAAAGTCAGTGGGCGTTAAAAGGCGTCGAGGCAAACTATTTTTAAGACCGCAGAGAGAAATACTTAAGCACAATGCCTCAACAGCAACAGGAAACACAACAAACATTCTTGGGTTTCGATTTGAGCACACAGAAGGTAAAGAATGCTTATGCCAATAATTATTATATTATTAATAATAATCATCATAATTGAAATTTTAAAATTATTCTATGTGACCTTGTCGCTAAGAGAAGGACTGCGAAATGTTATTGTGCAAAGTCAAATGCCAGCTAGAAGTGTAAACAATTCTAATCAGTGAATAATTAATTTGACAATCATACGTAATACATACATATAATTATGTGTAGGTATGTGCTTATGTGTGCCTAATGCACACTCCCCGGCAGCGAAAAGACCCCATTATGAATTAGATTCGTAATCTATACTTTACTTTTCCATAAACAAGTAATCACTCTAAATGCAGCATTACTTTGTAGTCTTACGTGCTTTACAGTCTCATATACCTTGTAGTTGCGATCGTAAACGGAATACTGTACGACGCTATATGCCAAGATTAACATTGCATTATACACCTAAATACGGAAAAATGTGTCGTTCATATTTTATTTATTATATGTTGATGACATAGGAGGTGCACTATAATTATTCATTCATTATTCATTTTTCATTATACCAATTTCACCATCTGTCAAAACTAGAATATGCTATACAAAATTATTAAATTCTTAATTTAATTTATTTTACTTTTTTTTTTTGTCGACTGACATTAAATAAAAATATATATATTAAGCTAATAATGTGGCACAAAGCATCCAATTTACATTTTGCATTTTCTCTTCTTATTATGAATTATTATTATTAATTACTATTATTAAAATGCAATTGTGGATTTTTTCAGCTCAAGGCAATTCTTCTGAGCTCCGATCTGAATGTTGTTGCCTCTGCGGAGGTAAAGTTCGATAGCGATTTGCCCGAGTTTCGAACAACAGGTGGCGCCAGTGCAGGCCCAAATAAATTCGAGTAAGTCTAATTTGACTTCTAATTCGAATCCTAAACCCACTAAATCGCCTCAATTCGCCAGATTCTTTGTGCAGCCTGTGATGTGGGTAAAGGCAATGGATATCGTATTGGATCGTTTGGTAATGCAGGAAGCAGATCTGAGCACAGTGGCCGCCATCAGCGGCTCTGCCCAACAGCATGGTTCGTTGTACTGGTCAAAGCACGGAATTTCAGCGCTGCGCTCCCTCGATCCGGATAAGTTTCTGCATGCGCAAATCGACGATTCGGCGTTTGTGGTCAACCGGACGCCCATCTGGATGGATGCCTCAACTCAGAAGCAGTGCTTTGAAATGGAAACGGCCATTGGGGGACAGACCGAAATGGTTCAGCTGACGGGCTCCAAGTGCTATGCCCGCTTTACGGGTCCGCAAATACGCAAAATTTACCAGCAACGCACACACGCCTACGAAGATGCGCAGCGCATCTCGTTGGTCAGCAGTTTTCTGGCCTCACTCTTCCTTGGCGATGTGGCGGCCATTGACTATGCCGATGGCTCTGGCATGAACCTCTTGGACATTCGCAACAAGACCTGGTCGAAAGCCTGCCTCAATGCCTGCGCACCTGATTTGGAGGAACGCCTGGGTGCGCCAGTCGATGGTTTCACTGTGCTGGGCAATGTCTGCGATTACTTTGTGCAACGCTTTTGCTTTCCGCCCACCTGCAAAGTAGTTGCCTGCACCGGCGACAATCCCTCCGCCCTGGCTGGCATGCTGGTCGCCAACAACTGGCTGAGTGTCTCCCTCGGCACAAGTGACACGCTCATGATGAGTCTGGAGGAACCGCCCAATCTCGAGGAAGGCCATGTGCTCTGTCATCCAACCGAAACGCATGAATACATGGGTCTCCTGTGGTATGCATGCAAAATATTTGCATTTTTATGTATTACTTTAACTGCCACCCACTTTCCACCCTAACGACCAAGGGGCGCGCCAATAGATGACATAAGCGAAAGTTTGTACAGACAAATAAGGCAATAGAGATGATTATAATTAACTAGTTATGGATAGCATAGTTTGTATTACAAGTTTGAAGAGCAAGAAGTTGAAAGATCCCTTGTACTTGTAATCTGAACTCGGAAGAATCAATTTTCCCATTTATTAATTTATTTAAATAGATTTCTCCAAAAAGGTTTTTACGATCCAAAAGAGCTATTAAATTTATTATTTCGATGTGACTTAAGCAGAGTTTGCAAGCGATCTGTGTTCTATATTTTCAACATTAAAATATTAAATGTACATTCTCTTTATTTAGTTTCAGAAATGGCTCGCTGGTGCGCGAAGCGATCAACAAATTGGAGGCCAATGGCAGCTGGGAGAAATTCAACGAGTTGCTCGATTCGACGCCACGTGGCAATTTCGGGAACATGGCTCTACACTTTAGGGAAATGGAGATTATACCCAAGGCGAAGGGAACGCTTCGCTGGAACAAGGAGATGCAGCCGAGCTCGCCCGATGCCGCCAAGGGTGTCATCAAGTAAGCGGATCCCCAGCAAACATGAAATGTGCACAGCTTGAAGAATGCGTTTATTATTTATTTTGTCAGATTTAGCTCACCCCAAATTGAGATACGTGCCTTGATCGAGGGACAAATGCTGCATCATCGTGCCATAGCGGAGGACATGGGCTTCCACTTTGGCAGCGAGACGAAAATACTTGCCACCGGTGGCGCCTCAGTTAACCAATCCATACTCCAAATAATTGCTGATGTCTTCAATGCCCCCGTCTACAAACAGGTAACTGAATTATGCCTGATCGTCATTAGTACATAACGATTCTATTAGCAAGCCAAACCTGGCGCAAAATAAATACAAAAGCACTGTGGAGTAATCCAGTAGAATAAGCTAGTGGCTAAAGCAATAGACGGAAGCTGTACGGCAGAGGAAGCAGAGGGATCTCCTGAACAGATTTGACACCTTTCTAATTGATCTATCGCAGTTATTGCAGAATTAGGACCAATTAATGCTGGGCTCATCTTTCTCAAGGACTCGAGAAGTGTCCAAATTACAACGTCGACGATAGTCTCAACTCACTCAAGCTATCCATTATATTATGCAGTCAGTGGATTCAGTTTTAGGATCGTTTCCTTGTGCGGGTTAACTTGATAATCCAAAAAGGGTCCCTCGATAGTATATGATGTAGGCGATGATGTAACACTTTTCCTGTTGTCAAAGTGATTTAGTCAAATCTTAATTGTTATAAATACAAATTATAGGCGAATGTCCTTCATTGAATGTGTATGGACACTATCCTTGCTATATCAACTGATGTTTCACGATTCCACCCTTATGTTTATTTGCAGAATGAGAGCGAGGCGGCGCTGCTGGGTGCCGCATATCGAGCCGCCTATGCCTATGTTCATATGAAGGGGCAGACGGAATCGGTTCAAAGTTATCGCGACTATATCCTTAGCCTGAAGCCAAACCAACTGACTATTGCCTGTGAGCCGAATAAGGATAGTGGAACCATCTATGCGCCGATGCTGCAACGCTACCGGGACATGGCCTACGTCCTGGAAAGCCAATAACAATCTCACAAGCAGCCTGGGCAGCTTCCCACTGTGTTCCACAGCTGAAACTTCTTGAATAAGCACCTTGTGCACCTTTAGGCAGCACATTCCATACTCTAATTACGTAAGACTCAAGTGCAATTAACAAAATTATACTGTGATTAACTAAATTTTTATATATTGATTGATTGCAAAAGCATTCACAAAAAAATTAAAACTTTTACATGTGTAAAATATAGATTTTATAATGGAGAAGCTGGGCGAGCGTGCGTCTACTTCTTGCGACCGCCACGCTCCTTGACTTGCAAGTGCACCGTCGTCCCACTGAGCAGGTTGTAGAAGGCCATCGTGTTGTTATCCTTGAAGAACATGCCCTGCAACAAAAAATCCCATTTATTGAAATAATTTGTTTTTTAAGATCAGCTTTGCTTACTTCGTAGAATATTTTCTGTTTGGCCGGCGGCATGCCCGTATCGTCCTGCAACTTGGCCTTGAGGTTGGCAATGGGATCGGTTAGCGCTAGGGTGACTGCAATCATCTGGCCATTTAGCTTCCACTCGGACTTGTCCGCGCTCGGCACCTGCACCTGTATGGTGACAGGACTCTGAAATGGGCAAAAAAAAAATAGTTGATTCTCCACAAACATAAGTGAAAATAAAACTTGGGATTTACCTTGTGATTAGCAATGAACTCCGCCTCGGGTACGAGATTATCTTCGGTACGTATCTTCTTCGTGGGCGGCTCATCCTCTATGGGTATCAAATCTACGGGCGGCGCTGGAGAAATCTGCGGTGGTCCTCCGCTGCCAGGTTGCATGCCCATGTAGCCACCGGAGCCAGCGCCAAAAGGTGTTGCTAAAAATAAATTGGACACAATTTTAAACGGGATTGAATATAATCATAATGATGCTGAACTCCTTGCAGGATTCAGGATACATTTCGAGGGACCAAATGGCAGCGAATATACATTTGAGCTAAGTTTTGCAGTTCGCGTCAGTAGTAAGCGGGAATGGTCGTCATTAGATGCAGTTCATCCCATGCGAGCACACATCTAAAGATGGTAAACCGAAGGACGAAGAAGTTCTTGGGGTACGGTTCAGGCTAAACCAACTCGGATCACACAATTCGCTTGCCCTAAGATGACACGGAATGGTTTTGTGTTGCAGGAAGACACACAATACGACTGCAACTGAGGAAGGAGGAAAGGAAAGGCGACCATTGACCTGGGCAGTGGTAACAGGTCTGAGACTACTTAAATGTCGCTAAGACGGCTTTAATCAAAAAGTTGGATTAGCTTGGTTTGACCAGCAGAGTGAAATAATCCTCAAAACAGTTCACAGCTAGAGGAATATGTCGTATCCTGGAATTAGGATACAGGAGACAGGAGAGTAGGCACAAAAGAAGAGGGCATCCTCAATAATAATAATATAACTTACGCATCATGGGCGGCCGTTGCATCATCATAACGGGATTGGCGGATTGTGGCATGTTGTGTTGCGCCTGCTGCTGTTGCTGCTGCTGATGGTGTTGAAGGTGCGACGGCGGCGTTTGTTGCTGCTGCTGTTGTTGGTGATGATGGTGCTGATGATGACCAACACCTCCACCAACGCCACCACCACCACCGCCACCTTGGTGGTGCTGTGCCTGATTGTGCTGGCTATGCTGGTTCTTCGACAAGGATGGCTGTGGCGGCGCTGAGAGCGTCGCTTTGTTGCCCACCGGCTTGGGTCCGATCTTCTCCTTTTCCTCATCGTGCAGCAGACCTTTGACCTTGTGTATCTGGTGTATTTGATCCTCGAGCGTGATATTGGCACGGGCTGCCCGTGTGGCCGCCTCCACGCTGGACGTGTGGCCATCCCAGGTAACGCGATCATCCTTCTTCGTCTCCTCCTCGCCCAGTTTCTTGCCAATGACAGTCTCCTCATCGCCGACGCCAAAGATGTCGGTACGTCGCTCCGCCAGCTGCTTTAGACTGGCCTCAATGGCAGTGCCAGCTGCGAAGACATTGTCCTGGTTGATCTTCTCCACTGTATGCTTGTCACGCTGCTCAACCCAGCGTGGATCCAGCAGGCCAATGCGCATGTGCTCGGACACCTTGGAGGCTGGGATTTTCTCGCCCGTAATTGGCGAGATGAGATACTCATCTGCTGTGACTGGAGCTGGCTTGGGTTGCGTAGCCTTCGGATCGTATTTCTTGACCACAACCTTGTCGTGAGTGGGCGGCAGCATGGGCGCGACAGCTGGTTGCATTTTCAGAGTTGGCGCATCCTCATCACTGGACGCCTCATCCATGTCCTGCACCTGTGTGTTGTCCCGCTTAGCACTCGAGGGCGGTTGGCCATAGGCCGTGGCGTTCTTCATTTGAATGCCCACACGATTCTCCATTTGCGAGAGCTTGACGCCATCGTCAATGTGACTGACGATTTGCACATCGTCCTCCTCATCGGACTCGATCTGCATTTCAATGTCGCCCTCCTCCTCCAATAACCGCTCCTCCATCAGCACTCGGGCGCCGACCTCGTCCGGGTTTGTGGGTGGTGGAAAATTGCCGCTCTCAAATGGCTGATAATCCACAGTTTCCACGACGACAAAATCATGCCAGTCAATTTGCGCGTAGGCCACACGTTCACGTTCGATCTTTTCCTCCTCCCGGCGACGCTGAGCCTCCTGGTGTCGTTGCCAATTGGCCCGATACTTGACCTGGTCGAGTACTTTAACCATGCTGGCGCGTCCCGGCGCACTTTCCACACGCAACTTGGCAAGCAGATCCTTGGGAGGTATTAGTACTTTGGTGTACTGCTCCAGTAGCTTGGTGAAATACTGGAACAGCGAGTGCTGCGGCCGCAGGAAATCAAATTGAAAATTTCGCTGTTCTCGGCTCATGAGATTGGTCAGGAACTGGCGTCCATTACGGGCGACAAACTGAGCCGTTAGCTTCACAATGTCCCTGTGAAATATGACAAAAATTAGAAGTGTATAAACAAATGTGAAGGTGGCCAATTTAACATACAAATCCAGTGCCGAAATCGAAGGCGGATCAGCAATGAATTCAAACTCCGCTGGCGGCTCCTTGGGGATGAACTGTTGTTCCACAACCTGCTTCAACAGCTCCTGCTGTCGTTGCTGGGCAGCACTCGTCACCGAGAGCTGTTTAATGGCAGTCACTGCGTTATTGCTTGTATCTATAATTAAGTTAATATAATAAATACGTATATCAGAGTGGCGGAAATACTTACCGTTGCCTTCGCGAAACTCGTTAACCTTGTGCCGGTAATAGGCGTGGTACGGATCACCTCCATTTAAGAAGTTAAACTTTGGATTGCCCAGCTCGTTTTGCCGGATGCGTGCCTCAAACTCCGGCCCGTTGCGCGCCACAAAGCTCGCCGTCTTGTCAACAATATCTAGTTAGTTAAATTGCTTTAATTGAGCGTATAGAAAACCTTTAGATAATATATATATATGTATAGATAGATGTGTTCATTTTTTGTTTTGTAAAAGGATGCTTCTGACTTCCGGCGGAGGATAAATAATGCCCACAATGGGCCCAGACATTGGCTTCGACTGATCATTGTTGAATTGCTCGTTGGAGGCATCTGCTTCGAGTAAAGGCATCGTTAAGAATTGCTTCGGGTTAATTGATTATTTAATTTTAAAACGTTTAAAACGATTTTTTATGAAATTCGCGTGTACATCAACAAGAAAAGTCGGCAAATATCTGAAAAGTGTGACCGTTTCTGAAAAAGTTCAAAATGACGAAATCCACAAATACTAAATTTTCATGCAACAATCTGAGAATATCTGTTTTGATAAATTAAAATACATCAGTATAGGAATAAAAATGCTTGATTTCACATTCTATATAATTTTTAATCTGGTGTGTACATATATATTGTTTTTATTTTTCGTACACAAAACCTTCAAGGAGCGCAGTATTTTATTAATGGTCACCCTAATAATAAATTGAAAATTTCGCAATATGGCATTATTTTGAAATTTTTTAAAGTAATTTTTTGGCTTTGCATTTTGATTTGTATTATTTTATTTGGACCACTTAATTATCTAATAATTTCAGCAAAATGCTCAGTGGAAAATCTTTTATCAATTACATTATGCTGAAATACATTTGAATGTTTATTTATGATTTTATTTTTAAGGATTATAGACATTAGCATATTAGTAGTTAGAATGTTTTGGAAAATTTTTTAAATTGTACAGATTTTGATGTTTTTCTATATCCTTTTCTTCTTTTCTATGTCTTCCGCTAACTATCTCCCTCCTTATTCTGTATTTTACTAATCATATACTATAATATACTATATGTATATACTCTAATAGTTAACATTTTTTCTTTCTGATTGAATTTTTTTTGGATATATGCATTCCATTTTACATTTTAATACCCTATACATTTTATTTTAATTGCTCTTAATGACATTAACATTTTATTTACTTATTTAGTTATTATTTTTAATCTGTTAAAGTTAGTAGATAACATTTAATATAGTTTACTTTTCCTACTACATTAGACTATACCAAATAAATAAAATTACCTAAAATTAAGTTTAAAAATTGGAAAAAAAAATCTTAATGAACCCCTAGCTGACAAGAGAATGGTCTAAAAAACTTCTCTCGGGCGGAAGCTAAATCTTTTTGTGCATGACTTAAAGGTTGTCCCAGGAATTTGAAATAGTTTCGAGTTAAGAAAGGGTAATTACGTGGGTAAAAACGCATAGAAATTATTTTTCCATGTCACGCATGTGTAAAATTAAATGGCCGAAAGCTATCTGAAGATTTTTTACAATTTATTTTTAATATTGTACAAGCTTTAGTCACTACTAATGTCAATGCTAGATTTTACCGATCAAGGAAAGAATTGATGAAACAATAATATCGACATTTAAGAAATATTTTGAGACAACAACATTCGAAATCTATCTGCGAAATTCACAATTAAAATAATAACGAAAACTTACATGTTAAATTATCAGTCGAGGGCTTATTTATGGGTTTTCTCAGACTGCTGGATGAACTCTGTGCTTAACAGTTATTCCTGTATTTAGTGATAATATTAATTTAAATATACGTTTGTAAATCCCTAAATATCTCAACTCATTTAACTTAGGTTTTCCTGTATCAGTTTGTGTATACTTACGAGGGTAGGCTGATAAGTTTTCTGCTTAAGTGGGTAGTAAAATCTTAATTTTGTTTGTTTGTGTAAGAAATTGGAAGTAAATTTGACAAGTTTTGGAGGCGTAGAATTATGATGATTATGAAATTTTGATGTTTGGAAGGCTTAACAAAAGTTGAATTAAATGATAATGCTCGAAAAGAACATTAGATGGAAATGTAAATTTATTTCCATTCCAAATATTTGAATTTTTTTCTTAGGCTGTTTACTAATCTACCGATCATCGTATATTATAGTTGGCATTTATAAACCTGCTCAGCACAAAACATTGATTTTTTAGTGTTTTGTAAACACACATAAATTGCCTTTGTTTAAGCATGAATGACATATTCATATGTCGACTAATTTATACATATTTGCCATATTTGGGCATAACGACATTTGTATGTATAAAGCTAAGAAAACAAGTAAGAATGTTTTAGTCGAACCTAATCGACTCCGTAATACTCTGAATACTAAAAGCTATAATCAAATTATATATATATAATTTAATTAGTAACTTTACAATTACATTTTTAGTCAATAACATAAATAATAATAATAATAATAAATAATAATAATAAATAATAATGATAATCTGATGTGATAAATTTAACCAAAATATTTGTTGATCGGGATAAATCAATAAGCAAAGATTATGCATGATTGCGTTGGTATAACGGACTCATTCCTCCGGTTATGTTCCAATTTTCATTAATATAGCATAACAAAATTATAATACTCTCCGCAAGGGTATAAAGATCAAATAAAATGTACCCGAGTACTTAGTAAACAATCGAAATAAAGCAATTTGTTAGATCAGTTCAGACATCTAAATACGTAGATTAATTGTATTTTCAGAAAATTTATTCCGAATTAATAATATATTTCTTAATAATAGAAAATATTTCTAAAAAACAAAAAAGGTATTTCTAATTTGAAGAATTTTTGTTTTTGTACGTTTAAATATTATTTCTCAAAAAAAGTGTAAGTTTTCAGAGCGATTTTCTCAATTTCAGTGCAATTTGTTTCGAGTGTTCAGTTCGTGAAACTGAGTCCAGGATAAGGGTGAATCAATGCCGCCAAATGAAATTATTCCCAATTGAGCTGACAAACATTTGAATCTGAATCTTAAATTTTTGGAAATGCGAATTGATATCCAAGTTTTCCACTGAATGAATTGAAAACAAGAGAGAACGTTTCAGTCCGGTGTAACCGACTGCGAAATACTTTGATACCATACGTAATGCCAGCTGATAACCGGTGTATCGGATTAGGAAGTCGGAGTGGGCGTGGCCATCCAATTTTTTTCCCCATCTCTTACTCCCAACATTTCAAATTTCTAGGGCCTGGGGGCATCGGAGGTGGGCGTGGCATATCCCAAGGACATCTTCAACGACCTACTTACCAACTTTGTGGTCTGTAGCCTTTAAATTGTCGGAGATATGTGGCTTTATCGATTTTCTAATATCGATTTCCTAGCCACATAGTGGACGTAGTAATCCAATTTTTACACTTTGATACTTTTGGTATCAAAGTGTAATAAATCTGGCGAATATGACATTTTTTTATATTCATTTATTACTTTAATTAAAAGGATTTCTCTTCATCCATTTAAAATTATACGTTTATAATAAGAAAATATATAATAATAAGCAGTAACATTTTTTATTGCATTCAAATTTAAAAAATAGTTAAATAGTATCAGAAATCCTTCTGTTTATCTTATTTAAACAAGTGTTGGTATTTCCTTTCGTTTTGCGATATTTTCGATTTGTTTTTCTATCAACTAAAACATTTTTAAAATAATACAAGCACATATAAATAAATGCTCCTATCTATCTAGCAATGAAAAGCTATACGACAATATACAATCACTGACTTTTAACTACTGACTATAATTAAATTGATTATACAGGAAGCGAGCGCTAAGAAATTCAAGCTTTAACCAATTTGTATGATCTTCAATAGAATTTAAAATTAATGTGCAGTTAGTTTCCTGTCTGATATACATATGTTGGAATAAAAACTATTGTATTGGTTACGAAAATTTGAATATGTAAAAAAGCACTATAGAATATTCCAAAATATTAAACGTTGATGAAGCAACTAAATAATAGTTTAATTGATATGCCGGCAATTGCAGCAATGAAACCTTATGAATTGCTTTTATATTTGAATTTGGCGCCCAGCGAATCATAATATAAAATAGCGTAATGTTATTTCTAATTACATTGGCAAACTATGTTAAGTGCACTGAGATGTAGACAGCGCTTGTACAGTGCTCCCGGCAGCGAACTAGTGAATTACAACGTGTAACGGAATGCATTCTGCATAAAAACTATGTGATTCATTACCTTGTAATGTTTTTGTGTACAGCGAAAACTTTTTATATCTCAAATATAGTATTTATACACACTAAAAACTGTATCATGCCTAGCGTGGCCTTGTTTACGCTTTTTGTGACGGTGCTTCTTCTTCTTCTTACATGTTATGACACATTGAAAAGCAAGTTCCGTTATTCATTCCCGTTATTTATTTTCTTTGAGTGATAAAGTATAAAGGAAAGTATACATATTTATTTAATATTTTACACTTAAAAACAGATTAGTTGCTTACAAACATTTGGAATGTGAAAGGGAAAAACACTCAAAATAGCCAATATCCTGGCTTACATGGATACTGGAATGAGCAACAGGCAAACTTCAATTAAATGAAGTCGATCGGCATCACCAATTGATTTTTTAAGATTAAAATAAAACTACAACAAAAATCGCTCAAAAACCAAAAGCAAGAATTTATCACACAAACAAATATCTTGAATCTTACGATCTGGGCTGCATAAAAATACTACGTCATCTAAAATTTTGACTGGGCTGCATTCAGTTATCACAAAAGAACCCCAATATTCAAAACAGCATCAACTAGACCTAAATGCCTTATTCCAAAAGGATAATGTTCCAATACACGTGTCGCGGCCTGTAGTGAGTGGTTTCGGTATAACGATTTTATTTAGATCACCCGACCTGAATTACATAGAAGTCACCTGGGGAAACCTATGCCGGAATCGACATTTTTAGACAGCTGAGAAGCTTCGAAAGACTTCTAAAAAGCTGTTGAGACGATGCCAAATCGAGTATTTGAAGTTGTAAGCAAATCTGTGGCTGTTCACATTATTAATTTGTCATTTCTATGCAATTCCTATATATTATTCTAATTTTTTTTAGCAGTGCCTAGAATTTCGCAGCTGCGTGCGACGTACAGTTAAAAAAAAATTGTATTTTCTGTAAATGTTACCAGCTTAATTTCTTCTTTAATTGACATGTATCTAGAATAACTATTGTCGAACAAAAAACAATTTAAAACATTTTATTTTTAATTTCATAAGTGCGTTTAATCGAATTTCGCAGAGTTTATATATATATGTATATATGTATGTCACATACTAGACGTTTTTCAGTATTTGGAGATGTAATGCAACTGATTTACAATAGTCTATCTTGGTATATGGAGTCATATAGTATGCCGACTACGATCCCTCACACAAGAACCGTTCGAGTACGCTTACCTTCTGCATTACTAAATATTGCGTGTAGAGTAGTAATTTTACCACCACGTCGATGCGTATGGAAAAGTAATATGTTTGGATTCAAAAATACACCGCCTGCATAAAGTAGATTACGAATCGAATTCGTAATGAAGTCTTTTCGCTGCTGAGTCTCTCACTCTATATCTCTTTCTCGACAAAATGCGAGCGCTGATCCGCCGGCTGCAGCTAATTGTTCGTATTGCATTACTCTCGCTTTATTGACCGTTTCTATTATTGATAAGCGGCTAAGCGTTCGCTTCCAGCCTTAGTGCATAATATTGGAATAAATATTGGAAATAAAGCTATCAAACAGGGTAACAATTTTGGATGCTCACTTTACGATTACTGTGTCAAGCTAGCAAAATTAGTTAAATCTTATTTATTAAATGGCGATTAATATCAGTCAGTAAGTGGTCGTCGACCATCGTTTGATGATTATTTAGAGCAGTTTATGCGAATTCAAAATTGGTTCTTCGAAATTGTCATCATTCAAAACTGTTCCCCAAATTGATAACTTAAATTTTAAAAATTCAGATTTTTGTTTGCATACAATTTTCGGTGGATTGTGTGTATTTTGAGGTTTTATTTATATTTCGTTTTATTTAATTATATATATTTTATAACTTTCAACACTGATGTAAATAATTCACTCGAATAAAGGGTATTTCAAAGTCAATCTCACAGCAAAAGCTTTGTAATTCACTGTGCTCTTTCTCTGGAGTATCCCCCGCTCAACTGTGCTCAATCAGCTGATAACGACGAAGCGTAGCTCAGCTGATTATTGTGCTGCGAGTTGGTCATCGCTCAGTTGTAAACGGATCACGCGCGAGTCGGGGCTGGGCGGCTTGAGCTGAGACTGGCTTTGTTGAAGCGCAATTGAACTGTTCTTATCAATATTCCAAAAAGCAAATCAATTTATGTTATTTTAAATCACATCAGCAAATCGTCAATAATCGAGCACAAAGAAATTCGCAATGGAACCAAGTGTTTACCTTTTTCTGTTCGCACTCGTAATCACAGTGGCCAAACCCAGTCATAGTGCGAACATTCCTGAATTTTCACAATGTAAGCCTAATTTTGTAATTTTGTACGTGCATGCGGCACGCATTTAGATACTGAACACTAAATTATATATGTATGTGTACATATGTATATGAGTACAAATATGTAACGTACTTATTTGTTCAACTCTCGTACTTACGTTTCGAAGAGAAGAATACTTAAATATATTATTATTGTTGAGCATTATTTATTCAATTTGTTTGTTGTTTTGTTGTGTTGACATTATTCAGCGGATTTTTAGCATGTGGAAAAAATTATATTATTTAATTACTCTGCATGTAGCATAATTTTTATTATTAAAATGCATCTTTTAAGTTATTAAATTAATTTAAATAGTTGGTAAATAAGATATATATTTTATAAAAAGAAAATTAACTTTTATGTATGTATTGAAATTATTTTTATTTAGTTATACACTTTACAAACTGTTCAATTTCATTTTTCTTTTCTTTGTAGAAAAGCTGTTACTTTTTATTAGGAAATAAATATTTAAAAAAAAAACAAACTTAATTTATAGGTTACAGTCTAATTGCATGTTTAATTTTACAGCACGTCCCACAATAAGCAACGATGTTCGGGCATATTTAAACAAAATTACGCCGGCTGAATGGATGGACTTTGTAACCTCAGGCATCGAGTCAATCAATCGCCAGAAAAGGTATTTTATTTTCCATTTGTATAATTTATTATTATTTGTTTGCATTTTTTTTTTTTTTGGTTATATGCTTATCTATACGAAATATTGTTTAGAGCAGTAGAGAGAGAGAGAGTTTTGATGCATTTCAAAAAGTTATTTTAACAGACACCTTTGGTCTCAAGTTTTTCATGTTTAAATTTCCACGTTTTTGCTGCCTTTTTTTTTATTTTTTTTATTTAAACTATTCCACGAATTTTCGAACATAGCCTGAAAACTAGATATTAGATATTATCTTAGGTATATATTTATAAATATTTATGATATACATCGATCTCAGAGACTGTATACAAATATAATATAAATATGTTTATTTCTATATGTTTAGAGCCATCAATTTGAAGTTTTCATTTGCGTAAAGCATCCGCAAAACGAGATACAGTTTTTTGATATCTTTTTTATTGGGTCTTTAATTGAAAAAATAATAATTTTAGCATTTATAAAAACATATTTCAATAACATACTTATGCTATACAAATTGTATGAAAACAGTACAAAAGAATAGTATATAATATATCTGTAGATCTGCAGGAAATATTCTATTCACATTTAATTGGTTATATGGAGGTTCGTTTGCCAGGAATTCTACAAAACAATCGGAATTTTATTAACTAAAAGTAATTCTGTTCGCCATCTAGGCTTGAAGACAATCTCCTAAGATCTCAGATCACAGTCGTCAATGGCAGCTTATCGCACACTCAATTGTTGGACACACTGCCAAATGAGAAGTCCAAGCTTGACAGCGATATTGCATTGAAGATCCTGAAGGCGAGTCTCTTCATGTACAACAGCAAGTGTGCCTCGCAGGGAATCAGTGGTGATGATTGCCGCACATTCTTGGAGACAAAGCCAATCCCCCAAGGCAGTACTCTGCGGGCTGAGTGCGAAAGGGTGTTGCATGGTCCACGCAGTGGTCACCATGCCTTCAGGCGACTACTGTCGCCTCACTACAAGAATGGCTTCCACGAGGTGAGCAGAGGAGCAGATTATGCTTGAGCGAGTGCTTAAACATTACATTTCAGATGTTTGGAGTCAATAGACTGCCCGCCGCTTGGTCAATAAGCATGGCATTGTATGATCATGATGACAGTGAAACGCACAGCTTGAGGACAAGGACGAGTCAGCCAGATGAGAGTGAACACTTAAATTTAGTGCTCGCTCAGTTTGCACAGTTCGTGGAGCACGATCTCAGCAAGACGGTCGCCCACTCAATGAGTATGTGTCGCCAGATTGAAGACAATCTTCGCATTGCTAACCACTTTTATTTTGCCAGGCAGTGGAGCCTCGATTGAGTGCTGCAACAGTGATCAAAATGATCTTCTTCCTCGCCATCGTCATCCGATGTGTGCTCCAATTCTGTCCAAGGGAAGATACGATTGGCAGAACTGCCTCAACTATGTGAGGAGCGCCCTTGCCATTGGCGAGAGTTGCAACTTCGGAGCTGCCGAGCAGGTGAGTGCGATACCACACAATCTATGAAATCGAACTGAATTTTAGAAATTCCCCATACTAGTGACGCCAAGGGTAATTCACCTAATTATTTTAGATTTGTTTAATTTAAAAATCAAAGGTTTATCTTTTGTGCGCATATCTCCCACAATTTTAAAGATAGATTAACCAAACATGGAAGGTAACTTGCTGGCAATGTCCTTCAAAGATCGGCATATACATTTTCAGACCACAAATTTTGAAAGTATGTGCCTGGTAGCTTCCCTAAAAGGTCGATAAAAAATTCCCAAACCGGTAATACCATATATCTCGTACAATTTGAAAGCTAGAGTCACCAAATTTAAAAGGTATATTGTAACGTAGGCTTTTTTGTTGCTTATATTTGTAATAAACATTACTATTTTACGATTTAACATAATCAAACATACAATCATATAAAAAAATTTAAAAAACATAAGATTTTATACCGATTCTATTCAATCACGAGTTGATTGACTTCCTCTAAGACTGACGACAGTTAAACTTAAGAACCAACCCCGGGAATTCAATTACATGTTTCTGAATTTTGGAAAGTATTTTTTTCTAAGATTGAGGGTCGTCATTTCTACTCTTTAGAAATGCATTTCTTGACAATAGAAAACAATTTTAAAAAATAAATACCATACTTTTGGGTTTGTTGATTTTTAGAATTTTGTTTTCTTATACTTAAAAATTATTTCTAAAAACAGGAAGAAATTTCTAGGTTTCAGGGTGATTTTTTAAAATTCAGGACGATTTTTGCTGTGCACAGAATCTGGTTCTAGAACTAATCCATTTCGATTTTTGACAATTGCAGCTCAACCAAGCCACAGGCATCTTGGATCTGTCGCAGCTGTATGGATTTACGGACAGCGCCGAGCGCAAAATGCGTACAATGAGCAACGGAGCGCTGAAGTCCAGCGGGAATGGGAATTTACTATCTGTGACGTCAGGCGATGAGGGGCACACCTTTTGCGCTTGGGGCAGCGGGGCCAATGCAACCAACTGTTTTGTTGCCGGCGACTCACGTGTCAACAGCAATCCCCTTTCGATTGTGGTGTACACCATCTTCATGCGCAATCACAATCGCATTGCCGCCGAGCTCTTGTCACGCAACAGGGGATGGAGTGATGAGCAACTGTTCCAGGCTGCCAAGGCTGTCAATGTCGATATCTATCGGCGACTGATAATGCAGGAGTGGCTGACGGAGGTGCTGGGTGAAGCCACCGCCGCAAATGTGCTTGCCGCATCACCAGCAACTGCTGGCCAACAACTGCCCGAGGTGTCTAACGAATTCGGTGTGGCTGCCATTCGTTTCTACTTCTCCATGCTACCAAATGTGCTGCACAATCTGGCCCCCGATAACGAAGTTGGTTCCAAAACAGCGAGCAAGTAAGCTGATACTCAATATCTAAAAATGGGCCCAAAGTGTTACTAATGTTTGTGTACATGTCGGACTAAAGTAGATACCTTCGACCCCAAAGTGTATATAGACTCGAGGAGATTTTCGATAAGATGGATAATATCTCCCACAATTATAGTCACAAAATTTGGATTGGTATGTTGTTTGGCGATATCCACTCCACAATTTGTAAGCTGAAATCCACAAAATTTGGAAGAAAGGTTACTTGCTAACTCTTGCTTTACTTCCGCCCCAAAATTCTTAGCAGCTTAAGCTACAAAAAGAGGAAAGAAGAGTTTTAGAAAAGTTCTCCAACATTTTTTTGCACAAAAGTCTATATCTACCACAATTTTAAAGGTAAACTTGGAGGTTCGATTACTAGAAATCTCCTTCAAAGATCCGCATTTATTGGTTACACCCAGGCTTTTGGCGGCACCTGTCATCAGATGGTATTACTTATGGTGTCAGAGTATTTAATTTGAATAAGCCTAACAATTTAATGCCATGCGAACTTGTAACTCTGAATGGATTCCCACATTTAGATAGCAAAACTCAAATTGCATCCCATTTTTCTGAATCTTAGAACGAAGTTCTTCTAAAAATAAAATACAAACAAAAATCCAAATAATTTAGAAGCATTTTCACTCTAGGCCTTTGTTCCGTTTTACCTTGAAATATAATCAAAGTAATGATGTTGTTTTTCGATAGAGTGGATTTGAGGGTAGAAGCAGTTCAATGCTGATTATTGGGAATTTTTCTAAATAACTAATTAATTAATTGTTATTTACGAATGAATCTTATATAAATTCTGGGAAATTACCAATAGGTCACTCTTGACTGACATACTATACTATACTATAATATACTATATGTATTATAATACTATACTATACTTTACTAACTATACCATAATACTATACTATACTATATCATATATTCCAGCAATTCAGGGAAATTTCCAATCGGTCACTCTTGACTGAAATACTTTTATTTGTAAATCCACATTTGTCTTTCATTGCAGCAACATCCTGCCACTGACTAAACTATTTGAGCTCAAAAATGAGATATACAAGCCCCGCCTACAGTACACGTCCAAAAAACTGAACGAGATCTTGCAAAGTCTTCTGCATGAGCGCGCTATGAAAATGGATGCCTCGTATGTGGGCGCAGTAAGTACTTCCAGCAGGACATCCGGTATGGGAATGGCAATGTATTCCACACTTTTCGTTGCAGTTAGTGTGGCATGAACCGACGATGCCAGCGCATGCTGATGTCCTTGCGTTGGACATACAACGAGGACGGGACCATGGCCTACAGCCCTATTACAAATATTTGGAGATCTGTAATAGATACAAAAAGATTACTAGTTGGAGTGATTTCGAGGACTTTATACCAAAGGAAGTAAGTTGCTCATTTTACATATATTATTGCAGTTTCATCACTATATTCAGAAAAAAAAATCAGAAAATCGCCAAATTTTTGTCGTCAATTATTAATCTTCAAAAAAAAGATAGATTTTTGTTAAACGTATACAAATATTTCGAAACGCCTGAGTTTTATGTGTGTACTCAGAATTATTACATTAGCTTTTTTTTTACTTTTAATAGTATTTTCAGATCTTATATACAGAAAAGTCAATATTCAATAAAATCATATAATTTAATTTGACAAAATTAACGATTATCTGCTCGAGCCACGCCCCAAACTATACTATATATTAGCTTCTCAGAACAATTTATCTTATTTACCAAAAACCATTAACGAAACATAAATAAATACAAATTTATTCTCTGATATTCGCTGATAAGGGTCATGGACATAAAAGATTTAAGATATTTTTTTATCTGAAACTTTTCGTATCTTTAGCTGTCTGCAGTTTATATAAAGATATATTGTATATATGAGAGGTTTATTGAGAGGTTTGCCTGCCTCGCTGAGAGTACTAAAATACGCCCATCTTTTATGAGTTCCCGCAAGGAGAAGTTAGTTTCCTGAACGGTCTAACGCAAAAACGCCAAAGGATATTTATAATCAATTTGAGCTGTAGGTATACAGATTTTGATAAAGGGAATAACCAAAGATTCTACCTGTAATTGTAACATAGGTTATTGATAAGGATCATAATTGTTTTCATTTATTTTTCAAGCTCGTGGATAAGCTGAGGGGTGTTTACAACAGCTGGACAGATGTTGACCTTATTGTTGGTGGCATTGCGGAGCACACTTTTAACGGCACTATCGGACCCACATTTAGCTGTATATTGGGTGAGATAACTTTCTATAAAATCGATTCAGCACTCTATTAACCCATTGACAATTTCCTTCAGCTGAGCAATTCTCAAAAATACAACAACGTCATAAGCAGCGCCAGTCCCCAGAACATACTGCTTTACTAGAGGCGTACAGCTCTCTGAATGGGGCTCGACTTTTGTGCTTGAACTCAAACTTGATGGCAGTGCCACAGAATATTTTCCGATTGCAATCCAACAGGTAAGAGGGAAACCTGGGGAAAGTGCTTATTACACGATTACAGTCACAATTCACAACTCACGTGTTAACCGACAGTAGTCGTTATCTCTAAGACTGGGGGCACTGATTCATAGTGCAGTATAAAAGTCGATTTAGTTTTAGCGAAAACTCAAGGAGCCATGTGATAAGCGTGGCAACAGTAATTACGTATATATAGACTCATATAATGATTGATTTCCTACTTTCGTTTGCAGCAATCGGCTGGTCAATTGCAACGATGTGGAAACCATAAAAAAACCTAACTTTTACCCAGATGAATTTAAATGATGTTACTAAAACACCTTTGGATTTCCAGTTGAATATTCATTTTTGCTGAACAATAAAAAACATTATATTTTGTTTATATTAATTACTTAGGTTTTTGTAAAATTTCATCGCTTGTATTTCAAATTGGAGCAATACTGATCGGATCGATCGGTAAAAGAAAACTAAATGTTCTCAGAAAATGCAGGTTGAAGTTTGTTGGATGTTAACAATTCGCTACACTTTTGATGGCAAATGTAATTCACGTTATTATTATGACAGCATATTCTGAATATTTCAGATTATATTTTCCCAAAAATGTAGAAAAAAATATGTTTAATTTTTGGGGCGATTTATCCATATGCATGCAATAGTCCCTTTCTAGATTTTTTGTTGCTTATAAGACGTTTCAACTTTTTCATTACTTGTTTTTTAATTTAGGACGGATTTTTGCCAAAAAAAAATTAAGAATTGAATTTCTACTTTTTAGAAATGCAATAGCAAAAGAAATTGTTGTTTATTTTTTTGTTAAGCATATGTTTCGTTGCACAACAATAAACTTCTTTGGCCTCTAGGACACACATTCACACATCCCACAACTAAAGATGTTCGAATTCAAAATCATTGCATTCCTACCAGCCAGATATGGCCAGGGAGAGGCAGCTGCCCCCAACTTTACAAAGACGCAACTTTTTTTTTCATTAAAATTCATGATAATTAAATACAATTTCAGGGAATTTGGAATTTTGATAACTTTGTTGTGACAGCCTTTGACCAAGTCTTAAAATGTTTTGATAACCTAATATCAGAGGGCGCACCTGCAATCTTCGCATCAAGTTGTTTGTCTGATCAGGTTTTTCCGTGTTTTCTAAATTTCTTGTTAAATTTAAATATTAAAATTTATTTAGGTTGAGTTTTACTCATTGTAGACGAAATAAATGAATAACGACGAAGCGTAGCTCAGCTTATTATTGTGCTGCGATTTGGACATCGCTCAGTTGTAAACGGATCACGCGCGAGTCAGGACTGGGCGGCTTGAGCTGAGACTGGCTTTGTTGAAGCGCGAATCAATTTATGTTATTTTAAATCACATCAGCAAATCGTCAATAATCGAGCACAAAGAAATTTGCAATGGAACCAAGTGTTTCCCTTTTTCTGTTCGTACTCGTAATACCAGTGGCCGTATCCAGTCATAGTGCGAATATTCCTGACTTTTCACAATGTAAGCCTAATTTTGTACGTGCATGCGGCACGCATTTAGATACTGAAAACTAAATTATATATTTCAATAAAAACGATGTCAATCTGATGGGTCTGAAGGACTTCGGTTTGGTGATGTCTTTCTTCCCTGCCTTGGGGATGAAGACCATCCTAGCTCTACCCTATGCGATCGGTATACATCCGAGGGCTAGGCTACTAATTAGTACTCTCCTGACAGGGGAGAGAAGTGCTTCTCGGCCCTGCTGAAGGAAAGCTGGCGATATTCCGTCCAGTCCAGGAGATTTGAAGCGCTGGAAAGTTCAATTTGCCCATTCTAGTCTCTCCGGAATGACCGTTGACGTGGCACATGCCCATTCATTAGCCGACGGCCTAACTCTATTATCTGTTGCTTCGATAGCACCTTCCTGCAGGGGTATTCTGCCTGGAAAATGCATCTCGACGTGCAGTTTCAGTTTTTGTGCATTGCTGCTTGTGAAGGAGTTATCCTTGCGCTTCAATGCCACGTTTGCGTCAGGCGTCCATTTAGATAACACTCTATGAAGCGTGGCGCCTTCACTGGTATTTCCTATGCTTTCGCAGAAGTTTCTATAGTTAGCTCGCTTGGCCCTCCTGATTTCCTTGTTATAGGAGGTCAGGCTCTCGCGATATCTTCCCCATATACCGTCCCTCTTCGCTTTGTTGAAGAGGTGACGTGTGGTGAGGCGCAGCCTTTCCAGGCTTTCATTCCACCAAGGGGCGTCTTTTTCATTGAACTTCTTCCAACCAGCCAATTCTCCTCAAAAGCATTAATTATGCTCTTGTTGAGGTTTTCCACAGCCCACTCTAGTTCCAGTGGACCACTGGGGTTAAGCTCTAGAGCTGACCTAGACCCTTCCCAGTTCGTCTTCCTGGGGTTACGAAAGGGTACGCTGCTACCAATATTCAATTCTATTCGGAAAAAAATGATTCTATTGTCAGACATGGATTTTTCCTGAGATACATGCCAGTCCCTGAGGTGAGGCTGTAGGGGCCGACTGATGATGGTGATGTCTAGCACCTCCTCCCTGATTCTGGTTACAAATGTCGGTATGGATCCGACATTGGCAAGTTCTAGGTTATATGTACATATAAAATCTGTGAGGCACTGCCCCATATGGTATGGGGCCCGTCCAGGGCTCAGTCCTCCATCAGTATTCCGACTTCATTTGCAGGGAGATCCTGCGGAATTGTCAAGTTTCTTTTTTGCATATTGTGCCCACGATTTGCAGAGAAAGTATTGTCCACCAGGGCAGAGATCTGCGATACCCGGGTAAGGCTGATTAGAACAGGCGGTCGCTATCTGCCTAAACTCACCGTTAAGAACTGGTAATTGGTAAATAAGATATATATTTTATAAAAAGAGAATAAACTTTTATGTATGTATTTAAATCATTTTTATTTAGTTATACACTTTACAAACTGTTCAATTTCATTTCAATAGTGACTACTCTTTGTAGAAAAGCTGGTACTTTTTCTTGGGAAATAAATATTTCAAAAAACAAACTAAATTTATAGGTTACAGTCTAATTGCATATTTAATTTTACAGCACGTCCCACAATAAGCAACGAAGTTCGGGCACATGTCAACAAAATTACGCCGGCTGAATGGATGGAATATGCGACCTTAGGGGTCGAGCCAATCAATCGCCAGAAAAGGTTGTATTTTATTTTCCATTTGTATAATTTATAATTATTTGTATTCATTTGTTTTTTATATTATATGCTTATCTCTACGAAATTTTGTTTAGAGTACGAATATAGCTAGAAAACTAGATATTAGATATTATCCTTGGTATACATAAATATATATTTATTAATATTTATGATATACATCGATCTCAAAAACTGTATATAAATATGTTTATTTCTACAGCTAGAGCCAAAAAATGTGAAATATTCATTTGCGTAAAGTATACGCGAAACAAGATTCAGTTGTTTATAGCATTTTTAAAAACATATTTGAATACCATACTTATGGTAATGAAAACTGTATAGAAGATATATAATATATCTGCAGATCTGCAGGAAATATTCTATTCAGATTTAATTGGTTATATGGAGAGACGTTTGCCAGGCGGGAAGTTCTACGAATAATCGGAATTTTATTAACTAAAAGTAATTTTGTTTGCCATCTAGACTTGAGGAGAATATCGAGAGTTATCAAATCACAGTCGCCAATGGTAGCTTATCGCACATCCAATTGTTGGACACACTGCCAGATGAGAAGTCCAAGCTTCACAGCAATATTGCATTGAAGATCGTGAAAGCGAGTCAATTCATGCACAGCAGGAAGTGTTCCTGGCATCAAAGATTCAGTGATGAATGCCGTACATTCTTGGCGACAAAGCCAATCCCCCAAGGCAGCACTCTACGGGCTGAGTGTGAAAGGGCATTGCATGGTCCACGCAGAGGTCACCATGCCTTCAGGCGACTACTGCCGGCTAACTACCGGGATGGCTTCCATCAGCTGAACGGAGCAGGACATTATGGTTGCCCAGAGATGTTCAATGAACTGCCCACCGCTTGGTCAATAAGCATTGCTTTGAATGATCATGATGACAGTGAAACGCACAGCTTGAGGACAAGGACGAGTCAGCCGGATGAGAGTGAACACTTAAATTTAGTGCTCGCTCAGTTTGCACAGTTTGTGGAGCACGATCTGAGCAAGACAGTCGCCCACTCAATGAGTATGTGTCGCCAGATTGGAGACAGTCCTCCTGCTAACCAGTTTTATTTTACCAGGCAGTGGAGCCTTGATTGAGTGCTGCACCAGCGAACAAAATTGTCTTCTGCCTCGCCATCGTCATCCGATGTGTGCTCCAATTCTGTCCCAGGGAAGAGACGACTGGCAGAACTGCCTCAACTATGTGAGGAGCGCCCTTGCCATTGGCGAGAGTTGCAACTTTGGAGCTGCCGAGCAGGTGAGTGCGATTCCACACAATCTATGAAATCGAACTGAATTTTAGAAATACTTCGGAAAGAGTAAATCGATAAGTGCTCATATCTCCCACAATTTAAAAGATAGATTAACCAAACATGGAATGTAATTTGCTGGTAACCTCCTTCAAAGATCGGCATATACATTTTCAGACCACAAATTTTGAAAGTATGTGACTGGTAACTTCCCTAAAAGATCGATACAAAATTGGACGCACAGTTCGCCTTTCCAAACCGAGCACCTCTTAGTGGTGACTCTAGCTTTCATACAATGTGAAAGCTAGAGTCATCAAACACCCACCTAAAATCCGAAATTTTGATCCACACCCACTCCCACCCCCAAAAAACGATGAAAGCTCATATTACCCATAATTTAAGAGCTGCAGTTAGGCTTTAAAGGAAGATGACTAAGAATCTCCCTCAAAGATCGGTATTTCTTGGCTGCGGCACCTGTTATCAAATTGTATTACATATGGTATCAGAGTATTTCGTAAATTTAATTACTTGTTTCTGAATTTTGGAAAATATTTAAAAAAAAATAAAAAAAATTTTTTTTTGGGATTGTCGATTTTTAGAATTTTGTTTTCTTATACTTAAAAACTATTTCTAAAAACAGGAAGAAATTTCGAGGTTTCAGGGTAATTTTTTAAAATTCAGGACGATTTTTGCTGTGCACAGAATCAGGTTCTAGAACTAATCCATTTCGATTTTTGACAATTGCAGCTCAACCAAGCCACAGGCATCTTGGATCTGTCGCAGCTGTATGGATTTACGGACAGCGCCGAGCGCAAAATGCGTACAATGAGAAACGGAGCGCTGAAATCCAGCGGGAATGGGAATTTACTATCTGTGACGTCAGGCGATGAGGGGCACACCTTTTGCGCTTGGGGCAGCGGGGCAAATGCAACCAACTGTTTTGTTGCCGGCGACTCACGTGTCAACAGCAATCCCCTCTCGATTGTGGTGTACACCATCTTCATGCGCAATCACAATCGCATTGCCGCCGAGCTCTTGTCACGCAACAGGGGATGGAGTGATGAGCAACTGTTCCAGGCTGCCAAGGCTGTCAATGTCGATATCTATCGGCGACTGATAATGCAGGAGTGGCTAACGGAGGTGCTGGGTGAAGTCACCGCCGCAGATGTGCTTGCCGCATCACCAGCCACTGCTGGCCAACAACCGCCTGAGGTGTCTAACGAATTCGGTGTGGCTGCCATTCGTTTCTACTTCTCCATGCTACCAAATGTGCTGCACAATCTCGCCCCCGTTAACGAAGTTGGTTCCAAAACAGCGAGCAAGTAAGCTGAAACTTAATATCTAAAAATGAGCCGAAAGTGTTACTAATGTTTGTGTACATGTCGGACTAAAGTAGATACCTTCGACCCCAAAGAGTATATAGACTCGAGGAGATTATCCATAAGATGGATAATCGCAAATCAATAAAGCCTCATATCTCCCACAATTTTAAGGCTATAGTCAAGAAATTTGGATTGGTAGGTTTTTATCGATATCCACCCCACAATTTGTAAGCTATCAACAGAATTTGGAAGGAAAGTTACTTGGAAACTCTTGCTTCATTTTTTTTCAACCACGCCTACTTCCGCCCCAAAATTCTCATCAGCTTAAGCTGCAAAAACAGGAAGAAAGAATTCTAGAAAAGTTCTCTGACATTTTTTTGCACAAAAGTCTGTATCTACCACAATTTTAAAGGTAAACTTGGAGGGAAGATTACTAGGAATCTCCTTCAAAGATCCGCATTTATTGGCTACACCCAGGCTTTTGGCGGCACCTGTCATCAGATGGTATTACTGATGGTGTCAGAGTATTTAATTTGAATAAGCTTAACAATTTAATGCCATGCGAACTCGTAACTCTGAATGGATTCCCATATTTAGATAGCAAAACTCAAATTGCATCCCATTTTTCTGAATCTTAGAACGAAGTTCTTCTAAAAATAAAATACAAACAAAAATACACTTGTTAGAAATATAATGGAATATAAATACATTTAGAAATTAATTGTAAAAATCCAAATATTTAAGAAGCATTTTCACTCTAGACCTTTGTTCCGATTTACCTTGAAATATAATCAAAGTAATGATGTTGTTTTTCGATAGAGTGGATTTGAGGGTAGAAACAGTTCAACGCTGATTAAATTGGGAATTTTTCTAAATAACTAATTATCAGCTTTGTTATTTACGAATGAATCTTATATGAATTCCGCGAAATTACCAAAAGGTCACTCTTGACTGCAATACTATACTATAATATACTATCTGTATTATAATACTATACTATACTTTACTAACTATACCATAATACTATACTATATCATATATTCCAGCAAATCAGGGGAATTTCCAATAGGTCACTCTTGACTGAAATACTTTTATTTGTGAATCCACATTTGTCTTTCATTTCAGCAATATCCTGCCACTGACTAAACTATTTGAGCTCAAAAATGAGATATACAAGCCCCGCCTACAGTACACGTCCAAAAAACTGAACGAGATCTTGCAAAGTCTTCTGCATGAGCGCGCTATGAAAATGGATGCCTCCTATGTGGGCGCCGTAAGTACTTCCAGCAGGACAACCGCTATGGGAATGACTACATTGTCACATTCCACACTTTTCGTTGCAGTTAGTGTGGCATGAACCGACGATGCCGACTCATGCCGATGTCCTTGCGTTGGACATACAACGAGGACGGGACCATGGCCTACAACCCTATTACAAATATTTAGAGATCTGTAATAGAAACAAAAAGGTTACAAGTTGGAGTGATTTCGAGGACTTTATACCAAAGGAAGTAAGTTGCTCATTTTACATATATTATTGCAGTTTCATCACTATATTCAGAAAAAAAAAAATCAGAAAATCGCCAAATTTTTGTCGTCAATTATTAATCTTCAAAAAAAAGATAGATTTTTGTTAAACGTATACAAATATTTCGAAACGCCTGAGTTTTATGTGTGTACTCAGAATTATTACATTAGCTTTTTTTTTACTTTTAATAGTATTTTCAGATCTTATATACAGAAAAGTCAATATTCAATAAAATCATATAATTTAATTTGACAAAATTAACGATTATCTGCTCGAGCCACGCCCCAAACTATACTATATATTAGCTTCTCAGAAGAGTTTATCTTATTTACCAAAAACCATTAACGAAACATAAATAAATACAAATTTATTCTCTGATATTCGCTGATAAGGGTCATGGATATAAAAGACTTAAGATATTTTTTTATCTGAAACTTTTCGTATCTTTAGCTGTCTGCAGTTTATATAAAGATATATTGTATATATGAGAGGTTTATTGAGAGGTTTGCCTGCCTCGCTGAGAGTACTAAAATACGCCCATCTTTTATGAGTTCCCGCAAGGAGAAGTTAGTTTCCTGAACGGTCTAACGCAAAAACGCCAAAGGATATTTATAATCAATTTGAGCTATAGGTATACAGATGTTGATAAAGGGAATAACCCAAGATTCTACCTGTTAATTGTAACATAGATTATTGATAAGGATCATAATTGTTTTCATTTATTTTTCAAGCTCGTGGATAAGCTGAGGAGTGTTTACAACAGATGGACAGATGTTGACCTTATTGTTGGTGGCATTGCGGAGCACACTTTTAACGGCACTATCGGACCCACATTTAGCTGTATATTGGGTGAGATAACTTTCTATAAAATCGATTCAGCACTCTATTAACCCATTGACAATATTCGCCAGCTGAGCAATTCTCAAAAATACAACAACGTCATAAGCAGCGCCAGTCCCCAGAACATACTGCTTTGCTGGAGGCGTACAGCTCTCTGAATGGGACTCAACTTTTGTGCTTGAACTCCAACTTGATGGCAGTGCCACAGAATATTTTCCGATTGCAATCCAACAGGTAAGAGGGAAACCTGGGGAAAGTGCTTATTATACGATTACAGTCGCAATTCACAACTCACGTGTTAACCGACAGTAGTCGTTATCTCTAAGACTGGGGGCACTGATTCATAGTGCAGTATAAAAGTCGATTTAGTTTTAGCGAAAACTCAAGGAGCCATGTGATAAGCGTGGCAACAGTAATTACGTATATATAGATTCATATAATGATTGATTTCCTACTTTCGTTTGCAGCAATCGGCTGGTCAATTGCAACGATGTGGAATAATTCGGCACGACGAGAGGGGAGTAGTGAAACAATAAGAAACCCAACTTTTACCCAGATGAATTTAAATGATGTTACTAAAGCACCTTTGGAATTCCAGTTGAATATTCATTTTTGCTGAACAATAAAAAACATTATATTTTGTTTATATTAATTACTTTTATTGATTCTGGATTTTGTAAAATTTCATTTTCATCAGAAAATGCAGGTTGAAGTTTGTTGGATGTTAACAATTCGCCACACTTTTGGCGGCAAATTCACGTTATTATTATGAAAGCATAGTTTGAAAGCCAGGGCTTTTCTCTTCTTTATTTCAAGTTTCCTTTTTTTTAATTTAGAAAAATATGTCTAATTTTTGGGTCGATTTTTCCTTATGTGTGCAAGAGTCCCTTTATAGATTTTTTGTTGCTTTGAAAACGTTTAAAACATTAATTGTTTTTTAATTTATGACAGATTTTTACTAAAAAAAATGAAAAATTGATTTTTTTCTACATTTTAGAAATGCAATTCATAAAAAAAAATATAAGTTTTTGAAATTTTTGTTTATTTGCATCTAGAAATAATTTCTGAAAACAAGAAAAACTTCAGAGTGATTTTTGTGTACTGCAGCAGAGTCACTTCCAATCGGCTTTAAGCATATGTTTCGTTGCACAAAAATAAACTTCTTTGGCCTCTAGGACACACATGCACACATCAAATATCTAAAGATGTTTGAACTTAAAAACTATTAAAAATCATTGCATTCCTGCCTGTACGTTGCCAGTTATAGCCAGGCAGAGGCCGCTGCCGCCCAACTTTACAAAGACGCAACTTTTTTTTTCATTAAAATTCATGATAATTAAATACAAATTTGGGACAGGGAATTTGGAATTTTGATAACTTTGTTGTGACAGCCTTTGACCAAGTCTTAAAATGTTCTGATAACCTAGTATCTGAACGCCTTCTGATACACCAGCAATCTACGCATCAAGTTTTTTGTCTGATTGGGTTTTTACGTGTTTTCCCCAATCCATGCAACAAATCTAAAATTTTTTTTTAAATTTCAATATTAAAATTTAAAATTTATTTAGGTTGGGTTTTACTAATTGTAGACGAAATAAATGAATAAATGACGCACCTTGCACAAAACCTATATAGTCGTTTAGCATCGGGACAATAGAAAATAATGATTGATATATAAACTTGTGAGTCCGTTGAAATCCAATTATTTGCTTTCTGTTATCATCTTCGAAATGGCAATTTGGGTTTCGAACGTAGTCAATCAATTTGGTCAACTTAAACAAAAAACGCAAAATCATTTGTTTTGAGTTCGTGTATTTTTACAAAATATTTAAATTTGCGTTTGGCAATTGTTAAAATATTTATTCAACTATTTTATGCATTCAATGGCGTTTTTTATTAACGGATTGTTTACTCAAGTTTGACAAGTCATGACAACTTAAGCAAAACTGAAAAAAGAGAAAAAAATACACTGCAAATAATTTAAATAGCATAGCGATTTTCTTTGTTGCCAAAAACAAAGCACGAGCGTAATGAAATCAATTGTTTCGGAATCGAATATTTTTATAAAATATTCAAATTTAACTATATCATTGATTCGCTGGCGTTTTTTTAGTAAATGCAAGTTTGACAAGTCATCAAACTAAAAAAAAGAAGAACAACGCAGCAAATAAATTAGGCAGCGATTTAATGATCGTGCTTTGTTTTTAGGAAAGCCTTCCATAATAAACAAATTCCATTCGTAGTACATTGTTCAGCTACTTATATATGTTAGTTGATAAACCGATTTTTATATATAGAACAATGAGAGATTCATATACATACATACATATATACATATGCATATATACCTAAGAATTACGGGCGTTGTGTTGTCAGTAAGCACCAACGCCAAAGAAAAATAATACCTGCACTGAGAACAAAAACAAACACGTTGATAAAAAGTCTTATTCATATGGAGACCCGATAAGATTTACCCTGAAACAATTTCAGCAATCAATTAATAGAGAGCCAACTGATAACGCTCCATTGCTCATTGACATTGGCAGTTAGTTCAAATTGGAATCGCGGCGTGTCGAGAGTGGAAGTTTTTGCTTGGTCAGAGAAGTGTGCTAAAAAATCTCTTTAAAGGTAAAGCATTGCTCATCTCGCGTATTTTAAGCTATTTGTGATACCTCTGATAACGCATAAAAAGATGTACACCCCAAATAACTCAAGATCCAACAGATACTGCCGTGATTCCGTTGAAAACATAGTATACGAAGTACACATTATCACAAATAAGATAATGCGTATGATGTCACGCCATCAATAAATTTTTGTATAATAAAAAAAATCAATTGAACTTTAGACATGGACTAAAGATATATAACTATGTGTTTTTGCCGTAGTGGGCTTATATAACACACATTCAATAATGATTGCTTCATTTTCAAAGAATTTTCAACCAAATGGCGATAACTGGAAAATTGTGGCATTTACAGCAAGGTGCAAAAGCAAAAGCAGGCGCAAAAATTCGTTTATCTAATCAGCACAAAAGTCACCACATTCCCAATCTGGCCAGTGTACCACACATACATACACACATACATATCATTTGGAAAAATGTATCTCTATCTCTGGCCTATTCGAGCTCTATTTATTCAACTCGATATACTCGACTGCGGTTTTATAAATCGCAGTTTAAATCATTTTACATTAGGCTGCGCGACATGAGTGAAACGCATTTCGAACCCAAAAGAATACTCCAAAGGAATATCTATTATAATGGTTAAGCCAAGCAATAGAACTTTGAAATACTTTCGATCCGTTGTGGTGACTCAGAGGTGAATACTCACTTAATTTCAAGATAAATCAAATATCTTATTGGATTAAAATTAATTTTTCGCATTAAAATGATATTCGTCTTCAAGGCTTATACAATTTTCTAACAAATTTTCCATATTTTTGCAAACAACACGACATTTAATAATATAGTGGGAAAGTGAAATTGCTTATAACAGATCAAAAAAAAAATAAAAAAAATATAACAGATCAAAAAAAAAATAAATGCGATTTTTAAATTTTTATTAGACCTTATTTTATATACATAAAAAACAATTTTAAATGAAATCGCTCAAAGCTGATTTGAATCGTTAAATTGCAGTTAGCAAATTGCTATTATTCCCAGTGACACTCCTGAAAATCCTGGAAAAAAGAAAATACTCCTCTTTGCCAGTTGCAGATTTTAAACTTTACAACTTCAGCTAAGTTTGACTAAAAATATATATTTTTGCTATAATCTGCAATGCTGCATCTGAGAATGTTATCAGACCCTCAAAATTTCAATTAAATTTTTATGGATATCTCAAGTAGATTATGAGTTTAATTACGAATACAGTCAAAATTATATATAAATATAAACAAATTTGAATTGAATTATATGCGAATGTGAAATCAAATATAAACAGGGCAATGCCCAGACCATAAGATCTAAGAAATTCTGAATTTGGATGTGGTAGTTACGAATTTAATTTACAGTTGTGCTCAAACTGATATTAGTGCTACTGATTTGTGAACTTTGATCTTCAGTATATTTGTTGAATAACATGATATATCATATCATATTATTTCACAGGCCTTACGCTTTTGACATATCAAGATAATAGTAGTGTTTGCATTTTTGATAATTTTGACAGCCGATGAGGAATACACTGGAATACACACTATTCTGCGAGCCATTTGAATATTTTCCAACAGCATCGAAATATCATTATCGGAACAATCTTTTATGTTTAGCGTGCTATCCAAAGCAGACTTTTTATTGAGAACCGTTTTTAGCTATTAAAATTTTAGAAAAACAATCAGCATCGGATTAATATACATATAATAGAACTACTCTAGAAAAAGTTGAGAAGGTGTGTGCCGAAGAAAAAATCACCGAGCCCATCGAATATATATTTCCTTGATCTGAATCACCATCCAAGTCGATAAAATCGCTGATCTAAAAAAAAAGTAAGAGTTAGACACTTCAAATTCGGCATATAAGTTCTCGTATATCACTGCACAGACCCAATTAATTTTATGATAGGGTTTCGCGTAGCATTCCTAATGGATTCAATCATAATGTATTTTAAATGTGAGCACGTAGACTCTGGTATGCTAGGGTTTGTAATCTTTGCCGTGCCTAATGAATTTGATCTTTATTGTTTTTTATAGTAGTATGCTCCGAAACGGCTATGATAATGGGCCTCGTTCCAGCGATAAGTTCAATGGAGCCCTCGAGGCTGATAGTCATAAGCCCACATACGCATTGGATCATTTGGCCACATTTAAATTAAAAACTGAGGCTGAAACAAAACAGCCGAAAGAAAAAATGAAACTGTTGCTTGAATTAGATAAGACAGGTGGTATATGGCCCCATAAGATGTATATGTGCTTCAACGGCCAATGGCTTGTCATGCTTGATAAGGATATGAAAGAAATCGAAAACTTTCCCGGCAGTCTGCTATCGGAGCCAACAGCCTTTATCAGCGATGATCCCCTGGAAACTTACAATAACGTTTTAGTCTTCTCCGTGCCGGGAATCTCCTTGGGCAATACTGAAATGCATATTTTCCAAGTGAGTGAAATAGCCTCCTTGGATGAACTGAACTCTCTAAACTCCATTTTGTTACAGGTCACTGATGTGAACTCGGTACATTTGGTGGAGGACCTGCGCCTGCTAAGCAGCGGTTCACCAGTCACCGTGGACCGCAACAAAACACCCATACACTTGCCAAAGCCTGAGCGTCCTCAGCCTAAGGATCAATACGGTATCGCAGCGGCTGCGGCAGAACTTGCCGCCGAGAAAAACGCACAGGATCGCGATCAGACGGAACGCGATGTTCAGGTGCTCAACCACTGTTTGTAAGTTCGATTTTGTTCCCTTATTTTGAGAAATTTACATTTGTTACCTAATTGTAAGGAATTTACATTTATATCTTAAGATAATCTACCATTTTGAATTTTAGAAACACCCCATTTTTTTGGTGCCAAGGTAATCTTTTTTTTAAGGGTACATTTTTCTAAAACATAGAAAACATCATGTCAAATATTCAGGGGATTTCTTATGCCCTTAACCCTTTGAAAATGTTTTGATGCAAATGTATCTCCGTCGAACAAGTCCGGATCAACAGCCGAGTTGACATAGCGATGTCCACCTCCCTGTTAGTCCGCCTATATGAAAACGCGGATCTCAGAGTCCTTAAGACAAAGAGCCTTCAAATTCGGTATTTTCAGTATTCAGTTCTCGTATACCACGTGCAGATCAAGTTTACTTCATTTTATCAAAAACTACCTCCGTTTCTCAAATATCGATTCATTTTGATTAAGCTGCCCAAACTCCATCAAGGTCGGCTAATAATGATAATTTTCTGTATACATAAATATACATAAATGTGTATTATATATGTATATAAAAATAGATCCATTCTTATCTATGTATGTATATAGTGTATGCAACGTAAAATGACATTTCTGATGCACATATATCTACATACATATATATATTTATTTAACAGCTGAGTTGAGGATATACCATAGTCGTACTCACTCGACTGGTTTATTTTAAGCTTTATTTGAGTTTTAATTAAATTTTATGTAACTCACATATTTTGTATGGTTGCTTGTTGCTGACTTTATCTATTGCAGCGAGGATGTGGAACGATTCATTGCAAGATTGCACTATGCAGCTGAAGCTTTGCTTGAGCTGGAGTCCCGGAAGAACCAACATAATCCCCACGGGGAGGGTCTGCTGGTACTGCGATCACGTCCACCAATCGAGAGCGAATTCTATGACATTTTGGCTAAAATAAAGCTGGCGCTCAATTTCTCTGTTAAGTTGCAGAACCATTTTACCAAAGGTTCTGAACCCATTCACAATGTCTTCATTTCCCTGCGAACGATTGTGAATGTGTGTAACGATGTTTATAACGGTGCTCATTTACCTGAGGCCGTTATTAATCCTCTGCTGCGCCGAGAAACAATTACTTTTCTCAATGGTACACTTGACTCTAATGAGAAGGACCTGTGGCTCAGTCTCGGCCCCAATTGGACCGTGCCAAAGGATCAATTCAAGGATCATAAGAGTTCATACCATCCAATTTTCTATGACGATTGGTCGCCAGACTGGGTGGTCGACGAGGAGGTTGCCTACTTGGCACCTGCATTGAAGAATTCCCAATCTTACACGCCAATGCCGCCCAGTCCGGGAAGCCATCGCACCTGGCTGAGTCGCCTAGAGAGCCGCAATGTTAAAATCGCAGAAGTCGCTTACAATAAATCTGCCACCAATGATAAGGAATTGAATGTTACGAAGGGCGAATATTTGGAGGTACATTTTGAATTTAATTTTAATTTTATGAAGCTGTATAGTTTTGATTAAAACGTGTTTTAATTAATGCAGGTTATTGACGACTCCAAGAACTGGTGGAAGGCGCGAAATTCATTCGGCAACATTGGTTACGTTCCCAACACAGTGCTAGTTCCCTACAACTTTGAGCACGGCATCAACCGGAATGGACGCGATAATGAGTCATTGGGCTCTTCGTCTCTTGACAACGGTGAAGGTGACGCGAACAATGCGCTTTATCGCAACACGATGGCAATGTATGTGCCGCCAACGGATCGTGAGTCTCAGCAACCGGTTGGCAACGCCAAGAATATGCCTCGATCCTACTCAATGCCAAATGTGCCCGTTCCACCGCCTATGCCGCCGAGCGATAGTCAACCATCCACTCCGAGTGACACCTTAAAGCGAAATATGGCAGCCGCCGGAACTATTGCAGGTGAGTGCTTCATTTGCATTGTTCTCCATGTAACTACACTCTGAAAAAAATCGAACCGAATTTTAGAAAGTCACCCTAAAAATTAGAAAGTTTTTCTTGTTTTTTTTAAATATATTTTAAATATCAGAATCCATTTTTCTTAAAATTAGAAATGCTTACCATAAATCGAAAATTCCCAAGAAATTGTGTTTGTTAATATATTATAATAATATAATTTATAAAAAGAAATGGTGTTTGTTTTATAAATTATATTATTTTTTATAATATTAAGAAATGCATTTCTAAAAAGTATAAATAAAAACACTCATATTTAGAAAAAATACTCCAAGTAATTCAGAAAATTTTATTGCTGCGGGTTTTTTATTAGGGTTTAATCAATAATATCGTAAGCTTTTTTAAATTAAAATTTGTGAATTTATAGACTATGTAAAATGTTTTTAAATGTGAAATCTTAAAATACTTAATTAAAAAAAAATATGGAAAAAGTTGCTTTTTTGTATTAAAAAACACTGAAAACGCTGAAAACGGGAAATATATTTTTTCTAGATTTTATAAATTTTGATTTCTGATTTACAATTAGCGATAAAAGTATGGTGCATTTCTATAAGTGAGGGCAATTTTTTTCTGAGTGTAACCTTGCAATAACTTCCGGCTTTTCATGTGATAGCTATGCGGGCTCGCAACGACTGCGATGCCGACGACGAGGCCTATCTGATGCAGGCGAATGTCAACGGGGAGATGCGCATGTTGCTCCAGCAGAGACAGCAGCGCAGGGACCTGGAAATTCTAAAGACGCCCGAGATATACATTACCCAGAAATCCAAGCCGTCGGAGGTGGAGGAATGGCTCCGCGGCAAGGGCTTCTCGGACAACATCATCAAGCGCCTGCACACGCTCAACGGTGAGGAGATATTTGCGCTTTCGCCACACACCATCGACAGCTATTTTGGCCAGCGGGAGAGCCGTCGACTCATTTCACAAATTGTGCTACAGAAGAACATCTGTGAGGTAGATATATAGACTGTCCCTTTGAGTATCTGAAATCCTCATTCATCATTGGTTCATTTTTGCAGTACAAAACAATTCGGTCGTCTGAGCTGTCTGCTAAACTAGCTCGCGCCAGGCAAAAGGCAGATCAGTCGAATGGAGATGAGGTCTTTTAGACCTGCCTGCCTGCCTGTATTTACTGAATGCCTACTTTGAGGGCAGCTTGTTCGAACCCGTTTCCATTGGAGTTTGATTTTAACTGCATACACTTTACTTTTGGCTGAATACCTCTGTGGATTGGAACCCTCTTGGCTTGTCATTTATTTATTTGTAATGTTTCGTTCATTTATTTTAAAGTATGCCTGTAAATGCATATGCAATATGTAAATAAAAATCAAAAACAGCATTTTATTGTTGCTTTGAAGCTCTGAATTCACACTACACTAATTAAAGTCGCAACTTCTTCCGACATAATGACAAGTCATACATATATGTAAAGAGACAATTAACAATGTAAATGGTTATAGTTGTGGGAATATGGCAAATTACAAGGCCATTATTCTATAGATATATACATGTATGCGTAAATTTGCTTGCATCCAAAAAGATAAGATTTCATGATCTTTGCATGCCCAACGAGACTACAAATATTAAAACTGGTGTTATTCAAAGTAAAAATAAACTTTTGTTAAAGTTGAAAAGAATAAGAATTATATTTTTGAAAGCTGTACTTAAGGAACATAATCAATATTTAATTCGTGTCGACTTATGCATTCATAATATGATTGAACAAAATCACTTAAGCGTGGCATGTAAAGAAGATTATATGATCATTTCCGTGACTTCTGCACAAGGCAGCAAGGTTTAAATTGCATTAACCAGAGAGCAAAAAAAAGTTTAAAATAAGCCCCTAAAAATTGAGAATATGCAAAAACACATACGAAAAACTTCTTGAAAATGTAATAATTACATTGACAATATTTATAATAAAAATAATAACAATGACAATATTAATAATAATAGTTCAATAATAATGATAATAATAATAATAATAATGACAATATTAATAATAAGAGTTCAATAATAATAATAATTATATGATGCAGTTACCGATTTGATTTTTATTAAAATAAGATTTAAACTTTGAATGTGTTCTAATTAAATCCAACTGACGCGATTTTCGTTTCTCTGCTTGAATATGCAAAAGTATTGAAGAAAAACAAGAGTTAGTTAACTTGATATCTTTGAAAGAATATTTACTTTGCAACATCTCTGAAAATAAGTCTCCTCTCTCTCCAGTCCAACATGGGTCCATTAAGAATCGATCTACATCTACCAATTTGAATTTACATCCGCAGTGAGGCATTCCTTTTGAAAATGGGAATTGATCTCATTTACAATGACTACAGTAGAACATTCGATTCTGTTAACCACGGTCAACTTCTGTCGAAAGAATTAAAAGTTGTTTCAAGGTAATCATCTTGAACCCTTGTTTTATACCCTTCTCATTAAAGACCTTCTCATTACCTAAACCTTCTCATCAATCCTTTTACATTCACATATTCTGATGATGGACTCGTTTTCAACATGATTTGAACTCTATGCAACTCTGGAGCTGGATAAACCAGTTGCATCCTAAATGTTCAAATGTATGTATATGACTTTTAGTCGCTTTAAATCATAATTGACCACTTATATATAATGCAAAGCACTGCAGTTAAGATCCTGGAGTTCT
Organism: Drosophila kokeensis; assembly: GCA_035042145.1. Classification (NCBI taxonomy): domain Eukaryota; kingdom Metazoa; phylum Arthropoda; class Insecta; order Diptera; family Drosophilidae; genus Drosophila; species Drosophila kokeensis. The sequence continues at coordinate 2,155,963 of JAWNLT010000376.1, read as the reverse complement.
TTTTCCTACTTAGCTTAGTTTTCCTAAGGTAAGTTAATTAATTAATGAAAAAAAATTGATGAGATCTACATTAATTTGCAAAATGAATGGAGACAAGCATTAAAGAATAGAATATCTAAACTATCCCTGAAATATACAAATTTTACGCTCTGCCTATAACCACCGATATCCACGAGATTAAATAGATTCAAAAAATGCATATTAAGCGTATGTAGTAATTATTAGAAATATGTATTACCCTCAGAAAAAAATCGGCATGAATAAAATCACCCTGATAACTTTAATAGAAAGTTTTTCTTATTTAAAGAAAAAATTTCTAAATATATTAACAAATATTATATATTATTAAGAAATGCATTTCTAAAAAGTATAAGTTCATAGAAATTATTCTAAAATGCAGAAAATAATAAGGAAATTTGTTCACTCGACTGCTATATTTGCGATAAGAGGTGGTTCCTATGCTCCATCAGGTCGTGAGAGTGACAACCCGAAGCCAACGCGTTGGCATAGCATGTCGATGCGAATCTTGAAGAGGGTGTCATTAGCTCGACTTGCCAAAAGCCGTCGGCGCATCACTAAGCAGACAATATAATACAATAGGAAGAAGAAATGTAGTAGATCTGAAATAGATTGAAGTGGATTTCCCTTCCATGAGTTTAGATTGCGATCAGATTTGTCACTAATGCCTTTTGATTATCATTATTATATGTTATTTTCATCAAATTAAATATATTATATTTTCACAAATCATGCGAAAGTCCGTTTTCTATCGACATAATCAAGCCGAAATCTTAAAAGAGGTATCATTGTTTCGAGGTGCGAAATAGTTTAATTGTCTGCGCACTGTCACATGAACCCGTTGAAACCTATATTTGTATGCATGCGTGTATGTGTGCCGGTGGAGAAACAAAGACTTTTATGTGTCGAGACACTGATCCCCTGTTTTAGATTAGAACCATACATTTTATGGGCTGTGGTGACAAAATTGCTCACAGTTAAACCACCCCACTTTTCAAAATTTAAAATCAAGTGCCAGCTCGCACAAAACAAGACAAGTATAGAGTGTTGCTGCTTTCTTCGCACACATTGAAGGGTTTGCTCGATCCGGTAGCAATATAAATAGCTGCTTTTCCGCGGTCATTCATAACGGCCTACTTGAAAAGATGCGCATCTGTTCGCACACATATATTCTGCTTGAGGATGAGCGCAGACAAATAATGACCTGCGTTCGCTGCTCGCAACATTGTCCCTAAACAAATGTTGTTGCATTGCCGACGGGTTCGCGCTTTCAGCACCCAACGTGTAGCTCAGCGAGAAGTGTAGAGCAGATTTTTCATGCAATTTTAGTTTAGTTTATGATTGTTGATTTGACACCATTTTTTGCTTAGAGCTCAGTGACAAGTCACTTAACTCGTGAGCCAAGGTTCAGTTTTTCAAATTTAAAGATATATGAATTTATTAGCCATATAATAATGTTTATAAAAAATACAATTAACTAGAGTTGTTAGAGTTGATATTTTGTAGTAAAATGTACCCTAAAATTAAGAAAAGAAAAATCTTGTTTTTTAGAAATATACTTCCTGAATTTGCAAATTTTTAAAATGCAGCGCAATGGAGCTGCGAAACTAACTGGCCTGCTTATTACGAAACGATCAATTTCGCTTAATTTCCATTTATTAGTTTTTGGTTAATCAGATTACGCATTCTTCTACGTTCAAAAAGCGAAGCAAAAGATATTAATAAAAGTATAGTATGGTAAGTGGGTAAGCTATTATTTACCACAATTAATTTTGAGGTTTTTTTTTTAATTTATCAACTTGCTTATCTAATACTGGTGTATATTCCAAGCTTTAAATCTACATTCAAGGGAGACAAAAAAAAGAGCAAAAACACGGAATAAATAGCTTAAAACTACTAAAAATAGTATACGCCTCAATCAGCCATAAGGACTTTATTCCTGATAACTTCCTTTTCCTGATAACTTCATTTTCCTGATAACTTCCTTTAGTGCACACACCTATGCGTATTTTTTTACATTTTCAAAAAGCCCAAAAAACTGTTATTTGTTGTAGACAGAGTGTGGATTAATTAAAAATAATGTACTCAATAGTGAAATATTTAATTATTTTCGTTTTAATTGAGCAGGTCAAATTATTTTTTATTTTATTTGTATTATTAATTAATTTTGAATGTCATTCATAAATGACAAACTGTGACTGTGTTGCTTTTGGCTGAATATGTGTCGTAAGCAGGCACATCAACGTCACGCAGACGCAACAACAATACGGCCGATACTCGCAACATTTTCGAAAGAAAACTTTCTAGGTCAACCGCCAATTTCCATGCCAAAGTTTTGTCACAATACAAAAGCAGCGCTGCGTAAAGGTTGACGGAGTTAAAAATGTGTGATGCTTGTTTGCTGGCTTGTTTGCGTATTGTTGGACAACGGTTGCATTAATGTCATACCAATCGTATTTGGCACAGTGTGCCAAGTGTTGCGGGTTCTCGCCAAAAAAGTGACATACCAATCGATACATTGTAAGCGAAACACAAATATCCACACAAAAAAAATCAAATAAAACCGATCATATTCAGTATGAACAACAAGTCCCCCATCCCTTCCCAAACGGCCGTCGCTTTCAGCATAAATTAGAGCAGAGCGAAAAAATAAGCAAGCTTCTTTGATTTACACGCCGTCGCTAACGTCGACGTCAGCGCCTGTTGTGCCTGCTGCCTGCAATGCAGCCGGCGTTAAACTGGCTTTAAGCTGACTCTAGCGCCGAGCAGGCTCGTTAGCTTTGACGCCGGCGCTGGCGCTGTCGCTGGCGCTGACGTTGTGCAGTCGCCGTCGAGTAGCGATCTCGATTCGTTATAAAAGCTCCAAATTCAACGGCTGCCCAGTTAGTTCAACGCCGACAGTATCTTGGGGCCTTGCCTCGACTGAGATTTACCCACAGAGTCGCCACAGATCCCCAGCAGTGCATCAATAATACGCTGGCGCTTATGAGCAGGTGTCGATTTGTGAATGAGTAGCTAATTAAGCTGCAATTTAGTTGCCAGCAAATTAATATTACTCAGCAACAGAAACAGTAATATTGTTTGCTCAACCTAGCGCGGAATTCGCGATTTCGATTTTGTAATTTGTTGGATTGTGTATTGTAAATATTGTGATTGCTGATTGCGGATTGTCGTGTGCAATTTAAATTGAAAGACTTGCCCAAGTTTGCGCCTCTTTGATCACTACTTCGTCGAGAAAATAGGACACGTCAGAATGGTATGTACCAAAGATGTATTGTAATCACGCTTACTTTACAATTTTAACGACCAAATTTAAAAATGCTTTTATGGTATTTATTTATTTATTGTTAGCATAACATTTGCCATATATAGATAATTATATTCGTATCAAAGTTTTACAATTTACCCATATTAATTTGAACGGGCTAAATTTCAAAAAGTAAAAGTGTTTTCTATATTCCTACTTCTTTTCCTAGATAATTATTTTCAAGATTAGAAAAAGTTGAGTTTTGATCGATTAGTTATTGTTTAGCTAAAATAAATATTTATTTCATTTTTTTTTTAATATTAAATATAATTTTCAATTTAATTTTATTTCGACAGATTTTAGTATCAAGTAAATAAATATATAATGTTAAATTAGTGTCAATGTCTAGACCGACGTCTTTAATCGAATTAATCCAATTCATTTATCAACATTATGTACACATAATTACACATACGTGAGGAAAAACTAATACCGTCTGTTAGCCCATAAAAAGCATTTAATTTAGGGCACTCGTATTATTTTTTTTTGTGTTTCGACTAATACCAGTTTTGGCTGACGACGTCTAATGGCATATTTAAAAAGCCATTACGGACCATTGTTTATAGCAGACCAGCTTTAACTGACTTCACTTGCAGCCAGCTCTGTACAAAAGTACACACGATTGTGAGTGGCAAAATAATTGTGTTGCAAATTGAATGTTTTTATTACAAGTAAGGTAATTAATTTAAGACACCAAACGAGCGACCTTCATACTTGAATTCGTTTTCGGTAGTGCTTTGGTTGTCTGCAGACCCAGAGAGGTAAAGTTTGAATCGAATACTCTGCACAAAGTGTAACTCCTTCAATTTCTTCTTCTGTATTTGAAAAATGACTGCGTTGTAAGCCACGCATGGTCAGCAATTTACGCCATCTAATTGGACACGCCCCCCCCATTATTTGTTAGCTCTGATAGTAATCAGTGCAGACATGCCACCAGCCAAGTTGCAACCATTAATTTTACATATCAAATTATACATTTTTCAAGTGGATTCAATTCGATTCGATTAAATTCGAGCGTTGTTAATTACAAACACTTTTAACACACAATAGAACCTCGGCCACTTAAGCTTTCTATTTAATGAGCAGCCCAAATGGAACGGTAAACCAGCTTGAGCGCTCAGCTGTTTGTGGCTACTTTCTCCCTCTCTCTCTTTCTCTCTCTCTTTTTTCACGAATCTTAAGCCAGTTATGCAATGTACTTAATTATGACATATTTATGTACCAAATCCACTATGCCTGAGTGATTGTATGCTGGCATGTAAAAATGCATACGAGTATAACCACAATTTGACGACTTGCTGCCATTCACTTGACGGTGTTTATTAGTTTCAGGAACAACTATGTAAAACCTAAACCCAGAAGAAAAATATGCAAATGAAGCTAGCTACACATAATACAAATATGAACATAGGTGTTGATCTATATATGGGTGCATACGTTGATAATGTTAATTAATATATACATACATACATACAGAGATATACATGTATTACTTATATATACATACATATGTGTGTGTAATACTTCGGAAAAATTTATAAGAAACATAAATATTGCATATAATTTGCTTGTTTTTTTCTTGTACATATTTTTTTTAATTACAACATCGGCGAGGTGTAAAAAACAATGGCATAACTATTAAGAAATAATACCGCGCGAGACCATCCGAAAGATCACATTTGATTCCGAAAATGTCGAAAGATATTATTTTGATACATTGTATGTACTTCTGGTTTCAAACATTTGGCATTGTTTGAGGCTAATCGTGGCAACTGTTGAAGTGATTCACTTAGGCAATGCTCTTAGACATTACAATGAAAAATACTTTGAAAATAATGTAAATTGCACATGCACCTGGCACCTGGCACGTTAGCCAAGTAAAAATGTAAAATTTAATGGTATTTCGGAAAATGGCGCTCTACTCCAGTTGGATCGGAATGTCTTAAGCTCGAGAACCAACCAAGCCAGCCATGCTCTCAATTAATGAATTAAGTTAAACAAACAAACTAATTGCAACATTAATTAGCTGGGCGTTATTAGGCATGCGATTTTGACGGCTACAACTAATTTCAAACACACACGTGCCTCAAATAAAATCATTTCAACATTTAATGGCTTAATATTATTTATATTTATTTACACATATATTAAGCTGATTTTTCATTAGTGTCTAGCACCGTAACTAACAAGCTTAAGCTTATCAATAAATAATAATAATAAAGTGAATAAAATGTATAATTACATGTTTCAAATTGTATGTTAATTTAACCAAACAACAACATACGAATCAGTAAAACCAAATTAAGCATAGAAAATTAGTACTTTTGGTGCAAAAACTGTAAATGGTAAAAATGAATGAATGAAGTGGAGTTTCTTAAGAAGTAATTTGCTTTTTAGTTGCAACATATTTAGATTAGCTCAATACCAAAACAATTAAAGTAAACAAGGTCTTCAAAAAAGTATGCTTAAAATAATCATAGTGATTTTCTCATTGGCTATCATAATTATCAAAATTATGCTCTGCAAGAACAACAATTATTTAGAACATGGCTCGATTAGGGTCGGCTTTAGCGGGATTGATTAAAATCACGCAGATTAGTTTTAAATTTCAGTAATAAATTACTTTATTCGCATTTGAATTTACTCGTTATTACGAGTTGCTCTCTTTGGTGGGTAACTTGCTGGAAAGTGGCGAGAAGAGAAAGATCCGTTAAGTAGTGATCATTCAGCTTTTTCTTAAAGCAGCATTTTGGCTATTTCTGTGCTTTGTTGCAGACTTTAGTTTTAAAAATAAAAGATTATTGGCAATTTTGTGCATGTTAAGCGTTTTTAAATATTTTAAATAAGGTTTGACTGACATTTGGTGACTTACTTTTAATTTGGCATTCCAACTTTTCAATAGGTTTCGGTTTAAAAACCATAATTTACATTTGTGTAAACTAACAAAAGCACTTTGGTTCATATTTCACATTTTTCAGTCCACATTTGTATCTTCGAACGTAAACTTTTTAAAGACGAAAACTTGCGGTATATTCGTAATCGCATTTCAGTCATTAAGTAATTTGATTGTCTGCTTTATGTTTAACAATTGCTGCCAGCGACCTCCAAATCAAGATAAAATTAGTTAAATTATCTGACGAAGAAAGCCAGTGTTGAGATCAACTCGTCAACTCGTTTGCTTTCGATTTCATTCACGTTTCATGCCCGACTCTTGTTTGGCTTGCGGCTCTGTTGGTTGATGCTGATGCAACTGCTCGAGCAACTTGTACGTTTTCAAAGTCAAGGTCTGCCACAACAACGACAACAACAACAACAACATGAACATGAACAGTAGTGCAACAGCTTCAGCCAGTGGCAATAGTTGCCACTGGCTAACTGCCATCGGCCAACCTCAACTTTATGTTGTCATCTGACCATAATTCGAAACGATTACAACTTAATCTCGGCGTGGACAACGCTTGACCACAGCGGAAGATATTCTCGCACAAATTAAACTTTAACTCTTAAGTTACGTAACTTAGTTTATTAATAGGCATTCGAGTACATTTAATACAGTTTGTCTCCGCCGGGTTAATTAACTGTTAACTGTACTCGCCAACGGGGAAATATAATGACCGATGTCGTGTTCAGTTATATAAAAGAGCTCTCTCCGCTAGATTTCGACTAAAATTATAAATTAAATACTTAAAATAAAAAATTAAAATAATAATAAATAAATCAGTTGGTATTAAAATATAAAATGATTCAACATTCATTGCAAGCATTAGGAAAATCTAGAAAAAAACCAAGTAGACCAAAAAGTTTTGAACTTTAGTAACTTTGTCATAGAGAAAGTAAAACGTTCAGCGGAATGAGATATAGAGAAAGAAAATAAAGATTTTACCAACTCCTGACTAAAACTGAACACAACACTCAAAACTAGGCCACTTCTTGGGAAATAAGTCGTAATTTTAATATACAAAGATTTAAAAAATGCTGAAATATAAGCAAAAATATTACAGTTCCAAAATTGGTATATATCTTCAAAGTAAGCAGATTTTTAAAGTAAAATTGTCAAATTTTGTGCTAGGTAAATTCGATTAAAATCTACATTTTAATCATAGAAAATTATGGCAATGTTGTGAAGAAAGTAAAATATTGATTTCAAATTGCTAAATGTTATTTCTGTGTCTGGTTTAGTTGTGTCTCCCGATCATTATGGAGTAATACCAATAGGAACTCATCTTTTGCCAGATTGAATTTCTGATTTGGATGATTTTTAGCAAAAAAATATCGCTCATTACCAATGGATTTCACAATATGAATTTAGAGTTGAATGCCTATAAAATGTGTAACCACATTTTTCAAATATATATATATGTATAAACAAGAAATTCCGATCTGGCTCAGTAAGCACTCCCTCGAAATGAAATATTATTGAAGTGGCGCGAGTAATTAATGCCAAACAATCTAATGTTTGGACTAAGCCAATAAACGAAAGACGGACGCGAATTTTTTGATGATGGATGTGACTAAATCTAAGACACTCAATCATATGAATATGTCTAACTGTATAATGATTACCTATGTTTATTGGTATGTATTCCGTAAATAATGATATAATATATATGTTTTCGAAATTATAGCAGTACGCACTTACTTATCCACGGTCTTGTAACCGTCAAGTCGTGTCAGTTTGACTCGCGTGTTCGCTGCCATTTCTGCACAATGTCTGCAAATTTTCTCACTTCCGTTTTCAGAGACAACGTTTGTTGGATTTGCTCTGGTTGGCATTGTCAATGAGAGCGTCGTGGGGCCGGAACCGGGCCGGACGTGGCAATTGTGGTAAGAGCATCGTAATTACCTTGGTTTTAATTACATTGCGAATTATGTGCACATATGGTGTCCAAAATGCAACCAGGCGGCTGATCATGAAAATTATCAAAACCTTATAATGTGTGCGAAAAATAACGACCGACTCGATTGTATATGACTCTATATAATATCGAGTCATTTCAACAATTAGGCTAATCATGACAACGATGTGAAAGCCGGAATTGAATGCGACTGTTGCTGATTTATTTTTATCCTCTGCACTTGTACTGCATTTTTACAATGTCGATTTGAACATAAAGATGGAAAATTAGAGTCAAAGAGATATGCAAATTTGCAGCTGTTGTTATCTTAATGCACAGATCAACGAACAATTGTCAAAGCCATTTGTGGATAATGCATTCGACCATTAAACTATATCTCGATTCAAATGCATAATAAATCACACATAATAATCACACATTAATGCATTCATGGAATTCATTTAAGACATTGAATGACGTTTGCTTTTGAGTTTGCATTTACAGAATATTAGAAAACTTTGCTTGAAAACTTTTTTGTTTCCTGTGATTTTCGGAAATCGGATTAATTCAATTTGCACCACTTGCAATTATTATTAGTATGTTTTCTATTGATTTTGAAAACAGAAAATCTTATAGATATAAAATACCTAAAATTTATATATTTCTATATATATATATATATATATATATATACATATATATATTTTTTTTTAACTTTTATTCTTCATTGTCGTCAATTTTAAAATTGTAAATCGAATTCTTCCCACTTTTTCTTAATCGGTGTAAAACTAATAATAATAATGAAAGAACTGTTCCGAGTACTCTATAATGATTGCAATAAACTCTATCATGTATTCAATTAAGAGTCCTCTATATTTATATTATTAAGAACTCAACTTTAAACGTCTTGTCTCATGAATAATATTTTTGCATGCTTTTCTGGTTGGCATCAACTACTAATCACTCAAAGTCTTCCATTTCTATAATTAAGTACTCAAATTTAATCTCCTAACTAATTCAAACTAATTATTTTTTTTGGTCTGATTGGGTTTTTTCTGGGTTTTCCCCAAGACAGGCAACAAATGTTGGCCCCTTTCTTCATATATATAACCCCATTAATCTTATAAATATTTCTTCCTTATAAATTTATAAATTTAATTTAATTTAACTTTTTATTTTATTTTTATTTTTTTATGTCGACTGGCTTTAGTTGACATTAAATAAATAAATAAATACTAACTATTTTTATTGGTCTGATTGGATTTATCTGGGTTGTTGCATTTCCCAGATATCTCAATCTTTATTTTGAATTTACTTTTTAATTTAGTTGACGCTAAATAAATAAATTAATTAATGCGCTTTTTGGCATTGCAAAGCCATTCGGAGTATCAGCAAAAGTGATAATTGATTTAGCTGTGTGTGAATCCAGCTTAAGGACCGGTCCGATGGAGACTTAACTTTCGCCCATACCATTTTGACAACGAAAACTCGTTTATTCGATTTGGATTTTTGGAAAAAAGTAAACAATTCTTTTAAGACTTTAGGAGCCTTGAGAGTATTTGCAATTAAATTAAAATAAAAGTCAACGGCATTAAACAGAGGAGTTGACGATTTGGGTCCAGGTCCAAGGTTATGCATTGCATCAACTGCCTTTCCCCATTCGGACTGACATATCACGACTACGACGCCGACGCCGGCTCCGACTCCGACTCCGACTCCAGTATCGTCCCGTCGAAAATACATTTGCAATACTTTTAATTACATAACATACCCAATCTGGTATTCGCCATCTGAGTGCTGGCGTAGAAGTTGGCTGAGAAAACTTAAATACTGCATTTTTTGCATGTTTATGTCCACTCGTTGTCAGAACGCGCTCTTTGAAGTTTATTTATGGCATTATTTATTTGCTACGATTTGGTTCATACTTGCAGCTTGATCTGTTTTATACACTATAGTCGTTTTAATGTGCTTAAAATGTCGTCATAAATTAATGCAAATCTACGACTCCAAAGTATATCTTTCTGTCTGTCAAAACGCGTCGATCTCTGGCTGAAAACTTGACATTATTAGTATATGTTTATTACTTTATGAGCACTTTGCAAAACAAGTTAACTAAAATTCTTCATTAAACATTGTAGCAGTGCTAATTTATCAAGCTACATGCTCAGAGCATCATCGAGTCGAGCACACATGACTATTATACAAATTATTTATTTATAAAATTCACTTTTTAGGTAAATAATGTTAACTCATACATAATTGTATGATTGTAGCGAGAATGAACATAATTTGTTTACTTCAAAATCCTAATTAATATTAGATAAATGAGATTTTTCGACCACACCTTCAGAAAAACAAAAGCGCAATTAAACAAATTGTTAAGCGATTATTAATTGTTTGCTTATTCAAAACCAAATGTTTTTGGTTAACCACGAAACAAACAAATATGAATTCAAAAATACATATATTGAAATGACATTAATTTGATATCTTAAATTTACATTCAGCCACAGCGTAAAGGTTACTTGCTGCCTGCAACTGGCAACCGTATTCCGATAACCGATTTCCTTCGAAACCAGTTTTAATTTAAGTCGAGCCGACTTAATCGAGCCGACTTAATCGAGCCGACTTAATCGAGCCGACACCTTTGAGAATCAATTAGTTTGGCGCATCCAATTGGACGACCTTATAGGCAATAGCAAATTGCGTCCGCAATTATTGAAATTGAGTTGATATAAATTCGCAAGCCAAAATCCGACCAGTCCTGTCCAACGAGTTCACAAAGTGCTAATCACTCGACTCCGGGTAAGAGAAGTTATTCGGTCATGCGACTTTTGGGCCATGTTACTTTGCTAAGCTGCGTTCCATTATGGCTACTAGAATTTGCCTCAGTTTATACCTGTATCTTAGTGGATAATTGGACATTAATTCAGGTATGTGTGTGCAAACACACATATATATATATATATATATATATTTGTTTGGGTGCTTCGAGTGCCGGTCTACTTATTGTCATAAATTATGGCCGTTGCGTAAATTGTGTGCACCTTGATTTCGATGTCAACAAAAAATAACAAATAGGCATTTTGCAATTAAGTTGCAGTACGGAGCAGAAGTCGCAACATCTTACGCAACTCTCGAGTCCAGACGAGATCTCAGTCTGCACTTTTGGGTGCTTTCACTTAAAATGGCAATTTCAATTAGTGCATGTTACTCTATCGACGAGATAAATCGGAATTTGTTCAATTTCGGCCCATAGGGGGATATTGGATACGCCTCCGGGCTCTGGTTTCGAGTGAGATGTTGGACACATATATGTACATCTGCACAGATGCAGCTATCAATAAATCAATCATTTTGTGGTGAAATTCTTAGCTGCGTTGCACGCAACTATTTTGCACTTTAATGATCAGCACTTGGTCTTTGGTGATTTGAGTTTAATTTTAATTAGATGTCGTTAAAGTTATGGCAAAAAAAAATTACTCGCATTTACCCGATTTGGTGTCTGGTCCACTTTTGACGTTTACCCATATGTACACACAAATTAATTCTGGTACACTTTTTGAGGGGATTACAAAATTGTTGGGATGTTTGTGAGGAGCTGCCAAAATGATATAGCCATGTTCGTCTGTCCTTCTGTCTGTCCGTCTGTACTCCGTTTTTTTGGTAAATTTGATATAGGTTCAGTCTCGAAACTATCTTCATGAAACTTAAAATAAATCCCTATTTTTGCTGCTGGATCGTACTACTTTATCATATAGCTCCCATGGAAACCATCGGTTGAACAATTTTATTCTGATACAATAAAGAAAGAGTATGTAAATTTCGGCGTGTCTAAATTACTTGTTTAAATGCTGTACTCGTTTTTCAACTCACATTAGTCCAAAGTCGAAGGCTTCTGATTAGCAACATAAACCAGATAGTTGTAGATAAGAGATATATGATATATTATTATCAGAATATACATTCGCATTTATGTATATTTATTATGGCATATATATACATAAAATATCTGTTACAATAGATATAAAGAATATTTTTGTGTATCTTTTTATTTCGAATTGAATTTCCTGCTCCGCATGCAAAGTCCAATTGGAAACACTTTTGTCATTTTGTTGTATCTCTCGAATGGTCTTAAATCATGGCTAATTACCATAATGCATGTCCATCTATTTGTTAACTGTTTGCATTTATTACCTGGCCATGACCAATTGCTGTGCTTTGCTTTGTCCATTGTGATTGCCAAACACCACGATTATCATCTGGCTTCGACTAGAATATACATATAATCGAGTGTTTACTCCGTTCGCTGGGACCGGGCACATGGACACATTGACTTGCCAACTACAGTGGAGGCTCTGGAGCCCTGTTGGCTAATTTGAGTTTTATTGCAGATTTGAAAGTAACCAATGTAGTCCGATCGAGCAAAGTCCGGGCTATTGTTCTGTTTGCTGTTTGCTGTTTGCAATTAAAATGTACTCCGTCTGTGTGTTGGGTGCTGTCACGGCGGCTGGAACGGATTGGCCGCCAATATTTGCGCATTTGCATGTGGCAACTGGCATTTTGCTCAAAGGTCTCTCACCAACAACAACAACAACAACAACAACAATTGGAAGTTGCGGTTGGCTCTGTGACTGTGGCCATGTTGCCAGATGAATGAGTCCACATGGGTCTAAGTCTAAGCTCGAGGCCAGTGAGCTTGGATAAAATGCATTATGTAAACCCATTTCTTACATATCGACGTTTTTGTTTGTTGTCTGGAAATTACATATATATATATTTAAAAATTATAAAATAATTGTAGGTTTTTTAGCTACACTTGTACATACACACATTGCGCTGCCATAATATATATGTATGTATGTATATAGTTTTTTAGGTAAATACCAGAAGCAGCAACATTGTTGCAACGAACATGTTTCCGTTGAAATGTTGAAATTAAAATGAGTAACAGCCAATACAGACTAAATAGGTTAAGGAACCAGTTGTTACCATAACTGCAGAGCCTGTGTCACAGCCGCCAAGATCGATGGCCGATTGTCCCTAACTAGCCGCTTAGTCGGTTAGTCGGCCAACATGCCAAATGGCTCAGTTCGTGTCTATTGCCAGTTTAAGCCAGGCATAAAATAAAATTTACATGAAATACACACACACACACAAAGGTTTCGCTGAAGAAGTCGTTTTTTTCTTTGGCTTTTTTTGTTCGAATGCCTGCTGCGAATATTTCTGGGAACTTAAATCGCGTTGACAGTGAAACAGATCTCATGCCAGTTGGCTCATCAAATAAATCAGCAACAGCCACCGAGATAAAAATAAATAAATAAATAAAAAATAAATAAATAAGCACAAGCTGCCATGTCCATCAACAATATTAAAAGACTCCAAATGTTGCACAGATTTTCCTCCTTCAGCAAGTTATTTAACGATGTGTTAAACGTGACAAGAAGCTGGAAAAATTTAAATTACTTGACCAGATTTCAGTCATCATAAGCAAAACATTTTGCTTGTAGTTTCTAGTATTTCTTATTTATTTTTAAACGCATTTGCATTATCATTTTAGAATAAAGTTGTCGAAACTTAATTTAATTCAGAAACATATTTTGTAAGTTGTCAATGTCTTATTTGTCGACCTCGCATTCACAATTTGAAAGTGGAGCAGTTTCGTCATTTTTCTTGAAAACGTCTGACATCAGTGTTTTAAGATTTGACCCTAGGTTTAATTAGTATTAAATGACATCGTATCATACGAGATTGATCTCTATAAACGCGTAGAAAGTAGCATTTCAATATCAGATTCATTCACGTCATCTTGCCGCAAGAGCGCACCTTTTTTTTCCAATAAAGGCAAGGATCGAGTTCCGAAATTTGAGAGGTTGATTTCTGAACAACTATTTTTTAAGGTCGACCTGTCAATCCAAGACTCACATGTTTCACAAAAATCTTGTTTCTAGCATACCATTCTAGAGCAGTGGTATTTAAGATGGAATCTGAGATTTGATTTGGTATTTTTAGCCAGTCACTCAAACGTGATCAAATGTTTGAGATTGAACAATTAGTTTTTGTTTGCTCAATTGTGAATTGTTATTATTATTATGTAACTATGGAATAGTTCGATTGAAATTCACAACGCATTCAGATATTTTTAGTTTTGTCATTTGTTATTATTTTTGATTTTATTATGATTTCGAGGTCAAGTATATCGTTATGTCCAAACTGAGGTCTGCACAAAAAGAGACAGTTTTTGGTGGCGATATCTTTTTAGCGGAGAAGTCTGCGGCTCCACATATTATATATTTTCTTATTCACTATCTGAGCCATATATCCATGTCAATGTCTGTTTTTTTTGTCTACCCTCGCTTTGCTTACTTCAGAGTTGAAAATCAAACGAGTCATTCTGAAATCGTAAGAAAAAATTTGTTAAACAAATATCTAAGCAAAACTCACATTTGATGAAAAACTTGTTTTCTATTTTGCAGAAATAAACTTCTTAATAAAAAATACAATTAAATATATATTATTTATCATTATTTTTTAAATCCTTTCTGAATCCAATTTTTTAAATTAAATTATATTGAACTGTTGTGGGTGTGGCCATTCAATTTTTAATCGATTTCTTAGGAGAGCTACCAGTAATATACTCTTAAGAATTTGGTCAATCTAGCTTGCAAATTATGGAAAAAATGCAAATTTCAGTTTTCTAAGGCCAAGTTCCTGGGAGCTGCGGGTAAATCTATTAATTTTTAATAATAATATAAGTAACAAAAATGCTAATATTGAAGAATTCTGTGTAACACACATAAAAACACGCACTGAAAATTAGTCAATTTGGAATTAAAATGAAATTTGGTATGGAATTAAGGAAAGAAAAATGATGGTTTTTTAGAAATATACTTTCTGCATAATATGTTGAGTTGTAGTCTTTGGCATGCCTCAGATAGATTTTCCTACTTGTTGAAAATTCAAAGCGAAAATCAAGTTTGCTTTATTTTATCGATAAGTGCCACCGTTTCTCGAATATCGATACATTTAAATTTCCGATAGCAATAAATGCCACAATTTTGAAGGCGGAATCTTCCATTTAATAATATATAATATACATTTGCATATTAGTGATCAACTGCCCAAATTCCATCAAGATCGGAAGAGAAACACCCAAGTTATAGACGAAAATATATTCCCATATTGATCTCATTTCTATCAGTAGCCGCAAGCATCTTCTGTATGCATATAAATATGCCAGCGCATGCGTGAGATAGAGATGGCATAATAATCGACGCCAGCGTCAATGTGTTTTTGTGTGTATTCTGCAGAGCCCCGTTACCTACGATTGCATGTACGTTTGTATGTATGTGCACGTGTTTGTAACCTGCAAGATCGGGTCATTTCGCGCATGTGAATAAAAATATGCGCTGGCTAAGTTATAGTTTATTTTTTGTTTACTCTGTAGACCCTGGGCCTGTCATAAGAAACGAGTGCTCTTGCATACCTGTTCAGATTTGGGTGCACAACTTGTTATATAGAAATTTGGCAATAAAACTATAGTACATATATTTTACAGCTGCGTTCAGGGTATATCGCAGTCGAGCTCACTCCACTCCAGCGTTCTCACTGGTTCATTGTGGTATTTTTGTCTTAGTCTCTGCCGCTTTGCTCTCTAAAAGCGTGTCGAATTTTGATGCGTGCTTTTATATCTTTATGTGCACTCCATAATGCGAATTTATTGGAATGATCGTTTTCAGCGAATTGCTTATTTAGCTTTACGATCCCTGCTGAGCTGGCGTGCAGCAATTTTCAGACATACTTTTGTTTACCAACTTTTGAAGCTAGTTGTCTTTGGTTCTGCCATTCACCTCAGCTTGTTAGTTACGCAATGCATGGTTATTGATTTTGTTATAAAATTCGAGTGAAGAACTAAGTAAGTTTAAGCATTGAATGCGATTTCGTAAGTCAGCTTCGATGATTTCTTTTTATATGATCAATTCTATAGCACGTATTATATATTTCATATTCTATATTGGAATATTCTAATAATAAACCGTTTCATAAATGATCTGAAACTACGGCAGAATCAGACAAAAATATGTGGTGGTTATTTCTAGTGCGGGTTATATAACCGAGTACTAAACTTGAATAATACCTCCACACAATGTAACCAATTTTTAGATTTATTTTAAATTCACATATTTATAGCTATCCCTAACTTCAATATTTTTTAATTATCTTTAGTTGTAATTGTTTATGTTCAAATCAAGTTTTCTTGATATTTTAACTATATTCAAATAATTATTATTATTATTATTTTTATATAACAAATTATATATATTTATCACTATTATTATTTTGACTGATGCTGTAGGAGGGATTTTAAAAAAATGTTTAACAGTTTTGAAAGTGTATATGGAGATTTTTCAATAGAAAACTTAATTTCAGATGCGCCATCAGCGAGATATGCTGGTCCTCTGCATTTTGGGATTTGTCTGCAGCGCGGTCGGACTTAAGGTTTCAACTGGCTACCATATCGTGCACAATGATCCACCGCGCTCCCATGGAGGACACCTACATGGGTACACGTATCTTCCAGCTGCTCAGCCATTTATAATAGGGTAAGCCTTAGCTGCTCCCATTATGCGACTGTGTAAAACATACTTCTGTTTATATTTTGCATCAGAAATGCGCTACCCTCTGCAGTGGATACTTCGCCTGTGCCACAAAATCCATTCTTTAGTGTTGCAAGTCCCCAACGAGCACCGCCCACGCAGAGCAGGGTTACTTGCGCCAACCCTCCGGCTGTTTGTGAGAAATCCGCCTATCGTACGATGGATGGATCATGTAATCACTTGGAAAACCCAGGACTGGGCGTTGCCAATGCCAAGTAATATCAAAGCGCTCAGACTACACTCAGAAAAAATAAATTAAAATTTTAGTAAATCGTAAAAAAATATATAGTTTTTCTTGCTTTTAGAAATAATTTCTAAATGTAAGAGATCAAAATTCTTAAAATTAGAAAGTCTTGCCCTAAATCGACAACGAATTATTATCTGTCATCAAGAAATGCTTTTCATAAACAAGCAAGATAGCGTCACAAAACTTGGAAGAAAACTTGCTGGTAAACTCCTCCAAAGATCGGCTATGCATTTTTAGATCCTACAGAAATTTAAAAGACAAAATTGGAGGATAGATTAATAGGAACCTTCTTCAAAGATTGGTATTACATTCAATATTAAAAAAAAAAATCCACTCTGAAACTTAGAAAAGCCAACACTAGTTTTTAGAAATTTTCCAAACATTCGCGATTTACTAAAATGTAGCTCGACTTTTTTATGAGTGTATGTCACAGTCTATGTTTGTGCCACTTCTAACGCATGTTCTCTAGGTATGGTCGTCTTGTGACAGCCAAATACGCGGATGGAATATCGGCACCAACCCGGTCCATAACTGGCAATGAGCTACCCAGCGCTCGTTTGGTATCCCTTGTGGCATTTGGTGAGCAGGACGTGCCGGATCCACAGTTTACGCTCCACAACATGCAGTGGGGCCAGATTATAACGCACGACATGAGCATGCAAGCGGGAGGCACTCAATCCAGTATGTCGATCACTTGATCACTTGGTAATAGATTGTCTAATTTACCCTGTCTAATCCTACACAGAGAAGCATCCGACGCGCTGTTGCACAGATGATGGACAATTGGTGGGCTTGGACACAGCGCATAAGACCTGCTTTGCCATCATCGTGCCTCCCCATGATCCGGCCTATTCCCAAGTCGGTACGCAATGCCTCAACTTTGTGCGCACCCTGACAGATCGGGACTCCAACTGTCAGTATGAGGGCGGAGCGGCCGAGCAGTTGACTGTGGTCACAGCCTACATGGATCTGTCCCTCGTCTATGGCAACTCGATGCAGCAAAATAGCGACATCCGCGAGTTCCAAGGCGGACGCATGATTGTGGAGGAGCGCAATGGCGCCAAATGGCTACCCTTGTCCCGTAACGTAACCGGAGACTGCGATGCCATCGAGGCGAATGAAGTATGCTACAGAGCCGGCGATGTACGTGTCAATCAAAATCCCGGACTCGCCTTACAGCAGACCATACTACTCCGTGAACACAATCGCATTGCGGATGCGCTGTCTGCTCTGAATCCTCACTTTGACGATCGCACGCTGTTCCAGGAAGCTCGCAAGATCAACATAGCCCAGTACCAACAAATCAGCTATTACGAATGGCTACCAATTTTCCTGGGCGAGGAAAACATGTTGAAGAATAGCCTGATTTTCAAAGCTCCCGGAGGAAGTTACGTGAATGACTACAATCCCAGCATCGATCCCAGCGTATTAAATGAACACGCCACAGCTGCATTCAGATACTTCCACTCCCAAATCGAGGGTAGATTGGAGTAAGTGTATATTTATACAACCCATCAGAGATGTACTCTGCCCCTCTCCATAACTCCGTTTTATTATTAACAGTTATAAACTCGTTAATTTATAACCTCTTCTCTGCGTACAGCCTCCTGTCCGAACTGCGCTCAGTTCTTGGCTCATTGACTCTTAGTGATTGGCTCAATCGCCCTGGTATTTTGGAGGTTGGCGATAACTTTGATTCCCTAACCAGAGGTCATGCCACACAGCCAGAAGAGCTGACGGACATCAACTTTGACAGACAGGTATCTATGCGCAGACAATTAATACAAAAGTAACTTAAATTCAGTCATTTTAATTGGACTAAAAATGAAAACAATTTTAATTTGGGCACTTCAATGGGAATTGATAATATTACTTATATTATCGGATCTCAGAGACTATAAGAGCTAGAGACTTCAGGCGCAGATCTAGTTTGATTATTTTATCGATAACTGCCTCAGTTTCTGGCAAATCGATATATTTCGGTTACCGATAGCAATAAATGCAACAATTTTAAAGGCAAAATCGAATTAATACACACATATGCAAAAGTTTATTATCAATCAACTGTCAAAATTTCATCAAGGTCGCATAAGAAACACCGAAGTATAGTCAAAAGTAGGTTCGCATAATTAACTCCTTTCCATCAGCAGCTGCAAGAATTTTCTGTATGCATAAATATGAGAGGACACGTGTGAGAAAGAGATGGCATGATAATCGACGCGAGCTTCAATATGTTTTTGTGTGTATTCTGGAGAGCCCCGTTACCTACAATTGCGTGTACATATGTATGTATGTATGTATGAATGTATGTGCACGTGTTTGTAGCCAGTCAGTTCGGGTCAGTTCGAGCTTGTGAATAAAAATAGGCGCTGGCTTAGCCATAAGAAAATATTGCACTTGAAGACCTTCTCACATTTGGGTGCAAGACTCTTTAAAGGGAAATTTACCAATAAATCTATAATATATTTAACAACTGGGTTCAGGGTATATCGATCTCTCTCGACTACAGCATTCTTATTTGTTGGTTCTGTAATCATTTAAAAAATAATTTGAAATACTCCCAACTATTTTTTCTGCATTTAAAATTATCATAGGGAAAAAATGCATTTGTTAATATATTTGAACATTTAAAAATACTCACAGCTATTTTTTTTTCATTAATAATTATTATCAAAAAATGTATTAAACAAAATTATATTACTTTATTTTTTATTTGCTAGATTAAGCATTTCCTGTTTAGACGCAATATGCCATTCGGCTCCGATCTGCGTTCATTGGATATTCAGCGGAATCGTGATCATGCACTTGCCTCGTATAATGATATGAGAGAATTCTGTGGCATGAAGCGGGCACAGTCGTGGGAGGACTTTGGGGATCTGATCAGTCCGCAGATAATCCACACACTCAGATCGCTTTATGATAGTCACGAGGATGTGGACTTGACGGTTGGTGGCTCTCTGGAGGCACATGTGGCTGGGTCATTGGCCGGTCCCACTTTCCTTTGCATCCTGACGGAACAGTTCTATAGAACTCGAGTCGGCGATCGTTTCTTCTTTGAAAATGGCGACAAAATCAGCGGATTCACTCCAGGTATTATTTTGCATTACACGTATTGATCAATTATGTAATTCTGACATCTTGACCAGATCAATTGGTGGAATTGCGTAAGGCAAGCATGGCTCGTTTGCTCTGTGACAATGGCAACAATATCGGTTCGATGCAGCCTGCTGCATTTAGAACTATTTCGGGATCGTAAGTACCATATAAGAAAAACACTATCATCATCCATATTAATCTATGCCTGTTTGCTAGGAACCCAATTGTGCCATGCTCGAATATTCCGCAAGTTGACCTCACGAAATGGGTCGATCAAACTATACATGCCTCTGCAGATCACTCAGTTCTGTTTGGAAAGAAGTGACAATTTCCATTGTATGCACACGGATCTGTCTTTAACTAGTTCAAAATATAATAACAATTAGTTTAATCAACTTAAAGATTGTAAAATCAAACTCCATGTATTATATTGTCCCCATTTGATGTACATATATAAATCATATCGGTATGTAAGAAATCCCTATTATTATTACCCATTCTAATAAAACATTTTATCCTAACTGACTGACAAGAGATCAATTTATATGTTAGCTGCTACAGCATCATACACATAAAGAGAAAATTTGGTGCAGTCCACAAAAATTAAAAAAAAAAAAAATTAAGAAAGACTTAAATAAAAATTTATTAAATTTCTTATCAAATCTTCTTTATGGTGGTAATGTTGACTCGGTCAGATATGCTGTTCAAGAGTGCGACCCCTTCAATGCAAGGGCATAATAAAATAATTAAATCATATAATATCTATAGCAGTCTGAGATGATTAAGTAAGTAATGTTAAAAAAATTAATGTTAATCTTAACTTCTGTTCGAAGTTATCCTTAATCCTGTTATGAAAGTCGGCATCATCGTCAATCAAATAGCTTTTTGGAATTAGAAATGTTTTTAAAACGATTAATGATGGGTAAGTAACGTATACTGATTAACAGATTATTGGTTGTATAAATAAACCTATAACGATGAATGTACATATTGCAAAAATGTTGGAGGTAAGCTTGTGTCGTATCCAAATTTAAGTTTCAAGTTTCGGAATAAAAATATGTATTTTTTGGTTTTTGTGATCCTTTAGTACCTGCATTAATCAGACAAATTGATAACACTTATACTTGCTTTCGGACTCTTGGTAATTCAGCTAGTTCATGATGTTATGAATATGAATAAAATAATTTATGAAATATGAATAAAATAATTTATGCCTCAAATACGCATCGAATTATTTATCTATCAGTAAAATCCGATTATTGGGGGGGTTTCCTCATAATGAATTGAAAAGTTTGTTTATGAGTTTGTTTTGTAAATTTATTTATGATAAAAAAAAGATATTTATTGTAGCAAACAGAAGTAAAAGTGAAGAAATAAATTCTCTTCGAATGGCTTCAAACAATCAACACAAATTCTTAAGGAACAATGACATTTGCATAAGAATAAAAGTTTTCTGGTGATCTTTCTCTGCAAAACAAAAAATTGATTTGTTTTATTGTTTTATAAATGGTTTGATTATTGATTTTCTTTGTTTCTTTTACTGGCTTTCAAATTTTATCTAGTTTAGTTAATTTGAGAATACTCAAATCACAATGCTTGGCCAGACAAAACAGAATAACAAAAAGTGATAACAAGGCGAAATTAATGATATCATTTGAATAATTCTTAAGAAATATGAATAAAAAATAAATATTCATTTTTATATGGCATTGTGACAGCAGAAGATAGTAGTGCAAATGAATGTTTGTTTAGAAAACTTCTCTGATAAATTATACCTTTAAGCAATTTTGAAAATAAAATATGCATATTTTAAGCACAGCTTCAAGATTATTAATTTATTTATCATATACCATGAACTACACAATATGCTAAAATAAATGTGTTTAAAATGAATTTTGTAAAAAAAAAAAATATGCGAACCGTTGTCAAAAACTGTTTGGTTTGTGCGTGATGTATCAAGAATTAAATGGGCTAATTTCTTTCAGTCCTTGCAAGCCAAATTTGTGCATCATATTTGGAAAAAAAAACTATATTAACCTTTTGACTAGACCAAAAAATATCAACTAATATTTAAAATATTATATGTGCCATATATTTATTCATACTTTTCTTATATTTTTAAACAATACAAGCAAATTTCTAGCAGTTGAGGTATGAATTCCGATGTGTATGATAGAGTACTGTCAATGATGTATAGGCTATCTTTGGGTGGGAACATTTTCAACCAATGCATTCAAATTTGCTGACATATTCGTATATCTTGATCCAACTACATATTTCAGTATTATTCAAGTCTCGTATTGAGATATATCAGTCAAATATAAAAGTAGGTACAATTTGGAAGGACTTTTCTGACAGTTTAAGCTATAGTCAATACTCCAAGATAATAGTTGTTCTCGTTTTTCTAGGGGCAAGAAGAGCTTACGTCACAACTGCGAGTTTAAAAAATTCAATTCAATTCAATTCTCTTATTTCACTTTGGAACGTGAGATAAAATTAGCATAATAAATTGATTGATGTTGATGAAAAGGAGAAACATTAATATTCGGCTGTTCCGAGATTACCTTCCCCTTCTCTCAGTGATCCCAACTGTCAAAGTCATGAATATTATCTGAGAAACTAGTTTGCTTACAAACAGTGTCACTGACTGACTGACAGACTGACTCACGGTCGGGCAAACCTTTGTATTATAGCATAAGCACATTTCATTGATAAATATCAAAAGACAGGCCGATAAAGCTGCCTAATAATCAAGGTTTTTTTTTGTGAATAGCTCAATTAGTGCTTATATCTCTATAAGAACATAAGAGCTTATTTTTGATGGGAACAAATTTATAATGAAATAATGTTTAGGGTATATACTTTTTGAGATCCTTCGACTTTGCCGTTACTGTTTTGCATCCATTTAATTTTTTATTTATAGTTTTTATCGTACGAAAAGATTTGAAATGGGTTACGAGGCGTACTAATTGCTAAGATAATTGGCCTTCTGATGCTCCGCTCTTCCGCATCATCGCTTTCGTCTACATAAGTTTCGGGTTGACTATTTTGTTCATTTTCTGATGCGTTATTAGATTCCAAACCTTCTTCGTTACTCAAATCACTCATATTGTCAACCAATTCAACATCGTTGGACAAAGCTTCAGCTGGATAGGGCTTCGCTGATCCTTTCATATAGTCTTGATCCAAAGTATTTTCATCAGTGGGATTTTCAAAATCTACCATGTCATTATCGGTCTCAATCATTTGCTCAGCATCCCATTGATGCCAGTCAAAGCTTGGGAGCGCTGGAGATGCAGGTCCTCGATGTGTATGTCCTGAATGTGGATGGTGTGGGTGGTGATGTCCTGGATGGTAATAGCCTGGGTGATGATAATCTGGGTGGTGATATCCGGGGTGTCCGTTATGTGGATGTCCCTGATGCGGATGACCATTGTGTGGATATTGTTTGCCTGGATATCCTTTGTGTCCTCCATGCGTCGAGCCTGGAAAGCCTGGATACCCTGGATAACCTGGATACCCTGGGTGTCCCGGATATCCTGGGTATCCACCAGGACCGTCATGATGATGCCCTTTTCCCGGCGATGGTATAGGAATTGGAATTATTATTGGAGGAGGTGGCGGGGGAGCGTGCCCTTGCCAGTCTTTATGTCCTGGATAACCTGGAGGACCCTTGGGTCCAGGTATACCAGCAGGTCCAAAATGACCTTTGTCCCCCTTATCGCCCTTGTCACCCTTCGGACCATAATGTCCAGGCTTTCCCGGTACACCTGAAGATCAAAAATAAATCTGCAATGATAAATCTCACCATATATATTAGTATACTAACCTGGAGAACCCGGCGGACCGGGTAATCCTGGTGGACCAGGCAAACCCGGAGGACATAAACAATGCTGCGGTGGACTTGGATAGTGTGGAGGCGGATATGGATATGGTGCTGGTGATGGCATTTTGTAAACCACAGATGCAGGAGCTGGCGCTGGAGCCGGAGCATGAACGACAAATCTTCCGGTTTCCTTAACACATTTTATCCCTCTCACCAAACCGAGTATGGCTAAGCCCAAGAAGAATATTTTCAGTATTTTGTCTCTCTAATCGAATATACATTAATGGGACTTACCAAAGCAGACGATTGATATCTCCAATTTCATGGTTCGAAAACTAATGCTACGTTTCTCCAAAGAACCGATCACTTTTATACTCCAAGCACAATTTGTATAGAACATTTGCGAACGCAGAGAAACACATATTTTACAAAATTTACTTATAATAATCTAGTTTCTTTAGGACCGTTATGAATGAATCCACTGAGAAATCTATCTTTTGTCTTATTATCTTTATTTGTTTACATATCATGCAAACCAATTATGATTTGAATAAAAATCTCATTGACTCTGCACAAAAAAGGTGCTGAATTCCATCGTTTTGATTCTTTGATTTCGTCACGTCATTACTTCTGTTTGTAAAACGACTGAAGAGTTTGCCAAAGATGTCACGCTTCAGCATATGATTAGCCCACATACAGAAAATTCAAAAAGTTACCAGTATAATGAAGACGCAAGGTCAGAGCGAAAGTTAAAGGTTAACTGTTTTTCTTATTACATAAGAAGCACTGCCCCAATTTTATTGGATTTTCTAAACAATGCAGGAAATCAAAGAGAAACCGATAGTCACAGTCAGCAACAGAAAAACGATTCAAAATTATTAATTTTTCTTAACCGGTAACCGAAAAACAATATTCTTGGAACTGATCAGACCGTGAAGTTGAATGAAATATAATTTGGATTACAACTTATTTAAAACAAGTAAGATTTCTGCAGTCGTGTGAGCTCGACTACAATATACTCTAAACATATTCTAGTGTTATTGGCCTTTAAAAAGTCCAAATGTGAGAAGGTCTTCAAGTGCACTCTTTTCGAATGGAACGCACGGGGACTGCAGAGTAAAAAAAACTAAGCCAGCGCATATTCTTGTACACAAGCCCAAACAAACTGGCTACGAACACGTGCATATACATACATACATACATACATGCATGCATACAAACATACATACATACATATATTCATATATACATATACATATAAATGCAATTGCAGGTAACGGGGCTCTGCAGAATACATACAAAAACATATTCACGCTCGCGGCGATTATCATGCCATCTCTTTCTCACATATGCGCTCGCATATTTATGTATACAAAAAATGCTTTCTGCTGCTGATAGAAATGAGATCAATATATGAGCTTACGGGGTCGGAGATGCTTCCTTCTGCCTGTTACATACATTTACACAAACCCATTATAGCCTTTTTTAATGGGCTCAGGGTATAGTCTGTCTAGAAATGCTTCTTATGGCTGCTGTCTTTGCCGATCCAGCCAACATAAATTTGAAACAAAACTACTTTCTTAGAATAGAAATATGCAATACATTAACGCACAATTTATGGCGATTTGCATAATTCTGTTGATGTCATTTTTATATCTTATAATGTTATATGAGGCAGACTTTTCTCTTCATTTAAATATTTATTTAATTCTAACATGCGTCTGGATAATAAGTGCTTATCAACGGTAAATTTACATAGTTCAGATATTTACCTATCCCATTTTTGTAATTTCTCTGTATCTGTCTGTTTCTCCCTTTGTCTCTTTATCTTTACTCTTAAAAATCTTCAGTCTGTAACTTATTAATCTGTAATCATTAACATTTTTGATCTGAATAGTTTTTTAGTAGGTTGAACAATTTTTTGCTAGACTAGTTTACATTTTAATACCCGTTCTATATTTTATATTATGTGTTCAATATTATTTTATCTATTCATTTTTATCTGATGGGATCTTTGGGTTATACCAAGCCAATCCACTTATTGTATTCGATCATTTTGCATTTGAATACCTCGAGCTGCTTCATATTATTTTAATTGAGCTATTCCTTACACCAATTTAATTTTTATTCTAAAATATTTTTGCAATTTTCAACTGAAAAAGTTGATGGTCTGCATTTAGTTTATATGAAATAAGATAAGTAAAAGTAAGATGAGAAAATGTAAGTTCAAAATATTGTTCGCTTACATCACTGAGCAGACAGTGATGTATTGCGATGTCATTTATACAAAAAATGATCGATTACATTTTCAAAAAATTACACTTAAAAACAATGGGGTCGGAAATGTTTCCTATTTGCTTTTTGTAGTACATTATGATTCCGCATTGTAAATGGGTTCAGTGCATGAAAAGTGAGCGCTTACATTTATACAAAAGTGAATGGTAAAATGAAAAGTTTTGAAATCGCCCACAACACTTAACCAGTTAAAGTGCGTTGCGTAACAAAAAAATCTAAGCAGAGCATTCGTATATTAATTGAAAATGCATGCGTTTCACTGGGCATGGCGGAGGGCGGCTAATGATGATGGGAAAAATTATCTCGTTGAAAGTAGACCGATTAAACTTTCAAAAATTGGAGCCATTTACACTCTTACAACTTCAGGAAATATCTTTTGTAAAAGTGAACACCACATTGGTGTAAAACGATCAAATCACGCTATCTTCATTAGCCACTGAAGAAATGTCTGATTACCACTCATGCTAGCCATCCCAAGGGAACTGTTTTTAACGTGTTAGAAAACTTTGTAACTGAAAACAAACAGAATTCAATAAATATTAATGTTTAATAATAGTATAGCTAAAATAAAATGCTAAAATAAGAATTTTTCAATGTACACATATAGAAAACAATACCCTTGAAATTAGACATCGTTTTCGAAATTTTAGAAAAATTAACCCTAGTTTTTAGGAAGTGGCTTCCATACATCTTAGAAATTTACTTGTCGCGAAAAATAAATTTGTATATCAAGCAAGAAGCAGCTATACAAATAAGTAAAAAAAATATCTACTCAAATGGTGCTCCGATAATTCGAAAAAGTTTTCTGAATTGTATAAATTTTCAAATGATTTTTTTTTCTGAAAAATATGAAATGTTATTATTTATCTGAAATTATTTTGTTAAAGTAAAAATCAGGGACCGTAATCTTTTATAAATTATATAATTAAAATCACATATAAATGTTTATTTAATTTTAATACTCAACTACTGTAGGTACAAGAGTATAAATTTTGATACAACTTGAGACTTGATAACCTGATCGATAACATCCACATGTGAATATCTATGAAATCTCAAATCTCCCCATCTTCAAGGAAACCAAGTAAAGGTTCTCCCTTCTACCAAAACGGAACGGCTATCGAAAACAAATTTATTTTTTAAATCATAATTAATCAATTTTTATTATTATCATTTTTTGTGTATTAAGAGATATATCGGTCAAACTGATCAATTAGGGATGCATCAGCTTTAAACATTAGATAACATTTATATACATGCAAGAATATGTAATCACTTCGATCTTTTTCAATCTACTTTAAGTATTGACAAATTATTTCCAGTCCCTGAGTTTTGATGAAAGTTATTCAAAACCAGTTTTAAGCTTAAAATTATTTCAAAAAAACAAAAAGTTGCGTAGATTTCCCGGAAATTAGTTACCCAGCTGGGGACTTAAGTCTTGCCATTTGCTAAGGTCTAGTTGAGGAATGTCGTTGCAGTTCAGCAAAACATTGCTGTGTGAAAAAAGGAAACATTCGTTTAAGTAAGCCAGAATTTCTCTGAGTGTATAGCCACTTACCGAGTGTTGGGGAAAACGAACGCATTCGGCTGGATGTAATGCAAACCTTGCACGTTGCTGCAGAGCAGCGAAGACAAAGTAATCTTGCGTATCTCCGCCAATTGAGCTGCATTAGAAGTTGGCCACATTAGAAGGGATTATAAATAAAGATCGAGAATATACTCACGGCGTGAAAAGCCACTAAGATGACTCTCCCGCTCGAAAAAGAAGCGATCGCCTCGACGCGTGTTGAGGAACTGTTTGCCAACAATGCACAAAAGCGTGGGTCCAAACAATGAGTCAGGCGCATGAAATTCGAGAGTGCCACCGACGGCCAGCTCGACATCTTCCGGATTGGCATAGAGCTTCCGCAGCAGGCGTATTTTCTATAAGAGCCACAATATTAACTCATAATTACTATTAAATATAGAACACTTTCTACCTCATTCGATATTTCATTGGTGAGTTCCGACCAGTCGGCGGCACGGCTCAAGCCGCAGAATTCACGGACATCATTGTATGAGGGCAGTCCGAAATCGCGGGCACGTTGGATATCCAGAGCCTTGAGGTCGGAGCCGTACTCCTGGAAATCCTTCCTGTTGAAGAAGTGCTTAATCTCGGGATCTATATTGCTGTCAGCGCGCTTCTGCAGCTGAGTGACCATGCCACGCACAATATCGGCCATGTTAAAGTTGGACGACAGAAGGCGAATCGTTTCAGTGCGCTCAAAATAGTTGCTCAGACGAAGCGTCTGGTTTGCGTCCCGATTTGGCGACACCAAGCTGCAAATAAACAGTTTATGATTGTTTAATGGATGCCAAAAGTAAGCCACTTCAAAAGGTAAGGTACTTACGAAAACCAGCCGGGAACCTGGGTGTGCGAATAGCGGAAGGCAGCAGCCGAAAACTCTGCATACGGATTGGGATTGACGCTCTGATCGTAGTCATTCACATACTCGGTGGAACCCTCCGCATGGGGGTAGGTAATGCCATTGAGATGAGTGTATGTGGAGCCGAGGACTGCGACCAGATAGTCATAGTATGTGATCTTCTGGTACTGCGCAATGTTAATCTTGCGTGCCTCCTGATACAGACGCTCATCATTGTAATGCGGATTCAGTTGGGCCAGTTGCTCCGCCAGACGATTGTGCTCACGCAGCATAACCGTTTGAATTACGGCAATAGTTGGCGTAAAACGATTCCGTTTGTCCGGCAATGAATAGCACTCGTTGTTGGTGCCACATTCACCCAAATGATTCTGAGCCACGGGCAACCATTGTCGCCCATTGACGTGACTGGTGCGCAGTTGGCCTCCCTTGAAGAGACGCACTTGCCGACTCTGCTTGAGTGAATTGCCATAGAGGGAGGAGAGATCCAGATAGGCTGTGACCACAGATAGCTTCTCGCTGTGTGGCAGTCCGCTCTTGGGGCATATCGCCTCCGCATCGGATATGCAGCGAGCAAAGCTCAAGCATGTTTTGCCCGTATTATGGGCGATGGGTCCACCAGCTGCCAATGTGATTGGATGGCACAGCGGATGATGTGAATCCGCACAGCAATCCTTGGGTGCTCCCCTTGTGGTCTGCAGGCTCAAGTCGTGGCCGACAAACTGGCCCCACTGCATGTTGGCAACGGTACGAAACTGATCCATGGTGGTCTTCTCGCCGTACAGCGACAGGGAGATGAGTCGTGCGTTGGGCACAGCTTGGCGCCGAGCATAGCTTGGATGCAGCATGCGCTTGTACCTGGAGGTGGCGATGCCAAATTCTGGATACAGCAAATTATTGCAGGCACCATCTATGCTCCGATAGTGCAAATTCTGCGTATTATTGAGACAGTTTAAGGGCGGTATTCCGCACCTGATTGGCTCCACGGGCTGCTTCTCAACTGGCCCGATACTCAGCCAACTGCTGGGTCCTGCATTTCTGCTATGTTGGGGCAATAGGTTTTTCAACAGTTCGTCCAGGTTGCCTTCATAGCCATCCGGGCTACTTCTCTTCGATCTTCTGGAGTGTTCGATTGGTGTTTCACTAGCAACCAAATCTAAAGTGTTCAACCGGTGAAATGGGCAACCACTGAGTTGATCCTCCGCGCTTGTGGTGCTGACCACCACCAAAAACAGTAGAAATCCAATAATCGAAGTAAGTAATCTCATCTTTGCCACTGCACTGCGAATTGTGATGCACTTTCACCGGTGGCCCGGCATATATACGTGGGATCATCGACTGATGTTTTGCATATTTGCACGATCATCAAACCCTAGTCGCGATTTCATAGAATGCCACCTTCCGCATACTTAGGCACGCACGTGCTAAAGATTCAAGAACATGCTCTATTTTGTGAATTAACGATTAATATGCTTGAAAAATCGGAAGCCAGTATCTGTGTTCTCAATACTTTCATTTCGTGTTCTTTCTGCTTTGTTATTTATTATCTTTTCCGCATATCATGTTTCACACTCAGTTCATTTAGTGTGAGAACTGTTTGCACTCCAGCTAATTCACAGAATATAAGTCTTTGTTTAATTTTAAGAGAGAGGTGGCAATCATATATTTATTTTTTCGATTTTTTTTATGCATAAATGTTTCTTTTTTGATTACCAATCAGATGTGCCATTTAGGCATCATTTTTAGAGCACTTAACGACGATACGA
This sequence comes from Drosophila kokeensis, assembly GCA_035042145.1. Lineage (NCBI taxonomy): Eukaryota > Metazoa > Arthropoda > Insecta > Diptera > Drosophilidae > Drosophila > Drosophila kokeensis. The sequence goes on along the minus strand of JAWNLT010000376.1, from coordinate 2,125,493 downwards.
AATAAATTGTAAAAGCACAGAACGGCATTATCAAAGTCCAAACTTTTATTCTAGTGCATTTATACCAAATCTGCCAACAATTAATTACACATTTTTGAAAATGTACAAGGAAAGAAAATTTTAAAACTGTAATTTTGTTCGTAAAATCTATTCCATGAAAAATCAGAGAAATATGTACGGCGCAGCTGTGTCTACCATCCCTGGCATTGCCGAATGTAAAATAAGCAGTTTTCTAATCATGCACAAAAACTATTTCTAGTTGTTTAAGAATGACACCCTATATATATAACGCATGTTCAAGAATAAACCCTAGTGCCAGCCTTGTTCATCGTTGTGCCTGCCTCTGATGTTGGATTCGCAACTGCTGTTTTGGTTGGCGTCGCGACGGTCGCCGTGATCCTCTCGCTGGTAGGCGCCGATGCGGATGCCTTCGCGACAGTCACCGTTACCCAGCCGCTGTTAGGCGCCGAAGCAGTTGCCTTACAAACGGCTGCAGAATATTTCTAAGTATTTAGGCGCCAAGCAGTCGCCTTACCAGCAGCTGCATAATATTATATATGTATTTTGATTTAAGCATTTTTGTATAAATAAAGAGCCTGCTCGTCAAGAGCGGGCAGTTCGATTCTAAACGTCAACTCGGTCTAATCATTCATTAAACACTAGTGGAGGCATTCGCGAATGGTGCCAATTGCTGTTTTGCGGTCAAGACAGTGTTGTAATTGTTGCTGTAATCTGCTATTTCAGCTGACATATTCCAAGGGAAGCACGTCTGATTCCAAGTGTACATTCCCCCAGTGAGCAGCAGTTAGGCCAAAACGTAAGAGTAAAAATTTTATACACAGAGACCATAGGCAACATTTTAAAATGTAGGTTTGTTTAATTGAAATACTCCATTAACAGTTTAATGAAATAATCAGAGTATAATTTTAAAAAAAATTCTAAAATAACAGTTAGTCATATTGCGTATTTTTTTTTCTTTTTGTATTTTATTTTGTTTGCCATATGAGAAATAATCTGGTCTATTTTTTAATTTATACTGCTTATGCAATACCTGCAGTTTGCGTTATTGTCATTTCTAATGACCGGGTTTCTTAAATATTAACGCATAACATTAATTTGACTAAATGAAAAAAAAATAAAAAAAATAAGGATCTCTGCTAGCTGCTAATTTTTTCGGTCAAAGTAACAAAAAGGACAGATCTGACGTATAAAAAGCAAAATGTCAACACTTATACGGAGTTGCCACTATGTTGAACTTCCTGATGCAACAATAAGAGACGAATGCTCAAATCGAAAACCACTCGCAAAACGAAAAAACTCTAATTAAATTTTTGACGCTGGAATGTATACATTCACTGGTGAGACAGTAAAACTAAATTCACACAAATATTTTGTAAAGTTCCAATTACAAATGAACCAGTTCCACAATATTATTTACTGCTAGGGTATGGAATAATGCCCATAATGTTTGGTGCTAACTAAGTGGCAACTCTGTACCCTCGGTGCTTGCCAACACTGCGACCATTATTATTAAAAATTATTAGTTGTGCACAATATTGAACAATAACAAAAATGAAGCGGAGAACAAGTGAAATTTGGGGCTTCTTTCGAGCGGTCGACGAGACATTTGCGCTGTGCAACATATGCAAGGCGAAGCTGTCGTATAAAACGACAACGTCAAACTTAAGCAAACACATGAATCGAATGCATCCAAATGCAAATGCCTCGGCTTCGAAGCATAATCGCATATTTAAGGTATTGCCACAGACAAATGATCGACATCGAGGCAAACCTCGGAATCCGGAACAGGAACTGATATTGCTGAACTTTATAAAGAAACACCCGAGTATGTTGCAAAATCCGTCGTGGGAAACACGCAACGCATTCGAATTGCTCTGGGAACAACTCGCAGCCGAATTAAATCGCAGTGGGCCACCCCAAAAAGATCTGGCCACATGGAAAAAGGTTAACTCTGCTGAAATAAAATTGATTTGCTCTTCTTTTTAAATGTCCTCTTTCTCAATGTGCAGGCGCTGAAAGACTGGAAGAGATTCATCATTAAGAAGGTGGAGAAAAATGAAATGCACAATATTCCCTTGGCAACGGGCCTAAGTTCGGCGGAGGAAACAATTGCCAGTTTATATCGTCTCAGCGATGATGCTAATCAAATAATAATGAACGCATCCGATGAAGATTTCCTGGACACCTCGAATGCCACATTCGATATTGATGATGTGGAGGATGTTGTGCCCGATGATGAGGAGGATAACAGCGCGCTGCAAGATGCCTCCGGCTATGGCTATGAGCCAGAGGATTCCAAGGCGGAACTCGATATTGATCCACTCTTCTTGCAGCGATCGAAATACGAAGGAAGAGCTCTCCAAACCGAACTGGAGACGATGAGTAAATCCATCAATTTGGCCAAAGATGTGGCGAGTAGCACTCAAAAAGCTCTAAGTGAATTCTGTGCTCTCTATAAACAAAAGCTTATCGAGGACAAAAGACATCATTCTGTCATCGAGCAATTAATGTCGGAAAAACTGGAATTAAAGAAGAAACTGCTAGAGATTGAGCAGAGGAAATTGTCCTTAAAATAGTTATTAATTTGATGATGATGACAATGATGATAGTCGGTAATTAGGCCTAATCGTAATTAGCATGTAATTCATTATGGTTCAAAGTTTGGCGCGAGAAGCTTTTCAAAAATACAGCACATATTTTAATGAAGTCAGTTTTTAGTCAATATTGACGCGGCTATGTATTGCCTATATATTATATATTAATGACATTTTATATACTAATCCCTCACTAGAACCGGATCACTACATCACATAGCTGTCATAGGAACAATCGGCCGAAGTATGGATGCTTACAATAAGTTTTTATTTAACAAGGTATCCGAGCCCAACTCCTAACATTTGTCAATATCAGCCTGCTGTTGTGGGTTTTTTTAATGGATATTGAAAATCAGATGTCAACCATTTAAACCCAAACCCATCGATTAACGCAAATTATCCCGCAGAAAAGTCCATCAGATTTGGAGAACACCTACATTTAAAGAAAGGAATCAAATTTGATGACGATTCTAGAAGCCATTTATTTATTTTACGTTAACTGAAGTCAATCGAAAATATGTTCTTATTATTTTTAGGCATCTGAGAAATTCAACACATATGTAATAAAGTTGATCTTGTGGGTTTGAGTCTTGTTTGTTCTAAAAACGGAAAGCAAGGATTTAATTAATTTAAAATGTGTGCCATTATCCATTGTTCGATCGAAATGAAGCAAGTCCTTATTAGGCAACTCACCGTCTATTTTGTTCAATGTGTTTTGGAGCAACGATTTACTTCCAAAATCGATATTTTATATAAAAATAATAATCATTTATTAGACCCGTTTGCATCCGGTTTGCGTTGCTTTTAAATTGTAACGGACAGCCTTCGTCTATTATGACGGAAATGCGCAACAGAGTCTTTACTTGCTGCAATCACTACGTATATAGTTTAAACTAACAAATAATTTCTTTAATATTAAACTGCCAATTTTCATGTAAACAAAAGCTTAAAACAAATACAGAAATGTTATTTTACGTATACTCGAAAGTTCACAAGGAACTGAACTGCATATTGCGAACTGGTTCCGATAGTCTAAAATTATATTTTCATTGTTTTATTTAGCAAATTTATAATTTACTAAGCAGAATAACTATTGTGCGCGACTATAAGTGAATTTCTGCTGTTTAATTATGTAAACAGTGAAGAATAGTGAGCCTTTTTGTACGATTTTTAGCTGAGGGAGTGGTACCCAATAAACTATTGTGTGCGATAGTCCGATACATTGTGCATCACTAATTCATGTGGATGTGGCCTGTGGAAATAGTGTGGAACCCATTCGGCTTCTTCTTCTCAGCTTAACCATTCTTGGTGACTGACAAGTCATGATAATTTTTTATAAAACAAATAGTTTTTCGCAATGGACGACTCGTTTTTCGGCTTTGATACAACCACATGCGTACCGGTAAGATATAAAATAAAATGCGGGAATAATCCTGTGCGCAATATGAATAGGTTACCGACAAACTCGTGTTGCGTCTGCAAATTGAAAACTTCAATTATGCTTTTTTTTTTTTGTTGCACTGATTATAATAAGAGTATAAATCCAATAGGATGACGATGGGCGCATTGCAGAGCCCCCGGAAGAGGAGTACGACGCGCTCAATGATGAAACCTTCGGCTCGGCGATAAACGGCGACTGGGAGGAAGCCCACGAAACTCTCGTCCGACTCGGCGGCAATGGCGAAAAGATTCGTCGAGGAGGAGGAGGAGGTGGAGGTGGGGCCAATAATCATCTGAGTGGTGGCAATGGCGCCTTCCACAATCAGCAGATGCAGCAACTGCTGCGTGATGACTCCGACCTAGAGCTGAATCTATCCGCGATGCGATTGGATGACGTTGACCTGGGTTCATTTGGCGAGAGCGATGGGAATCAGTCGCAGCGCATCAGCCTGGACTCCAATGTTTGGGCATTGCAGCCGTCGGCGAACATGCCCTTGGCGAACAATCCACAGCTTTTTCGCGAGCACTTTCGCAGCGCGTTCAAGTCGCAGCCGATGGCAGCAGTTGCAGGCTCAGCCCCACAAATGAAGCCAATGCAGGAGGCCAATGCCAATTTTGGTTTGCCGCCCATGCCGCCGCCAGTTACGGCAAAAATCTCAACTCTCGAGGATATCGAACGGAACTTAATCATACAGCAGGCAATACCCAAGCAGCAACAGCAGCAGCAGCACCAGCAGATGCCCCAACAGCAGCTGCCACAGCTGCTTCAACAGGACTTTAATCTAGCCAACAGGCAGCATTTGGTGGTAACACCAACAATACAACAACAACAACAACAGCAGCAGCAGCAACTGCAGAAGCCACAGCAGCACAAGGGTAACATTCATCATCTTATTTATACATTTAAATATATATATGTATAGATATATATATAGATATATATATAGATATATACATAGATATATATATAGATATATTCAGATATACATAAGTATATATTTACAGTTATATATACATTTCTACTCGGTTAACATAACGAACTTTAGAGTTATTTACCCATTGTAAATTCGAGTTAAACCTTTTTTTTTATTAATTTTTATACTCTGAACTCCATTCAAAATGGCTAAAAATCCGCGCCTTAATAATGATTTCTGCAGAAGCTGCAAAGTGGCCTCTGCCCTGCGCTTTACTCATAATAACAATTATCTGGCCAGGAAGAGATTAAGCATTCTGAGAACCCCTTTCGATCTATTGCCGAATTAGAGCTAGAACTACGATTGCGAAAGATTCATAACCTCCACAGACCTGAACTCATCTTTGACTCAGTCTTCCATTAGTGTCCAAATCACAACGGGCCAAATGAGGCCCACGTGTGTCGATCCTACAGTCGAGAGATATGTCTAATCTAACCTAACCAAACATTTTATAAAGCTGTTAATTTATATATAACAAGCAAGGCAGCAACTCGGACTACCTAAATCTTATATATATATTCCTGATCAGCAATAACAAGCGTGTCGATCTAGCCACTTCCGTTCGGGTCTATAAGAGCTGAGGACTTCAAGTTTAGAATATAAGTTCTCATAATTTAGCGATAACTTTCTCTTTAGCCAATAATTTCGATCAAATCGGTTTCAGCTGGCAACAAAAGACACAATTTTGAAGCTTTGCTTTCTTAATTTTGAATTTCCTCAAGTTTCGGTGAAGAAATTTATAAGGTTTCTTTGGTTATATGAATGGTTGAATTAATACTAAACTTTAGTTTAAAAGTTGATTATTAAATACAGCAAAATTACAATTGTAAACTGAACAATCTAGGGGCGTGGCCACAGTAACCTCGACATAATTCACATTTATGCAGACAATTTATATCATTTTTGATGTGCATGATTTTGAACTAATTGTAAATTGCAGCACCTCCTGGATTCTTGGCAAGTCCACAAACACCGCCAGCAAGGCAAAATCTAGGATTTCATGGGCCGCATTCCTTGGTTGGAGCTGGGCCTGGATCCGGACCGGGACCGGGACTAATGCCGACGCCTCCATCTCAACAGCAACAACAGCAATTGAACAACGGGCTGAGCGGGAATCGAGCACCGCCCGGCTTCATCTATCCAAGTGGAATGGTCTCGAACCTGCCACAACATCCGATGCTGCAGCAGCAACAGCACGCTGCCCTGCCACCCAGCTATCCCCGAGCACTGCCAAATCCCCATTTGCCCACAGCACTCAACAACTTTGCCATGCATCCGAGCTTCAATGCAATGCGTGCCGTTGGCATCCCGCATCCCGCAACCTTCATGCAGCCCGTGCCGCCTGTGCCACGCCTCCCTCCGCACAACGTGCTCAATCAGCAGCCCAACTCGATGTACAACATGTTCAATATGCGCCTTGTGCAGGAAATCCAGCAGAATCATCCGCTGTTGCAGAACGTGGCCGTTGCCCGTCAACAACAACAGCAGCAGCAGCAGCAACAACAGCAACAACAAAATCGTCCCGGCGATCGCCAGAAACAGCAACAACAACAATTACAGCAACAACAGCAGCAGCAGCAACTTAATCGTCATGGCGGCAACCTGCCCCAGGAGGAGTTCGACGAGTACGCCAATCTGATGAGCACCCGGGACAAACACTGGCTGATTGGTATTCAGTTGTCGCAGCTGAACACGGATACGCCGTACATCGATGACTATTACTACACGGTGCACAGGGAGCGGAAGAACGGACAGGTGCGTCACAGCCAGGCGCACAAGGATAACCAGTTGAATCATCCACTGACGCAGCCACGTGGCCATGCCCAGCTCATTCTGGTGCAGTTGGGCAACAAGAACGGGTCGCGCAACGGGCAACAGCATCGCGAGCGACGCAACTCAGAGAACACGAGCAACAGCAACGCCAGCGGCACCATCGGCAACATAACAAATAGCGGTGGCAACAACAGCAACCTTCTTGCTGGCTATATTTTCTCACCTTTGAAATTCGAGAACTCGCTGGGCAAACTTCAGTATGGCAGTGTCACAGCGCCCCGCAAGATCATCGATGCTGATATCATGGGCAGCGATATGAGTCCATTGGATAATTCTGCATCGTCTGCTGCCTCATCAGCTGCAACGCATCATTCGGATAAGTCCAGCGAGGGGCCCAGTGAGGTGCTCCTGGTGCCGAGCAGCATGCGAAAATCGCGTCACATTCTGCTGCACATTGAGACCCTTTATCGGTATCTGCTCAAGCTGGAGGACCTGGAAAGCCCAGAAGTGATGGCAACCATCGTTTTGAAAAAGAATAAAGAAAGCGAACGCATCGCAGCCGTGGAGCAGCTCGAGATGGCCAATAAAACGGCCGAGGAACGTGCTGCCGAGGCAAACAATCCCCAGACCATGAATCCAGCCCTTAAAAACAAGTTCAACTATGAAATCGAGTCGCGCGAGGCTCTCGTCAGCAAACTAAAATCGGGGCTCACTTTCGACAAGGTCGTCGCCATGATGAGCGTGCGCAAGGGCAAGGTATTTGGAAATGGATCCATATTTTTGAACTTTATATTGATTATTTGATTTATTATCCCATTAGATCCTCCTACGCCGTTGTATGCCATTTATTGCTGATCAGAGCATACGTTGGACTGTTTGGGCTGGCGTTTTCTGTTCGCTGCAGAATGTCGTTAAGAAGGATCGTGAGGATGTCGAGGGTGTTCTCTATGCCCTGTATCCGGAGTTCAGAAAGCACATTGGCGAAGCGAGTTTTGAGACAACCATCAATATATCTGCTGCTTTCACGCTGAATGACAAAAAGATGTCGGCCATATTCTGCAGTCGGGTAAGCACTAATTCTATTCGTCTAAACCCAGATCTCTTTTTATTGCTACGAACCGAATCGTTTTTTGCAGTTTGGAATTTTGTCGCTCGTCGGTTTGATTCTACGGGTGGAGGCGATTTACATGCTGAGCACGGATGCGACGCTTAGCGAGGATAACCGACAGAAATGGCGTGAGTTCCTCGCCCAGGTTGCTTCCTGCCTTAATCGCACCATACAAAATCAGACCATCTCGGCGGCAATTGAGTCGGATGCAATTCAGCCAATGATGAATCATTTTGCGCGGTTTAAAGACTTGAAACTGGATGCGCTGCTGGCTTTAATAACGGAGGCCAAACATCAAATTAATTAAATTGGTGATTGGAAAGTCATATATATATAACCCCTTTGTATAATTTCTGTCATTAATGTTGGGTTATTTAGCAGTTAATATGTGTATGATCTGATCCACTATGTATCTGCATATATATACGTTTGTGTTGTTGTATTTCATTTTCAATATATACATACATATTACACGCGCACAATTTGTAAAAGAATTCCATGCATACACACGCATATATATACACATGTCTATCAAAAAAGGAAGGCTCATATATTAACTAACGCTAAACAGAAAAATGTAGAGTAAGACAATTAAACATGTAAACAAATGCGAGATATATTCTTTTCATCAATTTTATAAATGTGCACTTTAAGCAAGGCAAAAACCACTTGATAATACAGCATCAGATAATGTTGCTCATTGTATATATATATATATGTCATTTTGTATTTAACACAGTGAAAACTTCTTCACAACTGAGCTATTTAAATTTTGTGCTGCTCATTTCACATTTTAACTTGTTTACTTCACATTCATTAGGGGCACATTTGTGAGTTTAATTTAACATTTGTTGGGATTCAAAACTTTTCGAATTGTTCAAAAGCTTCTGAGTAAAAAACATTTATGTATACAATTTGTATTTTACCACTATACACATATATATTATGAAGGGGAATCATTTGCGTTATTAAACAAATTAATTTGTTCCTTACAATATTTCATTTTGAGATGCACGTTATTCAACATCAAAAAACAAATATTCGAAGTTTGTAAATATCAGGCTTAGAAATCTACTTGACAACTGAAAACTGAAAACTGAAATTGGGATAAGAGGGTATATTGAAATGTGAAATTTAAGTAAAAACCATTTGAATACAATGTAGAGTTGTAAGCATCTCACATTCATACTTTTAAAATACAAAAATACAAACATTGACAACTCTATTACAAGAATATTATAAACTTGTGATACATTTTATGTATGTAAAAGAAAAAACAATCGAATAGTGAAAAAGTGCACATGACATGTGAGTTTTTTTTTTTCGCCTCAGTTTTGTAGAATCAAGACACAAAACGATGGAAAAATATTTGCTTTTACATCTGTCGTTCTCGTAATTGACGGTTAATTTTTGAACAATTTTATTATTTCGCAACTGGTAGTTTCTGTGTTGTCTTAGTCGATTTAAACTGCTTTTTATTTTCATTATCAATAACTTGAATAGGCATTTTCCACGAACACACAACGCAGTCAAATTATTCACAATCAAATAACAGTTAAAGTAGGTTAAGTGGAGAAGAGGAAATTACATCAAGAAGAAGCCTGTTTATATTATTTATAGCCTATATGACAACTTCCATAAATCATGTTTTGCGATGGCAAAAATGATGCAGAACAAAAAAAAAACACACAACAATAATAATATAAAGAAAACAATGCAAATTTGGTTAATATATAATGTGCAACAAATAATAAAATCACATTTTCTTCAAATTATTTGAGTTATTTAAGTTGCACCCAGGGAATTTTTAAAGGAGCTAATAAAAATTTAAAAAAATAAATGATATTTTGTTATTGTCCCCATTACAAATCCCAAGACATTTAAATAAAGTATTTTAAATAAATGTATTCAAATATATTATTTTTGAATCGAATTTTTGTACAAATGACAAAAGTTTCTTCACAAAATTAGCTCGCTAAATCGGTTCCGATTTAGTAAGCAAAACGTGATGAATTTCATGACTTTCCTTCACAACTGCATACAGAATTTAATGCGGATTATTTAAAATCTTGCAGATCTTGAATACAGAAGATAATAGATTTTAATGCTGTCCGAAAATCAATCAGAAAGCAAAAAAAAAAAATTCAATTAAGCATGCTAAAAACGGACAGGCAGTAATATCCACCCAAACAAGTATATAAATGTAGATAATATATATTTATATATATAATATATATCATTTATTAGTAAACATCACAGGACACATTCCAAAACTCACACAGTACTTCACCTGAAATTTGAAAAATCGCTCTAAACACTGTCACGTTCTTCTTGTTTCTAAAAAATAATTTCCAAATATACGTAAACAATTTTTTCAAATTAGAAAATACTTTATGCTGTGTACATATATAAAATAACACCCTAGAAATACGATATATATTTTCTAAATTTTTGAGAAAAGTACCATATTATTTGGAATTGAAAATGCTTTCGTTTTATAACTATATTTGCTGCATAGAAAGGTGAGCTACTATTGGCGCCAAAAGTATTGCGAATTTCTAAAATTCGTGGCGGATTGTGATCAGAGTTGAAATCAGAGTTGCAGGATTAGCACCGTCCAAGCCAGCGGGAATCCCAAGTAAGTTCGTCATAATCGACGCCACGACCATATTCAATTCTAATTGACATAGCAGCGGCATTTGTCGCGACAATGGTGGCAATAATGGCGCCCAATTCGCGCACGCCCTGCCTGTCTTTCCATATGAAATCAAAGTTGTGCGTACGATTGTGTGTACATACGTATGTACATATGCATGCATAGATACATACATATGTACATACGTATGTACATTCGGGCTTGTCTGTAGGTCGTTCTATTTTCGCCCTCACTGTCGCGACAACAGGACAATGCGACGGGGGATTCGACGCCACAATTGCTAGCCTCATCTAGCTCTGGCGTCTGCATACTCTCCATGTGTGTGCGTGTGTATGTGCTTGTGTGTATTAGTGTGTATTAGTAATTGTGGGGTTCACTTCATTGAGAAGTAATAAGATGCCGACAAGTTGTCGTCGTCGCCATCGCCATCGCCGTTGTCGTCGTCGTCGTTGTCGTCGTTCTGGACGTCGCCGGCGATAGCATCCGCTGTTGTTCTCGATTTGGAAACAACTTCCGAGGATGCCGCCGACACTTGTTACGCACTTTGGCGACTGTTTTACACTCAAACCTGCGGTCACATTGTTTTTTTCTAGTGGCAACGAATTTGAAAATTCAATTCTTGATTATGCGCCAACAGCAAGTGCAAATCTAATCTAACTACAGTCGAACTTCTCTAACGCGAACCACTCTGTTCCCACTCAAAAAGTCGAACTAATTTAGAAAAATATGTTTAATTTTCGGTGTGATTTTTCTATATGTTCAACGAACTCTAATGTTCGTTTTTTTTTTGCTTATAATATTAACATAATATATAATTTTTTTTTAATTTTGGATATGATTTTTTCTAAAATCTGGGTTTGCGTTTCTACTTTTCAGAATTGCATTTCAATAACAGAAAATATTGCTAAAAATAAAATTAAAAAACAGAATACTGTTGGGATTGTCAACTTTGAGAAGCATTCTTAATTTACTAAAGTTTTTATCTTTTACTTCAAATTATTTCTAAAAAAAAACTTTATACTTTTCTGGGCGAATTAAATTTTAAGGCTATTTTCTAAAAATCAGGACGAGTCCCGGCGACTAGCAATAAACGAAAGTCTGCTAAAATATTATTTGGAATGGCAAAATTTAAAATATTGGAACCATTGTAAATTTTAAAATCAATTCTAAAGCGCAAAATAAAAAATCCGAAAGCTCATTCAAAATAATTTAAAATATTATATTTTTAGAAACCTTTATTTGTTTGGCCTAAAACGTTGCCAAATCATCAAAAGATATATATGTTTTTTTCAACATAAAACAAATTTAATTATTCCCATAGATTGTCTTAAATTTTTAATGGTTATATACAAATGATGAACAAATCAATAATAACCCAATGACTCAGTGTAATCTATTATTACACTTTACTGAAATTTTATAAATAATTTTAAAAACTTTTAAAGTTGTTAATTAATTAATAATTAATCGTACCTTAACAGTAACCTGAAAAGTCTCAGATATTCAAAAATTTACGTCTGCTTGTTTCATAATTTACACATATGTACATCTATTTGAATTTATATTTTGTCTATAAGTGTTCACTAACCAAACCTAAATTTAGACTTTGATAAAGCACATACATTGCACAAAAGATTAGCATAATAAATACTATTAAAAATAAACCTAAATTAAAAATTCTTTATAAAAGTCTTAATTTATATTAAATTGACATTAGTCTTAATTTATATAAATTTTTTTTAAAATTTGTTTTTAAGATACAATTTACTGAAAAACAGATCAGTTATTGAATTGAAAATAAGAAAAAACGAATCTATTCCGAACATGATTATGTGTTTGATCTTAATTATATATAAATATTATTTTTATTTTTTAAATTACGTTTTAATGACAGATTATCTGATTAGTAATGGTTTTGAAATTGCCAGGAAAAAATCCAATATATATATAATTATTATTTTTATATTAGTTTTCATTAATGATAGATTAACTGATCAGTTATTGTTTTCAAATTGAAAAATAAAATACCCAAATCCATTCCAGACATGATTAGGTCTTCGAGGCGTCTCATTAAGTACTCACACCAGACAGTGGGATAACAGAGGTGAAAAAAGGGTCAATTATGCACGCCATGGCGAACTTTTCTATATAATCTAGACTTTTGCTTGACTGTTATCTTTGCATTTGAATAACGGCGATTTGTATTTGGATGTTGCAATTGCCGTTCAATTAGTCAAAATAATTCTGTCGCTCAGGTCAAGCATCTGATTAGTCAGTAGTCAGCAGCCAGCAGTCGGTCGTCAGTCGTCAGTCGTCGCTCCACAGTGCACAGTTCGACATTAGGCTGCTGGAAGGGCTCTTTGCCAATGCGACGCCAAGGATGGACGCGGGTATTTCTCTGTGTGTTATGGATCGGGGGGTGTGGTGTGTGGGGTGTGGGGTGCGGGGCTTCTCGTTATGACTGTTATTGTTGCTGTTGTTATGGCTGGCGTTGTTTAGTTGACTTCGGCCGCCAGTCGCCGTCTGCGTTACCGTCGCCATCGCGGTTGCCGCCAGTGTTGCTGGAGCCGGCAGACCGGCAGCCAACATTTGACAAACGAAACTGCGCGCAAATAGAGATAGAATAGAACGCGTAGAGTAGGTTTAAGATTCAACACCATGGGGACCAGAGAGAAGCCAAGTGTCGCCAACTACAAATTTATTTACTATTACTATTCAGTTTTTTACAGTCCTTACTTTTTATACGTTTTGATGTTTTGCTTTTTAGTTTTAGTTTGGCTTACTCCCCACTGCTGCTGGCTCAACTCTTTTATTGCCATTAATCGGGTGACTCAAAATCCGTATAGCCCATATACTAATCTATTCTACACATAAGAGTTGAGATACCAAATGGAAATGATCGTGAACTATAATATGCAACTGCCTGCTGCAACTGATTAATCACTATATACAAGGTGATATTTTAATTAGCCAGTTGAGATAGCCATACTCATACAAATGAATATTCCAGCATGTGCACAAATATATATATATATATAATTGTATATATATGTATATATGTATGTATGTGACAATGAGTCAGAAATCAGGACGTTTGGCTGTGGCGACGGCGCCTTGTTGAACAGCGCTCTGTGCCGCCGTCTGCGTCAGTCTTTAGAATGCTCTGCGCAGTGGTTCCAAGTGCGCACTGGCGAAAGCATATAAAAGGATAGTCGCGTACACGGCTGCCATTTAGTTCACAAGGATTCATGCGGCAGGACACAGTGGTCCAGTGTGCACCGGCTAGGATATAGAAGTGTGACAATCTCTGTGAATAGTCGCGAATAACTTTGAGACTTTGAAATTGAATAAGATTGTGCAAAATCTTAATTAAATACACAAATAAATTATAAACTAGGCCACTCGGTAAATAATAATTCAATTTCTGGAGATTTTTTTTTTATTCCAATTAATTAATTATTCGAAATCAATTAAATTCCACAATCATTTTATTTAGTTGTGTTCAGTTATTGTTTTCCAGATAAAGTGTCTCTTCTCCCCAATCAACATTTTTTTATTTTTGTTATTTTTTTACAGGATATAGTGGTCCAGTTTGGAATATTGAATATTGTCGCGAAAGTTTAGAAAATCAACAGTGGCAAATCTGAATTATATATACAAATAAATAATAAACTGGGGCACTGGGTAAGTCAAGAAAAACTTCTTATAAAAAATGGTTAAATGAAATTTCTGAAGAACATTTTTTGTACACCAAATCCTTTATTTGAAATCAATTAATTTCAATAAGGTGTACTCTTAGTTTTGTACAGGTATTGTTTTCAAGATTAAATATCTATTCTCTCCAATCAACATATTTTTATTCTTTTATTGTGTAATATATTTTAATTATATTTTAATTAAATTTCTTGCTGTAAATCTCTTGCACTTAAAGTTGCACAAGAAAGTTGAAAGTTTGGTATTGAATAGGTTCCACTTTGATTCAAAAACTAATGGACCAAATACTATAAAGTTTTTCAACAGTGCAGTTTTTAGTTCCCATATTACGAATCATTCAAATATCACGTGCTGTGGAATATAAATTTAATTAAGTCAACAGAACTCGACTATACTCAGTGAAATGAAAAAACATCTTTGGCATGCCGAAGATTACGTACCCTTTCAGACCTAAGTCCACTTGCTCACATACATGTGCGCAATGCCGTCATTACACTCAGAAAAAAATCAACTTGGAATTTAGCAATTCTTCATACATATGGCGCCTAGGGTAGCTCACTTTTTATTCAGAAGGTATATTGATTAAAGACAGAATTTTTTATTTTTTATATTATATATTAATGAATTAGTTTTAGAATTCTAAGAATTCAGATAGATGAAAAAACTATTTTCTGAATTTTAAATATTTTCGAAAAATAATGGATTGCATTTAGAGAAAAAAATACATATGTTTGGGATTGTAGATTTAGAAATGAATTCCTAATTTTAACAAAAATCTTTTATCATTTTTTTAAGGCAATTGTTATTTTGGTTTTTTTTTTTTGAGTGTAGTAAAGATATTAAAACTGTATTTAATGTCGATCTGATGAAAACCAAAATAGTTTCACACGAAAGTTTTCTATATTTCACTTTCCGTCGTGGAATGGACGCGTAATATTAAAAGATCTCATAAAAACGACGATCGATTTCAAAAATATTTTCAAATCGTTGGTGGACATATAATAAATAATAATGTCAAACGACAAGTTAAGCTTTCACCAGGTGCACTTAATGTTAGATAGAAGGTAGAATTTTACATTTCCTTCTTAACTTCAACTCATTATTATCCATTTGTGCGTCCTATTCTTGAATATATATATATATATGGTCTCTACACGGTTCATCATGAATCATGTTTGGTATAATCTTCTTACACAGACTGATAAGTGGCGAAATTGATTCTTCGCAATTAATCAGCAAAATTAGTTTTGCAATTCCGATAACAAGGTACACTCAGAAAAAATAAACGGAATTTTAAAAAATGAACTTAAAATTAATATTGCCCTGAAAACCAAAAAGTTTTTCTTATTTATAGAAATTTATTTTATTTATTTATTTTTATTTAAATGCAATTTTTATTTAAATGCAATTTTTATTTAAATCGATAATTCAAAAAATGTAGTATTTTTCTATTAATTAAATTTATTTATTTATAAACCATCTAAAATGTTTGTATGAGCGGAATACTCAATCAAAAAGTAATGATTATCAATATGAAAAGTTATAAAAAGCTGAGAAATCATCCCACTGGAAATTGGGCAAGTTTTTTTTTTAAATTTTTAGAGAAATCCACGCTGAAATTATGAAATACAAAAAATGTTTCAATTTCAGAAACTTATTTTCTGTGTAATGAGGTGAGCAACCCGTGGCGCCAAAAGTATGGCGAATTTCTTGAATTGCAGTCGATTTTTTTTCTCAGTGACGATGACGATGCTGTTTTGTGGTTAAACCTGTTTTAAAATGTGTTCAATGCTTGTCGCTCGGCTCTTTAATGGCGTTTTAACAAGTTTCCGTTGAGAGAAGTGTGCTGATAATATCTTGTTAGGTTTTGGCTTCTAATTGCGCTCATCCCATGAAATGCGGAATTTTGCAAGAATGCCTCGTCGACCACCCAAGTGATTCACTCCCTTGTCGGCAGTTGGTTGTCCATCACAAACAGCAGCAGCCATCAAGAGCACTCGAGACAGCTTATATACTCTGGAGACTGCTAGGATCTTATTCGGGTTGAGTTCTCATATTGTCATGTGCAAGGCTTTACTTTACGCGTATCTCACTACGCAAAGTTCATCAAATTATTTTTTCTTTATTTAAAGAATATATATGAAATCAAAAATAAAATTTTATTAGTTTTATTTAAATTAAAAAAATTGAATATATTTTTAAAATTTCTTTGCTGCATGAATTGGAAACATACAACAAAAAAAACAAATCAGACCAAAAAAAATAGTTAATTTGAATTAGTTAAGATGACCAACTAAAAATGCATGCAAAAATGTTATTGACGAGACAAAATTGAATTTTTAATGATAGAAATATATTACACTGAATTGATTACATCTATGGTAATCTTTGCAGAGTACTCGAAAATATATGTGGAATAACAATGCTCAAAGATAGATGAAAATTCTTGATATAACCGGACTTTATATGCCACTACTGCTACAATTGAATTATCTCCCATTTGTTTATTAAATATTTAATTTAATATTTTTTAAACACATCGTGTCACATTTTTTACAATGCTTTAAAATCATTTAAAAATCAAGTTTGGTTTTATTTCTTACGTAATATTTATCTAATAGTTATTTAGATCATACTCTAGGCTAATTTCATTGGAATACTGATGGGTTAGAAAATTGGAAATCCCACTGATTGTTCCTACAAAATATATATAAATAGGAGAGGCATAACTATTGAGGTTAGTCCACATATCTATGTGTGTCAACTCTTACTGCGATTACGGAACTTAAATCCTGTTCTCGTCAAGATTAACAACTTTCTGACTCCCAGCTTCTAAGGTCCAACTGTGACTGAATCCAGGTCAAAACGATTTTAAAAAATAGATTCCTTAAAAAAGTGTTTCTCACAAACCCAATGCCCTTCAGATATAATTTTACAGAACGTTAGGAATGTGTTACTTTTTTACTCAAATATCTAATAATATTAAAAAAAACTCAATTTTATATTCAATTGAATTTAACGGAGTCTATGGAACCAAACAAGTTTTTTCATTCGATTGGTGAATAATATAGTTATCTGAAATGTATAGATATATTCCAAGATTCATAATGAATGCAAAGTAGAACGAAAGAATTAGCAAAAAACTTAAATTTGCTCAACTTATTCAAAAATCAGCTGTAGTTAAAAAAAAACTCAATGAAAGATTTAGATACATTTTCGAATCTTTTTCACATGTAGTAGTATTTAAAAAAAATAAATTTTTCATCGAACTTGTTAATATATGATTAAACAATATTTCTAAAAACAAATTTTAATAATTATTTTCTGATTTACTGAAATCATCTGTTAAGTAAAGCGCAAGCACACATCAATGTTTAATTTTTGGGCATAATATTAACAAAGTTTACAAACTGAAAATTAAGTAAATTTATAACATCTTAATTGAGGTAATTGTAAGCCAGGTTTTTATAGGAGAATTACGTTTTTGAGGACTTGTTTTTTGCATAACTGTTATCGTGTTATCTGATATCCCAATTATTATTATTAATGTTTGTGAGGATAGTGTAGAATCTGCCGTCGAAATCTTAACTGGATTTATTAGTATTAACTTATCTACTTATCATATAAATATTTCCCATTTTTCTCTGACCATAGAACCATGCTCGGTGTAATCTTCTTAGACAAAATATTAATTACGAATTAATTAGCCAAGTTACTTTTGTAGTTCCTAAGAAATTATTAATCTCTTAGTCTTCAAACTTCTAAAAAAAATGATGCTATCCATTTCGGATCATATGCTCAGCTAGTACTGATCTTTATCCCTTAAAATTTGTTCAGTTTGTTGGTAAAAATAACAAAGTAAGTTTAAACAAAAATAATAATAAGGGAATACGCAAGCAAGACCAAACGCACCAAGATTATTCCCATTATTTACGATGGGTGTCCAAATATACATTATCAGATAATCAAAGGCGTTTGTATTTTTGGAATTATCTTCGTTGATAATCGAACTGTTTCCGAAAAAATGCTTTGTGCCAACCAAACCATAATTGATACATTGATAACAATTATTATGTGTGTTATATAAGACAGGTTATCTTTCCATGAACTTTTCAAATTAGTAAGAAATTATAAAATTGCCAAATCATGAACTGTTATCAAACAGGGTGGAATAGAAATGCTTGTGGAACCTACCTACGTCTATATACACATATATATATATGACACATCTAATAATTTTAATTGATAATCAGATGCTTAACACTTTCATACAATGGTAGAATTGGTGTTACCTAAAAAATCCATTATTCAATTGAAAATGGAAACTCTTTCATACACAAGAAAATCGGCTAAAATTGAAAATCGAACTAAATACAGGAAAGCTGTTTTTAGAAATAATTTCTAAATATAAGAAAAAAAATTAGAGAAGTTAGAAAGGCTTCGCCCAAATATATTTTCTTTTTAGAAATAATTTATATTATTAAAAAATGAATTTCTAAAAAATGTAAATACAAACCCAAATTTTTAGAAAACTATTCATTCTTAAATTAAGAAACAAGTAATGAAAAATGTACGGTGAAATTAAGAAAAAACAAGGCTCAGAATAATAAAGTGAGTTAACAGGCAAATCTTTTTTTCTGTGTATCATTATCAAGCTAAACACCAACTATGGAACAAACGAATTAAGATATACAGTGGCTCACAGTTCAAGTGGATCAGTGTCAAAGAAAAAAAATAATTGCCTGCCATAAGTATAAGTTAATTATTTATTATTTTTCAAAAATTCCAAAAGACCGAAGGTAGGTACATATATATAGGTACACCAAAATTGATATATGGCCCTAATACACTAAGGTTTCCCCAACTGCTAGGTAGTATTATGTAAAAAAATACCCTATTTTTTGCTTACTGCTTATTTCGAGCAGTCTTAAGAATGATTCACTTGAACTGTGAGCCACTGTATATAATCATATGCCGTAGAACTGTATTTAGGGTAAAGTGTCGCCACGTTGAGTTGTTGCAAGCAGGGGTATCAAACGAACATGTATATTGTGTAGCGACTTGAAACTTATTATAAATTTAATTTTTTAATTATAATTTATATACTGTTAAGTTACAAACACTCTCGGTTTTTATAGACCATTAAATTTTAATGTGCACAACATTTGAACAACAATTTAAGGAGCTGCTGCAAGGTAGAACGAAAAAATTTGCATAACATCAGTTTTCTTTATTTGTAAAAAAAATGCAACTCAAGTTTTTCAAGCCCACATTCAGAGTCGCAGTCAGGTCGACGTCATCGTCGTTCCCGGTTCCCGGTTCCCGACCTGTTATTATCGTAATGACAGCTGCCTATTTGCTTTTATATTTTCTTTTCTTTTCTTTTTTTTTCTTTATTTTTTCTTGAATCGTCTGAGCCCAAGACAATTATCTCTGCTTGAGAATGCCAGCAGACTGACCGATCCTTCTTTGATCTCTTTTGACCGTTGGGTGTGTGTGTGTGTGTTTCTGTGTGTATCCGTAAATGGGCGCCACGAGTCCGTCAGGGGCGAACGCAATAATTGCAAATAATATGTCCTTGATCGCTTGTGATTATGTGGGATATTTCTGAGTGGCCCCAATTTATTTCTCCTTTCGCACTTATTTATTATATTCTTGCAGATGGTAATTAAAAAATGTAACTCGATTTAAGCAAATAGCTTTTCATTGACAGCAGAGTCAATATTGCGAAGGCCCCCTATATATTTAACACCTGCACCTAGAACAAGACAAAAAGAAACATTTCCGGCCCATTGAAGTATATATTTTTTTAATAAGTATCAACCACCGATTGGATTTTGCCAAGGTTAGCATTAGTATTTTATAGTTTCCCATATACGAACATTTTATATAGTTTAGAAATTCAGATAATTGATTGACTTCTTACTGGGCTAATATAATGCTTAGTTTTCACCTAAGTTACCTGTGTACCTGTGCAAGCCATAAGAGACAACTTCCCCTCAAGCTTTTTATACGAAAATTTGGCAACACACAAAGTATGTATTTAACAGTTTGGATAGGAGTAATGTATTCTTACTGGTTCTATGTTACATTAATTTTAATTTAGCTGTAGTTTTCCTTTTCTTTTCAATGGGTTCATCGGTCTAAAATAAAGTCATAATAAATTAACAGCCACTAAATCACTTAATGGTCGAAAATTAGTCGGTTATCAAAAGTTGTGAATAGGAAAAAACACCATTGATTCGATAGTGCCGAAAAGGGCGGAAAGCATAGCCAATTCCATATCCAATATATTATTCTTATTGGGCATAAAATTTAATTCTTATATGAACCGCTTTCGTTTTCCAACATGTTTTTTTTTTCAAAATTTCGGGAAGATAAATTGATTTATATGAGCGAAGTGGATATTAATTTAGTAATTAATATATATATATATATATATATATTTGTATATAGATTTTAGAATACAAGTTGAAACGGGTTTGGATGAGAAATAAACATATATTTGTAAAGTATAAGTTCAGAATATTTTCATATGTAATTGTACAAATTCTTCCAAAATTTGAATTAACGAGCCAACCACATGGATTTCAAAATTGCGCGCAGCTAACTTAGCGTGAGTTAGAAATTGCGTGCATCTAACATCAAGTGAATTGCTATGTAGTGCGCAGCGTGTTGAGTACAAGTGTTGGTATGATGTTTTTGTATTAGTATGACGGCTATAGCTGTATGCGAGAGAGAGAGAGAGAGAGAGAGTGAGAGAGCAAGAGAACTCAAACTCACCACACATGGAAAAAATGGAAGACGAAAAAATCATACTCACATGCTCTCATAACGCAAGAAACCCTCAATGTGGACGGACGTGAATATCGGTTGCTATACGAACATATTTTTGTTGCAAACGCGGGCGTATCCAACAAATAAATGTAATAAGCGACAAAAGCAAGCGCCGCGTTTCTATGCTGATTTTAACATTTTATTTTCGACTCACTGAGCATTTCTTATTGTTCTTCTTATACTCTTAAGTATTTGTATTTGTGCAAAAGTAAAAAGTGAAGTAAAAATGTAAGCCAAATTGAGAATTCATTTAAAAGTGGAATAACGGCACCATTAATGTGAAATCTACAAAAAATAAATAAAAACAGAAGTGCTTGCAATGTGAATTATAATCAAACGCGTCGACTGCTAACACCATGCATACTTATGTACATACATACAAGCCTGCACACATACATACATAACCACAGTCATACATGTATATGTATGTGTGGGCTGATCAATCAATACACACAGAAGCAATAATAAGTGATTATAAATGTACTTATTTTACACATCATAAAGAGCGTTAATTCAAAATTCATATATAAAAAAATAATAATAGTTTTTGATGTGTTCAGTGTATACTTGCACTTGAGCATTTATTTAATGTATATTTCAGTATTTGTTTAATGTTTGCAAGTAGTACTCTTACGGATTCGTTTTCCCACTGGGTATTTCGCATTTCTTAATTTTTTTGTAAGTTTGGATTTTGTATCTGATTCTTTTATTTTTTAATCGGCACTTTTATTTCTTATGATTATGTCATTCTATTTGTGTTTGTTTTGCATTACCAAAAAGTGAATGGGCAAAACTCTTTTATGCAAACAAAAATAATTGTTAATTAAAAACTTGTGCAAAGTTATAATTTAAAAAGTCCACACTTATTATGTATGCATGTGTATATATGTGTGTGTGTAAAATGAGTAGTAGTCCCAAAAAACTGCTGACTAGTCTAAAAAAGAAGAAGCAGATAAAAATGTCGATCGCGGAAAGCGCCTACTTTTAAAACGAAAATCAATCTTAATCTTATGTGATAAATAATATAATAATATCAATGTGTTTTTTTTTTATCATATTTAGGAATATGTAAAAAAAAAAGTGTACTGAATAAAAACCAATACATATCGGAATACAATTATATCAGAAATTGCAAATCACTGCAAGAAATAACCCATAAGATTGATGTATTTAATACAAACGCGGGATATTACGGATATATTTGGATAAACCCAATTTAACAAAGTAAGTAATTAATTCCTTCCTCTATTGTATTATTCATCAACATTGTCAATCGATTATCATCGAAATTAAAACTTACCCTGAATTACTATATAAAACTGATATGAATGTTCCCTACTCTTACCACTTCTGTGCATTCATAATTAGTGCTTTTGAAAAATCGAAGATGTTCATAAGAGATATAACTAAATATTTAAATATATAAAAATATTTATTCCCTTTTTATACCTTGAGACCCTTAGAGATAGAGACTTGAAACTTAGAACATATACCACGTCAAAGTGTAAAATTGGATTGCTTCGTCCACTACGGGGCTCAATAGGGGAAAAATCGATAAGATCGATAATTGCAAATCGATAAAGCCACATATCTCCCACAATTTTAAGGCTACAGTCACAAAATTCGGTTGGTAGGTTGTTGGCGATGTCTTTCAGAGATCGGCCGCCAATAAAAATTTAAAACCTTTTGCAGTTTTTGAGTAAGAGCTGTCCAATTTTGTAGGTATATTACTGGAAGCCGCATCTAAGAATCGATAACAAATTTTTATGGCCACGCCCACACCTGCGGCCATAATGGCCAATTCCAATATTTCGGAAAGTGTAAATCGATGAATCCGCATATCTCCCACAATTGTAAAGATAGAGTAACCGAAACTAGAAGATAACTTGGTGGTACCCTTCTTCAAGGATCGGCATCTATTTTAATTTTAGATTGCGCCCTCATCCGCCGCCCCCAGTAGCTTCGGCCCTAGAAATAAGAAATGCGCATTTTTTCCACTATTTGTAATCATCAAATTTTGAAAGTATGTTACTGGTAACACCTCTAAGAGATCGATACAAAAAAATAGGATTCCCGCGCCCACTCCGCCTCTAATGTGTAAGATTGGTGTGCGGCGGTTGGCATCAACCTAAGCCCTATTTCCTCCCCTTCACTATAAAATACAAGTTACAGGGAATGAAACAAATATAGCTTTTACATTATTAGAAACAATTCAAGAGGTACATTATCCCGGATTCACATGTGACAGTAGACTAAATATGGCACTCATGTACAAAATATAATATCAAAGTGCTCCAAACGCTTTATACATTTGGGCTTATCACCAAAGATAATATAAGATGGCTATACCTTATGGTAGTAAGACAGACCCATGCTGACTAATGGAGTGATAGCTTGGGGCGATAGAGCGCGGTGGGTCAACGTCCAAAGACAGCTGCAAAAGTTGCGGAGAATGGCCAGTGTATGCAGGACAGGGTTAATGTGCACCTGCCCGACAATGGCCTTGGAAACCTTAATAGAAACAGCATGTTTCAAGCTGAGGTGCAAGCCATAGGGCAATGTGCGATGTACGCAACTATCGTAATGCGGACATTACTATCCTATCCGATTGTCAAGCTGCAATAAACGTTCTTAAGAAGACAAAGATAACGTCAAGAGTAGTTTTTGAAGTACGGGAAATGAAGCGGCTGATGAGAAAGCGAAAAATAGGGGAACCTTAAACAGGTTCAGAACCGTTTTGTGGTTTAGGACGACACGCAATACGAATGTAACATAGAGACTAAGATAGAGGCGACATTGGAGCTGGGCAGAGGCACCACGTCTCCTTCAAGCCAAATGTGTTTTGGATAGCTATAATCATAAGCGATTTGAACTGGTAATAACCATGGGAATGAATAGGCTTAGAATACTCACTGGTTTATTGACAGGACATTGTAGACTAAGAAGTCACCTATTTACACTATGTACATGTACATGTATATTTTAGTAGCGAACTATGCTGGTTTTTTTTTTTTAGCGGTCTAATTTCAACGATAAACGATAATTTCGATCGCTGCCATAAAATCGATAAAAAAGCATTAACTGTAAAAGACATAATTCAGATGAGCAGCATCTATAAAGAAACGCATCAGATTTTTTTTTATGCCAAAAAGACAAAAAACAAATATGCGGATCAAAAGTGTTGCCAGTGTTGCATTTCGAAGATTTTCAAGAAAACCCAATGAAGACATTTAATTACAGTTTCTTCAAAGTAAAAAGACGAGTTGCTTAAAATGCAATAAAAGATAATATAAAAATAAAATGCAATATCTATGTACAAATTTTACATATATTCTCATGCAAATATATATGTATGCGTATATATGTATGGAAGCACATTTATTTTCTTTGTATTGCAGTATTCTTTCATATATGTGCATTTGTGTGTGTGTGAACTTAAACCGGCGCCATTACATTGTTTTAGTGTGGGTGTGAGTGGCGCCAACAAATGTCAAATACACACATATGCATACACACATGCATGTATACACTTGCTTATATGTATAGATTGAGTTGTGCAAGACAGCCGACAAGTGCGCGAATGAACACACACATATGCAAAAATACATGGATATATGTATGAATGTCTGCAAATTGCAATTTTGTTGTGTTTCTGGCAATAATAATATGCTCTCGGTGTACATAATTTGTGTGTTTTCTTTGTTCCACATTGCGCAGCATTCCCCTCCCCCAGCTCGGGTGCTATCACAGACTCACGTTTTTATACTTGTTGAATTTTCAGAAGAATTCGGAAATGTGTTTTCGTTCTCACACACACATACAAACAAGTATACTCGTTAAATCAGACACACATACATGCATACACATACGTTTTCGTATACACACACAACTGACACACGCTCCGCTCTTCTGTGCACTTGCCTTCACTCTCTCTGGTGTCTCTCTATCCTCTCTCGGTCTCTCTCTCTTTCTCTCGTTTTAATTCACCTCACAAATAGTTGATTCTTCAACTTGTCAAACCGGCTGACAAAAAGACCGAACGAATGAACGACGAACCAAACGACCGTCAGTCCGTCCGCCCGTCTGTCTGTCGGTCGCTGTAGCATTAACTGTAGCTCTGGCGCTGTCGTCGTTGTCGTTGTCGCTGTTGCTGTTCGTGTCTGTCTGATATAAGTTTATATTGCTGGCGCCATTGCGACGACGACGACGCCGCCGCCGCCGACATCGTTACTATTATTTCTTTTATTACGTTTACGTCAGTGGCGCCCACTGTGGCGCCTGTGCCTCGTTGCCGTCTCGCCTCTCGCGTCGAGTCGCTGCCTTTTGCTTTGCCTTCGCTGCTGGCACGCAAGCAAATTGAGTAAGTGTGTGTGTGTGTGCATGTATGTGTGTATATATACGCACATACATTCATACATATAGATATGTTTATACATTGTACATAAATAGGCAAGTATATATATAAATATATATATGCATGTATGTGTGCCGTCATGTTGGCGTCGGCGCCACTGTCGTCGCGATAAGGAACGCAAGAAACGCCTGCTTTTCTGCCTGCCTGCTGATGATGATGATGATCGTAGGGGGCCAGGCACAGTTTTCTGTTTTTTATATTTGGGCTCTGTTAACTCTGGCAGCCACGTCTCTGTCTGTGGCTGTGTGAGTGATGCTGATACTTTGTTGTCTGATCCTCTCCATTCCTTTCCTTTCCATTCCTGATTACTCATGCGTTTTGTTTCTCCTCTCCTCTCCTTTCCTTGAACGGCACTTTTGAGGTATTCAATAGAAAGAAAGAAAGGAAGTTGAAAGATTCTCTCTCAGTTAATTCCTATGCCGAAATTTTTGCAAAATTCCAACGAATTTTTAAATGTGTAAAAAAATGTTTTTCGTGGATATTTTTTAATTTTCATCGTATTTCGATCGGGTTTTTATATATCCGTTGTTCTCTATTATTGCCACATTTTTATAGTTTTTTCTTATTTTGCTACAGTTTAATGAAGTTCTTATAGCTAATTAAAACTAATTGAAGAATTAAGATTCATTAATTTAACTTAACTAGACGATGTCAAAAATGATGTTTTGACAAATCCAAAAATTCATATATTTTCCTTTCTTTTATTTCCTTATATTTTCGACGTTTTTTCTTTATACTAAATGTATCTCTTACAACTAGTTCAAAAAAAATTTAACAAAATTAATTAACATAAACTAATAATAATTAAAAAAAAAAATTCCTTTCTTTGGCATGAGAAAAAATAGGAAAAAATAATGAAATTCAGCAATTTAAAAAAAAAAACTACTTTCGTCCAATTAGCTTCAAACATTTTGTCAAAGTTTCATGTAAAAAAGAACTAAAAACAATAGTTTAATTAATTAACTAAACTTTACTTAACAACTTTGTCGCCAAGATCCGAAATATTACCGGAAATCTATAATCTGCGTATAATTATTTATATGCATATTATTCTATAATCTGATTGGGCTGAATTTATGAGAGATAGGAAGCTATAAATTGCATAATAGAGTTATTTTAGCTAAATACCCGTTAATATATATTTCTTAATGTTTTTTTATTTAAATTTAAATATTAAATTTAATTAAATTGTGTTTTCTATTCTACCCTTTGAATTTTTGTGTGTCGACTGATATTAGTCGATTTTAAATAAATAAATAAATCTTCGTTATGTGATGGGTCGGTTCTTTGGGTAGTGACAACCATAAATAATATTAGAAATATTGGAAAATGAGATGTTGAGAATGAAATGGGTTTATTGCCTTCCAACAGGAAAACGAACTTAAGATAGCTTGAAAGTGATTATCCATAGTTTCTCATCATAGAACGTAATGCATGATTGATTAAAATTAATTAATTAAAGATGTTTTCTCAGAATCTAGGCTTGCATCTCTTCTTTTTAATATTTGCTATTATTAAGAAATAGATTTTTGAGCAAAAAAAAATACTTTGCTACAGTACAACAAATTTTTATTTTCTTATATTTAGAAATTATTTCTAGAACCAAGAACAACTTTTTGAGGATTTTTTTTTTTTTAATGTATATAAACTTTTTTCTTGAGTGTAGGACGTCGTGTAAGATTATTCAGGGTGTGCCCAAGTCGAGCTCTCTCGAGTATAGCATTCTTACTTGCCTATAATTGTGATTACGTGTCGAGTAAAAAATTAATCAACTGATTTTCTCATTTTTTATTGCAGAGAACAAAACAATAAATTACCAACACGAGCATATCAGGGCTGAAAGCCTATTGAACGAGATAATAAAGGAAATTAAAAACCGCGAATCGGCGCTCTAGTCAAAATCAATAATTAACATACATATATAGTATATATGTATATGTAATATATTTATGTGTTAGCTTGTTTGCTTAATAGTTAACGAAACTAGGAATCAAGACCCACCGCACAAATCATCAGCCAAGCAGCAGCAGCAGCAAAGCAAACATCAAAGCAAAGCTTCGACTTTCAATCAATTTGATCAATTCAAATAATGCGCATACGATAAGGATCGATGTTACCAAAAAACTTGATGTCCCTCCATGAGATTCCCAAGCGACAAGAAAAGAAGAGAACTATGGCGTTATGCGTCAGAGAACACCGGGGCAACGTGCGATGCGTATGGGAAACAGATGATGCCCAAACAGCAACCACAGCCGCCTCACCCTCAACATCAACGCCACCTTCAGCGGCACACGTGCTGCTCCACGAGACCACCACCACCATCACCACCCCCCAGCTACACAATATGCCGTCAGCACCAGCAGCAGCAGCAGCATCAATTGGCAACCGAAGCAACAGCGATGGACGAATATTCGAGCTATTCCTATACAGAGAATGGTTGCAACTACGCAAATGCTGGCGCCGGCATATTAAGCGACGAAAACGGTCCTGTTTGTGCCACAGCGGCGAGTGCGGCAGGTGCGACATCCTTTGCGGTGACAGCGGCAAATATATTTCTGCGCAACTGTTGCGGCGGTGGCGAGACAACAACAGACTCTTCCTCGAGCAGTGGATCAGCGGACAGCAGACGCCAAATACTGCTGAGTCGTCAGCATCCCAGCTCAACATGCAACTTGCAGATGCAACCTGCTACCAATCTGCTTTACTACCAAAGCTTCGAGGCGCTGTGGAAGAAGCTGAAGAGCAAACAAATCGCCGATCTGATCCAAGCGGTGAAAAGTCGTGTCGAACCACCAGCGCTGCATGCCAAGTGCAACGGCGGCCTCCACATATCATCATCAGGCTCAACGACGAGCTATCTGCAGTGCATCCTGATCAAGTCCAACTCGGCCAGCGACGAGCTGCAGCACGTCTTCACATGCAGGCTCTTCTTCTGGCCCGAACTCAGGAATGCCGACGAGCTGAGGCGACATCCCACTTGCCCCAGTGCACTCGATTACGTCTACGTCTGCTGCAACCCACTGCACTGGTATCGCATGACTTACCCCATCGATTCAGGTAGGTTCATGAAGTAGAATACAAAAAAATTAAAATAAATTAAATTCAATAAACAATTTCATACTTATGCATTTCAAATTTAAATAAAACAAGAGAGAATATTGCTAAACACTCTGATAACAATAAGTAATACCAGCTGATAACAGGTGCCACAAACAGGGTGGGTGTTACCAAGAACTACCAATCTCTGAAAGAGGCTCCTTGTAATCTAAGTTCCAAGTTCGACTTTAGGAGAATAGGCTTTACAGGCGTGGGTTAAAAATGTGTATGACGTTGGAGGAAAGTGGCTATGACATCAGCAATGCCTATCTTTGAAATTCTGGGAGATGTGTGATTTTTTCGATATACACTTTCAGAAATATCGTGGGCGGTTCACCTGTTGTATACTTTCCAAATTTGACAGCTCTAACACAAAAACTGCAGAAGATATAGCCAAATCGATTTTATGTACGGATAGCCTGAGGGCGGCGAAAGTGGGCGTGGCCGATGCCGACCTTTGAGGGACATCGCTAACAAACTACCAATTAAATTTAATGATTTGCGATTATTATTTTTTAGATTAACTAGCAGCCTAGTGGACGTAGAACCCCTGCACAGATACGTCTATGTTCAAGGGTGTCGAAAACAGACGGACAGACAGTATTACGGACATTGCACAAAACGCATGAGTTACTAAAAAAGATATACCCGAGAAAAGAAGCTTAAAATAGGAATAAAGAACTTTTAATTGATTAACATAATAAAGTCTACTCCAATCATAGAGATAGTAATAGTTAGGAGTAGAGGGTAGTTCTGTATTCTAGAGGTTGCAAAATTAATAATTGACCCATATATACTCGGAAAAATAATTGCAGTGAATTTTAGAAACTCACCACTACTTTTGAGTCGAATTGTAACTCACATTGTTATTCAGAAAGTATATTTCTAAAAACCATATTTGTACAACTTCAAATTTGCGATTTCTTGTTATTATTTATATTGGACTTCATTACCATTTTCTGGATTTCAGAAAGTAATTTTTTTCTTTAAAAAAAAAATAGAAAGAAAATGAAACTCAAGTTTTTTGATTTGTTTTTTTATATTTAGCATTTATTTCTAAAAACTAGAACAACTTTCAACTTTTCGGGACTTGGTAAAATTCAAGAAGATTTGTTTCTGTGTGCGCAACCGAATGCGATACAAGTACAAGTTTTGTAGCCACTGGAAAAAAATTTGATAAAGTTTAATCCAACACATATTTTTTACAAAATGTAAATAGATGTAACCCACATTTTCAACTCGTTTTAAAGTCATAAACTTACTGATGACCTTTTTTAAAAATGTGTGTGGTCGAGTCAAAATATTTCCGATACGCATTCTTCTGCCAAGAACAAGCCACACAAATGGATATCTCTTACAGTTTTAGAGTCACGAAGTCTGCTAAAAATATTTAACTTCTTATCGATTTTTTCATTCCATCAAAAATTATCTGGATTAATTCTAGGAAATTCAATTCAATGGGCGTTATTTAGTATATTGCGTGATTGAAACTTTTATCTTGACAAATTTCACGCGAAGCATTTATAAATCGATTTTAGGAATCGCAGAGTTATCGAGAAAATTTTCGCATATTCAATAAATGTGGGATAGAAAGACGGATCGGATCGACCATCAACCAAACTTTGCTGTCGAATGAATTATTTTTATCAAAAGCATTGATTTGGCATTGAATCATCTAGTTTTGGATTTCAGAAGCGTTGCATAGCTCCCCAACTGCCAGAAATATTTGCCAATCTTGACGAGAAGCGTTTACCACCCATATCCATATACAATTTAAGTTGTGGAAACCGGACCATCGAAAACTGATCCGTGACACATGTCTCGCAGCAGTACTGGACTGGAGCCCCTCTATTCGACGCCCTTGAAACTAGAGAAGCTTACACTATAAACACTTATCTAAAAGCTCTTATACGCCTGCGTCATATATCCCTCGTTAAAACCTATTTATTTGCACACAATTTTGAAGATAAAGTCAACGAATTGGAATGGTAGATTGCTAGTAATCTTTTGTTACTATTTTTTTTTATAATGTGAATATATTTTTACCGCGGTTATTGTATATTGTCAAGAAGCATGTAACCAGCGTGTTTTATGTCGAAACGAGTTTTGGTTCAGATTGGTATACAAATTTCGGTTAAAATTCCGTTATTCTTGACAACTTTTTTACGATACTCGATTATATATTTCTTGATTTATTTACTATACAAAAGTTTGAAAACATAAGTAAAAACGTAAAAAAAAAAAATCTGATTACGATGCCGATTCTGAATCTGATGCTTATCAAATGCTGCTCCCATTTCCATTCCAGTTTGGCACACTGTAATATAAATAATAGATACAGGGTATTGTCATGGTCGACATGGATATGATAATATCGCTATCGAATGCAGCGCTTATTTTTCTCTTTCATTTTGTGCAAACACGATCCCATCAATCAAACAATGTCGTTGAATACAGGTGAATACAGCCGAGGTGAGCAAAAATCACTTGATTTTTAGTGGTCTGCTCGAAGATCGATCGGATGCCAGCCACTGCGTTTGGCTTGGCTTGGCTTTTTTCGTGTTGGGCTCTTCAAGAATTGTTCAAGCGTTGGCGAGAGGAGGGAGCGGGGGAGGAGCGAGGCGGGGCAGCAAACGTAATCAGGTTTAACTGGTAATGGAGCTAACCAGCCAGGCACACCAACACTCTGCCTCTGCATCTGCTCTGCTCTGCTGACGTGTGTAGCGCCAGCTTCCTCCGCTCCCAGAGCGGCAAGTGCCGCACATCAAACGACTTGTTGTGCGCCAATAAAATGTCCACAGTGGTGCGGTGGTGTGCTTGTGCTGTGGTGCTTCGGCTGATATGCAAACATTATTTATTTATATTTATTTCTATTTCGCCGCGGCT
The DNA here is from genome assembly GCA_035042145.1 of Drosophila kokeensis. Classification (NCBI taxonomy): domain Eukaryota; kingdom Metazoa; phylum Arthropoda; class Insecta; order Diptera; family Drosophilidae; genus Drosophila; species Drosophila kokeensis. The sequence goes on along the minus strand of JAWNLT010000376.1, from coordinate 2,093,980 downwards.
GATGTTTGGCCTGGCTCCGCTCAAGTTGCTTGCTGCTTTTTTCATAATACCCCTCAGTCATCAAATGAAGCAATGGGGTATACTAATCTAAAGGCAATTACTTTTCAAATTTACAAATCGTTTTTGGAGTCTAATCAATACCAATTCTAGAGAATAACTTCTATTTTGTAATTATTTTAATATGATTCGAAGAGGAAACTATATTAACAATCAATTTAAATGTATTCTCGATCAAAATTAAAAATCGAATCACATTATCATATATTCTTGCTTAACTGATATATACTCAAGTCCTTTTTTGAAGCCAAATCTTTGTTTGGCTGCGAACAGGGTATCTTCCAGTAGAGCATTCTTTTTATTTCTGTATTATAATGTTTAATTACATTAGCACTCAAATGCATCACAACAGGAGTTGTTGCTTAATTTTATATTTTGACAAGTATTATTTTGTTTTTCTTGTTTTTTAATGTGTGTATTTAATTCAAAATACTTGTTTGTGTCGGACGTAGTTAAAGTTAAATTAATTGTGCACATAAACAGCTTTAAGTGATCTACTTTGATTATAAACGACCAAAAAAAATAATGTCAAAATGAAATATGTGGTTGTCATTTTATACAGCTTATAAGCCAAAATATATATGTATACCTTAAAATTTATTCTAAGTAAAAAAAAACATTCTTAATACAATTATTCAAATAGCTGAAAAAAACTCTTAAGTTATGAGCTCTTTAGAATTTATCGATATTTTTTTATATTTTTAGCTGACTTTAAAGTTGTTGAAAATATATAGATTGTGCCCATATAATGTGCAAGGCCTATCTAAGTTTCCTTGCTTATCGATTGTAGATTAAATGATAAAAACGTGCGCAGCTATACTACAAACGAGAAACTAAATTTAAAGGTGGAAGTTTCCTACGGTCTCTTAAAATATCTGTTGAATCGAATATACATTATATTAGAATAGATTTAATGGGTTCAGAGATGCTTCCACCTATCTTTTAGAGGTACTTGCGAATTTAATTAAACCGGTTTCACCAATTAAAATGTCCGTGTATAAGAAATTTGAAGTTGTATACGAAAGTCTACCATAGCCTGATTCCGCCAAGCACAAAATTTCTTACATCAACATTCATTTTATTAGTCTGTGCAAAATTAACACTTGATCGTAGTTTATTCCAATGTTTTTGCAAAAATATTTCTTAATTATTTATTAAAATTAAATAATATATTAATTATATTAATTATGAATTACAAAAAATAAATGTAATTAAAGTTTTAATTATTATAAATTAACTTATATAATAATCTTAAAATAGGCGTTCATCTTGCTTGAAAAATCAGTTGTTTGTTGAATAAATCATTGCAGTAATTACGAAATACTCGGGGCGAATTTCAAACATTCGCAACATTGATAGAGTACTGCATTAGAGTAGGGTATTACCTAATTACAGGGTATATTTTAGTAATGCACTATCGAACAAACTTTTCATTTTGGTTTGTTCTTACTTTTTGTTTTGTTTTTGTTATGCTGCTTTGCTTCGGTTTCTGTTGTATTTATATGTGTTGTTTTCTCGAATACTAATATTGTACTATTTCTGTGAAGCATGATCTCATCGCTCACAGCTTGTCTTAAACACGCGCAGTTTAACCCGGTATCTGTCTTGGTTAACTCTTCACAACGCTTACAATTAATATACAAAATTATTAATTTATTGATCGCCTATTGTTAAATCCGTATTCTGAGTTTGCCTTGCCCTACAATTGCTGTTTATCTCAGCACCCGAATCCTTTTCATTCTTCGGATTTCTGACGAAAACAATAATAAAAGAAAAATATTTGCGTTACCTAATATTATTATCTCTATTATGTACACAAATGAATCTGTGGGTAGATCTAGACGACATTGCGGCTGAATTTGGACATAAATATATACGCTAACATAACGATAGATATAGATAAATATTGTTGATTTATTATAGCAACTTTATAAATATTTTATTAATGTAATATATAAATACACTTAAAAAAAACTGGTCAATTATAATGGATCCTGGTTGCGAAGCAGACTCTATTTTCCACTGAGTTATTCATTTTTTAATCTCAAAGACAACTTAACTTTTTGTTGCTGTACAATAAAATATATCTTAAAATCTGTCTTTTTCTGTTAATTTATTTTTTCAATGTTTAATTATTCTCTTCAACAAGGGTTTCAGGGTTTTTTCCAGAGCTTACCTAAAATTGGATATCTAAAATTTTGTATTGTGAGGAAATTTGTTTATATTTGGGTACAGAGTATCTTTCAGTTAGGCATTCGGGGCTTAAGAGCTCCACGATTTAGATACACTCATGTATAAGTATTCAATGCCATTGCATATACCCTGTACCTTTACAAAAGGCTAATGTGGTAATAAAGATATAAGTAAATGGTAAATAGGCAGAAGGAACCATACATTTTTTGATCGGTGCAAATATCCGAGTATCCTTTCTATTTTGTCTGCTTTTACATTTGATCCAAGTGCTCAACACCAAAAAAGCTGTTGACTTAATGTAAATTCTCGTATCAATATTAAGTTACTTTCAATGAATCGATAACTTCCCCGTTGCACGAATTGTAAATTTTTAAATGTATAGGGTATGGACTAGCCCAACTCTATTAACTTAAGAACTCTTGTTCGTACCTGAAAGTTACTTAAAATGATCTGATCACAGATATTGTTGAAAGTTATTTAAAATCATCTATATATATTTTATAACATAACTTAAACACAGATAATGATCGGAAATTATATATTTGATTACATTCGCAGAACTCGCACCCCCGCCTTATCAGCGCTCAAAAATGCTGAGACTCCGAGATACAGGTAGGTTTTCTTAATGAATTTTGTGATTCGCTGACTATGAAACTGAAGAGAGGTCCACCCTAATCCCAGATTCCGAGGGAAACACTCAAAACAACAACGAACAGTCGTCGTCAGCGTCGTGGAGCGTGCAGGGCAACAACCACAACAACAGCAGCAGCAGCAGCAGCTCTCAACACAGCCGAAGTATTTCGACGAGCATCATCAAAAAGGAGGCGTCGGAGTGCCTCCAGTCTTTCACCACTAGTGGAAAAGGTGAGTTCAGTTTGTGTTTCTGTTTGAACGGACGAAACGTGGCCTCTTCTTGATCTCTTTTGTTCTTATCTTCGGAGCGTCTTTTTCTTTCTTTTTTTTTTTGAGCACTGAGAAAGAGCAAGCGAAAAAACCTCCTCGCTTTTGTGCTCATTTTTATACATACAAACGTCTGAACACACACATGCACATATGTATGGTGAGTATAATAAATAAGCATACACTGCGCTGCTTATGTACCGTGTATGTGTGGATGTGTGCATGTGTATGCGGTCGCGTGCGTGTGTTTGAGCACGCCGGCACGGGCCGAGTCAGGCAGGCAGTTGTTCGTTCGTTGGCGCCAGCTTGCCGCGTCAGGTCGTCACTTTCTATATTGATATTAACTTTTAAACGAAAACAGCAAAAACGACACGAAAATAAATAATGAGCGAAAAACAAATACAAACAGTGCGAGGCGAATGCGAATAAGAGTGAGGCGAAGGCGAAGGCGAAGACGACGGCGACGGTGACGAGGACGGCGAAGTAGAAGGCAAAAATCTGCACTTACGAACCGTTTTCTAGAGTCTTGCGGGCGGTCGGGCGGGTGGCCGGAGGAGTGGCTGTGAATTGGCTGCGGCCGGTTATCGGCACCACACGCTGTGTGGAATGGTCGGGGAGGGGAAGTGAACGGAGGTAGTGGCATTATGACTATGATATCATTCATGGCGCTAACCGCCAACGCCGCCGCCACCAAATTGAACAATATGTTTTTTCTCACTTTTTTATGGAATATTCGAAGCGAAAAATGACAGAGTAGCTTTTGCATTATTCGAATGAGAAGCGCATGCATCGCATTTGTTTTGGAATTTCCTCTGTATGTCAACAGTTCATTGAAACAAATTTACGAAACTCATTAGATTTCGAGTTTTATTATATTTGATTATATTTGGGAACAATTTATCGATATAAAAGACAACTATGGTACAGTAATTCCCAAATATGGAATTTCTTAAATTAATGACAATTGATATGTGGGTAGGCGGTCTTTAACGAAGAGTTGTTATTTGTTGGTTTTTTTTGTATTTCTTTTATAGAGCGAGACATAACGATTAGCTGTAGAATAGCCAAAGGATTTTCAGCTATAAGAGTTTTTCTTTAAATGCTCGAAATCTTTAAAGATTTTCTATATTTTTGTTATATTTTATTTATAATATAACAACAGTTTTCCAACATTTCGGAAAATTAGCTTAAAAAAATCTACGATAGAAAATTGAGTTTTGCCGTATGCATTCTTCCCCCATTTTCGATCTAAAGAGGTAAAATTAAATATGAATTAGATGATAATGAAATTAAGTTCAATTCCTCAGTTTTTGTAACTGAGAGAAATAAATAATTTTGAAATATAATTGGTTTCAAACAGTTAAGTTAATATTTGAATCGAAAATATAAATTGTTAAAAATTAAATATCTTTGGTTATTCGAATGTCAATTGGTCCAACAAATACGGCAAGGAATTGGGATACCCAGAAAAATACCGAATCAGATCAAAAAGTGTTAACGATTAATATGCTGAAAACTAAGGTATGGGGAAATAGTGAGAGAGAGAGGGAAAGGAAAACAATAGCAATGCGTAGTCATTTCTTTAGAAACTTTTTCGCGAATTTTACTTCTGTGGCATTTTTGGCAATGCCCTTAGTTTCCATGTTTTTTTTTTGTAATTTTTCTAAATAAAATAAAATTGACTACACATTTTAAATTCTAGGTAAAATGATAAATCCTTTTTAAAAATAACACATCTGAACTATAGAAAAACAATGCATAATTGAAAATGATTAATAAGTATTGAGTTGTGGAAAGAAATGCATATTTTGAATGTATTTAATGTTGACGAACAACATTCCAGTTTTTAAAAATAAAAATGAGATAAAGGATATAATAAATAAATCGATGAATACAAAAATTTAAAATGGTAATTATTAAAATCCGTAAATTACCCAATTAGATCAACAAATTTTAAATGTTAGTAGTTTAGTAATGAGGAAAGTAAAAAAAGTTATGAAGACAGAAAAAGTGAGATAGTAAATGGAAAAAGTTATGCAAGTCTTTTCAACTGTGGAATAAGAAAAGTTGACCACAGCTAAGCATGCTCACAGATATCCCGGAGATTGAAAATGTAATTGAAAGACGAGAATGCGTGAAATAAGGCATTGCAAAAGTTACAAAACAACACGAACTTCAAATAATCAATTAATAGAATGCACCAAAATGAGAGAATAGAAGTTTAGAGCCATTTTCTTCAACTAATGCTGACGTCATCCGTTGCTCTTTTTCATTCCATAAAAAAAGAAAGTAAAATTATTTTAAATTAGATAATATCAACTAAAATAAGCTAAAACTGCAGGTGATAAATTTTTCACACCTGAGAAGCAAAATTGAAATGCACTGATTAAATATTACTTATTTTATTTAAGGAATAAGTACTTTGCCTCAATTCTTAACCGTATTTCTTTCATTATTTTAGGAATACAACAATTTGAGTATTTGAAAAATTGAAAACAAAATTTGGGAAGAAAAAAGGTCAACTTAAATAGAAGATTTGTTAGAAAAGGGGTTAATATACCGCCAAGAGAATGATAATTGGAGTTGAGCAAAGACATTAGCGGGAGCGATGGATGTATGTGTGATGTATTTACATACATGTTTACATACATATACATACTTACAACAGCGACATGTGTGGCCACCAACAAAACTACCAACTTACACTGGGGCCACACACACGCACAGGTAGAATATAAAATGTTCTAAATTTAAAGATGATGTTGTGTGTTGTGTGTTGTGTTATAGCCCCCGTGGATGCGCACTTCTTTATGTACTTACACACATGTATGTATACATATATATATATATATATAGCTAACGAAGAATACAAAACAAGAGCCGAGCGAGCAAGCGGCGCTAAGCATCACATCGTCTCAAATACGAGCAAATGCTGCCGTTCGTCTCTGGCGGGTGCCAAAACTGTGGCGGCATTGGCGCCAGAAACCTGCTGCGCCCCTCCTCCCCCCTGTCTCGCCCATACTCCAGAACTGCAAGCAATGGGATTTTCACACAGGCAGTGGGGTATCTGAGCAATATTTTTTTTTAATGTTCAGCATATATTGATGATAATACTTAGTAATTAAAATTTCCAGCACATTTAATATGCGTGTATTTGTATTTGAGCATGCGTGCAATTGAATTATGTATGTACATAACTTAACTTAATATATACAGGTAAACATCTGCGGGTGAACTCAACTGATGATATGGATAAAACTAACTAGGCTCTTTACAATCACAGACAGTTACGTCAGCTTACCATTCCCTACCCATTGCCCATGCACCCCTTTTCCAGGTCGTGTCGAACACGCCTTTCATTTAATTCCCTTGCAGAATGTAGCTGTAAAGCTATACATTTCAAAAATAATTAAACAAGTGCAATTAGATTCAATCTTTCCTGAATTCTGTTGTTTTTAATTATTATTTTGTTACATCTGTAATTATTTAATTGTTTAATGGACTTTTAACAGGTGAAAGCAGCAGTTTTGCAAAATTGAACATTAAAATAATATATAAGAAAATAGAAACAATTTAGTAAAAATAATTATAAATATTAATTTCAAATAATTGAGAGTACAACAACTTGCCTACACATGTACAGAAAAACTAACTTATTGAGGCGTGCTCCCATTTGCAGAACTGGCGATTATAATATTGTTAGTCAGTACTAAATATGGCCAGGCCCGCAACTGCTGTGTTGCATCAGCATCAGAAAAGTATGGAAACTATGAATTTAGTTAGTTAGTTAGTTTAGTGAACGACGAGATTCACTAGTTAAGAGTGTTATAATGTGCTTCATATTGTGGCATTTACTTAGTTGTCGACTTATATTTAATTTAAAGAGCAATCAGCTAACTTCTTAAGCTAATAAACAATGTTAAGTATGCTACTTCGTGCCAAGTTTGAACCTAATGGCGCCAGGAACTCATTGTGAGTTTTGCATATATCTGCTTATTTTTATACTTGTTTGAATCGTCTTTTGAGATCGCTTTTGGCAATTGCACATATCATTAAAATCCACCGTCGCCTCAAGGCCTGGAACAAATATAGACATAGCATATGCAAAATTAACAGTGATAAGAGTAAGAGAATTCATTCTAATAGATATAAGCGAAGCACTGACTTGCCTAAACCATGCCATGTCAATATCTAGTACATGATATCCTCTGTCATTTAAGAAGAGGAATCTGCTGAACACTTCTTCTGCTCCTGCCCAGCACTTGCCAGGAAGTGATTTAGTCCTTTTCTATTCGATGTATCGCAGCAAGCAGAATTATATTGCGACTGGCTAGATTCTTCTTTGATTCAGTCTCCCACTTGTGTCAAGAAATCAATTCAAATCATTGACCAAATCTGACCGATATGTGCCGATACTATTTTTACCTAACCGAACCGTCAGGTGGATTATGACTAAGACTAAGCTGCTCTCTCTACTGAAACTAAGAATACGACTAAGCTGCTCTCTTTCAATTTTAGATCGAAGCGCCTGCAATCAAGCGTGGTGCCAGATTGCCTACTGGGAGCTGGCTCAGCGCATCGGGGAGCTCTTCCACGCCACGAATCCGGTGCTCAACATTCACGCAGGCGGTCCCGTCGACTGTGCCGGAGAGAGCCTCTGTTTGCGTGAATTGCATGGCAGGGGGGGAAGTCAACGCGATTCTGTGCAAAGCACGCGACAAAAAATCGGTCTGGGTAAGTAAAATCGGTGGAATACGGATATGGATACAGATGTGGGAATGTAATTGACTTTTGTTGCAGGTGTAACTCTAAGTGTGGAAGATGGCGACGTGTGGATCTACAATCGCAGTAATGTGCCAGTATTCGTGGATTCCCCAACACTGGCCGAACGCATGGATCGGGTATGCAGAGTGATGCCTGGCCACTGCCTCAAAGCCTTCGAGACACACAGGTAAATATATGAAATGAAATTAAATAAAAAAAAAAACAATTAACTGACTATGCTCCCATTCATTAACAGGGCTCTAGTTCTGGCTAGCCAGCAGTCGCAACCGACGCATCTGGGACCAATTGATCGGTTTAGCATGAAGATAAGCTTTGAGAAGGGTTGGGGCAACAAATACAAGCGGCCGGACATTATGGGCTGTCCCTGCTGGCTGGAGGTGCATTTCTGTCAACTGCGGTGACAGTGCCAGCAGCAGCCGACGGGCGCCGCAACTGCGCCACGTTTGCTTGATGATACCACCACCACCACCACCACCAGCACCACTAACTCCACCAACCACATGTGTTGTAGGCCACCACATGTGCTGCAACGGTCGCGGCAGCTGCAGCAAATACTTCAGAACCTGTTGACGCGGCTGGGCAGTAAGGCGTGCATCTTGAGACTACCGGCAATTATTAATACAAGGAGTTTTAAATTGCGGCAACCGGATTAGCAAGCAACCAAGTAGGAGGGCCACTCAACAATGGACTGCAAATGATATATATATATATATATGTATATATGTATATATCTATATATGTATATGATACTTTAAAAGTTTAAACCTATTACGAGAAATGTTTCAATTAATTGCTAAATGCCACATCGAAATTAACTTATGTATAAAGCATGATGCGCAACGACGAAGCTAGAAGTGTTAAATGTGTTAAATTCAAATAGTAATTCATTGTTAAACATAGCTAAAGTTAGCTACAATTAAAATCCTGTGATTCACTCTATATATGTACACACTTGCGTATGTATGTATGTACACACACACACCAGACACACACACACACACACATCAACAAGTATGTATGTGCAGGCACAAAGAAAGAACTCTCAACCTCGGTATAATTTTAAATGTGTCCAATATTCATCTTCATATCTAATTTTAACTAGTAAAAAGAAAACAAAACGTTTCACGAATAACTGCTTTCTACTTTCTACGGGCATTCTACTTAATATTCGCCGTATTACAAGGCTAATTACCGTTACGCATATAAATTTTAAATTCACATATTTCTTTCTTCTAGTGGGAGCTCAAAAACTCAGTACAAGTAATGTTAGCCCGATTTTCATTTGATGGTTTTATAAGTTGTAACACTCGTTAACACTGCAAAAGCATTCTCTAACCCTTCCAAGTTTTCCTATTTCATTTTAAAATCCATTATTATTTGTGGTACGTTGAGTTTTTTTAGCTGTTTTTTTTAAATCTTGATTTATGTGTTTGACAAAATGTTGGTGTTATATTAAACCGATCAAACAAGCTTTCGCTTAAAAGTCATTTAAATAAGCCAAATATAAATTGATTTTTTATTAAATACAATTTTTAATCACACTAGTTTTAATTTGCATTAATGAGTCCATCTGGTCACATATAAATTTAATTATATATTCAGAACACCATAAATCGACTGTAAACCAAGTTTCATTGGGATTATCTCAGTTTTGCAGCTATCTGAATGAAAGTTGGATTGCAATCCTTTTGTTGCTTAATTTAATAAATTAAAGCCTTGCTTGATCGGATATTTATAACCCGAGATGTTGTAAAATATGTAAAGACTAGATTTGAAAAAAAAGTGTACAAAACTTAATATTATTTGAAAAAACGTAGTCTTTTGGAAATGTATTTACAATATTTTGTTCTGCGATTAATGTCCTAGCGTAATTTGTCATATCAATCGATCATGCCCAAGCATTCTTTTATTTTATGTTGTTGTGATGATCGATTTTTTACTGCTTTTTATTGTTTTCATCAAGCCTAAGTATTATACTCATTTGCCTTTCAATTTGACGGAAATGCAAATTTGAGCAAGCTGAAGGCATCTCCAGATCCAAAGATCTGGAAATTAAATTTTGTCCATGCCTGATTATTCCGGGCTGACGGAACATTGTAAGGAGAAATACGTATTTCAGTAAAACTTAAGCTCAGATCAGGTTGCCATTTGCCCCAGCTGCCGCCTCGAAACGATGAAAGTTCAGAAAGTGCCTACTCATATGTACGTACATGCATTCATATGTACACAAGTACATCTTAATTCCAAAAATTTATTATTATAATAACCATACGCCCTTTTATAAAAGCATAAGTACATACGCGACGAGTACATACATACATATGTTGTAGTAAGGAAGCTGATTTTAAAAACTGCTTGGACTTGAGTCATTTTGAATTTATGCAACGCATATGTATATGTACATACCTAAATATGTATATACTTACAGTATATATATTCAAAATGATCAAATATTTAATCAGCGTTAATAGTTGTAGACTTAATGTTAAGTTTTAAGAAATATTTTGTAATAAAATTTCAATATATTTACAAACTTGGACTTTTCACTGTCATTTTCTTAATTAAATCTTAGTAATATTACATTTTTTTATTATTCGATTGAATTATTTATATAATTTATTTTTCACTAATTAATTGATTCAGGATGACTCCTCTTGGCGCAATTCCGCCATGAATGATGAAGCTGCCTCCTTCGTCTTCTGACTTTTGGGTTATCTACATTCAATTTTCACATATTTGCATTTTATGATATGATCAGTTAAATATATTGCAAATTTGATTGCAAATCGATCTCTGACCGTATATTTTTAGGTATGTATTGGAATATAAAGCAACTTTAGACCCTATATTTCGATCGTTCGTGGTCCATACACATTTCAAGATTATTTCGCTTTTCTGAAAACCGTTTCATAAAAAATTCCAAAACTATGTTTTTTCCGCCTATAATATATATCCATTAGAATTCAGCGGCCATTGATGTACACATCTAAACTAACTCTCTGATAAAATTTTTTTTTGTGTTCAAAGATTGGCGTTGCAAACCTTATGTTTCCAGGCCACTTATTGACGAAACTTGAAAGCCTTAATCTTCATCAAAGATTTTCTCGGAATCGCCCGTTCCAGCCCTCTACAGCACAAACCGACAAATTTAAACTTTTAATAGTCCTATTCATATTCCTCGACTCCCGTCCCCCATAAGCGATACAAATCTGAAACGTTAAATTTGAAAGGGCGTGGTCAGAATTTTTGTTCACAAATCTTCGGAGACGATAATTAAAATTAGTAACTTTAAGATCCCACAGATCTTAAAAATATGAGCTAGATCTTTGAGTACTTAAGTCGCGATGCAAATATTAAAGCGGAACTGTTATGTTTGACTTGAATCGTTAAGTATTTCTATAATTATGAGCTGAAAGTTGACAGTTAAAAACCCATAAAGTTGTATATTATAGCCATATGCCAATTTTTCAACATTGAATGTAATTTTGGTAACTGCGCTAAGACCATTATGTTAACTTTGTCTCCTGAACGACTGTTAGCCCGATTTAAAGACACCTATGAAACACGAATCTGAATATTAATAGATATTCCATAAATAAAAAATACATGTAGAAAAAATTAATTACAATTTTTAATACACTAACGTCAACATTTCGCAGTTTCAAATCAATGTTACAATGGATAAAAAGTTGGACAGTTTTGTTGACAAATATAAAAAAGGGTTTATATACGTCAATTGATATGACTCCCACTTGGGTATAGAGAAAGGTGTACATTTAAATATATACATTTTATTAGCATAGAACGAACTATTTAACTGCAATTATTCAATCACATAATCCTGGTCGAAATCATATTTATCGGCACTCGTCGACGATGACCCCAAATTGAAACTGTCCAAAACGTCGGTTATTTTTGTAATTTTCTTCTCCGTGCGAACATTTTGTTTTTTCTTCTTTTTTTGCAGCTCTTTGATGTTTTTGTTAAGCGATTGATTCTCTAAATAAACAATAATAATTACTATTTAGACCACGAAATGGATGCGCTCATATATTTACCGTCTAGCAGTAGGACGGGATCTATTTTCTCTTTCTTATCATCGTCTAATTTCCTCTTTCGACCCTTTGCAGGTGGTTGATGTTCAACTATCTCTGCAACAGCCGCCTGTGCGTCTTCTCGGGGCACTCGTATCTCGAGTGGACCCGTGGATGTTATCTCCATAATATCATCCGATTTACCAGGGCATTGGTTCAGTAAATCGGTCTCCATCGATTCGAAGTTTTCTACATCAAACTCTCGCACCTCAGCGTGGACAATTGAGGCACTTATGTGCACATTTTTATTGTCGACTACTTCAGGCGCTTGTGTACAGTATTTAATCTTGCCAGTGTTCCAGTCATTCAACACACTACGTGCAGCGGCCACCACATCTGGTATACCTTTCTTCAGAAATTTACCTAAAAATTAGATTGACGGGTTATTATAGAGCGGCAGTAAATAAATAAGGTTCACTTACCCATTCTGGCAGCCTTCTTGGCAAAGAATTCTTCGAAAGTGTCGTAGTTGGTAATATCATACATTTTACAGAAGTACTCTTTGCTTGCTCTTTTCAAAACGCTCTCGGCAATGCTGAAGGGATCCTTGATGTCGCCCACACGCTGAGCATTCTTTAAAACGGCATGTGAGTTTGCGCTGCTTTCATTGGCAATACTAGTAAAAACAATGCCAGGACAATCAATCAGCTTGATCTTTGAGTCGAGCTCAACCTCTTGCATAGCTCTGTAAAAGACATACATTAGTAAGCTATATTATCACAGTTGCCAATTTAGTCGCGAGCTGGAATTGAAGATTGCGTATATATACCAAATTTACTTTAAGTTTAGTTATTTTCTTTTTATAGTAGTAGTAGTAGCTACTACTATTTTTATGAACAGCATAATTTCCATTTTAATTAAAAGCTTTTATTTGTTTTATTCTTTTGAAGCTAGAGACCTAAAACTTGAAGTTCATTAACAACTATATTATTAAGCAATTCAATTAAAGAAGTCATTATTATACATTACTTACTTAGTCACCCCCGGAGTGCTGCCCACCATGCAGGAGCGTCCACGGGTCAACGAGTTGATAATGGAACTCTTGCCCACATTGGGTATTCCAACAATTCCGACGCGAATCGAGGTTTTGATGCCCTTGTTGCGACAGTAGTTGGCCAGCATGGACATCAGCAACTCGGCTCCGACGCACACCGAACCTTGCATGGCTTTTTCGGTTTTCGTTTCGCGCATTTTGCGACGTCCCAGTTTGGAGGCCTGATCCTGAGTGGAGGCCTTAAAAGCTGTGACTGGCAAGCTGCGTCGAAAGTATTTTATCCAATTGTTCAGATTCTCTCTGGGGACAAGATCGGCCTTATTTAGAATGAGCACCAGCCGCTTGTTGCCGGGAGCAGCGCGCACAGCTCGCTCAACCTCACTGCAACGGGTGCCGAGAGGATCTCGAGCATCGACTACTTCCAGAACAACGTCTGCATTCTCGATAACCTTGCGAAACTCCTTGAAGTACTGCTTCAGCGACTGCTCTTTGCTAATGGCATTCTTGTATTTCTTCTCATTTTCATCGTTATCATCGTTTTCATGCATTATTCCATGAACTGTGCTCCTCATATCGGCATCTTCGACCATCGACTCCAAAGACTTGGCTTTTTTTTGTTGGCTCTCCGCTTTGGACTTCTCGTGGCTAGCTTTGCGTTCCATCTCTTTGCGTTGCATGGCCTGCTTTGCCTCCTCAAGGATATCTGCCTTGAAGGGGCAACTGTTTGGTATCTGTATATCTTTTTGTTTTTTACTGCCCTTCTTCGCAGTCTTTTTGGCTACGCGACGTTCCTTTCGATTATGTTCTCGCACTTTTTTGTCAATTTTGTGCTTGAGTTTACCAGTCAAACGCTTCGACTTTTTTGCTAAAAGATGTCATGTATATTAATAAACATATTTGATTGAATATTTAATGCGAATACTAACTCTTTAATCGCTTCAGGGCCATTTTAACTTTGCAATATTTCGCTGCTGCACCCAAGAAGTAAAACACGTGCACACAGAATAGTTGCTCCTACTATCGATAGTACTTTATTATTATTATACAGTCGACTATTTTACTATCGGTCGTCAAAATCGATTTATATTTCCATACGCGGGCAGATTTCGTGACAAAATATTACCACTCAATTCAGATCAAAATAGAATATTTTTTGTAAGAAGATAAGCAGGTAGTAGTTTTTTTTCTGAACATTTTTTGTTTCATTCAAGTATTTAAAAGAAAACTGACTTAACAATAATTACTAAACCTAATGTCTTATTAGCGAGCAATAATCTAGGTCTTCGAATCAATGCAAATAAATTATTATTTTATATTATTTCTGAAGTTCAAAACTAGTTCTCTTCTTTCCACTTTTTCTGGAAAAACTAATAGTGTAATGATACATATACCTGTGCTTACTAATCGTATATACAATTAGCGCACATTATAATTTATAAGGTGAACTTTCAGCTAACATTAATTTAAGATGTTTGTTTGTGTGCTAGAGAGTGACCTAAAGAAAATTGCATTATCCAACACTATAAGCCGTTCTCCAGCGTTGCCAGACAATTCCGAGTCTAGTGATGTAATTATACAAAATACCATTGGTGATTATTTATTTGTACAAAAATGTCAATGAAAACAACAGTTTTGTCTGGAATCCATTATATGAGGCAATGTGTGCATTATGCGGTGGCCCCAAGAAATTCGTATTTACACACAAGTGCATTCTTAAAGAAGGCAGAGGATCGCAAAGAAATGCTGGCCTCTCTGCCGGCTAAGGACGAGGGCACGATTGGTGAGAAGTCCGTCGATATTGATACGCTGATTACACGGTAAGCATAAACATAAAACTTATTAATTCAACATAAATAAAATAAAATACAATTTTGGCAACAGAAAGGAAAAATTCTTTCCGGATGCTAGCACGGCCACGCAACTTTTCAATGGCATACCCTTCAGCGAATTGCCAATTTGTAACATCCGAGTGTCGCCCAACAACACAATTATTTCTGTGACGGATTATAAAGGTAAGTCTTATACTTATTAAATATCTCTTATTATTTTAGTGTATATTTATAGGTGTGCCAAGACTTATACGATCATGCGGCATTGAAGGTTTCAAAAATACCAGAAAAGGCACAAATATTGCTGCGCAAGCAACGGCTGTCAGCATCAGCGCAGTAAGATTTCGGAAACTTATAGGTTTCGTTATATTTATATAGATTGCTAATAATTTTGTGTTCATTTAGAAAGCGGTTGAACTAGGCTGGAAAACAGTTCGAGTTAAAGTGCGTGGTCTTGGGCCTGGACGAATGGTGACTGTTCTTAAACTTGTCTAACTTTAATAGAGTCAAATATATTTTATTTTATTGCAGTCGGCTATTAAAGGTTTGCAAGTTGGTGGTTTGAATATTGTTTCCATTACGGATAACACGCCTGTATCCTGGAATCCGCCGAGACCTCGCAAACAAAGGAGTCTGTAATTAATAAAAGCCAACCATTTACAAAATGTGAATAGCTATACATTTAAATTAAAGTTAATAATTTGATAATTTTATTTACTTTTATTTAATCATCAAATGTTGTGGGATATTAAAATTAGAATTAATTTAGGTAGGCAATATATATATATATATATATATATATATATGTATGTATATATACGTAATATTATGTATACCTAAATTGAAACTAAAAAGACTGTGTTTGCCAAAGCAATACCACTAATTATAGTTCAAATTCATAAAGTAGATGCTGGCATTGGCAAACCGGTAAAGCCGAGGGCGTTTGTCTGTTTTGAGGCACTTCACTAGTTTTTCACTACTTAAATTAATACTGGGATATGTACATATATTTCCGCGGCACACAGAACTTTAGAATGCAAGGATAAAATAAAACTTCTCTAGGTATATAAATATTGTACAACAGCCAAATTAATTTATGTAAATGTTGGTGTTGCTTTTTTTTATTAGAGCAGACAATTTGCGTTCATAAAAAAAGTAAAATAAAAATACACTTTAATATACTGCAATATATTTGATGGCAATCAAAATTATTTGTTTTTAGATTTATTTAATATCTTGTATGTTTTTGCACACGATTAGATTACAGCAATTGCAATTGTGAGGCCATCGTGTTTGTTTTGAAAGACTTTGATAGATAGACTTTCCAGCCAGATGACATTTTTATGAATTGTTAACACAAGTATAAATTGTTAATAGTTTAAGTATAAATTGTATATAAAACACTGTACTTGTGCTTTATTATATCCTAAACTTGTTGAGAGTATTCGGTAGAACAGGACAAAAGACGAGGATATTGAACCAAACCTTAGCAGACAGAAAAGAAAATCTGAAGAAGAATCTGAAATCATAGGGTGCATATTCTTGACTTTACAGTAATATGTAGCAATAAAGTATGGACAATATATAGCTTTTATCGATTTGTTATTAGAGAAAGTCTTAACATTATGAAGCAACCTCCATATTTCAAGTCTCTGACACCAAAAGTTTCCAAATGCCATTTTTCAGGGTGATTATCTGATTGTCAATCCGTATTTTTCCTCTAGTGAAATATGCACAGTGTCTCAGAGCTTAATTCGAACAGTGTCTAGCAACAATTTTAATTGCCTGCCATAAACTAATTGTAGATTATTGTATGTATATGGAAGTACGGTAAGTGCACACTCAAATTTTGGTTTTTTAAAGACTGTTAAAATAATAGGCTATTTGTATTTTTTCAAGCACTTTTGTTTTGTGTTTATTATTTTGTTTTCTTTTAATAATATTTAAATTGTAGGTAAAGTCTAGAAATCATATATACAATCTATTAAAGTACAATATCCAGATAAATCGTACGATATACATATATATAATGTAAGCATTCCCTTTTTACTTAGCCTATTTAATGTAACACTATCGTTGTATAATGATGTATGTGTAAAATATTGCATATATCTATTGCACATTCTTCTTGAAATACATAAACACATTCTCCGAAACTAAACGTAATTTACCATGTGCTAATTTGGCACCGTTCGTGATGCTACGTCACCAGTGAAACACTTTTGAAATGAGGGATACATTTGTAAAATATGAATTTGTACGTATATAATCGATTAGTTGTAGAAATGTTTGATTGGAATGCTTAACAAATATGGAATAGAAAATCTGAGTAGATGATTGTATGTTATTGGTATTAAGACTGCGCTTGGTGCTGGTTCAAACAATTGTCATGAAGATGCTGAATACTTTTTAAGTGGACACTCGAAGTTCTTTCGAAATATATTATGCACGGCTTTACAAACTGGAGTCAATATGCTTTGTTTGCGCGCATTGATTTGATTGTCAAGCGGAACTGGACAGGAGCTTGGTACGTCCTCTGCATTAGCTTGAATTAACAACGAGTTGGACAATTGGAAGATCCTTCCCGCCGAGTCGTCGTCAAACTTCTGTTTTTTTCGCAATTGAGTGGACGGATTCATCATTATTTGAGAGTCACATACACAATGTCTATTTTTGGCATCTGTGTCCATTTCGCAGTTGTGGCAACCGCCGTCACCATATGAAGCATGAAACTGCATTCTCGATGTAATATCGGAAAGGTTCGGACTCTGGCCTCCGCCACAGGGATTCTGAGGCGATTCAGTCTGTCTCTCACTATTGCTGTCGTCGCGCCTGGGCGTCTCTCCCTCCTCGTAGTCCATGAAGGTGCTGGCACACGAGGGCTGGTATATAACGGCCGAAGCGTGACCAGAGCGACCCGAGTTCAACGGCGTGCCCTGCTCCCAAGTGTTTGTCCGCGGATCATAAACCTCAACGATAGACAAAAAGTTGTTGCCGTCAAAGCCACCGATGGCATACAGCTTGCCATCCAGTGGCGTCAGCGAAAGTGCACTTCGAGCGATTTGAATCGGTGCAACCAAATCCCATGTTTCGTTCTCTGTATTATAGCGTTCCACGCTGGCTAGTTGACGTGTTCCATCAAATCCGCCCACAACGTATATGTATTGGTTAATGGCGGCAACACCTAAAATGAAAATATCACTTTTCAGTTATTTATCAACAAGTAAGAGTGCTCTAGTCGAGAGTGATCGACTAGGAGCAAATCCTGTATCAATCCCTAACAAAAAATAGATTGATTAAGTAATTTTCAAATTGTTTAAATTCTTCCAAACTTTGCATTTGATTAAAAATTATTAAATTAAAAAAATTAATTGAATTAAAAGCGTTAAAGCGGACATTTTAAATATAAACAAGTGAGAAAGTTAAAATACTCTGATACCAATAAGTAATAGCAGCTGACAACAGGTGTTACAGAATAGGCTGGGTGTAACCAAGAATATTTATTTACCAACCTTTGAATGATGTTTCTAGTAATCTACCTTGAAAGTTTAGCTTCAAAGTTGAGGAAGATATTGGCTTCTCAGATTTTTGACAAGACCGATCTTTGAACGGCATCGCCAATAACCTACCAACCAAATTTGGGGACAGTCGCTTTAAAATTGTAAGAGATTTGTGGCTTTATCGATTTGCGATTATCGATTATCGGACGGACAGACTAGCTTTCCGTTCTATTTCCCCTGTGTCAGAGCATAAAAGTCTCACCTGCTCCGCTACGGCCCGTATTTAAGGAAGGCAAATAGCTCCATTCATTGTTTTCAGGATGATAGCACTCCACGCTGGCCAAACGCTCGTTGCCATCGAAGCCACCGATGGCGTAAAGGAGACGATTCACAACCACAACGCCAACGCCCAATCGCTTGGAATGCATCGACTGAACGAGCGTCCAGCGATCTTGGTCCGGATCGTAACTAAAATGAAAAAGTCGATTAAGTTTTGAGCGCATTGCGAGGGATGGGGAATACGCACTACTCCACTGTATTGTGGTACTCCATGCCTGCCGATCCGCCCACGGCATACATTAGCTCGTCCATTACAGCGACGCCGACACGATGCCGTGGCACGGACATCGGCGAGCATGGACGCCAAGTCTCGCTGATGGCACTGTAACGATCCACCCAGTCGGAATCGTAGGAGGACCCAATGTTATTGTTGCGTCCGCCCACCGCATAGAATTTGCCCTTGAGAAATGCAGCGCCCAGGCCGGAACGTGGAATGCGCAGATTCGGCAAGGTTGTCCAAGTTTTATCGTCGACATTGTAGGCCTCCAGTATATCCAAGGAGTGACGGAAAAAACCGCCCGCGACGAATATCATGCGTGTTGTATTTGGTGTGCGCTCCTTGACGCCGGGACACTTGTGCAACGTTAAGTCCTTAAAGATTTTGGCCAAGTATTCTCGGCAGGCGGGAATCTTGCGCAGCACGTCACAGTTTTTCATCTGCTCCTTGAGAAAATTGGGCGTAAGGAACTGGCAACGAACGTTGCCCAGAATGTGTTCCATCTTGCAATGACGATTTTCCTCGTCGTATTTAACCCACTTGATTACCGCATTGTAAACATCGCGCTCCTCCTGCACATTAAGTTCGTCCCTTCGAATGAGGGCGATCAGCTGATAAGCGGATAGCTGTAAAAACTCCTCCTCCTTGCAAACCTGCGATCACAACAAAATAGATCAAACAATAAGGGTAACAATAATTTAGCAAATAACACTTAACACTTGCATACTTGCATAAAGTGGCGTTCTATAAAGTAATTGGCTTTCTTCTGCAGCTCAATGCAGCTGTGCTGCTCGGCAAAATTGGCTATGCCGATGGCATTGGTTGGATCCAGTTGACGCTCGAGGAATGCACAGCAGGCGTCGATAACATTCTGCACCTGGAACATTGTCGCTGCAGGCAAAAGCTGGCAGACAGTCACCTCTGTGACACGGATTTGTCCCGTGTACATAAAGTAAAGGATTCGGGCCATTGCCGTGGGGCATACCTATGAAAATGGAATACGCTGTTCAACTGTTATAGCAACAACAGATTGGAGACGCTATCGGGCTAGTCTTCGCTTACCCCCTGCAGTTGAACGCGCGACATTTCGGACTCCTTGAGTCCGCCTGTGAACATGGCCTTAAAGTATGGCGAGGCAGCGGATAGCACAACCTTGTGGGCGGGAAACAGCTCCTTCTTCACCTCGAGCACAACGTCTGTGAGCATGCCGTGTGAGCGCATCATGAACATCATCTTCAGCGCCTCCTTTGCGTAGTTCGACATGCAGAATGTCATATCGTCTTCTGTCGCATCGTGGTCATCGATTGCACGTGAAGCGTCGAAGCGCCCACATGTCGTCGATATGGAGCAACTGTCCGAGGAATGTTCGTTCATCTCAATGTCTATTCAAAAAAAAAAAATATATTAATTTTCCATTTGTTTTTGTATATTGCCAATTCGCCCAGTAAACGAGTTGTAAATTTGGGACTATATTTGAATATTAATTTTCAATAAAATTGAAAAATTTATTTATTATAGGATTTATATTGTGATTTCAACCTAGAATTTTATAATAATTGTTTATTGTTTGGTGCCCTCCTTTAATAATTTAAATGTCATTCTCATATTTTTAATACTCAAATATATTCGAGTTTAAAGCTCCATTACTGAGTGGACTGGACACTATGAATATCATCTAAAGATAACCTGGGGACATTATAGTAAAATTAGGTAAAAATCCCTGACTCCACAAGGGTTATACTATATTCAGTGAACATTACAAGCCCGATAAACCATTCAACTTGAAAACTGTGAATTCAGCAAATATATTATAAGTTTAAGAGTAGCTTTTAAATTTAATTTAATTTAATAAAAATATTTAAAAATAAATAAAAAAAAACCTCTTTTTAAATTAAATAGGTGAATCAAATCGTAGATAAACTCTGATGAAACTAGGAAATATGTTTTATCCATAACAATATTGCCAAATTCATCTACCTTAGGAATTATATTGAGTGCACATTAAAGGAATCTAATTAAGTTGAAAAAAACGCCATTCTTTTTGTTTGTTATGCGGATGTAAAGAATAGATTCCCATGAATTATAAGCCTGCAGCAACCTAGCCCACTTTCGATACTGAGTTAATACTCAGACTGTGATCTCAGGTACGCACGAGTTATTTTAAAGTAAATTCAACAATGTCATATCCTCACCAGATACACACCACAAAACAGGTATCGACAGAGTCCAAGTGTCAACTGTTGGTTAAAAGCGACAAAAGAACATTGAACCATGTGGGATAGGGGAATAAAGTGCAATGTCATGCTTAGGTGACAAAACAACATGAAACAGCGTTCAACTGTAATTGAATTAAATATCACGATTACGCATCGAAGGTGTAAGACTGTTAATGACTATCTAAATTTTAAATTTTTCCTTTCAGAAATAAATCTATACTGCGTATTGGCAATCTACACTCTCAAAACTGAATGGTTTGTTAAAGAAACTTTATTGATGTTGAGTTATCTGCTTTTTTAAAGATTAGGCCACGCATATAATAAAAAATTTACTTTATCTAACTTGAACCGAAAATGAATTGAATGAAACCAAATGAGCTCAACTATCAGGTACCCTGAACCAGAGTCTTAACAAATCATGAATCGTTGAAGTCATACATGTATACACAAACAATCCGCGACAACCGAATAAAGGCACTCGTGTTTAAGGTGATAAGAACTGTACCGCAGCTAACGGGACCTTGTTTAAGCATTTGTATAATGGTGCTTCTTCTTACACTGTTACGATGCATTGGAAAGAAAGTTCCGTTAGTTTTTTTTGTCCAATATTTTTGCATATTTTGTTTTTTTTTTTTGATAAAGGTCACTTTGCAGCCTTCGCAAAAGTAAGTTGTGCGTTATATGGAATTTCTTTGAGTGGAATAATTTAACTTTGAAATGGGAAAGGAACAACCACTGTAGCCTGAGGAGATAGCTAAAGTTCTGGCTTACAAAGATACTGGTTTGAGCAACCAGGTAAATATCAATTAAATTATAAAATGGAAAAAAAAACACTAATTACGAAGGCATTCCACATGGCCAGATTAAATGTTGCTAAAGAACACATTTGCTGGATCCAGGACTGAAAAAATTTGGTAGTTTCTGATGAGAAAAAATTTAATCCCGATGGTCCAAACGTTTTACATTATTACTGATGTAATTGAAAGAAGAGACCTTTTGCGACTTGAGGGACTTTTTCCTACTTGATGCTGTGGCGGTGGATCACTCATGAGCTGCACTGCAATCTGTCATCATAACAGAACCCCGATTTGTATATTTTCAGGCCGTATGAGCTCGGACGTAGTTTTGGTGAACTTGTTGGAGATTTCGGGATAAGGATTTTAAGCTTTTAGTGGCAAGCAAAATCATCCGACCTGAATCCCACAGAGAACATGAGGGTTCCGCTGAGTTTAAGCGAGTAATCAACAGTTTGAGACAGTTGGTTCTCAAAAGTTTTTTAATTGATGGCAAATTGAATTGTTTGCTTTAATTAATAATGTTAATTTTATTAGCACTGCCTTTAATCAAATTTCGCACCTTAAAAAAAAAAAAAAATTATATATAAAACAGCTATCTTGTGTAAAACAGAAAAAAATGTATATTTGATTTAATTTTATAGCAAAAATCAAGTGACTTTAACCGAATTCCACAGAGTGTATATAAGCCCATTCGTTATCTTGACTTGTTGTCGCCCCGAGAGAGCGTGGTCCAAAAACCGTAATACTCGGCGGGCATAGATATGAATGAGCAAACATTTCAAGTTTATTAAGTATAAAATCAATTGCCAAATTTCAATTTAAAAAAAAATTGTTTTTGTTAAAGTCGACAAACATTTTGTTTTTGGTTTTCGTCTGATTTGTTCTAAATCGTTTTTGATAATATTAAAGGAAATAGTATTGCAAATTCATATCCCATGTGGAAACTAATAGGAAAGTTTGTATGGGCCAGATCTAAATTCTTTTCTACCGACATATATAGCTGCAAACAATTATGGCACCAAAATAATAATATTTCTTGGTTTGGGGCTTTAGTTTCACTCACCAAATTCGCACAGCTTTTCAGTATGTGAATAAAAGAATTGAAAGAAATTTAATATAATATTATTATATATTATAAAGGAATAAGGATACCAAATATATATGCTATAAAAATCTATGTTTCAAATCTCTTTTTAGGAATGCGGAGATTTATACAGAGTTGTCGGATGTTTGACATATAACAACAAAAAGTTATTTCGACATTAATAAACTATACGATTAAATTTGTTCTTGAGCATTCTGGCAAAGACTTCTAAGATACATCGACAATTTGTGCATTATTCATTAAATTAGGACCTGGATTCAAAGGTTCTTGACAGAATTTAGCTCTGGTTTCTGTGCAGGAATGGTGCTTCAACTAATTCCGTGTGTTCTTGCCGGTATGTTCAGCAGCGTTGACATTTTGCAAGACCTTCAAACTACACACAACTGTATTCAAAATTAAGCATTTTTAACACATTTTAACACGTTAACACATAAGCTTACTTTTTGTAACAGTTTTAGAATGTTTGAATGGTGGTGCTTGAAAGTTCTCCAACAAAAATATTTTGCTTTCGTGTTTGGTTGCCATCATCATGTAGCGCACATTTTCTTATCGTAATGAGTTCAAATTCCACTTTTTTTTTTTGCGAGCTACGCAGCACAACAAAAGCTATTTTAATTGTTGTGCGAATTTTAAACAGATACAATTATTTATATAAAGACACTGCTTAAGCTGCGGCATAAAAGTATTTTGGGTTCAGCATAAGTGTGCCTAAGAGCTCCGCATTTATTCAAATAAATCATACTTTTTTTTTAAACAAACCAATCTAACAATAATCTGGTTGCATTAATTAGTACGGCAAAAAGAACACTACAGATTACAAAGCAAAAAAATTGCAAATTCATGTACTTTGATTTGTCACATTAAAACTGTTAATTACGTTTAAAATGGGAGCAACACAACCTACTCTTTAAAAATATAAACGAAAAGGTTTTAGCGCCTTCACAATGGGAATATTTTGTTCAACAAGCAAAATAAAAAAATATTTAGACAATACAATATTAATAATTTTAATTATTATAATGATAATAATTTATAACAATAAATTAATTCTTCAAATGTATTTAAACCATATAAAAAAATGTACACTCTTATCGAAAAAGTTATTTTTGTAAAGTGTCTCCAAGAGACAGTCATGCTTCTAAAGCAAATATACTTAATGAGTACCCCTAACGCAGTAAATTGTGCCATAAAGTCTAATATACCAGATCAGAATTCTGATAAGAGCTCTTTGGCTCAATATCGATTTCTAAATTATTTTTAAGCAAATCAATTTATAAATCTTTTCAAATAATTTCAAATGCTAAATAATTTTCGTAATGGCAAAATGAATACAAATGCAATTAATATTTACATTTATTTTCAATACATACAAATAATTATATATGTGTGCGCGTGTAAACGTGCTGCTGCGATGACTTTGCATTAAAATTGTGCTTATCGCAAGGAGTTCCCTTATAATTATTTTTTATCAACAATGCGATAAATACAAATGCAGAGAAAAGAGAGAGCGATACTGCTAAATCATGATGAGCAAGCATAAATGCACACATGTTCATACGCAAGCACACATACATCCATACTTGCAGGCGTATGTGCAAGTTTGTTTTTGTGTGAGTGGATGTATAATTTATAAAAAGTAATCGACGCGTTTCGAGAGAGGGTAAGCGATGAAGAAGAAGACATCTACATACGTGCACACACATGCACATACTCAAACACACATAGACATATATATGCATATCCAATTGTTTGCATGCCCAATAAACAACTTGTTGATTTCAAGAGTTTGATGAATAACTTAAGAGAATTGTAAAATAATCTAACCACACTTTTAAAAGAAACTATGCTAATATCAATCTGCCTTTGATTGTTCTACACATGTTAGCAGTATTGGGAAGACTATATAGAAAAAATCCATCACGTGTATACACAACCGAAACATATATACATTGTTGTGTGTGTGTCAGTGTGCCAAAAACAGCTGATAAATTTGTCACCGCTATTCGGGTTCTTTTCTATGGTTGTTGTTCACATTTTAAATGGACTTAGATCTCTGCCATACACAGAAATAAGTTTACACCAATTTTAACACGAACATAAATTTCATTTGAATTCAAAAATAAGATAATAAAAGTTGGGAAAACTACCGTTTGTTTTTATTTTTCTCGTAGCACACTCAACCGCAACCGCGAGCAACTCTCAACTAAAATGTTTCAGTGTTGCCACTCAGCTGAAACACCAATGTGGGTATTCCTTGACAGATAAGACATAATAATAAGTCAGCAATTAAATTTTAATAAATCTAATTTTTACTTATAAAATAATTTTATTTTGTGTTTTTAATTTTATTTAATTTATGCTTTAAGGTATGTGCTAAAACAGCGAGCGAAAATCTTACGATCGGTGCGCAGTCAAAAGTTCCAGCGTTGCCACACTGACAGTTTATGTGGATCATATCAATAGCTGTTTAATTTTTGTTTGTGTGCGCGAATTAAAAAGCAGTTTATTTTCATGGTCGCCAGTGTAAAAAATGTGTGTTGATCAAAATTGTCAAAATAGTTGGGAATGCTAATGAGGAAAGGATAACTCTGGTAAAAACCATAGACAACGTAAGTTTTGTTTGATTCGGTTTTTAAATCTTTAACTACGTATATTTTACAACAAAAAGACAGAAGAAAGCGATCTGACTTTAAATCTACAAAATGCAATATGTTGGGAGCACACATTATTTAGGTTTTAAACTGTTTTTCGATCTGAGTACTGTCCTTCAAATTTGTACAAGCATAGTGTGCCCTTACCTGTATTAATTTGCATAGGGTACCGTTCGAAAAAAGTGGAATTCAAAACATTTAGTTACCACATGACTGAATATGGCGCAGCGTAGTGTTGCCGATTGGCGCAAAAAATGAAACGCTGAATATGACAAATGCTGCTAGTGTTGCCACCCTGCGCAAGTACGTATCATTGTGAATGCTTGTTCAACATGTGTATTTGTTTTGCCACAGACTGCAGCAAGAATGTCCGGCAAAGCAGCTTCCAGCATTGATGACATTAACTTGGATGCGTTGGTACTGAAGGAGGGCATAAGGGATGCACCCGTTTGTATCATTGTGCTCGGCATGGCCGGCTCCGGGAAGACAACATTCACAAGGAGCCTCATCGAACACGCTCAGGCGAAGTTCAATCCGTACGTGGTGAATCTGGATCCGGCGTGCCGGGAAGTTCCGTATGCGGCGCACATCGACATACGCGACACGGTCAACTACAAAGAGGTGATGAAACAGTACCAGCTGGGCCCCAATGGCGGCATCGTAACTGCTTTGAATATGTTCACCACCAAGATGCCAAAATTTGTGGAGCTGGTGCGTCGTGCTGGCGAACGTGGCCACAAATGGTGCATTATCGATACACCGGGGCAAATTGAGGTGTTCAATTGGTCAGCATCTGGGAGCATTATCACCGAGGGACTGGCTACCATGTTTCCCACAATTGTGGTCTACGTCATGGATGTGGTGCGCTCTGCTTGCCCCACCACATTCATGTCCAACATGCTCTACGCCTGCTCCATCCTGTACAAGACGCGTTTGCCCTTCCTGGTGGCGCTCAACAAGGTGAGTGGGTATAAATGACTCTAAATGATATTGACTATAAGCAGCTGCTTTTCCCCACATGGCCAGATTGATTTGAAGGATTGCAGCTTTGTGCAGGAGTGGATGACGGACTTTGAGGTTTTCCAGGATGCCCTCGAGGAGGAGCACAGCTATGTCAATAATCTGACGCGCACCATGTCCCTAACGCTGGACACCTTCTACGAGCATCTCATCACTTGCGGCGTCTCCGCCAAAACGGGCGTCGGCTATGCCCCACTGATGAGCCGCATCCTCGACTGTGTCGCCGAATATGAGCAGGACTATAAGCCCGTCTATGAAAAGATGCGGCTGCAGCGTCTCGCCGAGCAGCAGGAGAATCCACAGCCAGCGGCAAACATTGACGCAGCGGGCACAGCTGTGCCCATGGGTGTGGATCTGACTGTGAGTATTCTTTATTACACTCAGAGAAACAATCACTAAATTTTGGTAAATCGTCAAAAGTAAAATTTTAAATTTATGAATATAGCTTTCTAAAATCAAGGATTATAACTTATGATATTACGGCATTTCGATTCAATCAATTTCTATTGGAAAATATTTATTCTGTTTTTGGTTTACCTCGTGATTAAAGTAACTTTTCCTTTGCAGGATCCGCCAAATAATATGGACAACAGTATATTCCTCATGGCGCCGACTATTGTGCCACAGCAAATGGATGCAGATGTGGAGATCGAAAGCGATGCCAAATCCAAAATGGAGGAACAGAATTTTCAGAGTTTCGTACAAGATCATTTGAATGCCCAGCAAAGTAAACGCGATAGACTGGAAAGGAACCAGCAGCAACAGGAATCGAAATGATAAAAGCAAATTCTTATCAATTCTATTTTTAAGCTGAAAAATGAGAAAACACTTTACAAATATATGTTTATACTAGAAAGTATTCCATGGAGTTTTTATTTTATTTTATTTTTGTAGTTTATTAGTTTATTTTTGGTGTAAACTATTTAAATTGAATTTATATTCAATTAGACTACGTTAAATTAATAAATAAATTGGCATTTTTAGCCGGCAAATATATGTTCTAAATAATTGACATTATTTCATCGGAGTGGCAACGCCGAGCTAGTTTTTTTTACATAGCAGACTGTGTATTAATATGATTTTTATTATTTTAGAGAAGTTTTTTATTTGGACCGTTTTTTGCAAAAGTTCCAATAATGCCATTTAAGTGAAGTAAGTTTCCAGTAAATATGCGCTTAAGCACATTTAAAGCATCACTTTGAAAAGTAGCCGAAATTGTATTTTCAGTATTTCGATTTTGGTATTTTATACTAGCTGACTCGCTGGTAATACAATATTATAAATGTTATTTATTTTGTTGCTTATCACTGCAAGAACTTTGATAGCTTAGACGAACTCTGACACAATGAGCGCATCAACGATACGAAAATACAGTGCATCTGTGATATTCTTCCATGGTTCCGGAGATACCGGTCCCAATTTACTGGAATGGGTTCGCTTTCTGCTCGGCCGAGACTTTGACCTGTCGCACGTGAGAATCGTGTATCCAACTGCTCCTCTCCAGAAATATACCCCACTAAATGGCCAGTTGTCGAATGTGTGGTTCGATCGGAGATCCGTGAATATTGCAGCCATGGAGAGCAGAAAGAGCACGTCTCAGTGCTACAATATTGTCGAGCAACTCATCCAGAATGAGGTGGATCAGGGAATACCCTTGAATCGGATAATCGTCGGTGGTTTCTCGATGGGTGGTGCTCTGGCCCTGCACACCGCTTACCATCTGAAACCAGATCTGGCCGGGGTGTTTGCCCTCTCCTCGTTCCTCAATCGCCAATCTGTGGTCTACGAATCCTTGGCAAATCGGGAGTCGACCAATGGAACTCTACCCGAACTTCGCATGTTTCACGGGGAGCGGGATACTTTGGTTCCTCTCGAATGGGGACGCGAGACATTTGAATCATTGCAGAAATTGGGCATCACTGGCACATTTACACCCGTGGGAAATACACTGCACGAATTAAAGAGGAGCTCGTTGCTCGAGTTGCAGAAATGGATATCAATTAAGTTGCCCCCGTTACAAACTGATATTCAAAATAAACTTTAATAAATCAAATAATACTCTTCCCGAGTCGAAGGCCTAGGTTAATAACTTAGTACTCATTGCTACGTTATAATTTTGTAAAATAAATGAATAAAAATAATGCTGTTACATTTTGAAAGTTATATCCATCTGTATACACTCAGAAAAAATAGCACTACATTTTAGTAAAACGACCTAAATTGAAAATCGCTTTAAGAATACGAAGTTTTTTGTACTTTACAATTAATTTTTAAACATTAAAAAAACCTTTATGTATTTTCTGCATAGTGGTAATGCTTTCAAATCGAATTCGAAATGGGATTTTCCGCTGCTGGGATATTTTGAAGCAGCAGCCGGCGGATCAGTGTATACTCTTTGCAGAGAGAGAAAAAGAGAGACAGCGCTGCAGAAGAGTAAATCTATATAAGGTATCGACCTGTTAAGCAGCTGTTGTGCAGTTTGGTCGAAACGAAAGATTTTTTCGTTGCAGTTGGTGCACATACATATATTTTATTTGCTTAGTGGCAATTAATGATTGTAGAATGTGTTATTTTGTATTTAAAGTTACGTATTTAACAAATATACAATGTTGTGAGGCAGCCAAAACTTAACAGCTGTTAAGTTTGGTAACTCAAAATAGTTCAAGTTACCACCTTGTATAGTTACACCATGAGCGAGGATCCTTTTCTGAGAACGCACTGCTGCTGTCAACAACATTTATTTACTCAATTTTTGTATTTGGCATGAATCCGCAACAATTTGGAGAAGCACACTGGCAGAGTTTTCCACTGGTTTTCCTTTCGTCACAGTTTTCTCCGGCGTAATGAAAACATAATTCCTCATTGGCATTTATATTTCGTTTGGCAAATATTGCTAGAAGAAACATGATTATAAATATGTATTTAATATATATATTATTTATTTCGGTGACGCTTACCAATTTTTGGTATTGGGCAATTTGTTCGCACGGCCAAAATCTCACAATTTGGCTCACAGCTGTGGTTCAAGTAACGACCAATATTTCCACGTCGAGAAGGATCCACAATAGTTATCCCGAGTAAATCGGTTTTCGTTTTGTGACTTTTGGTTTTAGCGTATTCACAAAGATATAATATATAATTCATTAATCTGTCATTCTTATCGATCAATTCGAGTCGTCGCTGGGCCTCTGGCCGTGTTAGAAGCTCACCTGCATATTCACAGATGAAGCCTCCGCGGGGTATTTCAACAATGGTACGCAAACCCTTCGATTTATACATTGGGGAATTAAATATTTCCAAATTTTTTCTTGGTCCAAATTGCACAAGTCGATTTCTGCATTGACTTTGATCACATTCACACAGCTCATTGCACTCAATGATAGTGGGAAATCCTCTGGTTGCACTTGGGACTACGACGAATTCCCCATATTTATGATTGTATTCAAGGCCACCGGCATGACAACAATCAACGGCGTCCTTGCAATTAGAATTACTCGTGCATTTACAGCACAGTGTCAGCTGACAATTGTATTCGTCTTGCAGGTGTCTAAACTCTGGGCTGCCATCATCAGGCATAAGCACATTTTCCAAAATATATTCCACATTTCCTTCGTGCCCGTACTCATCGTCGATTCCAATGTTTGTTTCCATTGCAATAATAAGGAGGGAAATTATTAGGGACTAGTGGTGGCACAATATGCCGAGAAACTAGTAAAAATTAAATCTATCGATTGTGATAGGGCTGCATTTAAAAGGAACCGTTCATCGAAAACACTAGGTATCGATACGAAAGCCGATGGCGTTAAGATTATTTAACTCAATTTGCGCCAATTAACTTTTTATTGTTTATAATTTGAAATATTTAACAGAATAAGCTGTTTTGTTAACGACATTACAAATTAGAGTTTATAACTCCTGTAATTGTAGTAAATCGAAATAAAAAAATGTTAAGCATAAGGAGTTTTTCATATCATACGCATTTCGTTTACTGAAGAGCGTAACTATTTTGACTACCGATCCAAGATCTTACCAGAACATAAACATTATAACTTTAAACAATTCCTTATGAATAGCAAAACAAAAATGATAATAATTTAAACGCCGTCCCAGAAATTAGAAATACTATCTGTACTCTAAAAGGAATCAGATATTTTCATGGTCAACAATTGTGCTCACTGCTTCTCTTAGAAAAAATTGCTTCAACTTTTTAGATTACGCTCAGCCCTGCCAGCCGTTCCACTGGTAAGCAGGGGACTGAGTGTTTCACAAAAGAGCTTAGTTTCCGTAAGAGAAATATTTTGCAATTAATTATTGATAAAGGATGTCTCTCTCTCTGCTTCTCTCCCTCTCTCTCTCTCTCTCTCTCTCTCTCTCTCTGTCTCTCTCTCTCTCTATCATGTTTTTATTTACTATAACTAATTTGATGAGTTGATAAAACTATGGGTTATATCACTAAGCAGACAATACATAGAGGCGTCAAATCGACAAAAAAGTGCATGAGGTTTCTTCTCAGAGCCTTGGTCCCAGCAGATGCCGAGCTGCGACGAAATTTTGCTGGGTTTGCGTGCCTAGCAGCGAACACAGGTCATTATTTCATTTGACTTCGCTGCGACAGCATCGCGGATAACTGAAAAATCCAGCTATTTATGGGCATGCGTGCGTGGGTGCGAACAGTCACGCACCTTTTCTAGTAGGGCCTAATGTGTTATGAATGTGTGCGAAAAAACAGTTATATTGCTACCGGATCGCGCAGACCCTTGAATGTGTCGAAGATAGCAGCAACACTCTATCCTTGTGTGCGAGCTGGCACATGATTTGCAATTTTTTAATTTTCGTGCTTGATGTGTAACCTTTCGTAAGGTGTGGTGGTTTAACTGTTCACCACTTTTGTAACCGGAGCACACAAAATGTGTGGTGAAAATCTAAACCAGGGTATCATTGTCTCGACATACAAAATTAAGCCTCAAGGCTGCGAAATTCAGATAAAATTCAGAGATATTGCTGGTTTCAAACAGAGCTTCGTTACGAATCAATAATCATTTTAAATGAGCTGAACAGACAGAACGGGAGGGATGAACGAACAATTTTCAAAGGCAGATGAGTTGTAGAAATTGCAATCTAGCATTGGGCTATTTCTCAATTATAATAGATCACATTTTAAGAAAATAAATGACAATTGGCTTGAAGATTATAGATATATAGACAGCTAATGGCCACCAAATTCTATTAGCAAATACATTTTTGTTCCCCAATTTTCGTTTAATTTACTATTTCGTTATCAACAACTAAATTGAATTGTATAAAACAAACATATAAATATTGTGAAAATTGCAGCTTCCGCTGGTATTTTAATTTCCTGTTCTAGTTTTGGAATATTAGTACACAATTTCATATGGAATATGTAACGATCGGTCGCACGATGACTTTTTGTATACAAAAACTGTATAATCTCTTCTTGTCTCGGCTTGTCTTATCATTCTAAGATTAATCATTTGTTTACCCAAGTATCTGGACGTGATTCACTCGTTATGCGTATTTTATATATAATATATAGCGTCGTTCAGAAACGAAACTGAACCGTTATAATAATTTGGCTGTTCCGGTTACCGGTTTTAAAAAATATTGTTTGAGTTGTTTGATTTGTTTTTCTGCTTTACAACGTTGCATTTACTATGAACAAATATAATAATAAAAATAAAATTTAAGAATGAATAAATTTTGCACTATAAACAATAAAACACTTATTTCGAATCTCTGACACATTTAGCCAATCGAAGAAAATACTATGAACTACAAAATAAATTTAATTTACTGAAACTAACAACTTTTTATTTGCACAATATATATTTGTAGCTGTTAAATGAAAATACCTTATTTTTATTTTAAATCTAATTATTTTAAAAATAATTTTTTACGTACGCTGACAATATGTTTGGGTGCCCAAGTCAAATTTATTTCGTAATTTAGTTTTAATAAAAGTTAGCTCCAAATTAATTGTTTAATAAATACGACAATTACAAATACTTTATAATTTTGGTACAAAATGATGCAATGTACCAACGCATCACAAATTTACAATTCTTGGTACAATTGTACCGCATCCACTTTCTAATTACACAACATATATATAACAAACATATTGCACACGTTAATTTAAAGATGCAGAACTCAACAGTTGTACGTTTTAAGTTAAGATAAAATGAAGTTTTTGTATTTTTTTTAATAATACAAATAACTGCAATCTCACTCGTGTAATCAAATACATAACATTTTTGCTCAATGTACTTTGAAAATACTGTTCTAAGAATCTGACAAGTTGAAGGCAACTCAACGGCTGAGTTTATTTTCTCTCTCTCGCAGCAGCACCAGCTGCAGCGGCTACTTCGGCTCGTGTCTGTGTGAGTAGCCGAATGTGTTCGGGTACTGCGAACAATGAGTAGTTGCCTTAGATCAGTAAACCGTGCTTATACCGGTGCATGTGTGTGTATGTTCGTATGTATGAATGTACTCACTCATACATAAGCACGCGCATTTCGCTCGTCTCACAGAACGCAAATTGCCGCAGCAGTCGCAGAGCTGCCAGACAATATTTGTTTTCAGTTTCTCTCCAACTTCAGACGTGGTAAGTTGTGTTCGGATGCGTTAGTTCGCAATAAGCAATAAAGTGAAAATAATACAAGTTGTTTATTAATTTAATATTTATTTCAGCAAACCTAAAATCCAAAGCAAAATGTGTAAATGTCTGGCCGGTAACGTAGCGTGCTGGTAAGTTTAATTTACCTAATAAAGGAAACACTTGTTTGCCTTTTGCGCGTGTGTGTGCGGGTATGTGCGGGTATGTGCGTGTATCCATGTGCATATAAATATAAATATATATGTAAATGCGGTTAAATACTTCCATAAGTACATACATATATGTGTGCATGCATGTATAAATATGTTCAACCCAACCCATCGAGCATTTTTCTAGAGCTTTTGTGTCTAGGGGATGACTGCACATACAAATTTGAACTTTTGAGAAGCTAATTTAATTACCAACACTAATATCATATAAAATGTGCACAAGTGAAAGTGCTACAAGCATTATAGTTGAATTAGTAGCTAAACAAGTGCACACACACATACTTACATGCATGCATACGTAAATTCACATGCACACACGCATGCATATGTACACTTTGAATTTAGTGCACCAACAGTTTGTTTTGTATATTTGTATTATATATATATTATCATAGTCTTAAATTACAGTAAACATTATTTGCATGCTTATGTGTGTATAGATATCATCATCACACTTACACACACACAATTACCGCACACAGGCAGGAGCTTATTAAGGCATTGGAGTTGTAAATAGAATCAAACGATTCTAACTGCAGACCTGCCTATGCCTAATTCCGCTTTGCCGCTCAAATGAGTACATATGTATGCATGAGCGCGTGTGTGTATGTTTGTATGCATATATTGTCGTTATTATGCTTAAGGTGTGCAAGCAAAAACAAAACACAAGCAGCCCTATGGAATGATAAAACATGTTGCAGGTGTCTTGATCTGTGGCTCTTATTCTTATATTTATAGTTGTGTATTAAATACCACCAGAAATCTTACAAATATTTCTTAATTTGTTTAATTTAAAACTAATATTAAATATTATTTTTTATTTAATTTAATATATTTTGTACTTTTTGTATCGACTTAATACCATATTAAATAAGTAAATTTATGAATGATCCATTGATGCCTTCTATATGCAACAATACATTTGATAACTAGAATTAAAAGTAGTATCAGAGTCTAAGTATTTACTTTAAAATCTTGTAAATATTCCTTTTTTTTTATTTTTTTAATTAAATATAATATTTAGTTTTTTTTCGTCTTATTTTTGCTTGTTGTATTTGTTTTGTGTCGACTGACTTTAGTTAATAAATAAATGTAAATTATAATTAGCTAGAAATCGCAATAAAAAATTATTTTTCGTTTTTATACATATAGTAAATGTAAGATATATTTAACATATATGCAAAAGCACATGCCATATTAGCGTAATTAACATGAGACTCAAATCGCACAATATACTTATTTTTCTCTCACCACTGTAAATATCTTCATTTTCAGTTCAATTTGCAATCTTAGTTAAGAGCAGCCGCAATTTGCAAGTTACACAAAGTCAACTAAATTATAATACAACTATAATTAAACCGTCCCCGATGAAACAATAAATGACTAACACATAAACAAGTATGTCCTTATGACAATATGGCAATACTACTTGTATACATGTGTGTGTGTATATCTTCTCTTGATACACATAAGCAGCGTTACGCATTGTTAAACCTTAACTATCATCCCTAACTTCTATAAGAATATACTCATGTATACATTTCATTCAGACACACATACATCTGTCTGTATTCGAATTAAAATGCGTATTTGCCTGGCACCAGCTTGTTCCGGCTCCACTCGGGCGAGACAATTTGACTAAGTATGTTTTACTACTTGTCGCTCCTCACCCCTTGTAAATGAGCTCACCACGTATATGTCTCAGTTTGCCGACAGCTGGACGCCAAACATAACCATTTGTATGCGGAAGCACAGAAGTGACCAGAAGTCCCTTTTAGATAAGGGCTGGAAACTTTTTTTTATTATAAGTAACCAACGTATATATTTTCATTCGTTTTTTTTATATATTTACAATTATGCGATTATTAAGCGTCGAGTTAAGTTGTGGAAATACATATAGATGTATATAAACTGAGGTATATAAATGACAAAAATAATCATTTTTTTTTAAGAACCAACGATTAAGATGGGAAAGTAGTCGGAATTGCAATTTCGAGCCAAATCAGTTAAAATCAGGGGCTTAGAGCTTACACTGGAAAAAGTAATTGCCGGGCTCTATAGAAAAAGAAAGTAGGATATACTTAAATCCAATCTGCTTATAATCATCGCATTATATAGGATGTGTTTTGTAATTTACTCAGTTAATATTAAAGATAAGAACAAAATCACAAATTTCTGTCCCATTGGTTATACGGATTACTGCGAAAATGGAGTATTTAAATAATCCGGAAAAATAAGTTTCCCCTTATTATTGCCCTTTTTTTTAAATTTTGAATATTTGTTTTCGAAAAGCGAAAACAAATGCTTAAAATGGTATATGAAGTTGAAATATAAAAATATAATATAATAAAAAATATACCAGGTGTATGAAACACTAAACAAATTACGTCCCATTTTTCACAGATGTTCACTAAATATTTCTAAAAAGAATTATACAATTCATCCATTGTGTAAAAATATAAAGCTGTGCATGATAATCTGATTTTCAGTAGTATTGTTTGCTTACTTTATTTTTTTACATTAAAATATTTACTTATTTTAATTTGAATAATATGTTCACAAATTTGTCGAAAGTTTAGTTAAAACTGATTATCTTCTAGTAATATTGTCCTTCGCTCATTTCAGCTGCTTCAATTGCGCACTCAGCATTCTGGTTTCGATAATCAGTGCGTTCTTGGTGGTCTTCATAATTGCTGGATTGATAGTCTACTTTGTTTACTACTACGATAAGGATGACGATGTTACTAAAGAAATTCAAGATGGAGTTAAAAATACCTTCGACAACTTAAAAAATAAATTAAGCCCATAATCTATAAGGTATGTTGCACACAAATGCTTTACTTCATTTAATCTAACATATAATTCAATACTTTATTTTTTCAGTAAGATCCTTCAATACCAGTCTGATTTAAGCTCGCTTATGCCTGGTATTTCATCTTTTAAATTATCCATATTTTTCACGTACAAATGCTATTTATATGTATAGCTCTTTAAAACAAAAGAGTAATGGTACAAAAGTAATCGAGTAATGGAAAGATTTTGCATTTTTTGTATTCTTTATAAATATAAGGTTTGATAAATGTTTATGTGTGTGTTGATGTACACGAAATGTTCTTTTGAATCTCGAAAAATTAATTTATTTGAATCCATATACAATAAAAAATAAAGTTTTAAAGCCAAAGATGCACTTTCTTATTATATTTTTATATACATATATATATATATGTATGTGGTCAATTGATATATAAATAAATATGATGCGTGTAGTAAGTATTTGTAATAATGTGCTGAATACCA
The DNA here is from genome assembly GCA_035042145.1 of Drosophila kokeensis. NCBI lineage: Eukaryota > Metazoa > Arthropoda > Insecta > Diptera > Drosophilidae > Drosophila > Drosophila kokeensis. The sequence continues at coordinate 2,057,143 of JAWNLT010000376.1, read as the reverse complement.
TATATACATGTATATATATATATATATTTTTAGAAAACTGCTTAGCAACGGAATATGTTTATGTCTGGCCGGGTAATGTGGAATTTTTATAATTCCATTTTATTTAACAAAAACTTCAAGTAGGTGCGTCTGGTTTCTTACTGTTGTCATTAGTTGTCTGTTCACTTAAGAACGATGATGAAGACAACCTAATTCAAATCTATTCAAATCATTTAGCACTTTCTGTTATTCTGCGATTATAGTTGTCAATTGATCTTTGAGTTACTCTCAGAAACTTGCTTTTGCATCCGATATTAAAAGACTATCTATAGTAAGTTTAGTTTAATTTTCAAATTTATTTCATTAAAAATATAATTCCTGAAATTAACTTTGTGTTGTTTTTTTTTGATGCCATAAATTTGAAAATGTACAATAATTAGACCAACTTTAACACCAATCACGATCACGCATATATCTTGCCCATATTTCAAAGAACAATCCTTAACATCGAACTGTTTAACCATATAGATGACAAAACAAACAATCGTTCAGCAAATGTCCACTTTGACCCAGTGTGCACTGTCACCCCTATTTTCTACCTACATACTTACATACTCCAAGATATGTATGAAGTTTGTTTGTTGGCGGATTAAAATGCGTATTTGTCTGGCTCCAGCAAGTCCCGGCTCCAGTTGGGCGAGGCGATATATAATATACATAACTATGCTTTGCTGTTTCTCTCCACCCTCGTCAAACAATTCACCAAGAATATTCTTCAGTTTGCCGACAGCTGGGCGCCAATTCAATGTTTGTATGCATAAGCACCCAGTGAGTACACTGAGAAAAAGACTCCCAGAATTGAAGAAAATCACCATAGTCACATTATTTAGAATCCTAATTCAAGGATAGGTTTTTATAAAATTTAGAAACAAATTTATCTAATCTCAAAGGTGTTTTTTTTTAATTTTATATTTGTATTTATATGTATAATTGTTCCATTAATAATGGCTTTTTAATTAATTAATTACTTATATTGTATTTTTTAACATTACTTTGCCATTATAAAACAATTTTAAATAGTTTTATGAATTCATTTAATTTGATTTAAAAAATCTGAACCGAAACCTGAAATTTATTTTCGTATATTTAGAAATTCTTTCTAAGAACAAGCAATTTTTACTAAAGTGTAGAAGTCGCGTGCCCAAGGGTTGAACATTTTTTTTTGACTACCATAATTTTGTCGCATCAACGGTGACGTCTCTGGCAAAATATGTATTTACAGATATACATATGTATTAATAGATATACTTACATATATACATTTTTTTCAAGCTTTAATAAACTAGAATCGATAACTTCCGTTTCTAAAGATTGTTCTATGAAAATGGCAAGTTCAACGATAACAATTTTTGTACTTTCCAAGAAATTCGAACTTAACTCACTATAACAATTTGATTATTATCATTTGTTTAAATTTATTATAAAATTTAGAAGTAAGTTTACTCTGGTTAGCAAGAATATGATACGGGTGGGCATAAGAAAGCTCTTTGGTTATTTTTGTAATATTTCCGGGGCTGCTCAATTTCTCTGTTGGTTTTGTTTACAAAACCAATATATTTAAATTTCATTTAAAAACTGATTAATTTGTATACCCTATAGTGTAATATAATCAGGGTAGGAAATGTGAAACGTATTTGAAGCAATAAATATATTTCTTTGTATGTGGGCATTTCCGTGGATACTAACGTGAATTAAGCCGCAAAAAAACTAAGAAAATTATGCTGTAGCCGAAAAGAGTTCAATATAAGAATCTACTTTTGACTATAACTTGGGTGTTTCTTATCCGATCTTGATGAAATTTGGGTATATGTATATTATGTATTAATTTGAAGATTCTGCCTGGCAAATTTGAGGCATTTATTGCTATCGAAAATCGAAATGAATCGACAATTCGAGAAACGAAGGCACTTATCGATAAAATAAAGATAACTTGATCTGCGCATGGTATTCTAAAACATATATTGCATATATAAAGTCTCTAGCTCTTACAGTCTCTGAGATCCCCGACGGACGGTCAGACGGACGGACGGTCAGACATGCGAACGATCAGACGGACGGATGGTCAGACGGACGGACGGACATGGATATACTCAGCTGTTGATCCTGATCTGCCTGTTACATATATTTGCTCAAAGCAAATTTGCCCTACTGCCCATTTTTAATGGATTCAGGGTAACACTATGTATAGTGCAAGACTCATTCCAAAGACTCATTCGATTTGGTGGTAAAACATGCTTACATCTGCGAACTACAGTAAAATATTCCAATACGATTCATTTTAATTTTTGACATCCTTAATTTTGTAAAATTTGCATTTTTTTCCATTTTTACATCCATTTTTTATTAGGATTAGTTCATGGCATTAACTACCAAGAGGTCATTGTTAATGTCAATCAGCTTAATCAGCTTAAGAGTTTTAAATTAGTAACATAGAAACTAAAATAAAGAATACAAGTTAAAATTTGTTTTGAAATTCTTAAAAATCATTAAGCCAATAAAATAAGAAAGAAACATTTTTCACAGTACATCATTATACAGTCATCAACATCCAACGAGGAGGTGGACGATTCTTCCCAGTATTAAAACTAAGCCCCTCTTAAGTTAGTAAGATTAGTATAACTGTTAAACATCTCTAACAAGAGACGTGTCCTATTAGTTTTTAACCTTAAGTATGTGTTCATTTTTATCATGAATATTATGTATTTTATTATGTATTATTTAATTTATAAATTAATAATATTTCTCTTTTCGACAAGCTCAGACTTTCTATTAGATCACACGGATATTTTGATAGATACTTTAAAAAATAGAACATTAGGTAAATGCAAAATGTTTATCAAGGTCGGTCACGCAATAGCGTGTAGAGATGGACACGATACTTTGGCTAATTGAGCCATTCAAGTGAAATTTAGAAGCTAAAAGTGAAAGCAGAAATTGTTCCTCCTCTCTCTCTTCTCAGTACTCTGTCAGGCAAGACTTCGGCATCTGAGTCAAGGCCTTCTTAGAAACTTTCACGGTGTACAGAGTAAGGAAATTAATAACCTTTGCTTACTTACCTTACCCTACTTACCTTACCTTACTTACCTTACATTACCTTACCTTACTTACCTTACCTTACATTACCTTACCTTCATTTGTTGACTTGCTTAATAACATAACCTTGGGTCGCAGAAACATTTGGCATAAAAAGATGAACTTAAAGCTTAACCACTCTATTTGACATTCAAAATATATATTCTGATCTTGTTTAAAGACAACTAATTAAAATGAAAATCTACAGTAGCGGCTCAGACTAACAAATCTAGATGACTATTAAATTTTTTGCACGCCTAAAGGGAAATTTTTGATAAAACTGTGAGATTTTGATTGAATTAAAAACTGATTTCGTAATGAAATTCGAAATTTACGAAATTGAGTGATATTGCATGCGATTGATAACAAATTTTTAAAAATTCTGGCTTAAAACAGCTGATTTTTCGTTACTAAGCAAAAATTCAGAAGTTTTTTTTAGAGCGGCGAGACTATGTTCAAAAAACTAAAACTTATCATTATACTCAACTACATTTGCAAATAAACATATATATATATATATAAATATATATAATATATATGTATATATGTCTTATGGACAAGATTTTATACACATATTTATATATTTAATTTTTATATTTAGCATTTTCTGATCCCGAAGATTAAAGAGACTTGATATATAATTGAATAAATGCACATATATTCAAATATTTATAATCAAACCTCAAGCAGCTTGAAAAAATTTAAAAGTTGATTTACTATATATATATTTCAGATGTAGTCCCAAATATAATTTACCTGAGGCATCGTTCAAAATACATTGTGCTAAAGAAATTTGATTTTTTCTGAGTTTTTTTACACAAATCGGGGCAATGAAAAATTTGTATTAAATTGTAGCATTTATTTTTTAAATTACTTAACATTTTTGTAAAATATTAGTATTTATTAATAACTCAATTTGCAAGCGATCCTTTTAATCTAGTATAGTTGGACTTGATGCTACATTACCTTCTTCTTTTTCGTTTTGCTATTGTGTACAGCTTTAACCTTAACAGCTTTAAAGGAGCAATAGCAGAGCCAACAACAGCCGGACAACAGAAATGAATTCTCTTTCGCTGTGTTATGCTCTGTCATCATTTTACATTGCGCTCTGTAGTTGCAGCAAGAACAAGAGCAGAGCGATGGCATAGCAGCCGACCTTTACATCTTCTGTTACTGCCATAGCAATCGCATTTCGGATTTGCTCTTTTATCCGCGTAACTGCCACGAGAACTACCGTTATGTAATTTTACTGTCTTGCAGAGAAGAGTGGATTGAAAGAGCGCCCTTTTCAGCCTTTTACTATTATTCGTAGCAGTAGCAATAGCAGAGCAATATTGCTTTTGCTGCTATATAGTAGTAAATTCAAACACTGGAAAGTTGTCTACATAATAATGAAACTCTTGTTTGTATATTTTCTTCAAGATATTTGTGTATTAACAACTTAATATTTGAGCAATATGCGTATGCTCATATGTAGACGGGCAGACATGGCTGATAAAGAATATATATAATATATACATATAATTATACTTAATAGGGAATTGGAAATCTCTGTTCCAAGTCTCGAGGCATGATTACAATAATCTCTGCAATAGGTGTAAACATAGTTTGTATCTTTTGAGTGGGAACGTAGATGCTCCTACTTAAGTGCATGGCAGTGTGTTAAGATGTTTAAATAAACTATACAATAACTTTATGTTGGGAGTGTACAAATAGGAACAAAGATTTAAATCAAATTTCACAGTTAAGTAATGAAAAATATGTCTAATAAATGAATAAGTAAATAATACTATGTGTATTTAAATTGAGTGCAAATTAAGGAAATCAATTTACAAGATGAGAATGTATCTATAAATATTTTTGTTATGTTTTATAACTTTGAATGAGTACAAAATGATTGCGGATGGTTTTAAAGCATAATACAACTAATAATAATAATACACTTATTGTAACTGAATAATACACCTATTTAATGTATTCTGTGCACTAAAACTAGTTGCAATTTCCTTATACACATACTTATGCCTTATACCTTATGGATAGGAAAGACTTCATAGACTTAATTTAGTGTTGTGTTTTAGGGGCGTTGTATACAAGTTGCTTCAAATATAACGAACCTTAGAGGCTATCACATATATATTGGTTATTCGAATTAAACGTTCTGATAATCTCGTTGCCGGCATTTATGAATATTGCGGAGACTCTCCACCCGATGGTATTTTCTTGACCCGGCTAACATCGTCGTAAGCAATTGAAAAAACGCTCTTCTTCTCAGCTAGGGGATTCCGACGGCCCATGCTGTTCATCAGGGAGTTCATGGCAATACCTGAGTCGTGGTCATCCTCTAAAGTTGAGGCATTCAACTGCTTTTGGGCTTGCGACGGGGGATGCGGATGCGGATGGGGATGGGGATGGGGTGGGTGGATGGCAGCATTTGGATCTTCGATATAAAGATTTATTTTCGATTTTGTTAACTTGACTTCGTTCTCTTTGATGGGCGACGGCTTTGGTTTGTGCCGCTGCGATAGATGATCCTTATCCTTATCCGTTGTTGTCGCATATGGCGGTGTCTCCGGATACATGTAGTGTGGCAATTTGGTGGGAGCTGGTGGCACTTCCGGTGCATTCTCACGCTCGAAACGGTGCTCGGAATGCTGCACGAGCGGATGATTGATGTCAGTCTCGACTTTCGGCTTGTGCTGCTTATTCAGTGCTCGATCCTCCTTCAGCAGTCGACTGCCTTTGGGTGGAGATTTTCGCGGAGCCGGTTCCGGCTTGAATCTTCCCGCATCATCTTGCGATGCCAAATCTTCGGCTTTTGACTTTGTACGGCTTTTCGATACACGCTTCTCGGCTGCACTCTTTTTCTTTAGTGACAAGTGCGACTTGGATGACTCCGTCGAAGAGGGGGTCTTCTTCTTACTGTAATACCATTCCATGTACTTGGGCACAGTTTTTTGTTCATTTGTTGGCTCATCGAGAGCACCCAATTCCGTTTCACTTTGATAATACCGATTTAGGGATCTTTTCGAACCCCTCATTTCACTTGGAATATTATCGCGATTTGGGCCATTTTCACTTGGGTTCATTTCGTATTTGGAAATTGTGTAACGACTGTTTGGCGGTTCCGAAGACGTTTGCATTCGTGCCGAGTTTTGGCTACGTCTCGAACTGTCTCGACGAGATAATCTTGGTCTAGCCTCGGGTTGTATATCTGGTTGCGTCTCCGTTGGTGAAATTGTGCTCACGCCTCTAGTTTGGTGGGATGCATTTTTCATCTGCACTTCATGGGGTTGTTCGGTTTCACTGGACTTCTTAGGATAACTATTTCTTCCAGATGGATTCACATTTGTCCTAATTACAATTTCACCCTCGTCCGAGTCAATTGAGTACTCGGTGCTGTTCTCATCGACTTCAACGTCAAAGTTCTCGTAGTATTGCTGCGATCGATGATGTCTTCCCGGACTACTGAACTCATCGAGAGAATCGGATATTTCGATTAATACCTCTCGGCTAATGGCTTCGGATTTGTTGTGTTTCCTATTGGGTTCCTTGTGCAGAGCAGCGCCATCAACTTTGCGGCTTTCGTCGCTTAGCTGCTTCCGTAGAATACTCGTTTTGGTTTCCCGTAGTGGTTTTCTGGGCGGCACACGTTTCCTAATCTCATTGACCTCCTCCTCCTCCCGTATGGGTGTTCGTATCTTCCGCTTCACCTGTTCGACCATAACTATTCTCTTCCTCGGTTGTGAGCTGCCCCGGAGTTTTGGTTGCCTCTTGGGACGACGACGCTTTATCCAGTACATGCCATTGGGACTATTTGGTGGACTGAAGCGTACATATTTATACTCTTCCTCGGACATAGAATCATCATTTTCGCTCCGGGCTCTCCGGAACTTCGAACTGCCCATGTAGCCGTCAATAGGTTCGGTTTGGGTGCCAGCATCGCAATCGGTTTGTGTTCCAATCGCCATCGATTGTCCCGGCAGACTTTGGGTCTCCAGGACAATTTCGTGCTGGGTGTATCTCGTTTCAAGTTTCTCCTTTTCGAGCAGGATCTGGCGCAGGAGCGCATTCTGTTGCTTCAGCGAGTGCTCCAGTTCGTGGCTAAGCGTTTGATCTCCCACAACTGGCTGCAGTTGAGTTAGTTCCTCCTCGCCCTGAACGGACTGGGTGTGTATGACTTTCACCTCCGGCTCCGTTTGGGAGTAGACAATGCTATTTGGTCCCGATTTACCCAACGGAAACGTATCGCCCTTCAGCGTTGATTCCTGATGGATTTCGTTGGGCATTGACTGAATATAAGTGGCACCTGGTACAATGTGATAATGCTCCCGAATGATTTGCTTTCCATCGGGCTGCTCTTCAATGAATCGACGCATCAGTATCTCCTTGCCCGTATTGTCCACCATCAGCAACTGTGGCTGCGAAAGATTTGTCGATGACTTTATTGGCACATTCACATAGATATTATCATCGTCCAAGGCGGCACCGTCGCGAGTCTTGTCCCTGGTCATCAGCTGTAGAATCTCGACATTGCCGTCCTTTATGAAGAGTTCTCGTTTGGCTTTGAGACTGTTATGGGCAGTGCCAAAGTCAACATCGCTGCCCCGATCTATCTCGTGCCTCCGCATCGAGTCGTCGTCAATTTGTCGAGCATCCTTGTCGTAGTTTTTGAAACGTGCATTCTCCAATTGTCTATTCTCCGTGTTACGCGTCAGCTTTTCCTTAATTTCCACCATACGCTGATCGTCCATTACGTCCTCAATGTAAACGTCACGGTCGTTAATTAAATTAGTTCTAGAATTATGAAAACTATGATGTGGGTCTTCTTTGGCTGTGTGGCTGTTTCTATAAGAAAAATGGATCATATTATTAAGTCCATAATCATTCGATACACTCAGAAAAAAAATTGATCTGAATTTGAAGAATTTTTGTCAAACTTTTGGAGTCAAGGTTTTTTCACTTTTTTATGCAAAAGGTAAATTTCTTAAACTGGCAGTTTTGGTTTTCGAAAAACCAAGTTTTTCGTTTCTTAATTTCAAGGTGGATTTTTTTTAAATTCATAAAAAATATGGACAGTAAGAAAACTTGGATGTGTGAAGACGATGACTTGTAAATATGCAAAATAAAACTTAAATATCATGTCCAAAAGATAATATATTAATTTTTAAATTTGAAAATATTTTTACCTAATGAAAACCTGAAGTCTCTTGCTTAAGATTGTATTTTTTTTGGCAAGTCCGTGGATTTTTTCTGAAACTAAGGGTGTGTATTTCAACTTTTTAGAAATATATTCTATTATTAAGAAATATATTCCTAAAAAATGTAAAATTCTCCATTTATAGCAAGCCTTTCTAATTGTAAGAAAAATTTTGCCTGATATTAAGAAATTATTTCTAAAAACAAGAAAAACTTTTTAACTTTTAGTGTGATTTTCAAAAATGCAGTTCGATTTTTTTCTGAGTGTATATATAGCTTCGAGATTCGTACTTAATGCGGACGCGTCTTTGCTGATATTCAGCGGATTCTGGACGGCATGCAAGATCGCCATCGGTGTTAATAGCAGAGTGCTCCATTTCTAAGTTTTCGTTTGGCTGATTATGTCCATTCCGGAATTCCCAGCGGGTTGGCTTGGTTCGCGTATTTGATGGCTTCTCCGCTGACCAGGCCTCTCGTCTTCCCATCCATTCTGCGACCTGAAAGTTGCGGTATTTCATATTTATAAATTAAGCATATTCATTCGAAAGTCAACTTTGTCATCTAAGGTGGATAATACTCAAAAGAAACTCGGAAATGGGATGTGCGCTCAGAACCAATATGAATTGTGGATAAGTGTTATGTGTGACAAATAAAAAAGAACAAATTTTAAACAAAAAGTGCGATTTTGCATTTTTCTAAGTGTGTTTTTTTTGCAGCTATCTACTATGCATAGTGCTAAGTACTGTGTGTTATTTGAAATAGATCAAAATCTACCTGAACAGATTTTGTTTGTTTTCCATTTGCCATTTCTCTATGCACTAGATGTACATCGTCTTCAGTTCTACTGATATTAACTATTCTTTTGCTACAAGAGAAGAATAAAGAATTAGAGATCAAATGAATGGTGTTTCAATGATAAATGATATGAGCTTTAAACAGAGATTTCGATTCCTCACTACATTGAACTCTTTACTTAGTCTTTGGTATACGATACTCTAGAGCAATCATATCTTGCGAAATATATTCATATCGTCCCTTTTGTGATGGACTCGAGTTAGTTTAGTTTAATTGAATAAAATATAAGAATGAAATCATTAAGTGAAGTTTCCCATCCATTATCTCAATTCGTTACTGTTGATTAGTTTCGGTTTTTGTATTTTTGTTCTCTAAATATTATTTGTATCAGACAAGTTGTAATGTGGCTTGAATTGGGTTACATACCGAGACTAAGTTACCGAGTCAAGAAGCAAGGGTTGGATATATATATTGGGATACAATAATTATTATTATTGTATTATTATTACTCATGTTACTTACGTAGCTGCACTATACAGAGGACACCATGAGCATATGCAGCACATCAGCAGGATCAGGATCGTCAGAGCAACCAGAGTGGCCAGCAGGATGAGCAGCCAAAACAAAACCTTATTTTCAGCTTTGTACTGCGTCTGCGATGGAGTAAGATTCTATTAAGGTAATCTCCCCATTAGTCGCTTGGTAAACAATTCATTAATAGCCTGATTCGACTTTCCAACACTGGATAACATTCTGTCCATTCGAAATTCGACTCGATTATTTCGTCTTTTTTGCGATGACATCGATTTTCGTATCGATGATTTGAAAATAATGCAGCTAACATTTTCTATATAAATATTTAACTTAAAATACTATTATAGTGTAATTAATTAAATTTTCTTTTTATGATTTATTAGAATTTCGTAATGGAAGCAAAATTGTATTTTATATATTTTTTTTTAAATTTGTTTTTGAGTAAGGTCGATTCGCCTGAAGCAGTCGGAGATGTTTCCTTCTGCCTTTCAAACTTTCCCCAAGTCATTGAGAATTTTGAGTCTTAATCGTTTTGTTTGAAAATAGGCATTAAAAACAAGTAAGATAGCTGTGGTCGAGTGAGCTCGACTATGAAATAAGTCTTATAAGTTCTAGTTTTATTGCTACATTTAAAATGTAAGCAGTTGAGGAAGTGCTCTCAATCCATATTGTCTGCATAGGCACTGAAGAGTACAATAATTAAAGCATTTATATATATATATAGAAACTTCCTATTCCTATCGATTCATAGCCGATCATAACAAAGGCTAAATCGTCTCGGCTTTTGACATACTTTATGGGATCGAAGATGATTCCTTCTGCCTGGTACATACGCTTGCACAAACTATTATATCCTTTTTAACCTGATTTATGTAACTCAAACAGTAATGGCACAGAATATTAGTCATGGTGGAATCAGGCTGTTATATAAGATAGCTTACGTCTGAGGCCGCCGTGTTTTGTGGCATGATTGCGTAGGAGTTATTATGCTGCGAGAGTCGCTGTTGTATCTGCGCGATGTCCACGACAGATGAGCTGTCATAGAGAACCGTTGCCGTGACCACACTGCGCTCCTTAATGTTGGGATTCCCATCGAATAGATCCTTGGCACCCGGCTCCTCCGGTCTGAGTGGCCGTATTTCGTGAATGAAGACCTTGCCGCCCGTTATGGCTGAGAGAGTCTCCTCCGTCTTTCGCTTATCCAAGCTGCTGCCGGGCACTACAAATGTGACGATGCGCTTTCGACTCTCCGGCGGATAGATGCGTATAGTCGTCGTCGAAAATCGGACTGGCACTCCCAAATCATAGGCCCGAGCGGTCAGTATGAACAGATCGCTTTCAGCATCCGAAATGGTCGTGTCCTGCGCATCGCGGCGCCTTCGCATGTCGGCGCTCTTCTTCGAGCGAAGATGGATCTTCTGGCGCACCGTCAACTCGCCCGTTACCTTGTCGAGCACAAAATTATTCTCATAATTGCCGTGAATGAGCTCGTAGCGCACAACATTGTTTGGCGCGGTGGCATCCTTGTCTGTGGCATGTATAAGTGCACTGGTTGTGAAGCTGGTCAAATCGGCTGCCAGGATAAATTCGTACAAATCCTTCTCAAAGATAGGCGTCTCATCGTTCACATCGATTAGCCTGATTATTAGGGGCACCTGGGCACGGTTGCCATTGCCGTCCATGTCGCGTGCCTCCACATATAAATGGAACTCGGGCATTATTTCCCGATCGAAGCCGTGGCTATCGGTCGACACCGTTATCGAGCCGTTCTCCGCATTCAGATTGAGCGACGTGTTCAGGTAGCCCAAAATGGCTGTGTATCGCACCTTGCCACCCAGACCGGAATCCAAGTCACTTGCATGCACCTGGACAACCTTTGTGCCGACTGTCATGTTCTCTGGCAGCTCCACGGTATATTCCGGCTGATCAAATACGGGTGAATTGTCATTGACGTCATTGATATAAACGGTCACATTGACCATTGCCGAGAGATTTGTGGCAGGACCCAGCTCCTGGGCAAGTATATTGAACTGCACCGAGTGCCGTTGCTCGTAGTCCAGCCAGGAGTTGTCACGCACTCTGATCAGGAAGGATGCACTGCGTTCGGCCACATTCGGGCTAATCTCAAAGGTGCCATTGTTGTTGAGCAATGTCAGCGAAAAGACGCCATTCTTTCCGGTATCGTCGTCGTAGACCCGTGGCACATACGGATCGATGAACGTCAGTGCTGAACCTTGTGAGGCATTCTCGTCCACTCGTGAGACATAGCTACTCGGGGAGAAACAAATTATCAACCAGATATTAGCATTAAGTAGATAACTATCCTAATAAATAACTCTCGATTTGTTAACTGAAGTGGTCTGATTTTAAATAAATGAGAGTGCTCCAAATCGATTAGGATTAAAAATCGCCTTGAATTTTAAGAATTCTCCAAACCTATTATTATTATTTTAAAAGTAATTTATAAAATTTAAGATTCTGACTTTCTAAAAGACGGGATTTGCATGACTTTATTTCGGGGTGGATTTTTTTTTTTAATATAGAAAAAATTTGTCAAATTTCCAAACTGTTGTTATTCAATATAGTGAGAGCCGATTTCATTACTATTTTCTCAATTTCAGAAATGATTTTTTGTAAGAATCACAATTTGCATTTCTACTTTTTGGAAATACATTTCTTAATAATAGAAAATATTTCTAATATATATAAAAAACACCATAGCCTTTAGATTGTCGACTTAGGCCTTTGCTCTCTAAATCTAGGAAAATGGTATTCTTATATTTGGAAATTATTTCTGAAAACATCAAAAACTTACAATGTTTAGGGCGATTTTCTAAATTTTAGAGCGATTTTTTTCTAAGAGTAGAGGTCTGCATGAATGCATTTAAGACCTTAAGTGAGTCATTCCCACTGAAAACCTAAACCTAAACCTTAACCTTTTAATACAGCAAGTAATGAAGTACAACTTTGGAGAGCGTGAAAGCAATGCATGATAAAGAAATAAAGAAAAATCATTATTAATGCCATACGCAATTTCTAATGCAGATCAGATTTATGTTAATTCATCGGTCAAAGTCAGAGCGACAGACTTGTTTTCTTTATTTTGACAGCTGCTCTCCTCGTATTGGACACTACTGTACCCATTCTGTCATTCCGTTTTTACTCTACTCATAACTGTAAACAAGAGAGAACGTTGCAATTGGGCACAACTGATTACGAAATATTTTTATATCATACGTAATGACAGCTGATAACAGCCGAGAAATACTGTCGAAGTTTGCCTTTCAAATTGCGGTAGATATAAGCTTGTTACCTTCCTTCGAAGTTTGGTAACTTTAGCTCTTAAATACTGGGATATAAGGGATCTTGAAAATTTTGGGGGCTCGAGTGTATTTTTCCCGGATGTTTTTAGAGTGTCACTGGCAATTTACCCTTCAAATTTGGTGACTCTAGCTTTCATATATACATATGTATGTATATATGAGATATATGGACTTATCGGTATACACTAACAGGTGTATCGGATTAGGAAGTCGGAGTGGGCGCGGGCATCCAATTTTGTATCCATCTCTTAGGAAAATTGCCAGTAACATACTTTCCAAATTTGATGGCATTTCAAATTTCTAGTGCCGAGGCTTCGGGGGGCGGCGAGTGTGGGCATGGTCCAAAAATGCATATGCCGATCTTTGGAGAAGGTTACCACCAAGTTATACTCTTGGTTTGGTGACTCAGACGGACAGACAGCATGACGGACCTTGCACAAAACCAATATACTATGTTACCTTCCGTATCAAAGTATCAAATGGTAAGAAGAGTGAACACAAAGTAAAACTTGAAAAGGATATATGGCAGAAAAATAGTGCAAAATGTATTTTAAACGATTAAGGATACTTCGGATAGGGTATTTATGGCTTAGTCGTTCATCCTTTTTCAAACTTTGCTAGCATATACTTACTGATCATTCTCGAAATAGGGCGGTGAATTGGTGCGGTCCGGCAGAAAGAACGCCAATTGCACCGTGGATGCCATAGCTGGAGGTTCATCACGACCAACCTTAACCTCTTCCGCAATTACGGTGAGCAAGACGGGATCGCCCACGTGCGTGATGGCCGCAATGTCTTCGATCGGCCGCTTTAAGAAGATTTCACCTGTAATGCGATGCAATCATTATTAAAATTAAAATCGAATTTACAAAATTATGGCCTACTTGTGATTATCTTCGCTGTAGTAAACCTGTTGCCATCATCAGATACATACATATTTCATACTGTTTTTTGTGTGGCATGAGATAATTTCTTTTAAAATGTTTTTAAATATATAGCCGTGCGAAAAGTTCTTCTCGACTGCAGGAATAAGTAAGAAAAAAACAACAAAAAAAAATACTTTATGGGGTGGCTGATGTCTCCTGCATGGGAATAATGACAGACGCCTCACATGCTAATAGAGAATGCCGTTAATGTTCGCATTAAAGTTTTTGCTCTGGTTCTGATTGCCTCGCCAAGGGGCTTGGGGAGCAGAAAGTAATCATGAGGTGGTTCGATAAACTTAGCTTCTTTTATTTACATTATTTACTACCTGTTTGGATCTTATGAACACTTTAAACTAACTAATGCATATTAAGCTAGAAACAAATTGGTTCTCGGCAAGCCGAAGTTTACATACACTTGCAAGACATCATTTTAAATATAAGCTATATATATTAAGCTATATTATATTTAAATATAAGCATCAATTTATTTATGAATTGCAGAACAATTTCAAAATAAATTTAATAATAATAAATATTGAAAATCGATCATAATAAATTATGTAAAATTGCATTTTTTGTTATTACTTCTTACTATATATGTATGTCCATTTATGTGTATTATTAGTGATGAATGTTGTGTGTATTTATTTGTTTTGGGGCCTAACTCCATCGCAATGCATAAAGAATGCTGCCGATTTTTGTGAAAGAAGACGGACTCAAAAGTTAGCCTACCACAATGCCCCTTAACACATGCCAAAGATCCAGTTGGGCAAAGTCACGAAGTTTTTGCGGGCTCTCGTCTACAGCAAGTACATTTTCTGCCTGGGACAGAGTCATTGCCATCAAAAACTGGCAATGAACCAGAGAAACACGAAACAAGGAAGCTCAAACGCAATTATTGTGACTTGATTGTGACGACGAAGAGCGAAGAGCAGCAAAAACCTTGCGGAGCCAAGAGCTACATTGCACTTCCAGAACTTAGTCGCAACAGACACACACACACATATATACATACTCGTACATACATACATACTCGCACATACATACATACTCGCACACACACATACATACTCGCACATACATATAAGATGAGCTCGGCCATCTAACGAGTCTAACGATGGACCGGATTGTGGCTGGCCTCTCTGATTGCGAGTAGTAACTATGTTAAAATCTTTTTGATGTTGCATTGTTGTTTTTATACTCTGTGCTGCTGCTGCTGCAGTCAGTCCACACATAAAATCGATACAAAAAAAGTGCATCAAAAAAGTGTTTACAATACATTTGTATGTAAAATGCAGAATATGGCATATCCATATATAGAATATAACATATTATACATACGTATGGTATGTAAATGTGTATTGTACTTGTACTGAGGGACACTCAGCCTTAATTCCTGTTTCTGTTTTTCTCTGTTTATTCCCAGCATAGGGACGGGACACAACAAGTATTCTATTTTTTCTTCTTCTTCTTATTGTGAGGCTCGTTATGCTTTTTAGTTATGGTCTTTGTCATACAATTTATCTAGCTACTATTTAAATAAAAAGTTGCCGAATTACTTCACATTTCCTACATTGCCCGTCTTTGAAGTTATCGGTTCGATTGAAAGAATCAGAATTAATGTAATTAGTTAAATTAAATTAAAATAAATAAAGTATTAAATTAACTAGAAGTTAATCCATACAAAACATTCTCTACAAGTTCAGTTTAAGCTAAACTACATTTTCAAATTTTAAATAATGATTTTGTTATGAAGAATATTTTTCAAAATTTATTTAAAAAATGTTTGTCAAATTTTAATATATAAAAATAAAATATACGCTTAAAAAAATCATTGTCTATTATAGAAATACTTATTTATAAATTTTATTATTTGCATATTCAGCTACTAGTCCCAAAAGATATCTTGGCAAAAACTTCTAATTTCTAAAAATAAAAAACTTATAAATTTTCGAAAAAATTTATTACCATTAAATATTTAGATTTATTACTGATTGTCTCCGATGTGACTAAAATAGCTTTATTTTAATTTGTAGCATAGTGTAATTAGCAGATTACACTTACCGCTGGTATCGTTGATGTCGAAAAATGAGGTAAATGGGTTGTTCTCGGAAACTAAGCCATATCGTACTTCCCGCGGGTTTCCCTTGTCCCCGTCTTCTGCGTGTACTTGCAATATCTTTGAATGTCAATGATTATTATAAGATTAAGTTTCATAATTGACTTGAAGAAATAAAATACCTTGTCGCCTGATAGTATACCGGGTGGTAATTTTGTAACCGGTGGTGCCACAGTAAACACGGGTGGTTGATCCTGCACATCCTGCACTATGACAACAATCTCCATTCCAGCGATATTGCGTCCATCTTGTCCAGGCTCAGCATATGCATCCTAAAGTCGAATTTGAATTAGGGGTTACATATATAAATCATTCAAATTACTCATCCAGACGTACATTGGCCAGAATCGTCAAGTGGTACATTGCCTGCTTCTCGAAATCCAATGGCCCCAAAAGGAAAACGGTTCCTTCCGTTGTCTCGGCAGATATTATCTTCTGTCTTATAGCAAATAATGGCGAACCCTAAAGTTGAAATCCAAATAGTAGTTGGCTTAAATCTGTTTCCATATTCAACTCACCCATAACTCGAGGTAGACTGGTTTTTGAAACAGTGGGTTTTTCCGGGCAATAACATAATCGAGTTCTGAGCCACGCTTTGCGTCCTTTAAGAAGAGTAAAAAAAACAATGTATTTAAGAAAGGAAATTATGGTATACACTTAGAAAAAAAATGACCTGAAAACTAGACAAACTTTCCGATTTTTAATACAAATATTTACATTTTTTATTATTTTTCTATTTAATTGAAATGTTTTTTGTTGTTAACAAATACACTGTTAAAAAGAAAATTAACTCATCTCTTTGTAAAAAATACATTTTAGCTAGTGCAGATGTTGGTTAATTTGGCAAATACTGCAAAATACTTTGTCAATATTTAAAATGTATCTACGCTACCTCCATTGTCGAAGGAGTTGTATAATACTAAGCTTTAAACAACAATTTTTTTATTGCTTTTATTATTGTTTTTTCATATTTTTATTTGAATACCTTTGCAGAGAGTATACAATGTTGTCATAGTCAGAGTCAGAGTCAATCTAGCCTCTCCGTCTGTGTAAACACGATCTCAGAGAATATAGACAATGTAAGTTTTCGTATACCCTAACACATAGATCAAGTTTATTTCTTTCGTTTTTGGATAACTTTCGTATTTCGAGAATATCGATAAAAATTGATTTCCGTATGTGTAATGCTCACATTTATTGATTAGCTTTCATTAAAATCGGATATAAATATATGATAAAATATAAATATTTTCGTAAATCATCAGAGTTTGATCTCAATTTCTCAAAATCATTCGATTTGGAATACTACATAACTAACTTTTTGAAATATGGCAAAAGTAGAACACTTATTGTAATCGAATTAATTGTTTAACTTTGAATAGTGTCTGTTTTTAAATTGAATATCATTTGACTTAAAATATAATATTAGAAATTATGTGGCTTGATTATGCTTTTGTCGCTACACTGAGAAAGATTCTAAAAATGTTAAAAATTCGCCAACTTTTGGCTCCCAGAGCTCTTCATCTTATTACTCAGAAAGTAAATTTAAAAATTTGTATATATAAATTGAATTTGATTTGTCTTATTTCCAGGATATAATAAAAAGAATAAACATAAAAGAAATTTGATTTTAGAAAAATTATTATTTGATCGGGATTGTTGATTTAAGGCAATCCTTTCTTATCTTAAGAAAAATGATTTCCTATATTTAGAAATTATTTCTAAAAATAAAAGGATGATTTTCATTTAAGGTAGATTTTTTTCCTGAGTGTACAGTTTTAGTGTCAGTGACTTCATCGTACTGGTTTTCAAATTTGAAATAAGTAACAATTTACGAAAGTTAGAATTCTTTTGAATTGGGAACTCACTTCAGGTATCATGATGATGCCCGGCTTATGTGGGAATATAAGGTCATGAGGTGTGCTGAAATTGGTGGCTGTAATTGAACACAATTGCGTGGTCATGCCACCATTTGTGTCCTTCACAGAGACTTGGAAGTCGTAGTAGCGGCCGGGCTCAAGACGTCGCTGTAAGACAATATTTGCCTGACAGACCGAATTGTACTTGGTGCATGGAAGCGATTCCACCTTGACGGTGGACGACGATGCATCGCCCATAAACTCAAAGGTCAATGGATAGTCGAACTCCTCGTCAGTGGCACGCAATCTGTAGATTACAGAGCCGACCTGTGCGTCTGCCGGCACCAGCACCAGCCGCATGCGCGTGGAGGGGTCGAATTTGGGATCTGCTCCGTGAACGTGATGTAGACACAGAATTCCAATTAGGAGGCTGATTGTCAGCAATCGATATGCGGTCATTGCGCTCAGCCATGGGACAAACTGCAATAGTTGCCGCCGGCATTGCTGTTGTTCTTGATGCTGCAGCTGGGAGGTAGGTGGTTGATAATAGTAGCATTCTTCGTCTTCTTCTTCTGCTTCTTGCCTGCTTGCCACATCCGTGTTGCTTGCGGCAGTTCTGAGACCGCATTGCGGCACATGTGTTAAGCGGTGACTTTTTCTGTGAAAACTGTTGCTACTGCTGGAAGCCATTGCTGTAATCAAAGATACAAAAACGATTTTGTTAGAAACTGTATGTATTCTGTGTGGTTTAATTAACCGCAATGCTTATGTCATATTATATGTACATATATCTTTAAATATATATTATGGAAACTATAGCAGAAGTTCCAAGTTTCTGGTTTAACTATTTGGCAACTAATTTGAGTGAAAAAAATCGCATTGCATTTTAGAAATTCGCCATTCTTTTGGCGTCGGGAAAGAAAAAAAACATTTTTAATTTTCCGATATTTTTATATTTGGAAATTTTTTCAAGGCAATTTTACTTAAATTTAACTTATTTTCGACGTTTGAGATTTCATGGTGAACAACAATACACGTATGTCTCGCAGTTTTACAGTGTCTGAGAATCGGTTTTATAAAGAAAACTTCTTTTCATCTGAATTTTGCACTAAAAGCATATTATCGTAAAATGGTCTATCTGACTGAATATCTTACTTTTTAAAAAAATATTAATATATTGTCCAAGATAATAATTAATGCAGTTTTTGCCAATATTTTATAAGGGTTGGAGCAATTATCAATAAGTATCCTTAAAAAAAAAATTCTGAAATTCTTTAGGCGTGTTGGGCAGCTTTTAATTAAGATATTCTACTACTCTGAATCAGTGTCTTTATTTCCTTAATCATTGTCCGATTTTTTTTTGAAAATTTATACAATTTTTTCTAACTTTATATTATTATTTTTTGTTGCTTATATGATTTTATTAAACATTAATATTTTATAATTTAACTCATAAAAATATATTGAATATATTAAAATAAATAAATTTAATACTTATACCTACAGTAGCCGAGACATCAGATTTCATTACTTGATTCTGAATTTCAGAAAGCATATTTTCTAAATTTCTGCGTTTTGCATTTCTACTTTTTATATGCTAGTTAGAAATATAATATTTTATAAAATTTTGAAAAATAGGAAAAAGATTCTCTCAAATTTTAATAATTTGTTAGAAATTATTTTAATTTTAATTTCTTCCCATTCCCAACTTAGATTAATAGATGTACTCTTCATTTTTTGAATCATATATGTAAATGAATGCTGTTAAAAATAATGTCCACATAAAATTGGGAAACTAAAAAATGCCCGTATACGGAAATGCAATTTAGTTGTTCTATGAAGCATATTGATGCACTCAAAGTCATGAACAATGGAAAATGTGCCACATGGTGGAAGTTAATTTTGGGCTGCGGATGTTTGGTGTATTGGCCCTCAACCCGAAAGCGTCACGCTGCCTTCATCCATCCATCCATCCAGTCGGCAAATGGATGAAAATAGCAACTGTATCTGCAGCCGATGCTGCAGTGGCTGCAGTGGCTGCAGTGGCTGCGGTGGCTGCATCTGCATTTGTGGCTCGTTTGATGCTGCTCAAACTTCAAACTCGAACTTATTGCGAATCCGGTTTTGTCCGTCGCACTGCCGCACTGTCGGAGTGTCAGGCAGGCAGGCCATGCCAGCTAGTTGCATTCGCGAATTTCCAGTTTATGCAGCTGCAGCGTCGTGTCCTTAACTGCAGCATGCAACAAGCAACAAGCAACAAGCGAATGACCAGTTATGTCAGTCGATTTGGATAGAGTCGACTTGAGGCGGGGCGAGCCAGCTTTGGCCACCCTCGCACCCTCGTATTTGGCGCTACGTCGTTTAAATTTACGGCCAAGTATGTTGCAATATTATGTTTGGCCCGCATTTGGCTTAGACTGGCTCCAGCATTACATACTAACGAGTGAGCATTCGCAAGTAAGCCGCGAGTCTCATTCCGAGTAGCAGTCGCAGTCTCAGTCTCAGTCTCAGTCCCAGTCTCCGACTCAGTCCCAGTCCCAGTCCCAGTCTCAGACTCAGACTCAGACTCAGTCTTGTTCCCAGTACCAAGTCCCCAGTCCCTGTCAGCAACTTTTCCGCGTTCACTGGTTTTTAGACTGCGGCACTATTGCGCAACAATTGTATCACACAATATTTGTGCCATTTGGTTAAATTTCTCTTAACACACATACGAAAATAAAAAAATTGCCAGCCGGACTACAAGCTGCTGCTGTTGTGATTGTAGTTGCAGTTGCAGTTGCAGTTGCAGCTGTAGTTGTGCTGACGCCAGGCAGCCTAGCCTCTCCAAGATCTCAGTCCAAATTGTCTTTTCGCAAACTTTGATTGTCAACATGAACCCATTAGCAGTCGAAGCATCGAAGCATCGAAGGCAATAAATAGCCTGGTTTAACGGTATTTATGTTTGGGAAAATATACTATATATTTATTTTTATTGATATATTCTCTTCAATTTCTTTTGCTTTCTATGAATTATTTTTAAGCATAGTTCTGAATTAATTAAATACGCTTTTGGTAAACAGGAAAATATAAATCTATCATTTTTCATATTTCAATGGGTAGAAAAGGTTATCGAAAGTTAAATATTTTAAATAGTTACTTAAAAAACGTTTTAAGCAATAAATTAAACTAATTTTGTAAGCTTAGCAACCCATAAGATATGTATGTATGATATAAATAACGCATAAATTACATCTTATGTGTTATAGATCCAATATTTCGATCGAATAAAATCCCAAGAAAAAAAACCTATTCTACTTGTAACTCAATGAAAACTGGTAAAAATGTATCCCAAAAGTTGTATCAAAAATAAAAAATTATATCTTTGGTCTCACAATTTCAGGCTCAAAAGAAATATAAAAAGAAAATAAAATAAAATCATAAAATAGTAGTAAAAAAAAGTAGTAGCAAAAATAGTAGGGGAAAAAAGTGTGCCAACGTACGAAACATGCCGAGGCGGAAATCTTCAAAGTTCTTGATCAGAATAACGAGCGAAGTCATAATAATACTCTGCATGAATCGAAGCAACAATATAAGCTATAGAAGCTAGAAATTCAATGCACAGTCTCCATGTACAATCTCGATAGTAATAGGCTATATTTAAAATCGTTGATTCTTTTTTGCACACTTTTGCACACCTTGTTGCGTGGACAATTATAAATGCGCCTTCAGCCTCGCCTCTTCAAATGCCTTTTGCACCTTTGCATAATTGCTTACTTTCAGAACCAGTCAGCAGTCAGCAGTCCAGAATCAATGCAATGCTTAAATACCTGGGTCCGCAAATGGTCTGTGCTCGATTAACTCAAGTGTTCAATGAATCAGTGTAATTATTAGGCAACTAGTGTGATGCATACGTATGCATCCCAACAAACATACATACATATGTACATACATACGTGTTTCTGTCTCTTTTTCTTGCAAACTATTGAAAACTAATGGCTTTACTGAGGCTAAAACGATGTAATGTCTGTATCATTTGTACAAATTAAAATAATCAACTTTTTTTTTGTGATTCTGTTATTATTCATGGAATGCTTACTTTATTTTTAGAAGGCATAAGTTAATGGGAAAAATAAATGTTACATTCACTTCTACAGGTAAACGTTTTGACTGCATATGGGCTATAGAAAGAATTCACGTGAATTCAAATTAAAAGAGACATCGACCAAGATTTTCCTTGTACGCAAAGTATGATCTGTCGAGGACTCCATCTAACCTTTAAAGTTGCACGAAATATGTTTAGAAATTTGCTGGATTGTTAAGTTTTCGGATTTAGCATTAGCTTTGTGCGGCAACAGATTATGGAGGTACTTTCCTCTGAGCCTAAGGCTACGTCGTTGCTCTGTGCCCAGCACATGGTGTTCTGAGTAATCTCTCAAAATTCATTTTGCGTATGCACGGGCTGCAATAATTTTAACATTTTTTTATTTATACATCCGGCGATGAAACTAGCGAACATGATATTTATGACATTTAAATCATTTATTTTTTGTTTATATCATAATAGAAAAAATAGTCAAATGAGATGCGGCTGTATATTAAAATCGACTTTCGTTCGAGCCTGGGCCTGGCGACGAAGTCTGATAGTTGAAGGAGCGAAAAGTATCGAAACAGTAAACAAATTCAACATAGAACAATTTCTGTTCACATTATTACATACATATTTAAATATATTGCAATATGTAATATTCAGTTTTATCTCTATATAGTTGTATCGCAATTTACATTATCGTTATGTATATATCCAGAACAGGTATATAATAATGGGTTTCAAATTAGTAATTTCGGGCCGGGATTTGACCAACAAATTTTGATGTCTAGTTGAGTCTATGAAATTCTTTTCCATCTCTATTGATAAGTGACCGTTTCCACATTATTTTACATTAGGTTTGATCAAAGAATATCATCTCCTCAAATGCAGACAATCTTTAAATATAACATGGTGCATCAAAAAATATAAAATTCCTAATGAAGGGCTAAGAACTGAGCGGGTTTTTAATATAATAAATAGAAAAAGTTGGCATCCAAAAAAAGGTATAAAAAAACCTATTGATTCGTATTCTTAGAACCGATATAATTGCCTAAGCTCTTGCTTAGGTACTTTTACCCGGGTCTGCATCTTTTGATATTTTTGATACGATCAGATGGGCCTTCAGATAGTTTTCAAAAATACATTATCCCCAGGGGAGATATTATTTTCGCTTGTTTTTCGACAGAAGCAGATCAACCGAATTATATAAACGACTCGTAAGCATGTCGACCTCTTTCATTTTGTAATATATAATAAGGCATTTTTCTCACTTTATTGCTAGAATCATTTCAGTAACTCCGATTTTAATTGGTATTTAAGTAGTTTACTTTTCTCAATCGCATGAAAAATGTTATACTTAACACCAGGAAAATAAGTGCATCTTTAACACAGTAAGGTAAATCGATATTTTTATTGTTCCAATATGATAAAATGTTCCTCAAGTAGAAACACAAAAATGTTGTTTAGTTTCTGATGCAACTTGAATAATTTAAAAATCTTTAAAAAATGTTGAAAAATCTTTGAAATTTGATTATTTATATTTCCTTACACAGGTTTACAGAATTTTATTACATTCCAATTTCTGTAAATAAAATTTAACTTATTTTCTTTCAAGATTCAAGGGCTAAGTGCAACATTACATTAAATCTGCAACACTATGAAGCAAATCATTTTCTTAGTAGCTGCAATATGAGAATATGTTCCTTAAGTAAAATAATTGTGGAATAAACAAAATAATGATTAGATTCCAATGAAACTGGAATAATTGAAAGAACGTTTTCCAAAACAGCAATTGTTGGAAAATGTTGAAAAATTCTATGAAATGGACTACACTGCTCAAATTGCTTATTCGTGCCTCATTATGCTTGCCTCATATGCGTGAAAATACTCTTTCATCTGTGGTTCGTAATTTAGGGAAGTTTGCTTTGGTGTTTGCCTTTGACACCTGTAGATATGAGAAGTTTTTGGCAATTGTTGATTTGAGGCAATTATTGTTGCACAGCTTGGATGTCTCGTAGATGGGATTAACTTGTTTGCCAGATGCAACACAGTAACATTAAATAACACGAAATTAAGTTGCTGGCAGCAATCATGCATTTAGTGAAGGGTATATAAACTTCGACCCGATCGCTGGTTGTTGTTGCCCCTTTACGATGAATGTCCTTCCTTGAGGTACGGTACGTAGTTTATGTCTGGCCTGGTCGGGCCTGGTCTGGTCTGGTCTGGTCTGGTCTGGTCTGGTCTGCGTTGTGATCGCCCCAAAAATCGTGAGTTCGCTCTGCTGTAAAACAAGATTTTGGGCGTTGTTCAATTTTTAGGCTGACTTCGCATGCGAAAAATGCAGCAGCCGCTTTTTGAGTTGAGCTGAGCTGTGCTGAGCTGCGCTGAGCAACAACTTTTGTTTTGCTGCTTTGCACGGCTGTGGCTGCAACTAGCTCCGGTTGCATTCAACTAGAATGAAAAAATGTGTTGCAAATAAAGTTGAACCCGATGGCAAACTAATCTGCTTCACGACAATGGACCAGCAGCAGCAGCAACTCATATACCCAGCCAGCTATGCCTGACGGCCAGGTAACCAGGTAAGCCAGCCAGCCAGCCAGTCAGCTAGCCAGTCAGCCAGCCAGTCAGCTAGCCAGGTAAGCCAGCCAACGATGTAAACTGCTTATACACTTTTATTAAACCGCACTCCCCTCAACCCGCACCCGCCCGTGATATGACCGTCCTTCAGCGTGGCGGTCCATGTTTTCCTGCCTTCACTATTACAGGGGATTGTTGGATTTTGTCTATCCGACTTTCAGTGCGTCTGGACCCCTTCCTCGTCAGCCAGCAGTCGACTTTATGCCCGTCTACTTTTCAGTGTGTGTGTGAGTGTGTGCGAGTGTGTGTGTGTGTGTATATTTATGTGCATATTTGTGTGTACATATGTGTTCGACGAACTTTTTACTGCTGCAGCTGCGGGTGTGCTTTGGGTGTGCCACAGAGCCTTACTTGGGAGTGCCAGACTACGGAATATCCTCTTCTCCGATCTTGAAAGTGAATTCGCATACAGTTTATATAATTATTATGTCTATGCAAAAGGTATTTTTAAATGAAATATGCAAAGCACACAGGACACACCTTAGACTCCACAAAGTGAGCATCGTTCGGCTCAACTTGTAAGCTATCTAAATTAAGCTTGGGCTATTGAATCATTGTCAGGATCTATCAAGCGAAAGTAGAGTTATTGTATTTGTTTTCCAAGATAACCCAAACTTGCACTCTTGATCGAGTTGTGTTGTAATTGGAAAACGTACATAGAAAAGTCTCTGGCAATTCAGTTGGTTCATGAAAAATGGATGTGTAAATGGGTGCGGCTACATTTAAATGGAAGTGAGTCTCCCAAAGCACAACAAAATGTTGCTTAACTTTGATATATGTATGGCATACGAGTAGTTGTAACTATATATTTCCCCGATTATACTGAATGCTAATGTTGATAATGTTCAAGATTATATATATAATTAATGTGCTCGCAAATGCTTCCTTATGACTACTATATATTTTAGCACAAAATCGGGCATAAAATAAATTAAATAAATTTAAGGAAATAAAAATTTAGTTTTATACCGGAAGTTATTTTTATACTATACACTTATATAATCAAATGGTATTATTCATTTGAAACCGTCATATTTATTATATTTTATTTATTTGTTTAATGTCTGCTAAGATCAGTCGACAAAAAAAAAAAAAGGATTTAGAATAAAAATGAAGTTTACCGTCCGAAACTAGAATTATAGGAATAAAGAAAAAGTTTTAAGACTGAAAGATTGATGGAAATGACTTTAACGACTTGTCCATAAATATGTCTGGCACGGATCACCAAACCTGGGCTCCCACAGATTTCTAATCATAATCGAACTGGTCGAGATGGAATATCGTTCTCCTTACAAGAACTGTGCGCGGTTCCACACGGCTTTTATAATTAACAGCGTACGCCTGAGACAAGCAGCAAGCGGCAAGCAGCAAGCTGCAAGCTGCAAGCTGCTAGCTGGGCCTGCAATTTACAGTCAATTGTAAATGAAAAGCACAAACAATGCACAAGATATGCACGCTGAGCTTGAGGCCAAACCACGGGGGTTGGACCTGGACCCGGGTCCAGAAAGTCACTCGATTAGTTTCGCTGCCAACGATGACGTTGGCTTCGTCATCATCGTCATGATAAGCATTAACAGACTTCAAGATCTACGCCGTCATCGCCTGACTCCTCCGGGCCTGCCCTCTTCGTGGCAACCAAGTACCCCCAAATCGGCCCCTCCTCTCCTCCGCCCCTGTCAGCTTAAGGTTGTGTGTGTTATCCGCTCGTCGTGCTGTCATTTTGGTCTGTCATGATGTTGCTGCTTTGTTTCGGTTCTACGATTCGTTCCTTTGCATCGGAGGTGGCATGCGGAATGGGCTCCACACCGTCGACTTGCATTAAAATTAAGCAAAAAAAAAAAAAAAAAAACAGAAAAACAGAAAAAAAATGTAAATAAAAAGACTCACAAATGAATGCAATAACAGCGACGGGCCGGGCCAACCATCAACGAGCGTTTTAAAAACGTGCGTGGGACTGCCAGCGGCAATGACGACGCGTCCCCGTTGCAAAGAGCCAACTGTGGACAACCTCTGTAAAATTCACAGGCAGTTTGTTACTGACCATACTGTGAACTGTGCTGCTTGATGATGGTTAGGAGGGGTCTACGGCTAACGATCTCGACGCGCAAAAAACACTCAAATTGAATCTTGACTTTATTGGTATCAAGCCCCTTATAAAAGTTATTGCAAACATGAAAATAATTGGCTTAATTTATGAGTGCTTTTATCTAGCAAACGTACCTAGTGTTAGAGAATCTTTCGAGTTCCCCAGTTCTGATTTATGAGTTCTATTAAAAAAATTTCCAAAATCTAAAAAGCCAAGGCTTATAAATTTAGAAATTGAGGAAAACTGACATATCAGATCCAAGTGATCGATCCATAAACTAATGACAAGGAATAAAAAATAAAGAATCAGCTCTGAAATTTAATTGCATATCCGCTCACATTACCATATAAGTAAATGGATTTCTTGACTGGTGAGCGATGACCTGAGCCAGACCAAGCTGAAGACAGTCGAATGGGATTCCTCACATCAAAGAGAATAAAATAAATAAATATAAATAACAACAAACAAGTAAATAAAAATTAAATATTACATTAAATAAATACAAAGAATACATAATTAAAAAAAAAATGAAATAAATTTATTACGAACCCGTAAAATACCAGGTTTTATAATTATACGAATTAAAAAATGGGCTTACAAAAAACTCAACAATTATGTATTTAATAACAGAAAAAAAAGGGAATCAAAATTAAATAATTAAATTAAAATTGTTCGAAATTAAATAAATTAAACATTTAAAATGTTTAAAATATAATTATTACGCCAAAACATAAATAGACCTATTAGGAAAGGGCCTAACAAAAACTAGACATACAAAAGACTTGAGCTAAGCAGGCGACCTGTAGAACTGAGTGTGAATGATGAGTGTAAGCAAGATTATAGGCGGCAGTCGAGGCGACCTGGTGGTGCATGGCATATGGAACATGGGCTTGGTTGTGGAACCAATGAGACGACACTTATGCGTTGTCTGTCGCAATTACTCTCCTCAATAACGTAATAATTTACCTCCTTTTTAAAGCCACAGCTGCGTCAGAGTGTTAACCATGCTGAGCTGGCCACCAATATCTTTCCATAGTGCCAAAGTGGCGACAATGATGATGACCATGATGATGATGATGACGTTGCCGACGACAACATTGTGGGCGTTGGACGTAAATGATTGTGTTTTGTTGTCTGAGCTTTCGCACACTTATTGTTCTTCATTTGGCGACTCGAGTTTGTAATGATCAACTTCAGTTAAGCGAGTCGGCTACAAACCGAAACAGTGTTGGGCAATGCTGCGGTACACATGAAAGAACACATTCTCATTACATGCATTCATCTCATCGGTATCTAAACATCATCGAAGCGTCGCAAAAAAAACAGAAGATTCAAGCAACGAACGTGGATGCAACGTTTTTTAATCAAGTTACGAAGCCTATCAGCATTACATGAATCAAAATACTTTCTCCACACCAAAATAAAGTGTTATTAATCCTTAGAAACCTTAGCCGTAATAGCATTAGGCTTGGACCATAAGTCGTTATGGCCGGGATTCATTAATTAATAAACGAGCTATCGGCTCTGTGGCAGTTGAGTTTGTGCTTATCATCAGTTTGACAACAAATTTGTTTCAAAGATTTAATTTGATTAGAGGCATGCATCCATCATTATTCACTGCCAGGCAGCGCTCCTCTGGGGCGTTTCCAATTTTATAAATGAGCAGCTCTCAAAATAAAGTCAGCTGCAATACCTTCTTTAATAATTTGCTACGGCGTCCGGTGAGTAGTTTAGGGGAAAACAGCAATTTTCTATTATAAACTAATAAGTAAAAGATATCAATAAAAAACGGAAACTGTTTTTTTTATTTTGAATCGTTTTTTATTTGGATTATACGCAGAAAATATTATGAAACTGACCATGGGCTTGATATCAATATTGTGCAATAAATTCTTCTAAAAGGAAGATTCTTAACTTGATAAAACAGTTGGACCAAAAAAACTGAACGATTTTGGGATTAAATTATATTAAATTATCAATCGAAATTAGCTTTTATTTAAATATTTAATCAACAATTGTTTCGTTTCTTAATAAGATGCACAGCTGAAAAAAACTTGAAAATTGTTAAGCAACCACAAATTAAGTCGATTTAAAATCAATGTGGCAAATAGTGATATATATGCAGCAGTGATATATATATATACAAGAAACGATGTCTACAGTCAAGTCTGTCAATGCGTGAGAAACGCTGGCAACTGTTCGCAGAAGGCAATCAATTAGAATGTCAATTAATGCTCAGCGCATTATCAATCTGCAGTCAATGCAAGAATTTCAAATTAATGTAGCAACTTCTGGTATATATATATATATATATATATATATATATATATACATATATATAGAAAGTTCGTCAGCATTAAAAAAAAAAACACTCAGCAATTACGCAATGATTGCAATTTTAGAATGTCAACTAAAGCCAGTCAACGCAACAGTTGAACACAGTTCAACTAATTTCATGCTAAGATTAACTAAGTTGCCGTCAAAGTTAACTTGACTGTTAACTAATCTAAATTCCTTGTAAAGCAGTGAGTATGTATCTACATATATATTATATGTGAATGTGTGCAGGGCATCTCGTAGTCGGTCATTCTCACTGGTTGGCATGAAACCATTGAGTAAGAAGTGAAACAGTTTCGAGTTTTGGACTGTCAGCGCTGAATGCGTTATCACCGTGAAATATTTTTAAACTTTTAAACACGAATGCTTGCAATATAAATAAGTTTGTTGGCCTCTCCGAAAATGTTGTAAAATGCCGGAAGATTGTCAGTTTTGCCACTGCGGCAACCGAAAGTGGGTCAGACAAGGCCGATTTCGACTGGTTTTTTGTTTACCTTAACTTGATGCACGCAAATACAACATACATCAAATGCTCGAATTCACGTATTACGTCTTACGTACACTGCCTTACGTGTTACGTATGTAAATACGTATGCGAAACTAATTGTGGTAGTTTTATTTGGAGTTTGATGCCCGATAACTTCTTCTTCATCCGCCCATTTAGTAATGGTGTCTACGCTTCGACTTTCAAATCCGATCCAGCATTTAAATATATACACGTCTCATTCAATATATATATCTAATTCTCTTATACGTATGTGGGTCACTGAACTTTGAGCCGATTACCAACAAATAACTGTGGGTGTCTGTCAGACAGACGAATATGTCTATATCGAGTTGGCTGATAGTGAGACGTCTCCTTTAATGCGTTGCACACTTTACGATAAAAGTATAATTTCCAACGTAATTATACACATGTAGTGTAATTAATCTTTGGTGGAATCGGGTTCCAAACGATTACTTTGTGTCGCCGAAGGCGCAATAACCAATTATATTGTTTCTCTCTGATTCCGAAGGTAGAAAAAGTGAAAGAATAAGGAAGCTGGAAAATCTATAACATCGATAAGTGCAAATAGATTCAAGGCCACAAAAGTACAAATCTGCAGTCTAAGCAGTTTCAGCGATATGGTCACTAAATTTGTCAGCTGTCTACATTCATATTTTATATTTTTAAATTATTTTATACATTTTCATGATGTAAAAAAATGCAATTTTCGAATGTATTTTGTTTGTTAAATTTAGGCATACAAATAAATGAAAGTCACATTAGCTTACTTGGCAGATGATTACAAACCATTGCATGTCACACCCACTTCTGCCCCCACAAACCCCTAAAACCTATTACGTAGATTAATAATTACCTCTTAGAGTAGACTACCGTTGCAGTGCTAAAGCCACGCCCACCCATTGCAGCTTTAGCTCCAAACTTCACACGGCTTTGACAGGGCCTGTTCCTTAACTTAAAAAACCGCAACTAAACATTTTGGAAATGCATTAAATTTTTATAGTCGGTTGCACAATGACAGCCAGCAGACATTATTTTAAGTTGTTTTCCAAAAAGCATTAACAAATAAATTTGTAAGTCAGTAGTTGCCGAAGAATATGGTTTTTTAGAAAGCTCGACAATATCCATTAAGTTTATTTAATTAATTTCAGAAATTTTTTGTGATTTCAGAAATGCTATTCACAAGCAAAACAGATGATTAATTCTTATTGAATATCTGGAAAATGAAGAACTGAGGCAATTGTTAAAAATGAACCCAGCAGGAGCAGTGCGTGATGTTCTTCTTGGGTCTGCATGATGTTGCATTTTGCACAACAGCTCCAATTGCAAGTAATCGAAACCAGGGTTGGACAAACTGGGCAATCGAGAAGCGCCTGATCATCATTTTTTTTTTCTTTTGTAACTTAAGCCAAGAATCAGAGGCAGACCAAAATAAATAAATCACGAAAAATCATTAATTTTGGTGAGTCTTATTAGAGTGAAAATAGTATGATAAGCAGAAACTTATCGAATAAACACGAGAAATCAACTTTCCATCCAACAATCATTGCACTTATTTTAGTGATAAAATGTAGACAAAATCTTTACCAATAATAATGTGTCTCTTGCAAGCCGGTGAGTGGTGGCAGTATCGCAATTACCGGAACAAATCGAAGAAATCGGATTAGGTTCGGTCACATCACTTTAGACCACTCCATGTGGGGGTTCTAAGGTCGAAGGAGATATGTTGCCACTCTCTTGGCTCAAATGGCCTTTGCACTTTTTCATTTATTTGTATATATTTATTATGTTGTGTCACACGTGGTATATTATATAACAAAAAAGAGAGAGAGAGAGAGAGAGGGCTTCACTTTCATACACTGCACGCCACTGTGATATATATATTTATGAATTTAAATATCAAGTTTAATGATAAATTGAATACAGGCAACGATTAAATGCAACCGCTGCTGGCCCCGAGCCTGTTTTGTTATGCTTTAGATGCCAGACCGCGATCTGATTGTTGTTTTGCCCGTCGTTGTTCAAATGGTACTAGAAGCCAATCGGGCATAAAGACCAAACGGCCGATGCAGCTGAGCTGAGCGCCATCGTCAAGAAAACGCTCATTGATCGCTCACCGAAAGCCGGTTTTAAATATGTATGTGTGTATATATATGTGTATATGTATGTATCTGTTTAAGTAGATAGCACTGATGGAGTTGCGCTCTTTGCAGCGCTTGCGTCGTTGACCGTCGCTCTCTTTGCCGTTGGCACATTTGCGAACCAGTTCTATTCTGTTCTCTTCGTTTGACCGATCCGCCTTAAGCTGTAATTTCGTAAGCTGGCAAATAAAGCGGAAAAAATCACATGCAGGAATATAGGCGTCACTACACTTTATATACGTCCATAGCCATCTACATAAATATATATCTATAACAGTATTTCCTGTGCATCTGCATCATTTTTTGTCAATATTATGAGCATAATGGCACTCATAACAGATGAGCTTTATGGAGATTCATTTGCAAGCAAAACTAAGCGTTTGTTCCCATTGAAGCTATTGGGTATAGCCAAACGTTCTCAATAATCTATATTTTCTTGTTAAAAAAAACTAGTTTTTCATTCACCAACTTATATTTCGACAGATTTTTCCTATGTATAAATGATATATGATTTATAGTCTGATCCGGCTGGCTCCGAAATATACTATATACATATATGCCAAGTTGCATCAAGATAGCTGCAAGACTAAGGAACTGTATTGCTAGGTATACTGATCAAGAATATATATACGGTTGGAGACGTTTCTTTCACTTACTTATATACTTTCATTATGTTCCTTAGAAAAGGTATATCGAGAAAGAAAAGTTATACAGTAGAGTAGTGAATGGTCACCTTATTATTCAGCAAGTATGTATATTTCCTATATTTATGCTTGTGAATTTCTAAAGTCTAGGGTTTCCATTCGAAATTTCAGCGTGGATTATTTAAGATTTAGAAAAAATATGTTTAATTTCCAAATTGTTGTTTTTTTTTTTTAAGTGTACTTCGAAAAATTATTATATTAATTTTTCCTAATACTTAGAAATTATTTCTAAAAATACAAAAACTTTTATAATTTTTCAGACACATTTTCATTTTAGGGCAATTCTTCAAACCCTTCCCTATGGGAGTTATCACATAGCTAAGATAAGATATTGAAAATATTTTATGTCCTGGAAGCCAAAATCAGTTGTTTTGCAAGTTTTCCTATTTGATAAAGCTATTAGATATATTTGTCCGACGCGGAAAATTCGGACGGACAATCAGAATTTCAGAATTTAAACTGACTTTTTATTTTACCAAATATTGGAACTCGTCACTGATATTAGAACTCACTGTTATTGGAACTCATCATATGACCTATTCTGAGATAGAAAACACAGCCACGGAACTTCAAAAGATGTTTATCTATTCGTAACTGTCGTCAAATCTTGGATCCCGAAACTAAATACCAATCGAATGTGCCAAATCCAAAAAATAACTTGTTCGCGAATGTCATACTCAGCTCAGCGAACGGTAAACTGTTTTTTTCCTTCTCAAAATCCGTACATTTGGACAGCGATTTGTTGGCCAAAGTCGGATCATCCTCTATTAAAGTGTCCAATTAACGGGTGAAGCGACTTATAATTGAGTTGTTGCAGACAGCTATTTTGTGCGAGGAGTGGCAAAAGTCTTTTTTGGAAACTGGCCAATAGTTTTTGGTGGCAAGATATTTGAAAAACTAGAAAACCGTTTTCCATCCATATATTTCAGTTAGTTATATATTTGACATACCTAGGTTAGAGTCAACAAAGCCAACTCACTTTGGTCAGAATTGGCCCGATGTGGAACGGTATTCGGATACTCTTATTCATTATTCTAACGGTGTCTGGAAACAACGAGATCAGAAGGGAGTTCAACCAGATGCGTTAATAAATCTCGGAATTTTGGTTGGTCCCTGATTTGCTTACATCGGCTAGAAAGGTCCCTCCAAGGGTGCTTGATATGTTAGTGGTAATTGTTGGGAACTAGCAGAAGAATTCAGATAGCAAACAAAAAATATATTTTGTAAGTCTGATGATATATATAAATATATGTATACTTTTGTGCTAAGGTTACTAGTATTAATAATATTATCTAATAACATTAAGACTGCTGGGAAAAACAACAGGATTTCTAGAAGTAACAGCCTTGAATTCAGTAGGAATTATAGTTTTACATGTTTACTTTCGTATAAATAATATGGATCGGCGGCAATATAGCCACGATAGTCTGTCAGTTACAATGAAAATGTTTCTCTTAGATTGGGAGCTATCTTTATTATTATCTTAATTATAATAACTAGAACCGATAAGAACAATCTATAATGGTCGATATTTAATTGTTAAAGGTCGACATTAAATACACAAAAAGTTTCCAATATCGATGAGCTTACAGAGACTGTAAAATAACTGAAATATAACTGAATAGGTTTTAATGGGACCAGAAACGTTTCCAATTGCACAACAAATTATGTGTTGCAACATTTACTGGATGGGATTTGAACAAGATAACTAATTAAAAACGTGAAATGACGGTCAGCACTTAAAATTTAAAAAAAAAACAAACTAAAGGAAATTTTGTAATTTTTGTTGCACAGTGTTATTAAATTTGTCGCGGGCGGCAACATAAACCGGTCTGCAGAGGCCCAAGCCCAATCCAGTACAATGCACAGATGTTGGACTCATTTCTCATATTAGCCTTCGTACAACAGCTTTTTTCAAGTGATGTTGAATTTATATATATATTGGCCAAAGCCATTGCAGCTAGAAACTTCGCTTCGGGCAATACCAAAAATACAAAAATACAAAAACACAAAAGCACAAAAGGCAACAATTGGCAACCACAAGTAGCAGACGATAGCTTGTTGACATTTCTCTCTCTCCACCCGTTTCATCAATCATTGTCTTTCAAAAGCAAAATGTTAAGTAAACATCTAATGATTTCATTGCTTCATTATTGATTATTACAGTTACACTATGAAATGCACAGTTCATTGATTATTTATCATTTGTTTCCCATTAGCTCATATAATATCCAAATTTTTATTATTTTAGGATTATTTCGGAAGTGAAAAAAATAAACATAATTATTTTCTGATTTATAGTTTATTTTGTAAATATATTTAAACTGTGTCTGTCGTCTACCGACTCGTTAGCTGGACAGAGGCTTCAGGCTGACTTAGATAGTTTTGAAGCCTGGTGTCGTGTAAATTTTTTAAATCTAAATTGTGAAAAATGCAAATTTATGTCTTTTTATAGGCGATTGCCCTATTTAAATACTTATTTTCTTCATGGCAAGCCACTAAAACGCATTGAATGTGTTGATGATTTGGGAATACTTCTTGATCCCAAGCTTAAGTTCGACATGCATATTTCTTCCTCTGTTAATCGAGCCTTTGGAGTCCTGGGTTTCATTAAGCGTTGGTCAAAGGAATTTGACGATCCCTATATTACTAAAACTCTTTTTATTTCACTTGTGCGTCCTATTCTGGAATATGGATCTTGTATATGGTCACCTAATTACAAGGTTCATCAGGATAGAATAGAATCCGTACAAAAACAATTTCTATTATTTGCCCTTAGGGGTCTTCATTGGAATACTAATATTAGCTTACCGTCTTACCACAGTAGACTTTTGTTAATAAATCTTCCATCTCTTTCTGATCGTAGGACAATGCTTGGCGTTATTTTTTTACACAAGCTTATAAATGGTGAGATTGATTCTTCGGAGTTAATCAGCCAACTTAATTTTACAGTTCCGATCAGAAATACAAGGAATTTTCTGCCTCTTGGTCTTAAAACTTGTAGTTCCAACTTTGCTACTCATAACCCATTTAGAATCTTGTGTACGAACTATAATACGCTTTTTCCTTTAATAAGTTGCACTTCGTCCATTTATTCTATTAAAACAGTTGTTTTATCCTATCTTTCTTTTAATTCGCGAACTTCGTAACCGCGCGTTATGCGGCGCACCCCTCGGTCGGTTGGGTGGGAGGTGGGCTGCTGTTTTGCTTGGGTCCGCGCGCTAACAAGCCCGTGCTTGGTATCGTTGGGCCACTTGAATGTGCTGCTCGTTAGTACTTCTACGTCCAAATAAAAAAAAAACTCAAACTGTAATTATGATTTATGATAAGTCAGCTCTTGGATTAATCTAGATTTCTTCACGACTTGATAATTATTGCCTGATGAACTTTCTTTTATTAAGGTCAAGATGAGATTTTTATTAGTTATTATTTACGATTTTTGCATGTCTTTGAATAATAACTAAATAACCCTGACCTATTCATTCCTTTCAGTTTTTATTTTTATTGTTTTCCTTATTTGCGTCATTCTATTAAGCTGTAAAAATTTCAACTTCCTAACTCATTCAAGTCTATCCTTCGACCTTAACCATTTTTATTTGATAACACATCCAACGAACATGCCTCAAGACCCATAAAATAGGTCATCATCAAAAAAATACAAGTAAGTCTGGGAAATGTCCTTGTACCTACCCCAAAACAGTACTCGAACTTCATATAAAAACCAACACACAATCTTCCAATTAAGGCCATTATGGCAATGGTTGAGCTTCTTCTGCTATGCCACAACCTAAATTAACCTAAGTTCAATGTCACAACTCGAAAAATTCTCATTTCCAACATAAAAACCATAAATAGATCCTCTGGCTCTATAACCTTGAATATGTTATAAGCAAAAACATTAGAAATCGAGTTTAATCGATTTTTAGAAAACCGCAAGACAAAATTAATTCGCATAATTTATATTCAAAATATTATGTTTCCTGTTTTTATAGTCGGACAGAGACTCAAAGAAGATGATAGTAATTTTCACAAATATATAAAAATATTGCTTAGGGATAAAGACTAACATACGAATGGGGTACAAAAACTTATATTCCAAATTTTATGTCTCCTGCTTTTAAGGGCAGATAAAAATGTCTAGATCGACTCAATGCTGATTAGGAAATACCTGTTGGGTTCGAAGATTAAACCTTCTGGTAGTTACATATTTTTGCACATCCTCATAATACTCTCTTTACCATTCTTAAGAGGTGCAGGATATAAAAGTCTGGCCCCAACTGGTTGGGCTACGCGTTAATTGACGATAAACCCAACTCTTTAATGACACACTTATTGATTATGCTAAGTATTTGGCTCAGAAGAGTCCCAGTCGTTGATTATATCTTATTGAATTTTATTTTGCAGTCTCTGTTTTACATTATAGAATTAAGTTAATATCTGCATTGACGTCAAGTAAATTTGTTTAGTGGCCAAAATAAACTGCTTCCAGTCAGCTCAAATTTGACTCAGATTTCACATTGTTAACTACCCGAATTACACGCGAGCAAACGGTCTATTTTGATTTAGGTTAATTGCATTGCTTGTTGTCTGAATATATACATATATATATATAGTTGTACATAGTTGTGTACACACATGTTTGGTAGTGAGTACTTTCGACCGAAACCAGTTTATGCATTTCAATATATTACTTATCCGCGTTGACGGGAAGAGATTAAAGGTCAGAACACTAAGATACAATTTGGGTACAACAACCTCGGTCAGTACATCCATGTATGTATGTGTGTACATAGTCGTATAATTTTAACTTAAATCGATGAAACTCTAAAGTGTCTTCAGTTAAACAACAAACGGAAGACTGCGAACATAGAGACTAAAACAATTGTGCGGATAAGAAGCCGACAAGTTAAACCAATCAAATTGATCTTGCTAAAACTGTTTCCTGTAAGTGCCAATAAATACGCTCCCAAATTAGAGATAAATGTAGTTAAGCTATTGTGAGTACTGGCCACTGGCCTTCCAATTTGTTGCTTTTGTCTCCTTATCTATTTGCTACCTTATGATTTATATATACTGCGCGCAGGTCAAGACTGGTTCAAATTTTGGATGTTCACGCCAAAGATTCACATATGTATGTGTATGTGTATGTGTATGTAGATCTGCTGGGCTTAGCCGACAATTCAAGTTGCAAAATAGGTATAAGTATAACAACAGTTATCTTAGACAAGTCGAACATAAAATACTCTTGTAGTCCGGAGTTAATCTGCTGACTTTTTCATGTTTGTTTGGAATTTGAAATTTATTATATTTTCATAGATTTTCAACAAATTGCTGTATCTTATAAACGACGATTTCCAAGTTTTACAAGAATTAAATATGCTTATATATTTTTTGTGCTCTTAAGTTGCGTGAATTAATTGAACTGTGGGAATTACGAAGACGAATGCAATCAAAAATTCCGTTTTTAATCTTTTTTGGTTTTCCTTTTTTTTGTTCGTTTTGAGTGCCACAAGGTCGTACAAAAACATAATATTTCAAACACTGAACAAAAAAATGAAATTTCAACAGATTACCTCCGGTCAACAATTGTATGTTATCTTCGGTGTTTCCAAAATAATCTCTCAATTTTTAATCGAGATATGCT
The DNA here is from genome assembly GCA_035042145.1 of Drosophila kokeensis. Classification (NCBI taxonomy): domain Eukaryota; kingdom Metazoa; phylum Arthropoda; class Insecta; order Diptera; family Drosophilidae; genus Drosophila; species Drosophila kokeensis. The sequence goes on along the minus strand of JAWNLT010000376.1, from coordinate 2,019,157 downwards.
TTTAACTACATGTCACACAAAACCCATCTGCGACATGCAACATTTATTAATATAAAAAAAATGTAAAATTAAACAAGTTTTTAAGCGTTGCATTTAAGCGAAGGATATAACCGACTGCGTAATACTCTGCAAGCAGTGTAATTGATCATTAAACCTTTCAAATTTTGAGACTGGAGCTGTTATCGATTTGCCAGTGGGCGTGTCAACTCCTACATTAATACAATTTTTCAAAGAACACACATTTAATGGTGTTAAGAAAGTCTTGACCCGAATAACTGTAATTAATTGGTTAAATTTTGGTTGAAACCATTTGACTTAATTTGGGTAATAATGTATCCATAATTTAACGCTTCCCCAAAAATAACTGCTTTTTGTATTGCTACTTACAAAATAGTACAACTCAAAACTAAATTTAGAGCATTTTTTTGTTGTTTGTTTTTTGTGTTGATTTATTGTGGCACTTCTGCTGCCATTAAAAAAGTCCCACGAAAGTCACTTTAGTAAAAGCATCGCCGTTTTTTATTGGATTTTGCTTGAGTTATTCGAATTTTGATTTTTATTTAGCACAAAAAGTGAAGCACAAACATTGCCACGATTAAATTTTATATTATAAAACTTTAATATTTATGCAAACATCACTTAATTTGTATAATTATTATTTGTTAGCGCCAAATTAGGATTAAGACGGAGTCTTGACCACGTCGTAAGGACTGCGGTTTTGATTTGCGTTTGGGCAGCTTGAACGCGAGAGCTAGTCCGGAATGTGTTATATTTCTAGTCCTGGAATAGAAGCACGTAGCGTGTCCTAGTCAGCGAATACACTGGAACTTGGAATGGCCATGGCTTTCAAAGTTGCTGGCAATTCAAATGAATTCCTAAGCCAAGAGTAGTTTGGGAGCTGACTAATGGTTTCCTAAGACCAGAAGCTATCGGAAATTTGCCTAATAATATTTTTGTGTGAAATGAATTACCGATTCGCAAAAGAGGTTTTCTAATTGAACTTCACACAGAATTGATGTGTGTACATAAAATTGTAATATTTACATTTAGGTTCTTGGGAAATATTATTTGTGAAGCACCCTAACTCGATTTGCATGTAAGTTCTTGTAATGACCCCTCTGGCTACCGCCGTTAAGTCTATAGCCATGGTTACCAGTGCTGGTCAAAACATACGACTGGACTTTCCATTAATTCGGAGGATTGCATGAACTTTAGCCTGGAGGCCGAGCACCAAGCAAAGGTCCGAGCATATAGATTGTGGTGACGAATAGAAATTATGGCCCGGTGCTCCACACATTCAGCTTAGTCCAGCGGATAGTTTAATGAGAGAGAGAACTTCGGCAGCAGTTTTGTTGTGTGTGAAGTGTTTGGGCTTCCGGGGTTTGTTGCCGGAGTTTGACTGCTGAAGGTTTCATTTGCATGCTACGGCTATTCTCGGAGAGGGCAGTAATGTTTATTAATTGCATGTTTGCCACAACTTTATTCGTCAGTCAACACAAGCCATGTGTTGGCCGCCAGTTGCAAATTGATATACATAAGTAGTTTTGCCTTGCTTTGCATTACTTCGGTACACAAATATACAGGTATGCCGTATTTTAATTTGCAATTGCCGGATTAATTGGGAACACATAAACCACGTCTATATTTGCGCCTAACATTTCCATACTTAGTGTTGCAAACAAGTATTAATAGCGATTTCGTCACGCCGAATCTTAGATGCCCTTGCAGCGCGAAATATAGTTTTTAATATTCAAATATTGTAATTACACACTGTCAAAATATATAAGCCATACATATATATATATATTTATATAAAAATTGAATAATCAAAATTAGTTGCTGACAGCTGAACTTAAGTCTGCAAGAGTATTTAATATTTGCCATTTCGAATATTTCTTTCCTTTCTTCTTTTTGATTTGGACGATAATATTTTTAATATATTATGAATTTAATTACACATCCAAAATTTTACTACTCTCTCAGCTTGTGTGAGATTTGGACATGGAAACATTTTATGAGTAACCATGACTCCGATTTATCTAGATTGTTCAGTTTACAACTGCAATAACTGTAATTAATAATAATAATAATAATATTTAAGTATCACAAGCACAGTTCGGATACTTAAACACTAATTAGTTTAGGGCAGCTACAGAGTATCCCCCCGTCGAGCACTCTTGTCTGGGACACTTTTACTTTTTTATGTCCTGTAGGTCACAGGTATGATGCATTTATCAGATCAAACTCCTCGCGTGCTGCATGCCATCACAATAAATAACAAAGTGGTTTAGTCGGGAGTGATAGGCCAGCAGATACCCTACACCCAGCACTAGCATACACATATACATAGTTGTTCTTCTCTCGAGAGTTCCCATGGGAATGAAAAATACGCGCAGTAAAATTTTGAGGGAATCGCAAGAAGTTATCCAAGACTTAGAAAAAAGATATACAAAGATATTGCATGCGGCATATCTGGATATTATAGTGCCCGGGATAGAGACATTAATATAGACAGATTGACGGATAGTCGGTCTGATGGACATGGCTTAGCTTTCAGTCCTTATCAGGAATATTTGTTTGGGGTGGAAATGTCTCTTTCCGCCGAGATTAGAAGATACTAAGTGTCAAGGTTTGCATGCCACAAATATAAATAAATTTTTTAGTTATTTAACAAACCAAAAATATCAACAGTTGAACAAATATTTTCATTTCCGTTTGTTGTTTCCCTTTCTCTGTTAGCGTGCCTTAAGTTCTAGCTTACAAAACTTAATTATTTGTTTGTTTCTAGCAACTCCCCTTAAAGACACAATGAAACAATTTTAAATTGAATAACAACAGCAACAACAACATTTTACAAAAACTCTATTGATGTAAGATGTGGCAAAATATTTTTAAAATATTAGCATTCACTTAAAATAAATTTAGAAATTCAGTAAGATATTGTAAAAGTTTTTCTATGACTAAATACATTTTTGCTAGTTTTGAAACCTTTTTAATTATATAGATATTTATACACATAAGAAGTTAACATTTTTTCAAGAATGTTGAAAGGAAAGTTAAATATTTTTAAGGAGTTTTAAGTAGCATCTCCCCAAAAGCTGAAGTTTTAAAACACACTCAAAATAAATCTGAAAACGCATCTAAAAATACATCAATATATCAATCAACATATATATATTAAAATTTCCTCTATAATTAAATATAATCTTAGAGAACTTATAAAATTAATATGTTTTAGATTTTCTTTTGAATATTCACATTTGTTTAATGAATGTTTTATTAAAGTGCCTGAATAGGATTGGAAGTGCGCACAAAAATGCTTGAATACTATTAGGCTGCCACACGCACCCAACTTAGCCCAGGGAACTGGGTCACCAACCCGAATGTGAGCCAGGCGACTGAAATTGTGGTCACAATACTTACTTATTCATAAGTATTTACATATTGTAATTGAACTATGCCATGATTTGTGTTAGCTAAGGATGAGTTCATGATTAACGAAATGGTTGCAGTTGATACGTACTTATAATATGTATGCAGATTTAATTAAATATGTCGATTAAGGAGCTGCAAGCCCGTCAATGAGAATGGATTATAATCAGCGGGAGGACACGATAAATCAGACTCCTCGCACTCGAACGCTTGCGTCCCGGGGAAAAGTTGTAGTTGAAGTTCGTGAATGGTTTCATTGCGATCGAAATTGTGATTTAAGACGATTACTTGGGTATACCCATTTGGGAACTTAGCACTTTAGTTCCCGAATAACATGCGTCGCTAACCGACCCAAGCCAACTGACGAATGCAACAAAATTTAATTGCGAATTGTGCATCTGCGATGCACTGCAATTTGTCGAAGTCCACACACAGAGCCGGTCGACTTGAGGTCCGCAACGTTTGCTTTGAGTTTCACGTGCTGACTGTCAAAGTAAATAAAAATAACAAAATCGCTTCACCTGGCACCTGTATCCTGGCAACATTCATTAAAACACCTTAGACGGGGCGCCGTTGGCGCAGTTGCCTGCTCAGCTCTGCCGAATTTTTGTTGCTGCTCTGCTCCGGTCTGGTCTGGCCAGACCTTTTTCTTCTTCTTCTTCTTGAAGCTTATTAATATCCATTTGCATTTCGGAATCCACATTCCACATTCCACATTTGAGAACTGGGCGCCCAAATGCATGCAGCGGGCCAAATATTTAATGATCCCGTTTGTTTATTGAATTGCAGTCAAAACTTTTGGCACGGACGGAAACCATGCCCAGCTCCTTCATGCCCCAGCTCCTCCTCCTTCCCCCCCACCCCACCCCCCTCTCGCTTATTGGCCGCAAGCTGGTACGCATGTGAGAAAGTGGGCGGGACCGTGGGGAGGTCGTTGTAGTCGTTGACTGTCACGTCTGTCAAAGGGCGAGGGCGACGCCCGAAAAGTGAAATAGCTTCTGTCAATATTCTGTCAATGGGCACATTTCTCCTAGGCCAAGTGCCACAACTGGGTAGTTGGTAAGGACGCATTGTTTTCCTTGTAAGAAGTGGTTGCACACACACTTACATTGGACTCTGTTGCTGGGCTTTCCCTTTTATATTTAATCGATTTAAGCGCTGCCCAAATCAATATATTTCGGCATTTTACCATTATTTCTAAATAATTAATCACACAGGACTTCAAACAAAGCACATTTGTTCCACACTCTACACTCGGAAAAAAATGTCTTTTAAATATACAAAAAAAAAAAATCTTTAAATTGGAAAGTTTTTTTTAAATATTGTCTATGATATATATTTTTTGTCAATTTAATGTGTTTTAAGCTTTTTTATTTTTCGTATACTCCGAAATATTTAGTTTAGTCTTCAGGGAACGATTCACAGCGTCGGCCCAGTCTGCTATGCAGTTTCAAGTAATATATTTAAATATAAAATTATAAAGTAAACAATAAATATTTTTAACAAAGGTATAGCAAGTATAAATAAAAAACTTTTATTATTGGAAAAACATTTTTTCTTTTAAATTCAGATAAAATTCATAGGTAAAATTTTCATTTATTTTTATTTAATTATATGAATTTTACAAAATATCTAAAATTATTCCATATGTGAAATATCAAAATATTAGATTTTATGAAAAGATCTACGTTTGAATAATTAATGATTGACTAATTATATGGTGAGTTGGAATTGCTGCCAAAAGTATATCAATTTTCTAAAGTTCTGTGCGATTTTTTCTGAGTGTGCTACGAATACTAATACTATACACATGAACGATGTAATATTCTGAATAATGTTCTGAAAAGTTCCTACAAAAAAATGGTGGTAGCCAATTATTAAACAAACCAACATTTCTGAACAATTCTCCAAATGGAAGCGGCTTAACAAAGTATATATAGACACTGATCTTTCTTCTGATGTTCAAATGTATGTAAGACTGTGTTCAGTGTATCTCCATGTCAAACCCTCTCAACTAGAGCAAACAAGTGTCTTTAGTTGCATTTCCATTCATAATTCAAACTCACCCACAGTTTATTTAATTAGGCTAAAATAAATATAGGACAAATGTCAATATTTTTATTCTAAGGTTTGCCACACAAACCCCATTTGATCCCATTTTTACCCCACTTGATGATCGAATTTCCCAATAGCCTCATCGGAGTTTCCCAGTATCTCCATTGAGGGCATATTTTGGACTGTGCGTTGGTCGGTCAGGACAAATGGGGTTACCTAGGCAATAAAAACAAAAATAATTTTGTGTTTCTTGCTCAAAAGTGAATATTTTAGGTATATAAATGATTGAGAACTCAACCATAAAAGATACCAGGAAAATTAAGGAAAATTGTTGTATGAAAATACTTTCAAATGTCTTTTCAGCGTTATTGTATTCATTTCATTTATACACAATGGAATTGGTGTTGGCATCAGCAGCAACCAATCTAGTAATCCAATCTGGCAAAACAATCTAGAATGTGTAATGGAAATAATAAATGTTAGTCATGCTGTCTGTCCGTCCGAGTAGGCGGAATATTCTTCGACACCCACTGGAGGCCTAGAAGTTTCAGATATTAGTTGGTATATTGTGTTCGACGTCCTTCGAAAATCGACAATTAAATTATACCTTTAATTTCACAATTTTATTAATTTAATTAATTCTTCTGTAGATTGTTAATAGTCGACTTTTAATAGGTATATTTATTTTGAAGTATACGTATATAACTTTTTTATGATTCCTTCTTTAATTTTCAACAGGTGCCAGAAAATAGTTAACGCCTAATATTTCGATACTATAGCCATTAAATCAGGAACACGTGAAAATGAGACTTTTTGCTGAATTCTACTTTTAGATATGAACAGCCAAAAATGTATTTAAATTTAGTACTTAATTGTCGAACTTCGAAAAAAAAGTGTTTTGAAGCTACTTTATCATACGAATGGTTTGGCCATAAACTATTTGTACTTCCTCTGTTCCATTTTCAAAATTTCATAAATTCATTTATTCAATAATTATACTCCGATTTGTATATTTAATTTAATCATGTTTATATTTATTTTAAAGCTCAATTTTCAAATTATATTACAATTTGTGTTCACATTTTATTGCTCACATTAAGTAAATTAATAACAAATAAATGTGTTGTGGAGTAATACTTTTAAACTATGGGAAATATATTGAAAATCCAGCTAAATACGTGTAAATAAACGAATATTTTAAGCTCTCAAGCTTTAAAGAATTGGAAAAAGGTTGCGTTCAACCGAACAGACGAACAAGAATAAATAATAGACCCGAAAAACCACTTATTGAATATGAAACTTTTAGTTGAACTTACATTAAATAATAAACATTTGCTAAAAGACAGAGTATGGCTGAGTAGGTGGTATCTTGTAGTCATGCACGCTCATATGGTTTTTATTGGTGGTTTTGTAGAACATAGAACTCCCAGATCTATAAGGCTAATTCTGTCATTGACTTCTCTTCCAATTTTCGGGCATTCAAAATAAGTTTAAATATTAAATTACCATTGGCAATAAAATATTTCAGTTGAATTGTGATCCGCCGTAAAAAGCGTCGTCACGTGCACCAGTTCCGGTCATATTCACATTTATTGTGGAACCAACGAGATAACCAAGCATTTCTTTTCGACATATTTCTGGTTTCAACATCAATATCAAATGTCCCAAAATTATGCTGGAAATACGGAATGATTAATAGAGAGACCTTAGCAATGTGAAATAATATTTACTATTGGCTTGGGGAAGATGCGCTTCATATCGAAGCGATGTAGGTGCTCATCGTGTGCGCTGCGAAGCATCTCGTATTCCGTGCCACTCAAGCAAGGCACACACAAGCTGCACTCTGCTCTGTTGCATGACTTGTTGCAATCGTTGATTGCACAATTATTGAGCCCCGTTGCCAAATTTTTATCAGCAGTTACAATTTCAGAGAGCCTGTAATGAAAATGTATAAATATTTGTAAATCTTACAATTGTTTTAATTTTGATTACATACTTGCTGCTACTAGTTCCAGGGTCTGTCGCAGGTCGAATGCCGACCAAGTTGAGGGCACTGTAAAGGACTTGTTCGTACAAAAGTGCGTTTGGCTTGAAATGGGCGGACGAAAGATTCGGGGACATGTTGGCCTCCATCAGGTGCACCTTGAGGTCCTCATCAATAAACAGATCGAACCGCAACAGATCGAAAAACTTGTGCGTTTTATACGCACGTAGAGTATTTATTATATCCTGTTCTTTCGATAGAATAGTTGTGCGTATAATGTGTTCGACTTGTGTCCATATTTTGGATGGATCCTTGTGCTGATCTCGGACATAGGCCTCAAAAGAGGTTCGCATGCCTCCCCCGTAGCTATTATAATATTTTCGTAGTGAGGGAACTTCCCAGCTGGGCAAATAATCGTCTCCAACAACATATTTATCCTGGTTCTCGGCATCGAAGGGATAGTACTTGACAGGACAATAGCGAAACAGGACATCTCCATTATAGATATAGACGCGCAGTGGATTCACAGATGTGATCACAACATAAACGCCAATGTCAAACTTAAATCCATCCACCAGAAATGGTCGCTGAATGAATTCCTGGACAAACGACTCATTCGACTGGAGATCAATGTCATTGGGAGCCTTCACTTTGATGTGCCTGTGTTCGTTGTGCTTCTCCACAAAAAGTGCATCCGGATGCGCTGCTGCATACTCCAGAAAGTCATCCCGCTGACTCGGGAGCCGGAAAGCGCGAGGCAGAAAAGGCAACCGCGTCGTGCACAAATCGACTTTATTGGTTAAATAACCACAGCCGGGCAAATGGTTAACCAACTGATGATCGCCGAGCTGTTTTAGGCTTGGATTGCGCATGAATGGATAATCATGGGCCCACAACAGATCCCAGTTACCATCCGCCATCTCAACTCTTTCATAGCCAAATCTTTGAAGCAGATCCAAAACATGCACCAAATGCTCCTCAGTTGGACTATTGCTATAAACTGAATAAGTTCGTCTGCGAATTGGCATCGTTTCTGTGTCTGTTGTGTTCTTCTTAATTACGATTTTACTGTAATATGGCAGTAGTTCAACAAGTACGGCTGTCAGCACAGTTGCCGTCAAGAAAAGCATAACTGCTTTTAATGGTATCGTGCCCAAAGCAAATGAAGACATTTTTGTTGACTTTTCTGACAACTGTGAAATGTGAAAGTTTTCTGTTATGCCACAATAATTTTAATTTCACTCTTCACTTACCTTATACTCAGCGTTTAATTTGTCGCGTTCTTCCTCATTTGAATTTGACTCCATTTTCCTATTGTTTTTCGCTAAAATTAAACCATTTATTTAAATCACAATTGCCACTAACTTTGTACTACACTAACAAGGCCAAGAGAAACTATTTTCATATTCACCATTCCCTATTAATCAGCTGTTTTCTTCTTCTTTAAGTTTGTGCATTCTGTGTTTTGGCGCTTATTTAAATTGTACTTTCTCACCACATCTGTTAGCAATCGGACTGCGCAGCTGCAGCATTTTTCTGCAAAATTGTCCGTTATTTTACACTTAGCATTAATTATTTGAATAAATTTTTGTAATTAATTTAAATTTGTTTTCCAGAATCGTTTAATCAAATAATGTAATGCTTTTTTTTTCTTGCGTACTTACACAGCTAAATTCAATATTTATATATATATATAGATATTTATTTAACAGAATATTTATAGAAATTGTAAAAATATAGAAAATATATGTATTTACTCACTATGACCAGGAACTTAAACTACATTAAACTTCATTTGCGCTTATAAGCTCTTACGCTTGAATGTGTTTCTTAAATTTGTAATGCAACACAGACACTTGGACATTTGTAAATAAAATGTATCAATTTATCTATTTTATCGCAGCTGTTATTTGCTGTCGCCGTTTTTTTACAGCGCTGTAAATACTCTGTTATTAACCAATAGTCGATAACATTGTATTTGACCCAGCAGAAAAATCGATTGATTTAACATTTTGGTATATTTGTGGTATTTTCGATATTTTTTTCAGATTTTCGGTTTGCTTAAATCATTAAGCAGGCAATATATAGAGGCGTCAAATCAACAAAGAAGTGCATCAGGTTTTTTCCGAGCGTGTTGAGCAGCGAACGCAGGTCATTATTCCACTTGACTTCGCTGCGACAACATTGCGGGTAAATTGAAAACCCTTCCTTTTGTGAGCATGCGTGCATAGGTGCGAATATGCACGCACCTTTTCTAGTTGTACCTAACGGACTATGAATGTGTGCGAAAACAGCAGCAACACTCGATCCTTGTCTTTTTGTGTGCGAGCTGGCACTCAATTTTCAATTTTGTAATTTTCGTGCCTGATGTGTAACCTTTCGTATAGTAGGGTGATTTAATTGTTCACCAATCACCATAGACCGCAAAACGTATGGTGCAAACTTAAAACAGGGTATTATTGTATCATCCCATAAAATTCTCTCTTTCTCGACGGCCTTACATATACGCACTCATACAAAGATAGATTTCAACGGGATCATGTCACAGTGCGCAGACGGCTGTTCGAGCAAACAATTTCGAATGTCGAGACAATGACACCCCTTTTAAGATTTCCACTAGACGATGTCGTAATTGTAGTAGATTTGAAATAGATTCGATTTGGGACTGTCGCATATTTAACTTCTTATTAACGCATATTATAAAACTTAGTGCGAAAGAATCTACTTTTATATTTGTTAAGCTAAAATTGCCATGTTTTGGGTCGGATTTCTATCGACATTGTCTAGTGCTTCAATCCGATACAAATCAGCTTTCCTGTACAACTAGCTCTTTCCTTTTCCAGATATATTGGAAGTGAAGTATTTGTTGACACCCTCAGAAGTGAAGGGAAGTATTTAAACTATTGTATTACATTAATTACAAACAGCAGCAAAAAACAAAAAAAGATTCAAAACATTTATTAAAAATTATTTATTTGCTAATTTGTTTGTATGATTCTAGGAAAAATGATAATAAGAAATTCAGAAACTCTGTAAATGGTTAAGTGTTTTATTTTTTTTTTGGATTCGGTCAGTATTCCCGCAAATTTAAATTAATTTAATATATAGTGCGAGCTCCCATGGTGCCAGTTATTAAATTTATTATTATGAGACAGAACGATGTATGAAAAAAAAAAATATTTTTTTCAAGCTTTAATTTAGAGTAAATAAACATAAAAAATGCCGAATTAAATTGTATTTAAATCGTATATCGGATAATTGTTGGCGAAGATAAGAAAGTGAAAGTTTTAACTTTCATTAAAACAGCGCTTACAAAGCGATATATACATACATATGCAGATGTATATAAATATATATACATATATATCTATGTGCAGATAATTGTTGTTTGCATGCTTGAATAGGGTCGGGACGTCTGTGTACAACATTTGACACTCCAAATAACAATTATTATTTTTGACTCAGATTGCATTGAGGATTTCAAAAGAATTGGTTTAGTAAATTGTTGTTTGTATGCACCTGAAATGTATGTATGTATTTATGTTTGTATTTGTATATGTATGTAGTTTTAGCCAAATTCAATACATAGGCTCAACACGCGATATATATTAAATCGGAGCATTTCTCATGCTTCGTGACCAAAAGCAGAGGCCTGCACCAGCCAATTTAATCAGAAATAAACAAAGTTAAGTCCTAATTCGATTCAATCAAAATGAATAGCAAAACATGCCCCCCCCCTCCCCCCGTCCCCTCCACCCCCGCACACTTCTCGCCAAGGGGGCGTCTGCTTCGCACTGCAAATATAGGTTGCCAGAAGCAAAGCAGACCCTTTAGACCCTTTAGACCCCCAAGCCATCTGAATTTTGCTTTCACTTCGCAACGATTGTGCTTATTTTTGTTTTCCGTTTTTTTGGCCGGGAATCTTTAAACGAATTGATGTACTCCATTCCCATTTATTTTGCATTTGGTGTTGCTACCAATTCAACGTATATTTTGTGTGACTGCTGAGCTTCCGACCATGTTTCCGCTCTAGGGCCATACATGCAGAAGATTTTGAATGATAAGAAAAAAGCCCTAAAGGCTTTGGACTACTTCGAGTTTCTGAACGAAGATCAGGTAAACAAAGCTAATAAAAAAGTTAACATTATTACGCCTCTAAGCCAAAAACTTATTATAGCTTTCGCATGCGTGTAAATTATGCTCCCTGAAGCAATTTCAACCTTTGGACACAATTTACAGCCAGGACAAAGGAACACTCACAAATGTGCATTTTGTTTTAAGCGGTGAATGTGTAATACTTCAACGCCTACATATTAGGGTAATTGTTACAATTAAGCTTAGCCGAATATGCTATTAATTATTGGATATATAATATAATATATTTATAGGAGGTTCGAAAAAATGGAAAAACGGTTCACGAACTAGTAGACACATTGGAAGATGAGTTTCTTAATACTAAAAGTGATTTGAGTACAAAGAAGAAAAAAGGCAATTCTTCCGGATCAGATGATGTGATCTGCAAAATCGAAAGTGAAACGGTGAGTTCTTCATTATCATTATTATTCGTCATAGCCAAAAATGTGAAATAATTCCAATGTCGAAATCATCTAAAAATAATTGAAATCAATTCAATTCAGCATTGTGGCTTCCATACTGGGTGATTCAAATCTCTTCAAATGGGTCAGCAGAGATAAGTCTGTGCAGGCAAGTGTATAAATCAAATGTATACTTTCCGAAACAACGTAGAAGATTCTTATGGTGACCATGTTGAAATAAAAAATGGTATTGGAAGATATTCTGAACCAAAGGTGAGCTAAATGGCAATTCTAACATCAATGCAACTGTGAGAATCCGTTTGCTGGAAAACTTAGCTCTCATATCACCCATCCAGTCTAGCGGATAACAATACAGTCCTTCTAGTCCCCCCACTCAAAGCGTCCCGAGTTGCCCGAGAGCCCGAGAGTTTCAGATGAAAGACACATTAATAAAAGTAACTCAATTTTTTTTTTAGCGGTTACATAATGGCCCAAGCCAAACAGCCGCAAGTAAATTGCATGATAAAAATCGAGTTCTATGATTTTTTTAGTCTTAACCAAAAAGCCTCCAGCTTTGTTGCGGTTCCCAAACACTATTTAATTGTCTCTCTAGTCACCTGAAATAGAATCCCTTGCAGCGACTTTAACATTTTAGGAGATAGGTGGAATTATTGTTTTAAATTTATTGATTTCCTTAAACCCTTTTCGACTTCAAGTTTCAAGTCTCTAGCTTTGAGGGTGTGGATTTATAAGGACTAACAAAAAGCATGACGAACATTGCATAACACCAATTTACCTTGTGAATGCTTCTTTAGGAAATGCCAGGAAAACACTTAATACTATCTGTCCACCTATCTGACCGACTTTTCTCGGTTAATGGATCTAAGTCTCAGAAATACCGTAAAAAATGAAAGCGCTTCTGGATAGACCCAACTTAGATATTAAGTCTGCACGCTGGGTGAGGGATTGGAGATACTCATTAAAAATTCACAAAATATGAACAATTTAATATATTTTCTCAGAAAAGGGATTTCTATAGGTGGGCGTGACGTTTCCTCAAATGGCTTAAAAAACATTTAATTGAAGGGCGATCTGAAAAATTAAATGAAATAAAACCAGTGAGTTTTAAAATGTTATTATTTAAAGAATCGTTGAATTGACTCTTTTTAAATCAGATTATAACTCAATTAATTCCATTTTTACTTTTTACTTTAATTAATTACTTTTTGCTTTTTTTCATATTTTATTGACCTTACCTCCCCAACCAATTATTATGCTGGTTATTATGTTTGTAGTTAAATAACTAAATTGTGAAATTACATTTTTTTATTCTCTTTAGACCTGTTCCTTTTCGCGTACTCTCTGATGATTATAATAGATTTAACCATCTAATCAATTCAGAGTCGACAATTTCCAGCATTTATAACTCAATTTTAAAAGTCTTATCTTGTGAATACCTTTTGTGGCTCGGCACCTCAACTAATTCATTAATAAAAAATTTTTACTTTACCTCGACACATGAAAAAAAGTAGAACAAATTTTACATTTAAATACAACAAGAATTCTAAAAGATTATTTTTATTTCTTATTTTTAACCTAAAAAATTACATTTTATTTTTGATTGAATTTATTTTTTATTTTTTGTATTTTTCTTTGTCGCCGCATATTAGTCGGCATTAAATAAATGAATAAAAACGGAATAATACTTAGGCCTAAAGAACGCCTCTTTACTGTTCAGCACCTGCCCTCAAAATGACTGAGCTTATTTTTGTTAAAGAAAATATATATACTATATGGGGATGGTGATGATGTATTATACAAGTGACAAGTTAAGTGCTCTAGTCGAGGGAGCTAGACTAACAGAAGATTATCACAAATCGTACACAAACTTTGAAAATAATACAATGCGTCCTGGATTGGTGCAATCCTAAATTTAAATTCAAGCTTAAATTATTATTACATCCTAGATTTGACATAGCATGTGTAAATAGATGAATCCGATCCAGCTCAGTACAATTTACTTATAATAATATATTGGAAGCTAAGTAAATCTAAAATATTTCATTTTTTTCAAGGTAGATCACGTTCGTCCACAAATCGGTTAACTTAAAGATCTTGAAAATTTTCAATCTCACACATTTCTAACAAAACTTATAAAATATTTATTTAAATTTTTTTATTATAGTCGGACAACTACGAAAGCCATTTTATAGATGTTGGATCCATAACATTTGGCGGCATTTTTGGATTAGGCGAACACATTCAACATCGTGTGATAATGGCACGCAACACGGTGCAGTGTTTGTTGCTTCCCAGATTCTTCTTAATGGACAAGGAACAAAATCCTGGAAATATATGGCAACGGCGATCAGTCTATTTGGACGTTATTATTCCATCGAGAGAAGCTTTGTTCGATGACTTTCTGAGGAATCTCAAGTGGAAAAAATTTAAGAACGATTTTGTAAAGAATAATTTGATATCTCATTCAACGGGTACTGCTAGACCTGAAGATATACCTATCTTATGTCGCATTGAAGAAAATATATAAAATTAAAATATGTATTTAAAATTTAATACTACACCCATGAGTATCTCGTGTTTTTACTCAGATCAGAAAAATTTCACAATTACTTTAAGCAATTCCATTATTTAGCTCCTTTTTCCTTAAGCTGATTTGTGGCACAGTTGAGAAATACTTCTTTGAAGATAATATGCTTATATGAAGAAAAATACAAATGCCGATCTCTGAAGGTGTCAGCAGCTATCTACCTTCTAACTTTAAAATATTTTGAGATATATGGATCGATCGATATTCCATCCCTAGTTGGCACAGAACCTCCTATTTCAAGTTTTTTGTTCCCAGTTTCAATGGCATGAAGGATATATTAGACCTTACTTTTAATGTTTGTGATGTTATGGTTCTGTGGTCACCTTTCCTGGATTTTTTGTTCATAAATTTGTCTGGAAAACTTGATTCAAATTATATCACCAGTCCCGTATTCACAATTGCACATTTTACTCAATTAAACGTAATCCATTCATACACTTTTCAGTAACAAGAAATAACATTCGATTGTACAAATTTGGGTCCATAGCATGTCTACAAAATATTAACATGGGATTGATCGATTAATCAACATTAAATGCAGTCGAGAAGGCGTCACACAAAAATATCAGTTTGTGTTTTGCAAAGAAACACATGTCATGGTCAAGGGGTGGCCAAATGTAATCTCTTTTCATATTAATTATAAACAATAAAATTGAAAGTAATAATAAATAATATTTCTTTAAAAAAATAGTTTTTCCAGCATGAAAATTTGGAGATGCGTTGTATTTAGTCATCATAGCAGAAAAATTTCAGGCCGTATTAACTACGAATAATTGTGCAACAATTTTGGACAAAGATTTTGGGGCATCAGCCAGACACAAGTGCAATTAAAAATATAAAATAAAATAAAAATAATGAAAGTAAGTACACACAGAACATCATATTAATTGCAACAATTAAAAATAATTAATTTAATTATTGTCCTATTCTAGAGTTTTTATTTTTTATAAGTGGATACAGATTTGACACATTAAACTTTTATTTCAGTCATTTTCATTTTAAGATTTCACATATACAATCCATTTAGGATGTTTATAAATTTTTATAATTTAATTTTCGCGAGTTTTCTCATTTTTTATGAAAATTAGAAAATATTCCTTCTTAAAAGAAGTGTTTTCATTTCTACATTTCACAAAATAATTTACTTTTAATTAAAAATAATTCGAAATATCTTATTACAATTTTTTCGTGTATTTAATAATCAATTCTAAATATCGCAATTTTTCTTTCAGCGCGATTTTAATTTTTGGGATATTTTTCAAATATCACATTAATTTTTATTGTGTAGCATTGCCATTTATAATTCAACATGATATATAGTTCAATAAAAAATGATTTATTTAATTATTTTTGAGAGATATACATTTAATTCTCCATTTCTTAACACTATTTCACTTTGGGCAGCTAATTTGCATCACTGATACAGCTTCAGCATCAAACAGAATTGACTCTGAAATTATATAAAGGGAATATAAAAATGACACTAATTTTGTTGAGTATCAAGAATCTTACCAAGGCATGCGAATTATTTCTTCTGCCTTCAAAATATGTAAATGCTAAGATATTTATATTTCTTTTTAGTGAAATAAGGCGCTTTGTAATTTGCATTTGGTGCCCATAAAAAAAGATTTATATGACATGAATTAAATAATACTTTTGTGTTCTCTCTTCAAAGTGAGTCAGCAAAGTGAGTCCAGTTATTCAATTGTTGTGGTTCAATTGTCCAGGTTATCATGGAAACGACGAATGAAGCACTCTTAAGGTATCCATGCACAAAATGAGATTTTCTTCGTCAGTATTGATTCAACATTTGCAGTGAATGTTTGTAGAAATTGTAAAGAATTAAAATGACGGCAATCAGCTTACCAAGAGTACCAGAAGGTCTTCGCGACTTGATGAAAGCCTATACAAAGGAAGTTTTACGCGAAAAACCAAAAGACCTTCTCGGATTTTCATCAAATTATTTTGAAAATATTGGGGAGATGAGAACACGTCATAAACCGGTTCAATACGAGCCTCCGCAAACTTATGAAATCATTATGAAAAACCGCATTCGACAACAAGTGCCATTGTCAATGGTTCATTACATTATACCTGAAAATCTCACCGATGTCGTTAAGAACTTCATCAAAGCCGTCCTTAAGGAAAATCCCGAAAATCTACTCGTCTTTGCCAGACAATATTTTCAAAAACTTCGCCTAAGCCAAGCTAAGATGGACTATACGAAATATGCTGCCTATGAAGAATACACAAAGGAAAATGGAAAATGGTCTCAAGAGTCCAAGGTGAAGTGTACATGTGGACGTGTTCTAGAAGGAAAAAAGGGTCAACAATCCGTCAAATCCTTGGATATCGATAAACATAATTACACTGTGAGGGCAGTATGCATTATACAAAAACATTTCCGCAACTATCTAAAACGTAAGGCGGAAAGTGCTGCCAAAATCAATTCACAATCGAAAGATATTTATAAAACTGCAGATTACTTAAATGCAATTTCTCTGATTCAGAGACAGTTTCGACGATATTTGTCGAAAAAACGAGCTAAAAATAGTATGGAACCTACGAAGACATCTGTAGAAAGGTACAATTCTGTTCAATATATAAGAGCCATATATATTATACAGCGACAATGTCGACTATATTTGACCAGGAAAAGTTTGCAACGACCCCCAATTAAGAGTGGGTCTCTGACTTTGGAGACCAGCGTTACTATTACGACAGCAGCATTAATTATTCAAAGAGCATTTCGACGAATGGTTAAGGTGGCCAAAGACAAAAGACATACAAATGCCGAACTTGAGCAAAGCGATGACATAAATGACAATGCCTCCGAGGCTGGCTCCTATACGTCCGCCTCCACGGCTCTGCTTTCGACGGAGTCGGCAGGTGAGCACAATGAGTTGGGAGGCATCAATTACGAGGAAGGAGTCCATCAGCAGACCATAAACGAAGATGAGGAAGTGGAGAACGACTATAAAAACAATCAAAAGCAGCACGTAACTCAAGCTATAAAGTCTAGTGAAAAATCAATAAAATCCAATGGAAATGGTAATTACTAATAACACTATGCAATAACAATATGTATTCCGAACATCTGACAGCCAATCTGAATCCCCATTTTCTTAGAAATATATTTCTAAAAAGTATAAATGCAAACTCCTATTTTTAGAGAACATTTAAAAAACTTTCTTAAATACTTCTGTTTAATTATAATTTAAGGTACGAAAAAGACTAATTTGAGAATTTTCTATACGCATTTAAAAAACTTTCTGTATTTTTTAAATTTAGAATTATTTACCCTGGAATTAAGTACAGAAAAAAATCTGACTGAACCATTAGAAATAATTTTAGTTATTTGAGGTGTCAAAAGTATGATAAGATTGTATATTTAAAGTCGATTTTTTCTGTGTATACCTTTCCCAATGTACCAAAGCTAGAAATGATAGTATATTAAAAAAAATAATCTTTTTTAAGAACTCTGCCATGAGATTTTTAGACTTATGTCATTTACATGTTTCAATGGGATTTTCTTGTTTTCAGCAATACTTGGTTCAAAAATTGCACCAATTCTGCTTAAATGAAATATGAAATTAAAATTTTAATCCTATTTGATATTTTCCTGATATCCTTATGCGAACCAGCAAAAACTACAAAATAAAAATAAATTTTAAATATTATGCGAGTTGACGAAATTTTAGAGACTTAGAGTTACTGTCATATATTTAGTAAAAATATAATACATGGAGTTTTGCAAATGTAGGTTACAAATATAAGGATTCATCTGTAATCTAATTTCTCAATTTGGAGTCTCCAAAGCTCCAAAATTTATTAATAGAAAACATTTAAAAAACATTTTTAATCATACACAAATATTTAGCTATATTTATTTCTAAAAAACAGAAACATTTTCTAGTTTTCAGGTATATACATATAAATATAGGTAAATGACTTAAGAAAAAAATATTTTGTACAAGTCGAAACTAATTTTATTGCTAATTTGAAGCTTTTTTTGCGTTTATTATGAGATATAATCAAATATTTGTTCACTTCAAGATATAATGGACCCAAATTCGATGGAAATCAAAAGTCTTCAGACGGTTTTAAAAAGTGCGAATAACCAAGCAAAGCAGCATCAATTCAAAGCAAAGTCGGATGATTCAAGTAAGCAATGGAATTCACTTAAATTCGATTTAGTTATTTTTTTAAACATTATTGAATGTAGGAATTCTCTTGTGCATAATTGAATAAATATATAATATAACTAGACTTATATGTATACGTACATATGTATATAAAAACTACAAGCGTTAAAAACCTTGTCCGTAATCAGGGGATAAAATATAAAAGCCTCCATTAACCTCGAAGTGTAATTCGATAAAATATACACAGACTAATAATTATTCGTACACTCAAAACTTTCTAGTGTTTTGTATATGTATAAAATATGCCAAAAGTAACAGCTAGAAAGTAAAAACATTAATTATAACCAACAAAATTTAGTGACTTGGACTTGGAATTGTTTGCATTGGTCAAAAAGTATTCTTGGACCAAATAACAAGAATGTCTTCAGCTCATGTACCAGTGTTGGGGCATTTGCCCAAATATAAATATATATATATAATGTCAGGCTCTATGTGAAGAAAGCACTTCTAAGACAAGAGTGTACGAATAAATATTGGTTTGACTGTATATATTTCCAAAATTTTTTGAAGGTATTAATCTTTCTTTTCTTACACAAAGTAATAAATGTTGAATCAATTTCAATAAATTTCGGAATTTTTTAAAACCCATAGAAATCTTAAAAATAAATACATATTTAATTATATATAATTCAGATAAATTAGTTTGCAGTTCTGATCAGAAATATAAACAATTTTCTAAACTTTTAATATAAAAAATGCTAACCCATTTTAGATTTAATGTTCCAATACCACCTCTATTAATGTTATCAAAACTTTAGTCTTAATTCTCAATTCCGCTTATAATTCCATTCTATGCATTAATTTTTTACCTATGATCATAACATAATTTTTATTTCTACAGATTCCTCAATAATCTCGACAAACCTGGAAAACGCAGAATTATATAGTTTTGGGAAAACAACAAAAATGCATAGTGAACTTCCAACCGATGGCGATTATGAGATAAGTCTTTCGCCGGAACATAATATTGAACCCGTAAATACCAACAGTGTAATGGAAAATACACAAGAGAATGTAGAACAGACTTTGAAAGAAAATATATTAGAGACCCAGAAAGCCTTGAAAGATGCTGAGGAACGAGTTACGCAAGAATATGATTCTTTAATTATGTCAGAGGAACAAACTGTAACCAACGAACAAGATTTAACTGGAGTTGCAACCGAGAAAATCTTAAAACCTGATGATGATGTTATTAATTTGAAACACGATTCAAGAGAGATGGCAAAAGAAGATCAGCAGACCATTGTCTCATCTACAAACCAACCTGAAAAAATTAAAACTTCAACTCCAGATACACTGCAAGAAAAACAAATTAATAGTGCAGAGTCAGAAATAAAATCTCAAGATGATCTTCCAATCGAAGACGAACTTGAGATAAGCCTTAGAGCTCAAAATGATTCCAGTACAGATTCAGTACTTACGAAAAGATCAATCAAAAATGAACAGGATTTATCTGATAATGCTGAAGATCTATTAATTGATATTTCAAACGAAGAAAATATGGCTGGAGAAAAGACGCAGAAAACCGCAAAATCGGAGGACGAGGAAGTTATAATAGTGCCTGATTCTATTAATTTGTCAAAGGGTCAAACAAACGAACCAGATTTAATTGAAGAAGTCACCGAAAAAATCCTTAAATCTGATTCTTTTGATATGTCAAAAGGAGAAGATCAGCAGAAGTTGTCATCAAATTCATCTGAAATAATTCCAATTTTAACTCAAGATACAAGTAATCAAACTATTGGTTCTGGAACAGAAGTTGAAATGCAAAGTTTACTTCAAGCTGAAGACGAACTTGACATAAGCCTTCCATCGCCAGATGATTCCATTATTACCATAAGGGAAAATAAAATTGAAAGCGATACAACTGAGAATGCTGAGGATGTGTTGAGCGAAAATATAAATATCGATCAAAATATGACCGAAGATTCAGCTGAAGTCGACGCTCAGAAAAACTCAAAACCTGATGCAAATGAAGTTGCATTAGTTCCTGATTCTGCAGATATTCCAGAGGAAGGCATTTTGACTAAAGTACAAGATTCAGTTGAATTAGTCACCGGCAAGATATTAAGCCACGATTCAATGGAAGTGTTAAAAGAAGATCAGCAAACCATTGTCCCATCTTCCCATCCTTCTGAAATAATTCCCATTTTAGCTCAGGCTACACTGCAAGAAAAACAAAGTTGCATTATTGAGACCAACAAAAAAACTCAAGCTGAGGAAAAACTTGAGAGAAGTTTTTCATCGAAAAATAATGCAAGCAAAAATGCGCAAGATACACCTGAGGATGCTGAAGATACACTGAGCGAAAATAAGAATATCGATAAAAATATTACCAACGAAGAAGATGTAGCTGGCGACGAGACCCAGAATTTCTCAAAACCGAAAGACGGTGAAGCTACTTTAATGAGTGATACCTTAATTATGCCAGAGGAGCAGACTTTAAGTAACGAACAAGATTTAATTGAAAAAGTGACAGATAAAATCTTAAAAACCGATGAAAATGTAATTAATTTAAAAAACGATTCCATAGATACATCAAAAGAAGACGATGAGCAAAATATTGCTACATCTACAAGTCCAACTGAAATAATCCCAACCTTAACTCAAGATACACTTCGAGATAAACTAAGCAACGTTGTGGGTACACAAATAATACCTCAAAGCATAATCCCAGATGAAACCGAACTTGAGATTAGCCTTCCATCGCAAGATGATTCCGAAAAAGTTATTACCAAAAGGGCAATCAAAAATGTGGATGCCTCATTTGAGAATGTTAAAGATATATTGAGCAAAAGTATAAAAATCGATAAAAATATAATATACGAAAGGGGCTTATCGGATTTAGAAACCCAAAAGGAAACATCGCCTGATAATGGCGGCGTTATATTGATGCAAGATTCCCTAAATATCGTAGGGGAAAAAACTCTAACTAACGAACAAGATTTAATTGAAATAGTGGCCGAGAAAATCTTAAGAAGTGATGATAATGTAATTAAAGTTAAAAACGATTCTATAGATACATCAAAAGAAGACGATGAACAGAATATTGCTACATCTACAAGACCAACTGAAACAATTTCAACCTTAACTCAAGATACACTTCAAGATAAAAATAAAGAAATAAAAAATCATAGTATAATCCCAGATGAAAGCGAACTTGAGATTGGCCTTTCATCGCAAGATGATTCCGATAATGTTATTACCAAAAGATCAGTCACAAATGTGGATGCCTCATTTGAGAATGTTAAAGATATATTGAGCAAAAGCATTAATGTCGATAAAAATATAAGAAACGAAAGAGAATTATCTGATTTAGAAACCCAAAAAGGAACTAAGCCTGATGACGATGGAATTACATTGATGCAAGATCCCCTAAACATTGAAGGGGAAAAAACTTTAGCTGACGAGCAAGATTTAATTGGATTAGTTATAGAGAAAATCGTGGAAACTGCTGATGATATTATTAATCCAAAACAGGGCTTGATACAAAAAGAAGAACAGACGAACATTGGGGCAACTTCAAATTTATCTGAAATAGAAGATAATAATGCTAAAAATAAGGAAATGGAAGATAAATCAAAACTGAGCGTAGAACAAGATGTTGACAACAATAATTTAAGCGGTCAAGTTGAGAACAACTCCGAAGATGTTGAGACGGACTTAACATCCACAAATCCAACTTCTGCTCAAAGTAGTAATCTGAGGGAGTCGGAGAATCCGTTCGCAACTGCTGGCACGGAAATACTCACAGCTGCAGAACCATCCGAAGAATCAAAGGAAACTAAAATTGAATTAAATACTGAACATAAAAATATTTTAGTGTCACCTTTAGGAGTTGCGGATGGTTCTGAAGATCATCCTAAGGAAATAAAAATTGACGACAGAACATCAAATGAAATAGACAAAAATAAGACCATAGAAAAGGAGAAAAATAAGAGCATTGAAAAGGAAAATAAAGAATTAAAAGAGAAGGATAGCAGTATTACAAGAAGTTCAAGTTTAAATTCTGAGGTCAACCCTGATAATACGAAATTAATGGATATTAAAGAACCAAATGAAGATGAGTCATCAAAACTGGAGAAGATTGAACAAAACTTAAGCAGTAGCTCAAAAGAGCAACCCAGTGAACCGACAGATGAAGATGATAATGTAGAAGTACAAAAGGCTATATCAACATCAACTGAAGCAGCTATAAGAGAAAATCCTTCGATTGGGAGTGCTTTGGAAACTACGGAGAGCGTTAATTTCGAAAGTCCTATAAGCAAATCCACCAATAAGGGAAATGAACAAATATCTGCATCAGATGTCGATAAACAGCCAGAGGATAATGACACGGATAAAACCCAAAAACAAAATCAGGAATCTATTGACTTGAAAGGTAATTTATATATATATATAAATATAGTTCGGTTTAATTAAATTCGTTAATGTAACGACATGTATAAACCGATATAAACAGGAGACTTATAATTTGGCAAATATATAACTGAAAAATATTTATATATTTTTTTATTTAATAGATGGCCCATCGAAAACCCCCATTAAGACAGAAACCACAGAAGTTGAAATTATGGATAAAATAAGTAATTCCATCATCAAAATGATTAAATATATAATTAAAACACAATCATTTATAAATAGCAACAAATAAATCGAGCGAGGAGGTCAAGCCGGAATCGTTAAGTCCCGAAGTAAATGCTGGTAAGATTTCAGAGTAATATCGTATTCTAAAATATGTCCTTCACATTAGCAGAACAGATCGTCAACAGTTTTGAGTAAACCCCCAATTGGCAAACAAATCATTCCAAGTTCCACAAATAAATCAAAAAAAGTGCCGGTCGCCAAGGACAAACAAGTATCAAATAATTCATCGGGCCGATTAATTAACGTGCCAATTGCTGAACTGCAGCTTAAATCATTTAGTGACCCTTCCGATACGGGCTTGTGGTATGAGGTCCACATGGAATCAGAAACCAATGATGCAGACACAAAAAGTAATATCAAGTCTAAACAAGATAACGAGGGTCTAATAGAACCCATGATAACTGCCGAAAGTGCAGCTGGCGACATACTTGATAAGAAAGTTGAATCAAATGATAAAGTGATGCAAAAACCATCAGTATCATTTTTCATTCCACTAGATGAAAAAAAAGCTGCTAAGCAGCCAACAAAAAAGAATAAAACAATTGCCCAAAATGATGGCCAAGAAGAAGCTCCTCAAGATTCAATAGCAGGACAAGGCGAATTAGAGGAAGTTCCAACTGATTTCAACTATCCAGAATTTGGAGCACAAAAATTACAAACCATACATGAGCTAAATGAGAACGAAATCGCAAATGAACTCAGAATTATTGTGCAAAAATCTGACCATATTGTTCCCGAAATCCAAATAGAAGTAGAAACCGAAAATACCAAAAACGATAATCTGGAAACTAAAATTGCTGATGCGGAAATTGAATCTGCCGTTCAGAATTTAAATGAAAGCTCTGCACCCAATCCGTTGACAAGCAATGTTGAAGATGGGATTAAGAAAGGCAATATAAACTTGGATGATAATCAATTAAAACATCTGAGAAGTGCAACAATTATACAGAGGGCCTATAAAAACTATTTAGCTCGTCGAAGGCCAGACGAGTCAGAACTTGAGGAGAGTAAGGAAGGCCAAAATGTGGCACCCAATTCGAAGACTCCTTTAAGTGAAAACCTTGCAGCCACCAAGATTCAGAAAGCATTTCGACTATTCTTGGCAAGAAATGCACCAAAGGCATCTGAATGGTTTGTTGGCACACAACCCATAATCCTAGAATCGAGCGAGGAGAAAGCAGTTGAGGCACCAATAGAATCGTCCACGGCAAGTGCTCAGGACACTGGCACATTTGAAACAAATTTGGGAACTGATATTGGCAATCTTGAAAATGACATATATCCAAGCAAAGTATTTGAAAACGATAATGGCGCTTCTAATAATTCAGCAGGTTCCACAAGCGATGTAGAAATCGATTTAGATAAGGCTTTGTCGCATACAGAATCGGATTCGTTCCCAAAAGGTAAAATCTACATATATAAATAGAATTCTTTTAAAATTGCATTATTATTATTATGTTTTCTGAAAGAAATTCTAATGGAATTCCTGAGCAGAGAGATCGATTTCTCTTCTGGACTAGAGCCACGTAGGGTTGAAGAAGTACCTTGCGTAAACAAATCCGACGGTAAAATTATTAAATAAATAAACAAAATTGTTTTAAAATTGTAATATTTTATCTGTTAGCAGATGCATCAACTCGAGAAATAATGAACGAATTTCTGAACAGAGAGATCGATTTCTCTTCTGGAATTGATGAGCTTCCATGTATAAAGAAATCCATTTCACACACTACACTCGATCAGGAGGATAATGCAGACAATGAAACTGGAAAAAGAAAAGAAAGCAATCAGGAACAATCTGAAATTGATACTGATTTAAATTTACTGGAGAATGGAGCATTAAAATTATCAGGAGCAGATGAGATCGTGTCAGCACAAATAGAGAAAGAAGGCAAAGAAGATAAAGAAGACTCTCTTATTAGCAAGCAAATGTCAGATGAAACCGTAGTTCGACCCATGAGCTCTTTGCAAGAACAAACCTCTTTGGATATTCCGGATGGTGATGTAATCGTATACAATCGCTTACAACATGAGGAAAGCCGTGAGAGTTCAGCCCAAAGTGAGTCCGTAATATTTGGAAACTCCGATGAAGATCGAATTGTATCCAATGAGGCAGAAATTGCTCGAACACAATTATCACGGCATTACACAATCGCCGGCGATGATCCGAAAAGTATTTTCCGATCAGTGACAATCGTTGATGCGGTTCAATTCATCGAAAATGAAGATGTTGATATTGGCACTGAGATAAATAGCGGCAACAGTTTCTGCTTGGACGATGAGACATCGGAGAATATTCGGAAGAAGATAATGGCGTACTCGCTGTCGGAGGCTGACTCCGATTATTATGATCCCAGCAAAATCGCCGCTGACGATTTTCACATAGACACCGCAATGACAGATGCCATGGACACATCCACAGAAACCGAATCCACCATTGTCTCAGCAGCTGCCAAGATCCAGGCAGGAGCACGAGGATTCCTAACCAGGCGAAGATTGCGTCGTGCCAGTGCTGGCACAAAGTCATCGACCCAAGACACAAAGGCCTCATTTGGAAACGATGCCATCAGCGAATCACTGGAGCGATTTATCGAGGAGGAAGCCGCCAAGAAGATCCAAGTTGCTTATCGTCTGCACAGTAAAAAGCAGAAGAAGCAGAAGCAGGCCAATGTCATCAAAAGTGCCAGTTTGGAGAGCAGTTTGGCTGCCAAGCGACAAACGCTGCAACGTGGAGATGCCCTGCAAAAGGATTCAAATTCCACACCGGAGGATGAAAATACCGAAAGCAAAATTGTGGATACAATTGCAGTACAGCAAAATGGTAAGCTGCATACGAAATATTATTATTATTACTAAAATTAATTTTATAATTATTATTTTTTCTTAATTTAATTATAATAATTTTTATATTTTTTGTCTGGTAGATTTATTTTTTTTTGTTTTCCGCTATTCATGCAACAAATGTTTGACGATTTTGCATTAAAATAACCCAGAAATGTTATAAACATTTGTTATTTTTTTTATTAAAATTAAATATTACATTTTCTTTTTGATTAATATTTAATTAATTGTTAATTTCTTGCATTTTTCTGATGGAAATTAGTCGATTAAATGAAATAAACCACTTATTGTTTTTAATTTATTTATTTTTATTATTTTTAATATTCTTATATTATTATTATTATAATTATTTATTTATTTTCTCTTCAACAATGGTTAGATAATTTTACTTAAAAACACACCCAGAATTCTTTAAAATATTTGTAAGTTTTTAATTTATATCTAAATATTAAATTGTTTTTTTTAATTCAATTTAATTTATTTTTTACTTTTTGCATTTTGTGTCGACTGGCATTAGCCGATATTAAATATTAAATAATAAATAAAATAATGTTTTTATTGTCATTAATGTAATTATTATTATTATTTATAATTTATTATACATTTCTGTAGATACCCTAATTTAAAACATTTACTCTTACCATTTTAGAGAGACGTTTACAAAAGAAATCGAATATGAGCTTGAAATGGCCTCCCATGAGACAAAACTCTATGCCGGTCCAAATTGAGTGTGAGGTTCTTAGAGTTATTCCCAAACACAGAAGGAGACGCATCAAAAGCGCCGAAATGGGAAAGAACAAATTACCGAAATAAATTCTTAACAAATATAATTATGACTGAAACGACAAAAAATCAGTCTGCTTTTTAAAAACATATTCCATAACTTGCAAGTATATTTATAGGTCTGGACGCGAACGTTTAATAAAGCAACGGTCCGGTTAAAATAACCAATAGTTATCACATTTTTAAAAATTATAATAAAATTTATATAAAATATACTTTGTTACTGTTTTTTTAAACGTATCCGAATTAAGTTGTGACTTCTCACACATTTAGACTGGAAGCACTAAGCATCAAATCGACGAAAAAGGTTGAAGGCAACGCGTCGAAAATTTTGCAGGGGTCGCGCATTTCGAGCAGCGAACACATGTCATTATTTCACTTGACTTCGCCGCGACAACGTCGCGGGTAATTGAAAGCCCCTGCCTTAAATGAGCATGCAAGCATGGGTGCGAAACACACATTTTCTAGTAGGCCCCAATCGGTTATGAATGTGTGCGAAAAAAGCAGCTATATTTCAACCGGATCGCGCATACCCTTGAATTTTAAGACTCTATCCTTGTCTTTTTGTGTGCGAGCTGGCACTCGATTTTCAATGTTTAGTTGTTGGGCCTGATGTGTAACATTTCGTTAAATGGGGTGGTTTAACTGGTTACAAATTTTGTAACCACTGCCCGCAAAATGCATGCTGCAAATCTAAAACAGGGTATCAAGGTCTCGACACACTACATTCTGTCTTTCTCGATGGGCACGCATATACGCACACATACAAAGATAGGTTTCAACGGCATCATGTCAAAGTGGGAGAATGTTATATTGTCATCTGATTGGTCTTCAAACTTGTTATGGAAACTCCGCATTGGATTTTATATCCGAACGGGTTTCACAAGGCTTAGAAAATTCACGTAATATCATCACAAACTTAAAATGTCGTCTCCTAAATGGCTAATTTAATAGCCACCATAGACATAAGATTTTGATTATTGCACGAAAACGTATGTCCCTAAAGCATCTTCTGGCTATAAGTATTCTAAACCATTTCAAGTTCTTGACATTTTAATTTCTCACAAATCAAAAATCTTTTATTTCCAACCTTAATTTATTTGATAAAAATACGGACATAATTGAAATAGTACTAGAGATACATTTGTGGAACATATGTTGGTTCATGAAAAATAAATACCGGAAAAAATAGTTTTTTATCGTTCTGAATTTTAGAAACAATTATTTCTATAAATGCGGGTTGTCATTTTACTTTACTATTAGAAATGTTTTTAATAATAGAAAAAGAATAATGGAAAATATTTCAAAATTTTTTTTTTTTGTCAATTAAATTTCAACTTTTACAAATTTTGTATCTAATATTTTGCAGATAATTAAAAAAAAAATGTATTTTGTGAAGATTTACTAAAATGTAGCTCGGCTTTTTTTTAGAATGTACACAATATTTGTACATATGTTTGGAATATGTCTCCTATCCAAAATTTCAAACTGTACTTTTATGACCCTGAATATTTTTCTTTTATGCACATAAAAATGTCATCTTTTCGCACTGGATATGTTCAACGATCGAAACAAAATATTTTACCAGCTGGGCACGAATACACAAACATTACACATTAATGCAAAAGATAAATATAAATACCACACTCGACTTCAATGAACATATGTATGCACTTTAAAATGTAAATATAAATACAATTTCTTGGTTTTTTGATTTTTCCTGCTTTAATGGTAATAAGTTGTATAATTATATAATATATGCATTTATATATGAAAACTTGAATGTACGCAAACAGTTGCGAAAAAATAAAAGCACCATCTAAATGAAATGCTTTCAACGGTGTCTTTTTTAAATTTTAGAAATGAAAGAAGACTCTCAAAACAAAGCAGTGAAAAGGAAAAAACCATTAGAAATCAATAAACGATTTATATAAAGAATGCATAAGTGGTGCTAGTATTTTTTCGCCACTTTTTAAATACATACATATTTATAAAGAATGAATAATAATATAAATATTTGAAAACAATTCTACTGGAATTGTTATAAAATCAACAAAACTGTTGGTTTGTTTTGCGCACTCGATAAAAAAAAATCCCGTAATGGTGCTATAATTTTGAACGCAACTGTATGTCAAGTATTAAATGTTTCTATATACATTCAATACAATTTTCTGAATTTGGTGAAGATACACGTTTTAAGTACTAAGATTTACTTAACACATAGCATGTTAATATTTATTTTGTTTAAGTGGCGATTACTATTTTTACTTTAATCTATTTACAGGATGTACACACAACTAGGCTATATTAGAGTCATTTACATTAGTAGTAGTTGTCTAAGAGTATTTTTTTAATATGACGGCTGTTTCAATTTCTCCACATCCTTGCGTGCCTTGAAGCCGCGAAAACTTGATTGTATTTTGACTGCAGCATTTGTCGCAATTTTTTGCTGCTTGCGCACGAGAAACCCGCGAAAGCCTGCTTGAATTTTTGTCGCCGAGCGATCTTCGACTGACGTAGCTGCGTCTTCTGCTGCTGCGCTGATGACGCTCGTTTTCGTCTGTTTGCCGTCAGCTATTTTAGCTGCTGCCTGTTTCGTTTTGCCCTCCATAAAATCGCTGCGCTGCTGCTGCTGCTGCTGACGTCGTACGGTACTCTTGCGTGTGTTGTTCTGAGCACCGTTCGCTTTCGTCAAACGGTAAATCTGCTTGCGCACACGATAGCCACGAAAACCAGCTTGTATTTTAGTGGCTGCTGCACTTTCTTCGACTTGCAAAAACGACTGTGATTCGGGTGAGCTCGGGTAAATGTACATGATCGTAAGCAGCGCTCAACTGTTTTTTTTTTTGCTTCTCAAATATAACGGGAGTTACATCTACAATCACGAATGATTGCCTTGCAAGCAATGTGAACTGGCTCCTTCGAGAGCTATAATTGTACTGACGTATATATAACGGAATTGGCTGCTGTGCACCAAGAATTTTCATTTTATTTTCCATTCACAAAACAAAAGGCCCCTCCACCCCCCTCCCACACATTTTCTATGCTCCCGCACACGTAGACTGAATCACCCCCTCTCTACACGTCTTTCACTGTGTGAGTGTGTGTACTAAATGTATACAAATGTGTATACGCACATGTTGTGTGTGTATGTGTCGAACATGGTTTTGTGTGTGTATTTTAATTGTATTTGTGAATTTACGTATCCAATGTATGTTTGTGTGTACGGATGTATGTATGTGTAACTAGATTTGTGTGGCTCTGCCTCTTTTGAAAATTAAAAAAAAAAACCGCGGATGCTGATGACGTTAATAAATATACTCTGTAAATCTGTATATCAAAATATAATATATATTTTTTTGGTGCAATGCTCGTTCTTTTGAATATTTTCTCTTAATGTAATTTTTGAATTTTTGAAAAACATTTTTCTAACTTTCGCATAGACACTATTTTTAAAATTAAGGTAGATAACTATTTGATGTAAATATTTCATATTTTTTTCAAATTTATATATTAAATTTTATTCCTAATCTAACTTAACTTATTTTGATGTAAATATTTGTTTTTTTTTTTTATTTATATTTAAACAATACATTTTTTTTCTTTTAATTTCGTTTAATTTATTATCTACTGTATCAACTGATTTCGGTTGACATTTAAAGTTAAGGAAGATTTTTATTATTATCAAATCTTTCCTAAAAGCAAAACATTAAATTATCTGATGGAACAGTCTTTGCTTTTGGTATAAGCAGACATTTGTTTGTCATTTTCATGATCTAAATTTAAATGTACATAAAAACACAGACGGTATTAGGAATCAATTCCCCACATGTATGTAATTATGAATGATTTTGTACAAATATAGTCGAACTGTCCACTGAGTATCTGCAAGTCTCAAGTTTTCTCCAACTTTTGTTCCCTCTTTTGCTCAAGCCTGTGGGAAATTATATTAAGAGAAATAAACATTGAGTGGTACTCTCGGTTATTTATTCAAGTACTTACACAACATAAATTTATAGAAATGCACATCTTGAATGAATTATAACATATATTTATGTATATGTGTACATAGATTGATAGAATTTTGAAAATTGGCTTAATGCCCATCTTAAGCTTTAAATTAAATTATGTGGATTTCCTTTCGTCCATACAAGAGAAAACTATAAAAAAGTCTCCAATGACTTTTCACACAGATGTTTAACAATAACTACGCAAATAAATTCAAAGCTGAATATAAAAAGTTTCATACGACAGAAGATTTTTTATTTATTTAATACGCACTAACAGTCTGTAAGTTTTTAATATTGAATTTTAAATTATAGTTGCAATTTAAATTAAAAATATATTAAACCTGGGGGTATTTAAATTTATAGATTGACTGTAATCTTCAAACTCAAAAAGGGTATATTATTTTCGGTATGATGAAAACGTATATTTCTTGTTATTCTGTATATATATGCACATACACAAATACATTTGTTTATTTTCTTTTTTGTATCTGTCAAAATGCCTCCACCTACATATATACATATGCATACACAAATAAGTATGTGTTTTTCCTTTGCCAATGATTCCGGGTGATGACAAAGCAATGGTTACGTTTATAAACTGCTATGTGCGGTCAACAGGAAAGTAATCGAGTTAATTGACTTTTGGTAAGAGTTAACGAGAATAAATCCCATTAATAGATACAACTACACACATATAAGCATACATATATGTACATATAAGTATGTGTAAATGCATCAAATTGTGTGTTTATATAGTGTATATATTTTACTTCTATCTAAAAATATGTCCCAAGTCATAGAATGGGTATTGCTTTCTTAGCCAGTTTCATAAACATTATTTAAATAAATTTAATGGTGCCACTTTAGGCTTAAAGTTTAAAATTCTTGGATTTAGGCGGTCTGAAATTTAGACAGAGCAGACACCAGCTGAACTCTTATAACACCC
This sequence comes from Drosophila kokeensis, assembly GCA_035042145.1. Classification (NCBI taxonomy): domain Eukaryota; kingdom Metazoa; phylum Arthropoda; class Insecta; order Diptera; family Drosophilidae; genus Drosophila; species Drosophila kokeensis. The sequence goes on along the minus strand of JAWNLT010000376.1, from coordinate 1,987,111 downwards.
TATCAAGAACTTTTCTTTACTTTTTCTGAATTTTAGAAAAGATTATTTCTAAAAGCTAGAGTTCGCGTTTATACTTTTCCAAATAATAGAAAACAAATAATAGAAACATTTCTGGGGAAATTATTTTCAGGGTGATCTTCATTTTAGTGCGTAATTTTTTTTTTTTTAATTGAGCGCGGTCTATTTTCTGAGTGTACTTAAATGTTCAAAAAGCAAAAAAAAGACATTTCAGATTTTGTGTTGATTTTTATAACCTGGCCCATTAAAACAGATTAAAATGTTATTAAAATGTAAGCATCAAACCATCTAGCCATGTTCCCCTTATGTCTTTCTGTCTGACCGCAAGGGTGAACTGGGCGATATCAGAGACTACAAGCTTAAACTTAAAAATCGTTAGTAATCGATTTCAAACACCAATAAAAGCGGGAAGGTTAGCCAGGGTTATGAGCTATAGCCTGCTAATTGATACATAATATATATGGATATATGCACTATGTCAAGAAAAGTCTTTTGATAAACGAAAAATTAATCTTTTTCCATATCTTTTTTGCGCAATGGATCTGATCGAAAGTTTTGTGTACGATTTTCCACTGTGATTAAATATTTTTAGTCTGCTTTTTCGAAGGACGTCATTTGCACGGATGTAGCTCTTTTATAGCTGTGTATTTAACTGAAATCTGGTGGTTATAATAAATCACGGCGGATATCAAAAGCCATTATTCATCGCATTATTACATTTTTATTACCTTCTTGCATTGCCAAATTTGAAAATAAAATGTTTGCCAAGGTCATGGACTGAAAACAATAAAAACGCTTGCAAAATCATAAACAATCCAATCCAATCATCCAAGAATGGACCATATTCGTTTTTTGAATTTCAAAAAAACTTTAAGATAATGATTCTTATTAATTTAATTAACTAAGTGTAAAAACTCCATTTAACAAGAGAAAATTAAAAAAAAAAATGTAAGAAAAAGATTTTTGAAGAGAAATCGAGTGATAGAAAACTAGAGTAACAACTATATAATATTTAGCAACTGGGTTCAGGGTATCTCAAAGTCGAGCTCACACAACTTGCCTATCAACAACGCAACCCATTTCCCTTATATCGATTTCAGTATGAATTAATTAACAATGACATAATATGGATCAAATGCAAACATTGTCTCAAGATCGGCTAAATGAGATTTTCAAATTGAACCGACCACATGACTGTAGACAAGCATTATCTGAATTCGCTGACACACAAATATATATACATACATACTATATATATATATTTATATATGTACACACAAACACCAATTGCTTGCTCAATTTGCAAAATAAATGCAGAACAATTGAAATTTAATTGTTTTGTATTCAAGCGGCTTCAATTTAAATCATTTGTTTGTTGTTTGAATCATGAGACAAAAACACAAAATTTATTTATTATTATTGTAATGCGCAATTTTCAACGTTGGGGCTTCAAAATATGTTGTCTTCCGATGCCAATATGTTTTAAAATATATATGTGATCTAAAGTTTAGCACGTTGTTTTCTTGAATTATTGGACACCAAAGATCGGGGATATATCATAAATTAATGCATAGCATTAAGCGTACCCAAGCCAGCATTTTTTTCTTGTGATATATCTTTCAAATGGTATTATTATTCTGTCACAAATTGAATTTAAAAGAACTCATTTCAGATCTCTTAAGGTACAAAACTAAGGCCAAATCTGGCAACTTAATTTTTCCCAAAATTTAACTTAAATTTGTACAACTCCCAATTCACTTGCATAATATAGAATGTATAATATATAATATAATAATATGGCTTAGATAGGAAACTAGGCTGTAGATTGGATTGAAACAGTTGTGGATCCTCATTCTCTATGTTGAGAATTTGGAAAATGTTATTCTGCCAAACACGTGTGATGAAATGTGCTTAAGTATAAATAAATATTAACACATATATATATATAATACATATTCATTCATTATAACATATTCCCATAGGAATGTTCAAATTTGTTTCTTTTTTCATAATTTTTTAGTTCTAGTGATATTTTTGTTACCGCCTAATTCGTTTAGTGAATAAAATTTTTTGCACATATTTTTGAAAAGGCAACAAATCAAAATTAATTTTTTTTTCATAATTTTTTGCGGTTCTATACCCAAAAACTGATTAAATTGTTTTATAAGAGAAAGAAAATTTCCACCAAAAACAGATTTTTATTGTTGTGCAATTTTTTTATCCGCAGCTACATATTCCAGAACAGCATAGTCGATATAGCTTTACAGCTTGAAGTTAGCTTAATCAAAACTAGGATTGACTATTGACTACTGTATTGGGTTTAAGCTATTTGCACCAAAGGCCAAAATAGGAGTTCTAGAATTAACAACTTTTTTGGTTTCTAATTCTTCTTTCAAATTGTGACTTTTATTGCTATCTGAAATAGTTTGGGATGGACGAGCACAGTGATAACTGTTTCAAAATCTTAAAAAAAAAACTTCTGGTAAAACAGATCTGATAATTTTTAATAATTAATTTTTAAATGTATTGTAAAAATGATTTATTGAAAAACAGTATTTGGAAATGTAATATGAGTTATGATGTATGTAATTGATTCATTCATTCATTGAATTCAGCAAATGCGATAGAGCATCTTGCGCTGCATTCTGTGCTGAAGCTCGCCACGTCGAATCATCGTATGAACGACTTTCATTACAGCTCTCTCCTCATATTTCTGGCGCAGGAAATCCTAGATTTTGTGAATATGGTATATATAATTAATAATACATACATATATATATAAATATAATATAGTTACCTGCAAAATATTTTGCTCCGATACCTGAGAGCCGATGGCAAAACGACGCTTCAGTTGTTTCTCGATACGATTTAAGGTTTCCTGATCCTCCTCGGTGGTGAAACCCTCGGCACCCGCCAGGCTACCCGTTGTGGCCGCGTCCAGGGTAGATACTTGGAAGAGGCGCAGAGCTTCATTCACATGTTCATCGGTGACAAACGGTAGTAAATGCATTTTTGCCAATGATTCTGATATACGAATTATGGCCTCCAATTGACGCACCGTAATTGGAATGCAATGGCGCTTATCCGCCGACTTCTCCTGTTGCCCGGCACCCGAACGCATCAGAACATAGCGACTCTTTAGTTTTTCACCAGCAGCCTCACTGAGCCTCGGACCGCAATGGGTGCGACAGTAATGGATGTACTTCTTGAACGTGGCCAACGAAATTTCACCTTCGGCCGGCTCTGAAGGCGCCGACTTGTTCGAGCTGAGATGCACGTTTATAATATGCTTGGCCATGGTGATGTCTCGGGCCTCATCGTGCACATCCTTAACAATGAAGATCATGTCGAATCGCGACAGAATTGTTGGCATAAAATCAATGTTCTCCTCGCCCTTTGTATCATCCCATCGACCAAAGATCGAGTTGGCAGCTGCCAGCACCGAGCAGCGTGAGTTCAAAGTGGTTGTAATGCCAGCCTTGGCAATCGATATGGTCTGCTGCTCCATTGCCTCGTGAATGGCAACGCGATCATCTTCGCGCATCTTGTCGAACTCATCAATGCAAACGACGCCTCCGTCAGCCAGAACCATGGCGCCGCCTTCCATAACAAAATTACGCTGGGAAAAAAAGGCGGGCATCATTAGTAAATATAAATATATATATAATAGATAAGTATAGTAGTTATAGATATAGTACTCTAATAATTAGAAAATTAATTGGAAAATTAGCTCAACATTGCAGCGATTGGAGAAACCCAGAAAAATCCCAATCATACCAACCAATAGTAAGTATGAATTAGTTAAGATAAATGCCTGCGAAAATGTTATTCACGGCAAAAGACGTTTCAAATTGAATTCATAATGTTAAAAATAAAATATGGTAATTTAAATTGTAATTTGTATATAGTATATAGATATAGTAACAATAATTTGTATAGTCCCAAATTTGCTAATGGACTACTGGAAATCATCTTCAGCTATAGTCAAGAAATTTAAAACTTATTTCTAAGTTTTATCAAGAAAAATCCAAGATTTTATTTACTTTTTAATGGGGAATAAAAACAGTCTTAAAATTTGATAAATAGTTAAATTAAATTTGAAATTCAAATTAAAGTTATAAGATAAATTATATAAAATTAACAACGAATAATTATATTCAAATGAAAAAAGTAAATAAATAAATAAAGATAATAATTCTGGGGTTATTAAAATGTAAGAAAAGGATGGGGGAAACCCAAAAACCAATTTGAAAAACAAAAGAAAAAAAATTAGTTTGAATTCCTAAAGAACCAACCACAAATATAAGCCAAATGTTATTCATGGGACAAGAGTTTAAAATTAAGTTCTTAATAATAAAAATAGAGCACTCGGAATAAATTGCATGAAAGTTAAAAGAAGTAAGGGATAGGTAAAGAAGGTAGAGAAAAATTAATTTGACTGATCATCGCTTCGATATCAATTTCACTATATAGTTATTTGACAACATCAGATTAGTTGGGCAGCTGAGGTATTTAAGTTTGTTTTGGTGATTTTGAGGATATTGAAGAGACCACACACAAGATCCATATTCCACAATTGGATGTACAAGAGAAGAGTATTATATAACTTAAAAGGAATTCTTGATTCTGAATTTAATATGACTATCGAATTTTCATTTACGGTCAAGAAGTAAAACTAAATCATTATTTCATTCTATCTATCAATATATTCAACCGAATATCGAATGTTTTTCCCAATTTGGTTGTTCTAAAACAAATTTTTATTTTATTTATGCAGAAATGATGTTGATTTTTTTGACAAGGTCGTAGATGAAAGGCAAGCAAAATCATAAAACGGTTGTCAAAATTATTTCTTAACTGTCCAAAGTTAAGTTAAGTTAATGAACCTTGACGATTTTCTTTTTAGATAGTTTTGAGTGCATAAATAAAAAAATATATAAATTATTGCCATTGCCAAAACACTTTCTTGACAGTCTAAAGAATAGTTAGTTTCAGTTTTCCAAAATTCAAATCTTGATAATTTTCATTTTAAATAGTTTGAAGAGTAGAAAAATATGCAATTTAAAAATAATAAATAAAAATGTAAATTTGCATACAATTTAATTGTGTTTAGATATTAGTTGACACAATCTGTGAAAGGGAACTCACCGTGTGTGGATCCTTCATAACACAGGCCGTGAGACCCGCTGCACTCGAGCCCTTTCCGGAGGTGTAGACGCCAATTGGAGCAACCTTCTCGACAAATTTGAGCAGCTGTGATTTGGCCGTACCTGGATCTCCCAGCAGGAGGACATTAATGTCGCCGCGACGATTGAGACCATCTGGGAGACGCTTGCGTGAGCCACCAAAGAGCATGCAGGTGATGGCCTTTTTGATGTCGTTCGAGCCAAAGATGCTGGGCGCCAGCGACTTGGAGAGGCGATCATAGATATCCGCCGAGGCGGCAAAGCGCCTAAAGTTCTCCTCCTCCTCGAGGGAGATGTTATTGTAGCGCGACACAGCGCCCGCTCCCTCCGTATCCACAACAATGCCCACAACACGCATATACGGAGCCCGCACTCCCAGCACTGCCTTCTCGCGACCGTCTTGCCTCGTCGGCCTGCTCACTTTCCGGATGGAATAGATGCCGTGGATGAGGACACGATTACCAGGCACAACACGTTCGCAGAGCGAACGATCGCAGAACAACTGCAGATGCCTCGGAATCTCGCCTTGGGGCACAAAGTCCGGCAGCTCTTGCAGCTTGAGCGTTTGGAAATCGACGCATTTGCATTTGTCCGGCATAATAAAAAACGGATCCAGCGGACACTTGGGTCTACCAGCTTGCTCAGTGTTGCATTTACGGGGCAGGGCATAACCCTCCAATCCCGGATTCACCTTCAGATTGGATATAACAGTGCTGCAAGAGCGGCACATGATCGACATGCGTGTCGCCTTCGCCTGAATGCCCGAAGCAGACACAATAATCCCGGCAATTTTCACCAGCCGCGAAACGCTGTCCGATTTCAGTTGACGGATATTTGTCGGATTTGCGCCGGACATCAGCAGTATTTGGATGTCGTGCATGTGTTCCTCGTGCTCTGGCCGCGGTGCTGTTATCTCATCAGCCACTTCGCGGGCAGCCTCCTCGAAGATCTGCAAATGCTCCGTCGGCTGTTTATTTAAATTATCCGCAAGCGTTTCATCAAATCCAACCAAGTCTTCCATTTCGATCTCCAGAAAGTAGCGTCCATTGAGATAGTTTCGCTTGAGATTATCACTGCAAAGACAAACCCCGTAAATATCCTATATCACATCCATATCAATATCACAGTACTCACCGATATTTATAGTAAAAATTGTCTTCGTTGAAAGTGCGAATAAATTCCTTGTACTTTTTCTTCACGGCCTGCAAATTAATTTGAGCTCCGTTCGCCTGTTGATCGTTGCCAAAGTTGTCGGAGAAAAACACACCTGCATCATCAAAGCCCTCCATTTTTATTGATATACAATTGTCAAAGTGGCTTCTCTAAAATCACACTGTTTTAATCTCTTATTTATAACAATGCCGCAATCACGATGCGCAAAAAAAATATTGCCGCCAAAATTGTAAGAGGCATTGTTGCAATCGATAAGGGTATGCCGATGAATCGGAAATAAAATAATACACAAACATCTCGATAGTATCGCAACATGGATTTTCGATAACAATGACCACGAGTAACAGCTGCATTCCTATATCGATCTCCATTGTTGAAAACATTTTACTAACAACTATTTGTTTAACTCAAAATCGCTTTCAATTTTAAAGTGTAGGGTGCAGAAGAAATTTTAACAATGGATATATATCCATTTGTTTATATAGATACTTTGCTTTTCTAAATTAGACGATTTTAAGAAACATTTTTGCGAATTTAGAGAATATCTGCCTTAAATATATTGCTTTCTTTTAATACCACTCCATACATATAAATAATTAAAAAAAATCAAATCTCGTGCTTAACAATTTTAACTAGTTTTACCCAATATTTAAATAATTTTATTATTAGCCAAATATGTTGCATACTTAATTTGAGGGATATTTGAAAGACCTTATAAGCAGTTGGCTCAAAATTTGAAAATAACAAAATAATGGGAACAACTATACATAGTTTTCATGCAAATAAAGTCCTTACACTATGATATAAATTTTCAGATCTTGAGCATATAAATAACAATTTTTGCATATTATTTTCGCATTTAATTTATTTAATATGGCTTGATATTACGCAAAAATTTAAAGTTGTTGAAAAAGTTTATGAGAACTACAAAATTGAAAATATTTCCAAGTTTTTAGCGACAGTTTGCTACAAATCTGTAAAGATGGTGATAATTTCCATACATATAACTTGTTTTTTATTGAAACATTTTTAGAAAATTCTAACATTTGAATTGTTTATTTTCTGAAAAAAAAAATACATTTCTATCGATATAAATGTGTCACAATATATATCGTGAATGTTGCTTATCGAATTTTATGCAGCACCCCTGGCAGCTGCTGGGTAGCACTTTTTCGCGTGTGTTTGGAGGGAAGCAGTTCGGTCTCTTTTCGCATTGCCAAATCTATTTGATTCCTCACAACTAAAGCCAAAAAAAATCGTTCAAAATGGTAAGCAAAAATATTCTTTAAATTGCGAATGGCTAACTAAAGCGTAAATGTGCAGTCTTCAACAGATATAGCCATGGAAGCGAGTGTCGAGCCTACAACCGGCCTCATCCCAATCGGAAATGCGGCGAACTCTAATAATGTTTTAAAGAAACTTGCCAGCGCATCCGCTTCAGCTGCTCCTCTTCCGGCTACTCTGGCTGCTGTTGCTCCTCGTGATGGAAGCGGCAATGCGGATGAGATGACCTCAAGGGATTATTACTTTGATTCGTATGCCCATTTTGGCATCCACGAGGAGATGCTCAAGGATGAGGTGCGAACGGTAACCTATCGCAATGCGATGTACCACAACAAGCATCTCTTCCAGGGCAAGGTAGGCTTCGGCTGCGGTCATATTATAGGTTGATATGAGCCAAGATTTCCATGTGTTTATTCAGCTTGTTTTATTGCTGCATCATTTTTAAAGATCGATTTTGAATCCTTTGCAGACCGTTTTGGATGTAGGCTGCGGCACGGGCATCTTGTCCATGTTCGCCGCGAAGGCTGGTGCGGCCCAAGTGATTGCGGTTGACTGCTCGAATATTATTGAGTTCGCTCGCCAAGTGATAATCGACAATAATTTGCAGGAAATTATTACCGTAGTCAAGGGGAAAATTGAGGAAATTGAGCTGCCTGGTGGAATTGAGAAAGTCGACATTATAATCTCCGAGTGGATGGGGTATATAATCTATAGATTTAATATATTGTTATAAAAACAACACATATAATCCCCTCCAGCTACTGTCTGTTTTACGAGTCCATGCTGGATACGGTATTGTATGCGCGCGACAAATGGCTAAAGCCCAATGGAATGATGTTCCCGGATCGGGGCACACTCTATATCACAGCTATCGAGGATCGCCAGTATAAGGACGAGAAGATCAACTGGTGGGACGATGTCTACGGCTTCGACATGAGCTGTATAAGGAAGGTGGCCGTCACGGAGCCCCTCGTCGATGTTGTCGATCCCAAACAAGTCGTGTCCACGGCTTGCATGGTGAAGGAAGTCGATTTGTACACGGTGCAAAAGGCGGATTTGAATTTCTCCTCGAAATTTAATCTGACAATTAAGCGCAATGATTTTGTGCAAGCTTTGGTCACCTATTTCAATATTGAGTTCACTAAGTGCCACAAGCGTCTGGGATTCAGCACATCGCCGGACTCGACGTACACGCATTGGAAGCAGACAGTATTCTACCTGGACGACCACATGACGGCGAAGAAGAACGAGGAGATCAACGGCACCTTTCAAATGAAGCCAAATGAGCGCAACAATCGCGACTTGGACTTTGTCATAGACATCCATTTTAAGGGGGATCTGTCCGAGATTCAGGAATCAAATACATACCGCATGCGCTAGCAATTTAAGCTAATCCTTTAGCCTTCTTAAATGATGACTAGATTTAAATGATTAAGATTTTATTGAAATCCAGTGTGTAACAGCGAGAACAAAAAACAAAAACAAAAAAAAAACATTCAAAGAAAATGATGATGTGTGTTGCGTCTTCTGTTAGTTTAACAAATTGTAATTCACGACTAATTCTAAGTAAATTGTACAGGTGCACATTACGTCGAACAATGAACACATATTAAAGTGACTTGACTGTGCCACAAAGCACATCATTTTACTGGAATTTACAAAGATTTCTTTATTTAAATGAGGTGCATTTACTTCTTAGGTGTTTCTTTTTGGTTCAAAAATTCATTTTGAATTTCCAGAACACTGCCTGGGAACCTGTTCCTCACATAAATGCATTTTACATATACATATTTTTATAGTAATAAAATTCTGACAATTGTTTTTAAATTCATTTTAGAAAACTCCGTTTATTGATGTCAAACTAATTTTTTATAATTTACAGAACATTGCATCAGTGTGTAGATTTGCATTTAAATGCCCTTTACATTATATACATATATATATATATTATTATTAAAATGCAGAACGTTTTTTATTTAATTATTTTAGAAAACTCCGTTGATGAGTATTTAATAATTCGGTTCAGGTAGCCCTTTCTGTAGAATTGCCCATATTTTACACTTAAATGCATATTTGGATAAATTTATTTATTCCATTCAAATATAAAAAAAACAAAAAACAATTTAAATATATAAAAACAATAGTTAAAAAAAACTGCTTACAGCAGGAACCATTTTGCAAAATATACTTATTTTCAGAAATTTACTAATTGCAGTGCAGAACCGAAGTCGGAACCGAAATTAAGCCCTATTTGTAAAAACCAATAGCCGAAACCGGTGATTTTAATTCCGAAGTGAAGATATCAGAACCAAAAATTCGTAGACCATACCACAGAGGGACATCAATGAAGCGAAACTCTCCACACACTGGCAACAACACTAGCACACTTATTTAAATTATCGCGTGTGAGAAAAACTTAGATTCCTATAATCATATCCGAAATAGGTTTTATTTAACAAATTAAATGCTGGCTTAAATTATAACGTCGTATACAGTTTGCAATAAATTTTACTTGATATTATTATTGCTGAATATTGCTTCTACACATTTAAATTTTATAAACGTAGTTTGGAGAAAATATTTATGATTTATTACAATTCCATATACGAAAATTTGCGCGTGCTGATGCTTGACGTCGCTCAGTGTAAATACAGCCCTATGCGACTGATTGCATTCGATTTTACAATGCATACAGGGCTTATCGATAGTTCCACTAGTGATCAATCGATAAAATCAGCTGGTTGCATTTCATAACCTGAGATTCGTGTAACCCGAATTTGTTGAGTTAAATTGATAAAAAATGCGGTTAACTAACAAATTGTATGCACAGCACATTGGGTGGCATTTCAAGAAGCACTGGCAGGTGCAAGGCAGGCGTGTCCCTAAGGAGACCGGCGCAGCTGCTGAGCTCATAAGACTTGGCATTCAAGTAAAATCCCCCGAGGAAGTGCTTAGTCCCCAGAAAGAGCTCAAGTTGTAAGTGGAATCGAGATAAATGGTAAATGAAAATAAACTTTAATATGTTTGCACACGCAGGGTGGATATTGTGGGCCCAGTCGTGAAGCCGATTGCTGAAGACCAAACTCATCCAAATTGGCATACGAATGCCCGTCATGTTTTTTCGGATAACAACGTTCTCATTGGAGGATTGCCTCAAGCTCAGGTTTTGACCAATACAATCGAGATTAATAGCTTTCCACCACAGATCGAGGACGCTATTTCTAATGGGCAGTTGCCGAAATCCATCGATCGATCTGTTCAGAATGCAATCTTTTCGTCACATCTGCTGGATGCCCAACAAGTAAAACTGCCAAAGATCAAACTGATCGATCGACCAGCTTTTAATTTACCTCGTCTTTACGGCATCTCCCACGAAAGGCGCAAGTAAGTTTTTTAATGAGTGACTAGTATTTTAACTTTTATTTATGACATGTTGGACAGCACCGACGCCGTAAAGTATATATGTTCTTGATCTGTATTCTTCCTTTAAGTAAACAGTTTCGTTGCTCATAATTTGCTGTCAATGATCAAAGATTCTAAAAGAGATCTATATCCCTATATTATTTTATAGTCCCTTTTTACTTTTTTTCTTCCTACAACCTGATTCTAAACAAATGTACAACATTTTCTAATAATTTTTCACTTTTTTTTAAATTTGATTCGCCTAGAATTGTAAATGTTCTTTACCAATAGTTCCACAAAGTTTCCTAATACAAATACTAAACAAGTTTTGTTAGTTTAATTTGAATTATATTATTATATTGTATATATTAATATTATTAACTTAATACTTTGAAAGTTATAATTGCCCCTAAAGATTTTTCACCTCAACATTTAATAGTTTTGCAAAAATGTATTTAGTAAAGTAAAAAAATTAATTCGGCGCTCCTCCAATCTTATATTATATATTACTATATTTTATTAAGTTTTGAAAATAAACTTGTCTTGCTTAGATCTCAATAGGGAGACTATCTTTATGAAGTTATGTTTGACCAGCAAGTGTCCCATCTGTATCCCTTATATATGTTTATTAAACACGATATAAGTTTATCTTTTTCAATCAGCTTTTTATAGATCAAACTTAGATATTTGTGTATTTGCATAAATGCAATAAGCGCAGCAATAAGTTAAGAATTTCAACTAGGAAAATAGTGTTAAGCTCGGGAAAATTAATTTTGTGATTTTGTGTATTTAAAGCACTATTTTATATTTGCTAAGTTAGCCAAGTCTGATTAACTGTTTAATATTGGTATTGATATTTTTCAGTCGCCTTTTGATCAACAAGCTATTGTTTGAGATCGAGAAATTGGCAGGTCGTCCTCTGACCGAGCGTCGAAGGATCATCGACAATGTCACATTTAAAACAACTGTAACTAAGGACAATGACTTGCTCGCCTTTACAGTCAGTGGCGAGACATTAATAAGCTCTTCCCGTGCCCTCGATGCCGTCAAGGGTAAATACAATGGGGAATTGCCAGATCTTTATCCGATGAAATGCACAGTTTCAATGCCAAGGCGGAACATATACACGGAAGACAACTTTTATCGTAAGTAATCCTTACAATTATACAGTCGTTGATAATATGTTAAAATATTTCGTATACAATTTTAGCGATTGGGCGCGAAATAAGTTGCTCCCATCCGCACACAATTTTAACGTTCTTCAACAAAAGTGTTGTTAATAATGTGCACGGCTCCGAAGTGACGACAACTCAATTCCACGGACGTACTTTGCTCAAAGCTTTTGTTGCGGCTGTTACCCGGGCTAAGCAGTTGTACGGCGTTTCATTCAACGGAGATATTCAGAAACCGATTGTGGTGCAATGCGCTCAGACGGACGGACGAGTCTTCCACTTTGGCGTCTTCCAACTGAACACACTTAATCCAAACTCCAACAGCAACACTAAAAACTACTGGTTCCATCGAGACAGTGTGGAATTGTTCTCGGAATGCTGCTATAGAACTGGAAGACCACACCTAGACGGCTTCAACACTGAACCTTTCCGTATCTTAAACGCATTTTATCAAAACACATAAATTTTTTTAAAATTTTACAAATAAAATTTGATTTATTGTAATGTTTGTTGGACAGTTTTTTATTAGTTGAAAAGAGCGTAATATGCACTGAAAACTATATGCTAAGAGTGGTTCGCCAATGCGAACAATGCAAATATCATTGGGTTATATTATTATTAGATATCTTTCTTATTGAGAGGTACAATATCCGATTTTCGTGCTCCAATTTTTAAATACGAAAAACGGGAATAAATTTTGCGTAAATTAAAGCACCTAAAAATCAATTGGATAATGCCTGATTTTCGCAAATATTGTAAATTATGTTTATATAATTTAAATTTAATCTACAAATTGAATTGGAATCCTGCAAACTAACAGAAAGAAATTTATATGCGTTGCTTAAAAACCTTTCTTTGTCTAAACACCAAGCCAAGTGCATAATTTTTGGCGCTTAAGCAGTTTATAAAACAGTTTAAAAAATTGAAAATTTGTTTATAAATAGACATTTTACATATCATTTATTTGTCAAGCTGGCAACTCACACACAAAATCAGCTGAAGTCTCACGCTGGTTGGCAACTCTACCTGCACGGAGTCGTATGTAAATAACCAAAAGATGAATCGAGCCCGTATTTACTTGAGAGTTGCGGAAAAAGTTGTGTATAGAAATCGTCAGAGAAGTGTTATTGCAATTAGGAGTTATCTAAACAATGCGACTATTGCGAGCAACACTAGTGCGATATTGAGAAATCCAACAAGCAGATTCTTTAGCAGCATAAGAGAGCCGGAACCCCCGCTAGATACCGTCACCTATGACCGTGTTTGCTCCCAAACGTTGGATGCACTCTACGATTACATTGAAGAGCTGACCGAAAGTGCCTCAGATCTTCCTGGCAGCGATGTGGCCTACGGTGATGGTGTGCTAACTGTAAATCTGGGCCCAGCGAACGGCATCTATGTGATCAATCGACAGACGCCAAACAAACAGATTTGGCTCAGCTCACCCACAAGCGGCCCAAAACGCTTCGATTATGTTGCCGGCGAATGGATCTATAAGCACAGTGGCGAATCTTTGCATCAGTTGCTCCAACTGGAATTGGGAAAAATCTTTAAGGGGCAATCAGTTGATTTTCTGCAACTTCCCTACAGCCACAAATGACTCTGGTCAATACCAGATGGAATGGCACAGCATGCAAGCGTCTGATTGTTAGTATGTTTATTTGTTTAAATCATAAATTCAATTATAATTTGATGTTCAACAAATAAATATGAACAATAGATATCTAGCAGTGTTTATAATGAAACTTTCTTCATTACGCAACAATTTTTTTATCAGAATCTGAACTGTTTAACAATTGATTCCATGTTAGAGGAAGCAATGAATGCAACAACTTTAATTTGATGAATACTCTACATACATTCATCCGATTCATTCATTATCTTATTATCTTATATTTCGGACCTTATATTGCCTTATTTTTAGATTTGTTGTGGCTCAAAAATCATGTACAAATTTAAAGTAAAGATTTATTATGGTTCTAAGGTCATGTCCAAATTTAAATTAAGTCTTTTGACAATTTGTTTGCCTCAGGCAATCAATTTCTTTTTTATTTGCATATACGGAAATTATTTTGAAAAGCGTTGCCAAGAGCAACGCGAGTGGCGCAAATTGTTTGGCATCGATATATTGGGTTGCGAAAACGCAGTTACCAATTCACTGACGGAAGTTAAATTGCCTTGTACAAGAAAAGCATACAATCAAAATTTAAACAGTGAGCATGCAATAAGAATCAGTAGAATGAGCAGCAAGGCACAGACACAAGCACAAAACAATTCCAACTCCAACAACGGCCCAAACTCGTCGGAAAATAGTGAGTCCCCCCCGAGCGTGGAAGACCATCAAACTGTTTTGACAGCCAGCAGTCGAAGTGCTGCCTCAATCAGGTGAGTTGGTCTAAATAACAGATTTAAATGCACATAAAATCCCAGCAAAAAAAATAAACTTCACACTACTATGGAAACAATCGGTCAGCTTATTAAAATAGCAATTGCAGTTATATAAAGGCAGCTGGAAGAGTCTGTCTTGTATCTTAGATAGTTTTCCATAGTTGTTACACTAATTTTATGATTTGTATATTTTATTTGTTTTGTAACTTCATTAAAAAAATGTATTTACTCATTATACCCTAAACCCATTCGAGATGGGTAAAATGATTATAATGATTTTGTGCAAATGTACGTAACAGGCAGAAGGATGCTTCTTTAACCCCATAAACTATATATATATACTTGAGCAGGATCAACAGCCGAGTCGATATAACCATGTCTGTCCGTCAATCCATCTGTATGAACACGCGTATCTCAGGGACTATAAGAGTTACAGAATTCAAATTTGGAGTATTGGTTCTCATATACCCGGCTCAAATCAAGTTGGCTTTATTTTATTGATAACTGCGGAATACATTTCGATTTCCGATAGCAAGTCACGCTACAATTAATTTAGGTGCACAACAAAGCCTAGGAAATTAATAAATAATAAATAATAATTAATAAATAAACATTTGAATTGAATATATTTAGAGCAAAAAGCAGTTGGAAACGCATGAAAGAACTGGCGTCTGAAAAGGAAAAGGAAAATGAATCGAAGCGGCCTCCTTGGCGAGCTGTCAGCGTTTCAACTCTCTCCAAGCCGGACAAGAATGCATTGCTCCGAGCCAAGTTGCTTGATGCTTCCAGGTTTGTGCATAAATTCCAATTGATTTATTACAACATAATTAGATATATTCGATTTGTAGACGCTTGAGAGCTGGCAAGACCAATGTGGCATTGCAAACAGACTTGGAGCCCACGAAACTATTGAAAGAAGCCTCAGTCGATGTGCAATGCGACTTAATTTTACTGAAGGATGTTGGAATTTTAACGGATGGCCAGTACTCCATTAAAAAGGATGGCTACGAGCAATGTACAATCGAAAGAATAACTTTACTCATTAATTTTGGACTAACTCGTCTTTCTTGCAGACGTATTAAACTATTCCATATCACAAATGACCGATGCCATCGATACGGCAGATGTCTCAACCCAAACACTCTTACCAATTGCTGTCAATGAAGCCACAATCCCGTGGCCAGTTGTTTCAGCCGATGGTGAGACTCAATTGGAAGCTAAGTTTAAGAAGTTTAATTCAACTTTGGCATCGTGGCACTTTGACGATGACGTAATCGATATGGAAGCAACAAAACATTTCATTCCATACATCATCGAGCCTCTTAAGCCCTGGCGCAGCTTTATCCCCATTCCATTTCAGCTCAGAGGGAATACCCTAGTCGGGAGACAGACAATTGATTGGTATGCCCTGCTGCAGTCCATTGATGACTTGGTGCGAGAATCGAATAATTTAGTCGATAGACTAGAGGCGATAATACACGATAAGAGCTCGCATCGCAAAAGTGTGCTTAAAAAACTGGATGAAATCAGGAAAATGGATTCAACCGATTTCGTATTTCCTTCTGAGCACTGGCTGCCGATAATCGAAAGACAGGAAAAGCAACTCCAATTATTGCTTGACTCCAACTAAACTCAATGCACATCATAAAAGTAGAGGCATTATCATCTTCAGATCTAATTAACTAAATAATAAAGTTGCAATTTATTTATACATTATTGTTTTGCTATTTATTTAGCAATATTTAATAGCATCATTTAATTTAGCAATGTTTTTAAGGGAATTCGAAAATCTGGTAATCAAAGATCGATTCAGTTTTTGAAATATAACAAATAGAACGAAGACTTCGGTGTCTGAAATTAAAAAACTCATTGTGTGTCTTTGAAAATTATTATTATTTTTTTTGTAATAAGCTAACAGACAAACAACAATCATTTAAAGTTATTTATTTAATATTGACTGAAAGAAGCCCTCAGTTTAAAAATAAAAATGTTAAATAAAATATAAAATCAAAATAAATGTTACAAATCAAGAATCGTAAAAATCTGAAATGCGCATATCTACCATAATTTGAAAGCAAGAGTCACAAAATTTGAAAGGTTTATTGTCAGTAACAGCCTTAAAAAAAATCCGGAAAAAATGTTGTACCACGCCCACTCAGGCCTACAAAAACGATAAAAGTCCTTATCTCCCGCAATTTCAGAGTTACACTTACCAAAATTGGAAGGAAGATTGCTAGGAACCGTCTCTAATAATTTGGTTAACCACACCCATATCTTGAGTAATTTAAGAGCTATATTTCCAAACTTTTAAGAAACGTTATTAGGAAACTCTTCTCCTGGAGAGCCTATATCTATCCACAATTTCAAAGCCAAACTTGAACGGTAGATTTCAAAAAATCTCTTTGGCTACACCCAACCTGTTATGCGGCACCTGTAATCAGATGGTATCAGGGTATTTCGCAGTCGGTTACTGACTGCAACAGCATTTTGTAGCTGTACTTTTAGTCAGTCTGTAAGATAATGCTTATAAGCGTGTTGTATTTGAAGAAAATCCCAATTTTTGTTTGTATTGAATTGTGATTTTATAACATTTGATATTTTTGCTTTACATGTCAAAATGATAATTTGTGATAACTTTTTCATAACATGAATCTAAACTTATATTCGTATACACTTTTTGAAACATGTATAGACTTATGATTCTGTATTAGACCCTGTCGGTTTTAACTTTGCTTGCTTGTGCTTCTTGGGCAATAATTTCATTAGAACATTAGTGGCCGATTTACTGTCCAATGGACAGGAAGCGTACAGTTCTTCGCAAGGTTTGTCATTTATCTCCTTTCCATGCTCCAAGGCTTCTTTAATTGCAGTACCGTCCAAGAGATAGTCCACTAGCGAATTTCTACAAAAATAAAACATTTTTAATATTATTTTAATTATTAAGCGATTAATTTAAAAACAATAAATTTAGAATATTACAAATCAAATCAAATAAATGAAAATTAATTGATTAACAATTAAAAGCAACAGTTAAATTAAAATTAAAAATGTCAATAGTATAAAAAAAATCAAAATATAAAAATTTTAACGATTACAGATTAATAATATACAAAAAAAGAGACAGAGAGAGAGATAGAGAGCGAATGAGGGGGAAAGAAAATCAGAAGAAATAGGAAAATATCTCAGATTGTGGAATAATAATAAAGATAAATTTACCACAGTTAAACATAGTCAAAGATATATTTAAATGATAATAACTATAGAAAATATAATATATTTCAAAAAGGTCTACTAGTAACAGAAAAGTTAGGACGATCACATAGAGAAGGATAATTTCTCTATTTGCCATCTCATACACTATAAAGTATGCTATGGTATATGGTAGATTGATTATACTTGAACTATTTGAGGCATATTTTAGATAGGAGCAGAAAAATCTTGTCGAGTCAAACAATGATCTCAATTTAGCCACAAGAAAAATAAATATGAACTTATCAGCTTTATGGGTAAGGGAAAATATGTTTGCTTTAGTTGTTCCGATTGAATGCGTCGGGTATTATAAACAATTTATTTTTAGCTGCACGTTTCAATTGCTCAGTATGCAAATATGTAAACAAATATAGCATTTTTGAACTCACCCAGATAGCATGTGAATGAATTCATCCATCTGATCCGATACTCCGGTCTTTATATTGCTCTCGGTGGAACGGATATAGCCGCAAACGGCGCGTTGCATGCAACTTGTTGAATCGATGTTGTTCTGGCCGAGCACATTGTCAATTCTGTTTATCATGCTGCCCAGGGACGCTAAATCATTCTCGTCCTCGCCTTAATACACATTCAGAATTGTTTTATTAATATAATAATAAAAGATGTTTTCCTTCTACTCACTGCGCCCATAGCCTCCGTAACCACCATGAAAGGCAGACAGGATTTTGGGTATGAGGATGATGGCCCCAATGCCAACGAGGGTGCCCAACACGACCCCTCCCAGATCCAGTTTAATGGGATTATACGCAGAAAGTCCTGTGCTACTCGGGTAACCCTATTAAGCCATAATCAATAATTATTATTGTTTATTTGAATTTTTTTTATTAAACACACGTTTAATGAACCATATCCAGTAGTGTAGCCCAGACGCTCTAGTCTATCTTTGGTTGATGCCGTTTCCAACTCCTTCAACTGAGTTTTGTTCTCGTTTTGATATGCTCGACTCCATTGCGAATTGTCTAAGTAGGCCCTTAAAAAATAGTATTAAAATTTAAAATATACAATAAAATATGGATTGATTAACTGATTAATTAACATTAATTTATATGTCCACTCTAGACCTACCCATAACTTCTCACTTTCTTGTAATCGCCTGAAGCTTCTCAACATCTTAACTAATTCATCCAAACTTTTTTTTATAAATATCTATTTTGAAATTTATGTATTAAAAATACATTTAAATTTAATTTAATTAATTTATTATTTTTCTGTGTCGACTGTTATTAGTTGAAATTAAGTAAACAAATAAAATAGATAAAACTTAAGTTATTTTCTACTGCTCAGCTTAAAACTTGATTTTAAAAGAATATATATTTTTTTTTGTACCAAAATCGCATAATTTTTGAGTGACATTTTTGGGGAAGGCAAAAATGATTTTTCGAATCATTGATAAACGGACTGGTCCATGAAATGGTAACATATCATTTAATCAAATTTTTAATATTTTTATATGTGTATTTGATAATTCGACCTCTAAGCTAATGGAATACATTTTTTTTTGTTTTCATTTGCATTTTTAATGTATAAATAAAAATTAATTCTTTGAATAAAATAAATTGTTCGGAAATTTAATAAATAATGGGAACAAGGTTGTGTGAGTGAAATCTAATTTTGCATCTAATTGTTTACAGCGGTTTTTTTAAGTGCTTAGAAAATTTACCGACCGAATAGAAAATTAATGCGGTTTCTGACGGGAAAACATTCGAGATATTTATGCAAATATTTATAAATACCTGGAATGTTTTCCTGACACTGATCGTGTTGTATATTTTTTAAACACTATTATTAACACACTGAAGTAAGCTGTTGTCGTACATACTTTCAAAACTTTGAACATTTTTAATAGTTTGTTTATTGTTTTATAACATTTTTTTTATGGTACAGTGTTTTTTTAAATGTAGTATAGTAGTATATAAATAAAATAAAAAAAACACTTGACAGCCAAAAAAATAGCTTCTTTAAATTTGTAATATCAATTACTGATATGTTTATCATAAAAAATATAGATTTTTTTTAATATACATTAATAAATATAATCCGAGTTGTTATTGTTATTAAAAACTCACTTTGGTTTGTTTTCAAATTTTGGAATCGCTTCGCAGAAACTTAGCAGATGCAATATGCCAATTAGATGAAAGAGGACCAGGTATTTAATATCCATTTTACTGTCACGAATCCTTAATCCTTGTTGTGTGTGTGTGTGCGTATCAGCTTTGTCACTGCGCTGTGACACTATATATCAAACTAATATTTGTGGCAGTTGCACACTCATATTTATATGCGCCGCAAGAAACCGATTTTGTCCCATGCGTTACTCTAATATTCCAGCAATTTGTTCAAATTATAAATCGTAAAGCAAGTAGCAGCTATTATTCGCTTCATGCAGATGTGTACAAAACTCAGCCTTTTACTATGAACTCATACAAAGTTGGAAAATCGCTGTAGCACAACGGGAAACTATTACATATCACACTTGCGTACTTATAAACATAAATGAATATGGGAAAATAATGTTGTTTTTTTTTTATCAAATTTACTTGTTAACTTCGTGCGCAATTCATTCAATTATTTCGCAAAATCATTGCAGAAAGCGACATTAAATTACAAGATACTTAAGTGTCAGCCTGTGTGCCTATAACCAAAACCAAAATCCAAGTCTGTGACTGTGACTACGACTGCAATACGTGGAAGCTTTTGCACCTGTAACTTCGACAATCTTCGCATTCACTCGACCAAGAAATTTCTGGTATTAAGTCACTGTCTGTTACGCTAGAGAATTTCATATTACCATTTGCCTGTTTGCCTCTGTTTTTATTTGAAATATTTACAAGTCAGGCCCTCACAAAATCCCCAACAGTTTTCAAATCAAAAATCCAAACTGACGTTTACAATGGGCATCAAAGCAATCAAAATTAAAACGCGCATTATGAGATGTTGGTCCTTCGAAATTTTAAAAATGGACGTCATGAAAAATTATTCATTAAATTATGGAAAAAAATATTCCAAATCATATTTTGCGTTTCGAGGCCCACTGTGCGCATTTTGTTTTTCATCACTAATTTATAACAACTCCAAAAATAATCTTTTGCTTTATTTACATCACTTGTTATATAATAAATTTATAAATCTTGTATGTAATTCTTTCATTCATTCGAACTTTCACGTATCTTATATGCAATAAATAATAAATTCAGTTTTGAAGCAATTTGTATGCTTTTAAAGCTAAAATATGATCTAAAAGTAATTAGCAATAAAAGAAGGAAGCATCTCCGACCCCAGGATCAACATCGAGCTTAAAATATGCAATACTATAATGTTCTCGTATAACACACGCAGATAAATTTTTTTTCATCTTATCGATAACTGCCTCCGTTGCGCAAATATCGATGCCTATAATTTTTCGATAGCAATAAAGTTAAAAACTTAAAGCAGAACCTTCTAATTGACATACGCTATACGTTGACATATTATTGATCAAGTGCCCAAGATTCATCAAGATCGGATATGAAGTACCCAAGTTATAGTCGAAGATATATTGTCATATTGATATCAGTCCTATCATCAACCGCAAGCATTTTGTGTTTGTATAAATATGCGCGTATGTGAGAAAGGGATGACATGATAGTCGAAGCGAGCGTTGTTATGTTTGTGTGTATTCTGCAGAGCAACCTTTACAATTGTGTGTACGTATACTTGCATGCTCACTCAAAGGGATGTATGCGCAAAGATGGTGGCAGCGTTACGAAGAATTGCATAGCAGGTAGCTGTAGAGCGTTAGCAGGGATCAATTAGCGTTGCCAGACGAGTGAAGTATGGCAGACTTAGTCAGCAGACGCAAATAAGCAGATCAGCAGTTAATAAAGATGGAATGGGTATTAAATTATAATAAAATGATATAATAATATATAATCAAATAGAACAATAAGAACATCTCCATCTGCTGAGCAGTATTTATCAGTCTCTACAACAGGGCTTGCCAAAAACCGATTGTATATGCTAGTGTTGAAAATAAAAAATGCGCACAGTGGTATGTGCAACTCAAATTGTAAGCAGAAAGAATACTCATTTTTGTGACCCACTTACACATAAGATAAAATTAAATTTTAGAGAATACATTTGGGATTAAATGAGTAAGTATTCAGTGGATTCTTAAGTGACTTCTGATCTGATATCGTTTTAAAATTTGAATATATCTAATTTCAAGGTCAAAGCAAATTACATTTATTTTCATTTTAACATCACATAATTATATTTTAGTGTGTCTATGCATATAATGTCAGACTTCACTTGTAAAGTGGGAAATCAAAATTCTAACCAATTTGAAAAATAAACAAAATTTGAAATTAAAATGAATACTTTCAAACATGGGTTTTGACTTGGAGCTGATTCCGTGTAATCCACCATCTAGGTATGTATATGTTATTAAGGTTTTTCAGTTCTAAAATTGTATATTCTATTCAGTTCATCTAGTAGTGACACAATTTTTTGCAACAAAAACTACAATAAAGGTGGTCTCTGTACTAATTATTTCTTGACTGATTTTACTTATTCAATACTTAAGAGGGTTTGTCATAAGATAATCAAAAGCTACAACCGAAAGCAATGCTTTGAGAAGTATACGATATTTGACGGTGGTAATAGCATTTACCCTCGATGGTCTGTTAAGCAAATTGGTAAGGTTCTGATAACATATTTGAAGCTTCTACTATAATTTGATAATATTTTAAGATGGTAGTGTCTATAGAAATGGTTATTCCGATGGTGTTACCGAGTACAATAAAAATCGTAGGGATGAACACTTTTACTTGAAAGAACAAAACAGGCATCCATATAATAACCCAGCTGTCCTTGCGACCGAAAAATACACTAAAGGTTATCAAAGTGGAAAGTCGAAAACCGAAAAACCATTCAATAAGAGGGATGTATATAAAGGGACTGCGAAAAGGAAGAAAGGAATGGATAGGGACGGGGATGATGCCGAAAATGTGAAAAAATCCAAAGAGCAAGGCACCAAAACGAAGGAAGAAGATAAGCTAAAAGAAACTTCACCAACATCAGAAAAAGGAATAGGAAACGGTCACGATGAGAAAAATCAGGTAGGGAAAAGGATTAGCGATGATACGCAAACCGAGAAGAAATCGAAAGGGAGAGGCAGCAAAATAAAGGGAGATGGGAAAGTAAAAGGACGCGATGAGAAAAATCAGGTAGGCAAAAAAGATCGGGATGATACGGAAACCGATAAACAATCGAGTAAGCGAGGCGGCAAAACGAAGGGAGAAGATGAAGTAAAAGAATCTTCACCAAAATCCGAAAAAGGAAAGGGAAAAAGACGCGATGAGAAAAATCCAGTAGGCAAAAAGGATGACGATGATTCGGAAACCGAGAAGAAATCGAAACGGAGAGGCAGCAAATCGAAGGGAGAAGGGAAAGTAAAAGGACGCGATGAGAAACATCAAGTAGGCAAAAAGGATCGGGATAACTCAGAAACCGATCAACAATCGAGTAAGCGAGGCGGCAAAACGAAGGGAGAAGTTGAAGTAAAAGAATCTTCACCAAAATCCGAAAAAGGAAAGGGAAAAGGACGCGATGAGAAAAATACAGTTGGCAAAAAGCAGGGCGATGATGCGAACACCGAAAAGAAATCGAAAGGGAGAGGCAGCAAAACGAAGGGAGAAGGGAAAGTAAAAGGACGCGATGAGAAACATCAAGTAGGCAAAAAGGATCGGGATAACTCAGAAACCGATCAACAATCGAGTAAGCGAGGCGGCAAAACGAAGGGAGAAGTTGAAGTAAAAGAATCTTCACCAAAATCCGAAAAAGGAAAGGGAAAAGGACGCGATGAGAAAAATACAGTTGGCAAAAAGCAGGGCGATTACGCGGAAACCGATAAAAAAACGAAAGGAGAAGATAAGTTCAAAGAATCTGCAGCAACAAAAGAAAAGGGAAAAGGGCGAAAAAATGATAGCGTACAAGAAGATAAAAAAGGTACTGATCTGAAAAATCAAAGGTCATCCGAAAATGTTGCTGTAAAAGATGAAAAACACGGCAAAGAGAAAGGGGAAAGTGCTAAAGTCAAAAAAGGAAGGCCGTTTGCGGTTGAGGAAACTAATGGAAGAAAGACTCATGAAAAGAATATCAGTGGTGAAAAAGCACATATGACCAAAGGTAAACAGGAAGGTGGAAAACACAGGGGCTCAAAAGTTAGGAAAAGCAAGAAAGGAAAAGGCGGCATAAGGCGGTCGAAAAATAATCATTCAATAATCGGCAAATCAAACAGACCCAAGGTCCCGAATGGTATTGGGGGATCAGTATCCCATGGGAGGCAATCGAACAAAAATAACTTGAATACACGGAGGAGACCAGATCGTGGTGTGGAATTTCGCATCTGTGATATCCTTCGTATGCAGATGGAGCGTCGCGATCTTTCACGACAGTAAGTAGCAAAAAATATTGAAATCAGTTTGAACTTTAAATTGATTCATTCATTTTAGAATGGCTTGCTGCAATGCTTACAGGCCCTGTGAGCCTCCTCCTTGTATGCCGTGTGCTCCTTGGGTTTGTTGAGCCACTTGCAAGTCCTGATTGTTGGTTTTGTTATTCTCTTTAATGTTTGGAAGGTAGTATCCTTTTTAAATTCCTGTCTATTCTCGATGCCTTTTAGTTTATTTTAAAAATAAATTAACAAATTTATTATATTTATTTTGTATGTATATGTAATATTCATGCAAAAGACCTACAATAAAATTGACAATTGTTGATCTGTTTTCTAACTACATTGTCGAGTGGAAATCTCAAAAGGGGTATCATTGCCTCGACATGCGAAATAGTTTGTTCGAACAGCCGTCTGCTCATTGTGACATGATCCCGTTGAAACCTATCTTTGTATGTATGCGTATATGTGTGCCCGTCGAGAAACAAAGAATTTTGTATGTCGAGACAAAGATACCCTGTTTTAGATGTGCACCATACATTTTGAGGGCTGTGGTTACAAAATTGTTAAACAGTTAAGCAACTCCACTTAACGAAAGGCCCAAAAACTTACAAGTTGAAAATCGAGTGCCAGCTCGCACACAAGGATAGAGTGTTGCTGCTATCTTCGCACACATTCAATATAGCTGCTTTTTTCGCACACATTCTTAACCCATCGCATGCATGCTCATTTATGTAAGGCTGGGTTTTTAATTTACTTCGCAGCGAAGTCAAGTGAATTAATGACTTGCGTTCGCTGCTCGACATGCAGAGCTCAGGCTCTGAGAAAAAACCTGATGCCCTTTTTGTCAAATTTGTCTGCTTAGTGTTGATGTTTAATACTTTATACATTTTATTGTTAAGAATTTTTTTAATTCGATTATTGAAAAGAAATCATCTTACAAAGGCAGAAGTAAATCTTCGCATCCATACAATTTTTTGCTGCTCAGATCTTTGATTTGTTGCTCATGCATTTGTTGAAAAACATGGCACCCGATTTCGCGCAGTGATCTGCGTAATATATTTTGCTGCTCTCTTTGTGATTGACTCTGTGTTAGAGAGAATTTCTAATACTATTAGCCGATTTGTCAACGAATTTGAGCGAATTAAATCAGCCGATCTCTCAACTGAATTATACCTAATTCCTAGCGATTATAATCGATATAGTTCTCTGCGCATATCTGCGTCAAAATATTATGACTCTTGTCTCTTGACTGACAGTGGGATCGGATTCAGTTGTTTATGTTGTTATAGCATTGAGAAATTAAAAAAAATACGAACAGCATTGAATTTTTTTCAACTTATGCAAATGAATAATTAGGTGGATATTCACTTAATCCGTAAGAATATAAACACCAGTCACAGAAAAGTTTTTCCAACGCAGTCTCAAATTTTCCGTACAGATACCAATTGGAGCTGACACAAAAACAAAAAACAGCTAATTGAGCATAATTATTCAAATTTTTAACTGGCGATTTGCCCAAACGAGCATTAACCAAGCCAAAACGTTTTCTGAACACTTATCTTAAAGGTGCTGATTCTTGTTGTTTGTAAGTATGTTTGGATGTATGTATGTATGTATGTATGTATGTATGTATGCATGTATGTATGTATATATGTATGTACAGAGCCGATCATTTGAATAGGTTCAATACTTCTGAGAAGTAAATCGCATATATATTTTAAAGAATTTTTTGTAGTATAACAAATTGTTTTTTTTTGTATCAACTGAATTCGTTCAACAATTTAAAAAAAAAAACCAATTATAAATTAATTATGCACAGCTGTGCAAGAAAAAGTCAAAAATAAAAAAAGGTCCTCTTGAGACCACTTGACTTAACTTGATTTTATAAATTAGAAAAGCTAAATTTCTTTCAGGCAGAAACGATATTATATTATATTATGTTATATTATATTATTTTACATTGTATTCAGAAACGATATAAGCAAGTTATTCTTGTCAAAGATCAGACTTAGAATACTCTAAGGAATACTCTCTGTAGACCGTAGACGAAGAATTCACTCAGCTAAATTTATATATTTTACATTTTAGTAATAATCATTAGTGGAATTTACAGATTTAGGGAAAATGAGGAGGAATTCTCATTAGGAAGATAAAGATTTTTTTTGTCCTTTCTGCTAATGAATCAAAATTACCAACACATATTATTTTTCTGAAATATTTGGTTACTATATATTGTGATCGGGGCTTATTATTTACATTAATCGAATATGTCAAGTTTATTTGTTCTTCTTCGCTGCTTTAAATTTGTTGGTTTATTTTTTAAGCGATTTCAGATATATATCTAGTTCGACGATTAAAACTACGCCGATTAACTAATTAAAACTAAATGCACAAGATTTATTTCAAAAACAAAAAAAAATTGCTTTTTGGGCACGTCGAAGATTAAATACCCTTGCAGACCCAGTCAACCTGCCGACATTTAATTTGTAGTGTGGAGTTCGAATTGTGATTATTTATCAGGCTAACACAAGTTGTGTTTCGTATCTACAGTGGTATTCTTTTGTTATAGTGTATAATTATATAAACCTCGTACATACATATACATACATACATACATATGTATGCTTATGGAGACGCCAGCTATACAATTTTTAAGGTCAACATTTTGGTTTATTTTCATTGACACTCTTTAAGGTTAATGTCATAAAAATACAAGATTTCTGTCTTGTTTTTATTTATATGCACACATACATGTACATATATTTGTCGCATATAAGCATGAGTATACAAAATGTACACATATGTATACACATTATGGGTATGAATTTTAATATGTATCATCCTTGTCTAAGTATACATATATATTTGTCTCAATAGGAATGTACAAGTATGTATTGGTGTGATACATCAACAAGTATGTATCTATGTTAATGTAGTCGACATGGAAATACCCTACAAAAGCATATGTACTTATATATTTATAATGCCCGTTCGTCCTTCTGTCTGTTTCCTCAAATAGGTCTTTCCATTTAAAGATATCTTCAGATGATTTTTAGTTTTCACCAATATATCCAAAGAAACTTAACAGTTAAGTTTAATATTGTGCTCTGCTCCTTAGATAAACCTTATCAATATCGACTGATAGGGAAAACCAATCGAAAATTTAGTTAGTTTTATATCATTATCTTGACGAATCTCTTTCGTTCTGTTGTGGTACCAAAGGGTTGCGAAAGGTGTTGTTTGACAATTGAAAAGGGGTACAATTTTTAAAGGGTATAATTTTATGATTCCTAACTGAATGGCAAATGCTTGCTTGTCCGACAGTATTTGACTGACATTTAATACAAAAAGCAATGAACTGTTTTTATATTTTCCAACATAGCAAATCGTCCAAAATGACACTTTTAATGGTCAATCTAAAAATAAAAGCAACTGCCACAAGAAAAATTGTCCGTATCGGAAAAAATTCCAAAACGCTTGCTTTATGACTGCCAAAATTGATACCACACCCAATGCATTATTCTACACACATGCTCTATATAATAAATTATCATATAGGATAAAAATCTGTTGGTTTTCTTAAGAGGAATGGAATAAAGACGAGGAATGTGATGAGGTGAACTTCGGGCTGTAACAGAAATCTACGATTCCTTGATTTTTGTCAGTATATAGAGTATTTTTGATTATAATTAGTCTCAGGGAGACAAAATCAAATGTCTAACGAAAATAAAAATTAAACTAAGAGTGAAATCAAAGTAAAAGTAAATCTTTTGCTAAGAATGAGATGCAAATCATGATGATGAAGAGGTGACAGTAAAATGCATACTATAAAATTGACATATGAATTTCTTAAGATCTGCTTGGGTATCTTGAATATGACTTATGTGTTTATGAATTTTGCTACTAGCATTTTTGTTGGATATGGCAAGCTAAGTCTGCTGTGCTACACTCGATTTGGTTCCGATTTGGTCTCGAAGTAAGTGCCGTGATTGTAATATGTAACGGAAACTATACTGTGTCTACAGGGTATTAGCCCAGTGCAGCCCACATTAAATTGATCAATAATTATATTTGTTGAGTGTTTATCGAGCATGAATCTTTACTAAATGAGTAATTGCATATTTATATACCGTACGCTGTTTTTTTTTATTTTGTTTTTATCTGGATTTACAATAATATGTTTATAAATAAATGTTTGTAGGCGGACAGTCTATCCATCCCCCGCAGCCTGCTTACGCCCTTAAATATACATAGAAATGAGGTGGCCAGAAAATCGTTGTATGCACATACATATATACCGTTGTATATTTATATACACCATTAATAAAACATATACACATTTAATAAATTAAAAATTATTTCTAAATACAGGTGAAATGAAAAATATAAAAGCGTATATTAATTATTCAAATTATAGGTGTGCAAATTAAAAAATATATCTATCTATGCATATATATATATATAAATATTCAATTATTTGTGTGCAAATCTGCGTACACTTTATGTATTAGTGTGCGTGTGCAAAAAGAACAAAAAAAAATTATAGACATGTTTGTTCAAATGTAAAAGAGACAGCGCGCTCTTTGTGACATGAGAGATTTAAATTTTTGTTATTCCAAAAATACATTTATTTCAAGTCATAGAAAAAGAGAATAAGGCAGAGCGAAGGCTATTCAAAAAATAATATTTTTTTTTTTCGCATCTAAAAATTATAAGAAACTGTTCCATGCTGTGAGGTGCCAGAACAATTCGAACGGGCGTCTAGTGCAGAACACGAAAATTCGAGAAAATCAAATCGATAACAACGAATAAGTGATTTAATTTTGATCGAATTTAAAAAAAAAATTAACACTCAAAATGGTTTACGAAAGTGGATTTACAACCCGTAGAACTTACAGCTCCAGACCGGTGACTACATCGTACGCCGTGACGGTAAGTTTTGCAATTTCTGATCAACGCCACGAAATAAGTTACAAACTATAAGAAATGTGTGTGGATTTCGATTTATAAAATCTGTGAAATGAATCTGCGCGTCGAAAATACAATTGCCAAATGCAAATTTGCATAATAAATGTGTAGAACCCCCCCGTAGCTCCACGCGGCAGATGAGTTTGATGAGTTTTATGAAAAGGATTCCAGATTGAGAACGTTGTTTACATCCTGTGTACTTTTTGTTTAAGCGCTTGTACCCAACTTGCTGTATTCCATATAATATCAATATCATTTTCCAAAGGTGCAAAACAGTTTACGAAATTGAAACACGTTTGAGCGCAGAAGTAACTTACACTTTAGTGAAAAAGAATGTCTCACATATGAATATCGTATCAGTATTTGAAAAAAAAACGAAATTTGTTTAATTGAAGAAAAAATAAATAAATAAAAAATTATAATAAAATTTGTTGCTTATACATATAGAAACTGATGTGCATGCTATAAGTTGTACATAAGTACATACATATTGATTAATATTTGAATATTGGAATTCGAATTTAATGAATTTTTTGTGAATCTATTATAATTATGCATAATAAGTAGATCAGATGCGTATACGTATAAAGTTTATTAATATTGTTATGATTATTGTGTGCAGTTTACAAAATAATATGTATGGATTTATGTACGTTTCTTATGTCAGTTTTTAATGACTTTTTTTTTCCTTATGCCTACTAAATATTCAATATTATAGTTGTTTTTCGTGTGTATGTAGACTAACATCCGGCCCACTCACTGACTATAAACAAGTACGAGGTGTACACACACACACACACACACACGCACACACAGCTTGTATTTTTGTGTGTGTGATTAACAATATATGTACAACTGTATCGCTAGATCTCTTTGGGATATATATGCGATTAGCTGTAAGATTGGCGAAACCAAATTGTTTTTGAGTGTTTTCTCTTAAGTATACGCGTTGCCTTGATTCGCCTGCTGCGAAAATATTCCAAGGTTATGAGCATTTTCTCTGTGGTTATAATTTCGGAAAATTTGTACGCTTTCTCATCTTTGAGATTCGGCTAACATTATTGGCAAACCAAAAGGCAAAAAGCTTTTCTGCTCTCAAATTCCAAAAATAGAGTTTTTTATATATGTATATTCATATGTATGTATGTATGTATGTATGTATGTATGTATGTATGTATATATGTATGTATGTATGTATGTATGCATGTATGTACACATATGTAAGTTTGTCTGTACACTCGGATGAATATTTATTTTGTAAACAGATATGTACATACGTATATTTATAACTGGACTGCTAGTTCAAATATTATTCAAATATTATTCAAATATTAAAATTTCAGTTTTTCAAATTTATTCTTCCTCTTTATTTCTCTTTATTTTTTCACGTATTCTACATACATGTACAAATGAAAGTACATATATATACACACACACACATACATATGTGTAACATAAGCTGTTTGCATATTTCGTCTTATGGCTGATCTAAAAATACCTTTACAATTTCCAAAATACATTCAAAGCAACATTTTTTGTTGTTGAGATTTTTTCGAAAAATGCGCTAAAATATAATAAACAGATAGGAGGATAGATTGTTAAATTTATGAATTTTTGAATGGCTCTCAAAAATCCATTCTGCACAAATATCGTGGGATTTAGCTTTCTAGCGTGTTAGCCTTGCTCGCATAGTGATGATGTTATATATAATTAATACATATTAAATATTTAATTAACATTTAAAATAAAAATACACTTTTAACTTAACTGTGCAAATAAATATTCATATAACCATTCACTCAACCACTTCAACCACAATTAATACATGCTAACGTGTACAGTCGGACCTCCTTAAATGAACTCACTGTAAATAGTACATTTAATGCAACAACCAACCAGCAACCACCAACCACGGAGCACCCATGTAAATATATACATATATGTACATAAATATAAATAGATATATACCTGGCTTGTTAACTCTCCATCCTCGTGCTGTGAATACTTGCATGCCAGCAACAACAATATATAGATAGATAGATGTACATACGTTAAGTGCGATGGACACTTGTAAAAATGCCAATGCCAAATGCACCGATGATTTTTGGGTATCCCAGCCGTTGAACCGCACGCCGTTCTGCAAAATCTAACAGCGTAAACTTGGCTTTTTCAAAATTTAAAACCCAACTCTGTGACATTCTGGGCATTGCAGAGAACAAAGAGACCACCAATTGACTGGGAGAAAGTTCCTTTTGTGCCAAGACCAACACTCATCTCCGATCCGGTAACAGCATTCGGAGTGCGTCGATCGGACTATGAGCAGCGCAAGCGATCAATACTCGATCCAATTAATCGAGCCGCAATCAAACCGAACTATAAGATCGCCTATGAGCCCATTGAGCCATATGTGTCCACTCGGGACAAGAATCGATCGCGCATCCTGGGCATGGTCCGCCAGCACATCGATACTGTGGAGGCCGGTGGCAATACCGCTGCCCGCACCTGGCGCGACTCCCTCGATTGTCAGCTACCCCGCTTGCATCGCGCCGTCTCCGAGAGTCTCCCGGTGCGCCGAGAGACCTATCGCAATGAAAAGTCGGGTGCCATTGTCACAAAGTACTCTTACTAACCCCATTAGAGAGAGAGAGAGAAAGAGAGGGAGCGGGACAGAGAGAGGCAGAGCGAGAGACAAAGAGAGAGAGAGAGGAACTCCGGTCCTTGACGAAATTACATTATCGAACCAGTTGCGAACCCAACTAAAACGAAATTGACTCGAATATCGTGGAAGTTACAATTACGAATCATTACACACACACCTGGCTATACACACTTGTACAAAATGTTCAAAAGTTTACCATACCACATTATATACGATCTGACATTCTACTCGTTTTTGTATCTAATATTTTGCCTATAATATGTCATAATCTATGCTGTATGAGATATTTTCATTTGTTTATTTTTTTTATATATGTTTTTGACACAGAGCCAAATTACGAAACGAATTAAATTGTTAAATAGTATTCGAACCTGTTTCAATTTCCACTAGAAAACCTAAAACGTTTCTTATTAATTTCTTGTACACAAATTATTTCGATAAATTGTCATATTCTCATTATATTATAGCTAATTCCTCGATTTGGTCTGATTTAACGTAAATAGAGTTAATTAAGGTGCACCCATTACCTTTTTTTTGGAGGGGGGTTCAATTCCATTAAAATCTATTTGCGAGAGCCTTCAGGTCAAAAAATAAATATGAGGAATGGAAATCTTTAGTGGAACAGCAAGCTGGTTTTTTTTTGTTGTATATAGTTGCTAGTTGCATATGCTGATCGCCTATTTTCCTTTACAATTCTCACCCCAAATGCATAAATCGGAATTTATAGACTCCACGCTTAGACCTGTGCACGGACAGACCTGGCTCTCATCGCAGTCGCGCCTCCTCGGACTATTCGTACACCTCAAAGTCGACGGTTGAGAAGAACAGTTACGATTCGAGCAACCCTTATGCCAGGCCGGAACGATCCACGTATACGTCCACTGTTGAGAATACATCGCGTAGTGGCCCAGGTGGTGCATACAATTATAGCACCGAGAGGACCAGCACCACTGGCGCTGGACCCGGTGGCTACAGCTACTCCTCGACCACCTCTGGAAATTTGCCCGGTGGCACCAAATACCGCCACTTCTCATACCATGTCTAAGCGCAAACGATTTAGACAAAAGCAATCGCACAAATGGTTTATATATGGCTCAAATAATAATTTCACTAATCACTCC
Organism: Drosophila kokeensis; assembly: GCA_035042145.1. NCBI lineage: Eukaryota > Metazoa > Arthropoda > Insecta > Diptera > Drosophilidae > Drosophila > Drosophila kokeensis. The sequence goes on along the minus strand of JAWNLT010000376.1, from coordinate 1,954,037 downwards.
GCCTAAATTGTTTTATAATTGTTAATCGCAACTAGAAACTACATCTAACCAACCACATACTTATACACGTATGTATGTATGAAGTTATTTTGATATTGATATTTATATTGTCTATCACCCGAATTGTGTAAATTTTCGAGTTGACTAACATAACTAATGATTAATTTGATTGTTAAATAGATAATAGATGTTGATAAGCAAAATCTATCTGATGTATTTACTCTCCATAAATCATTAATAGTTTAAAAGTATTTGTGATACAATAAAATAAAATCGCGTTCACCAAAAATTCTACCTCTAGTTTCATATGTACAAATATATATATATATATAAATGCTGCCTCATTCAATTCTGATAATTCCAATTTAAATACGATATTCATATAATCTGACCGATCTATGCTGTGACAACAAATTCAATTGAATCAAATAGTTGGGGTGACTGCAAAAACTCACCATCAAAATATACAAATTTTAGTTAGACATCAACGAAACGGGTTTTTTTTTTTTTGGTTTTTCATAAAACATATTTAAATTAAATTCAATGTTGTATAATTCTCTTACAGTATCCGTCCACTCATAATGTGACTCGTGTAAGTATCCGCATTTATTATCTGTGTTGCTCATGTGTTCTGCTTGTCATCCATCATCTCTTTTATGATTTTGAAATTTTCCTGGTCACACTTCAACCATACTTCATCGTCGCCTGGAATCATACGTGGTTAGTACTCTTATACCATAAATATGTTTCTATTCACAAAAATCGGATCAGTTCAAACCGAGTTGCAGTTTTATTTTTAAACAAATAAAGCAAGTACTTGGAGTACGTTCTCTGATTTTTGATTTAAGTCTGAATTTCAGCTAAAAAGATTAAACATTTTTTAAAATTCGACGAACAGACCAAATTACATTTCTATTTTTAATTATGAAGACTCTTGAAGTGTTTTTTTTTTTTAATTTGCGTTGCGAAAAATTAGTGATTCGTATCAGAAAAAGTGGCTCAAAGAGAATAGAATATTTATTAATATTTTATAATTATTTATTAATAGTTAATAAGTATACAATTGCGAAAAAAAAACCATAGCACAATTCTCACCAGAAATTTTTTTGTTTAAATTTTAAGGAACTGTGCGCTTATAACTAAAAATTAGAAATATATTAAAATTAGAAATATATATAAATTAATGATTTCTTTAACTAAGTGGTGATATTAACTTTCCATACTTCTTGGCACTTTTTTCGTCAAATTAAAAAAAAGATTATTTTGTATTTTGAAATGAATTCCAGGAGCATTAATTAATAATTAATTAATCTTAAGAAGGAAAACTAAACAATATATTTCAAAGAAAAAATTTTTAAAAAAAAGAAAATGTCGGAGAATAATATTAATATGTAGCCTGAAATCTTTTTGGGTTTGAGAAAATTAAGATGTGAGCAAAACGAAAAAGTTTCGTTAGGTAATTTGTTGAGAGCTCGTCCTGCAAGCGAGAGCAACATAATAAAATGTAGAAGAATGAAGGCTAAAGAAAGGATAATGAGTATAGCGAGAAAATGCATTAAAATGGCAGGCAAGGCTGGCTATGCCCATGATTGAACGATGTATGTATGTAAGGTGGTGACATGATCCTTCTGAGATACCAGCCTTGAGAAAATGCGAGTGTGATAGAGATGGCATGGAAGTTGAATAGAAGTGGACTTTAGAGGGGAGATTTGCAGAGTGCGAAAGGGATGGCACATGCTTACTATTGTTTTGCTCGACTGACCGCACTTGGCGGGAGTTCAAATCATTGAAGCAATGAAATAATAATAATTAGTTAAATTAAATAAATAAAAATAAGTATTAAATATTTATAAATAAAAATAAATATAATAATAAAATTAAATTAATTAGTTAAATAAAATAAATAAATATTAAATATTATAAATATTTAAACAAAAATAACAATAAAATAAATAAAAGTAATTAAAATGCAACTATGCAAATCAAATATATGAAGACAAACAATCACCTTGTCACCACCTTATATACATATATAGTTACTGCAAGATCTTGTCTAGCAGCTCTGCAGAAAAATTGTTAGTTGTTTACTTGCTATAGTAATGCATAATTCATAATCATAAAATACTTTTCTTCTCACGCATTTCTACTTGCATTCTGCATATTTTGTGTTTGTGTTATATGAAATTGACTAACCAAACTTGCACAAATATAATAATAGGTATACAAATCGAGCTATCCCATCTACTCGAGTTATTCAATCCCAAGACGTATCGTCAGTGGAACACGTGTTATAACATCGCCTGTTCGGGTTGTTACCTCTCCCAGCCGCGTCTATTCGCGCATTGTCCACTCTCCATCGCCTGTGCGTGTTGTGCGCACGACAACGCGTGTGATTTCATCGCCGGAGAGAACCACCACCTACTCATACACTTCGCCAACGACATACACTTCGTATAGTCCATCGACCTATTTGCCATCGACCTACTACACTTCGTCCTATATACCCACCTCGTATACGACGTACACACCATCGTATCACTACAGTCCCACAACAATTACACGCGTCTATGCCCGCTCGGCATCGCCATCGCCCGTGAGGATCGTAACATCTCCGGTTCGTGCAATTCCCTCATACTTGAAGAGACTCCCACCTGGATATGGCGCACGGGCCTTAACTAACTACCTCAATACTGAACCCTTTACCGTAAGTTGTGGCCGTTCAATATCGAACTTTTGGTTAATGCAGATTCGTTCAAATCGGCATAAGAGCATCAGCGATAACACTATTTTCAAAAGTTTTATTTTCTTAAACCAAAAAAAAAAAAAAAAAAAATTAAAATGTTTAGACCTTTACTGAGGAAACGGGTAGGATTCGCAATCGGGCCCAATCGCTGATTCGCGACCTGCACACTCCCGTCGTACGCCGTGCAAGAAGCTGCACACCTTTCCCGGTGACTGGGTAAGTTTACGACACTCTATACATAATAATGGGCAAAATAATGTTATGAATTTATGAATAGATGAAAGTGAGCAGTAAGAAGGAAGCATAATATATTTAGTTTCCTATATCCCTAATCAAAGGAATAGCTAGCTTTTCGGAAAGAGTAGCTCTAATTTTATTTTTTTAATCTAATTTAATCTAAATCACGTTGCGTCTATGAAAAGCAATGCCTGACTTATGCCCCTTGTCGCACTTTCTTGACTATTTTGTTCTTTCCTTTTAAATTTCAAAAGATTTCTTTTTACTCTCATAATAAACTTACTTTGTTATCAGAAGTTAATATAGTTATATACATATTTTAGAGCTGCATCAAATTTTATTATAATAGATGCCTCCCAGAGTTTGATAGTAGATTACTGATTACCATTACCATCTCCGCACTCGTAGAAGGACTATTTTCCCCCGGGTTTCTTGTTGACTAAAGCGACTGGGTTTTTTTTTGGAATTTTTCTAAGCTCGAAAATTAAAATCGTAACCTCACTGAATATATCATGGAATCTCTACAAACAATTGTGCTTATCTTCGAGCATATCAGAGTATGATATGGCGTCATTTGAGTTTGGTATTTAGGGACATATATTCAGGGTACAAGTAGCTACAGGAGTAAAGTCAATGCTATTTTAAAAGTTTCCTAAACATGTTTAATATACTTTAGTTGGAGGATTTTGTACAAGATAAAAAGTTATATGTAATATATATCTATATATAAATAAAAAGGGACTTTTGAAAGGCGTAGACGGTTTCTAAATATTCTAAATATTAGCAACATTGATGGTGTTGTATAGAGAGTAATATAATTTTGTTTTCAGCTACTCCTATGGTCCAACATCACAATTAGCCCTAGATGCTTACGTGGCACGCGTTACAAATCCGGTGCGACACATTGCAAAGGAAGTTCACAATATATCCCACTACCCAAGACCAGCTGTGAAGTATGTTGGTGAGTAATTTGAGATATATGCTGATATGTTGCTTCTAATACATTTGGATTACGATTGTAAACATAATGGTAGTGTTAAGGTATTAAGTTGCAACCAGCGTTGCCGTTGAAATTGGTATTTAATGCTGTCTTTTAAATATTAAATGATAAGGTAAAAGTCATCTTGCCTCTGTAAGGATATGTGGTGATAAGGCTTATAATATTAGAAGCCCCATGTACGATTCGGACAAAGTTCGAACAGATATTAACCTTTTGTCCTGGTACCTTAGACATCCGACCTGGAAGAATGAGAAAAAGAATGTTCCACTTGAAGGTAAGTATCGTTTTAAACGATTGATTGATTGATTGATTGACTGATTGATCGATATTTCATACGCTTGTAAACGCTATTTGTATATAGCAATTAGAACCTCGACTTAGCCTGTCACTCATGCTCGTTCCACCTAATCATTTATTGGGGATCTTCAATTAGTTAATTGAGTACATTTGAAAAGTGTTTTCCATTAATTTTCTCATATTTCAAGAATTACAAAAGCAAAAAAAAAAGAAAAATTGTACGTGGTCTCATATACATTTTACATAGGATCAAAAGTAAATAAATAAATACATATGTAGGAGCAAACTAAATTCAAATACTTGTGACTAATGCATCGAACTTTCGCATCCTTATTAGCTTCGTTCTTTGTATCTTACTAACTTAATATGTTTTATGATTGATTGACTCTTTCCAGTTGAAGCTGTTGAAGTTGAGGCCTAAATGATAATATGCCTGACTTTATAATATGGACATACACACTTTATAATTTTTGAATAAATAAATAAAAGGAAAATTCATAATGTTTGCCAAATGTCAAATAAAATCGATATCTTAACAATAAACAAACGATATCACTAAACTCAGTCGCTTTCACATCTTGACTAATGTGCAAGCCCATATTAACTTTTATCACTGACACAAACTAATCAAAAACAATAAAAATAAATTACAATAAAAAAAAAACAACAATCTGACGAATCGTTTTAAATACTAATATTTTCAAATACTTACCAACAACCTTAGCGTCTTCACTTTCTTTTAAACATGTATATTATTTGATTTACATCTGTTTCTTACCCAAGTCCTCAATTTGTATAATTATTATTATTAATTAAATATTGTTGGGCATTTACGCATATGTACGTTATTTATTGATTTATATAAACTTAAAAAAAAAAACCCAAAACACATATTTATATTTATAACTGTGTATTGTATTTGATAATGAATGCCATGTATAATGATACCATTTTATATAAATACATGTACTTATGTACATACAAATATTTTCTCACTTAAGTACAGATCTTAAAATGTACACCTAATTGTGTTTAATTAGCGATGGGAGATCAACTGGCTCTTTCAAAGTTCTTTTTATTTCAACTTCAACTTCCACAGATTTGTACTTCTCTGAACACAGTTGGTCAAGAAATTGATTTGACATTTCCATTTTCTTTAGCAAAAAGCATTATATAATTTTTTTTTAATTATTTCATAATTATTTGGTTGTCTTAGAACTAGTTGAACTCTAGTCAAAATTCATGGGTTTATTTATAATATAGCCAAAAACTTCACAGGATAAGTCTTCCACACGATCGACACTTCTTCCATCAAATTAACAAAAAAACGAATACAAAATAATGAAAATCGAAATATGTGCTCTACTAAAATCCCAAAGGGATAAAGCAACAACAGAAGAAAAAAAATGCTCAAATCACTAGATCGTATTGTTACAACTTAGACACTACTGTTATAGCCCATAGACCCCTCCATAGACACCATTAAAAGATTTGATACAAATACAAAGAATAAAATTAAGTTTAAAAGATACCATGAGCTGGAGATGGAATCAATAAAAAAATAATATATATGTTGGGACTACAAAATCGAAATTAAAAACTAGACTGTCTAGACAATAATCTGATAAAAGTACCACTCAAAAACCTGAGCTTTCGTCCCACTGTGCCATGATTAGACGCTCCCCAGACGACATTTTAGTCGAGCAGCATTTCTAAAGGTTCAGATTGGAGATGCTGCTCATGGTAAATATACCCACACATGTTCCACACATGTCCTAGACTATTACGCTGATGTATATAGACAGAAGAAAATATAAAATCTAATTAGTGTATACAGTTCTGAAGATGAATCCGGACGGTATTCGAAATATATAAAACAAAAAATAACTTAACCTAAAGCCGGCAAAAAACACATTTGAAAACATATAAAATCAGGTCACCAAACAATAAAAAAAACGTTTAACTTTTGTTTAGATTTCGAAGCGATCTTATATGTATTTGCTTAAATTTATACTTATAGTTAGTTAATCCTATGGTTATATATCTTGTGCGAATTTTAATGACCTTGACCTATATTTTATGATTTGCAGCAGGAAACGGAATGGGTACACGTTAGTAATACTAAGAATATGAGAATAAATTTGGCATGTGTTGACTTTGAATCGACAGGTGTGATTAAATTTATTTCATCATTACTATAAATAATTCTGATGTACATACACACTTATTTCATCCATGCACTCATCCATGCATTCACACACACATCTGCATGTTGTTATAAATTCCATATATATGAATGTAAAAGAAGACACAAAATGACACAACTTACTTTCCTAGAAGCACATCTTGATGAAGACATAGTTTCTCAAAGAACTTCAGTTTAGATATATACACCAAATGTGGAGAATTAGTATTTAAATGACTTGATGTGGATAAATCAATATACATACATATATACATAGCTGGGTAGACTTTATCGATTTATTTTTAACTCCTTTGAGCTCGGTTATTATAAATTCTTCATAATTAACTTTTACGCACATGCAAATAACAGATTTGAATTATGAGAGCGCTGAAACACAATAAATAATACATGTACCATATACTTATCAAAATTCTTATATATAAATATATTTTTATATATTTATTTATATAGGAATGTGATTGTTTTTTTTTTTCTTAACAATTGACATAAACATACATACTGTCATATATATCTTTGTTGACACTAAAGCAACTAGAAGCCAGTTACTAATACTCATTAATTAAATTACAATTACTCTATTATTGGAGTCTTCAAATCTGCAAGTCTGCATTATTGATGTATATGATATTATCTCCGGAATCACAAATGGTAAGTCATTATGTAGCAATAATGTGTATATTTGAATACAGTCACAGATATACACGACTTATTTACACTAAACTAGCTAATTATATTCATTTCGATAAGTATGATATGATTTCAAAAAAAAAAGTTATTCCTAACATTATTCATAACTGGCTTTGGATTTTAGATGCCGAATTGGACCCGAATCGCCCAACGAGAAAATTCTCTGCTCCCAGGCCACTTGAAGATGCTGCCGATGTGGAGTCCAGGGAGAAGCAGCGTCTACGCCAGGAACGCCTGATGACCGTCAACGAAGATGATCTTGAAGTTGAGAAGAAACAAGCTCAGTTGGCCGATGAAGCGAAGCGTCGCAAAGAGTACGTCTCCAAATTAACAATAATAATAATAAAAATAATACTATGCCAAAAATGTTTACAGTGCACTCAAGGAGAAGAAACAACGAGAGGAGGCTGAAAATGCCCTAAAGGAAGAGCAGGCCCGTTTGGCAGAGGCAGCCAAGCAAGCTGCAGCTGCGGAAAAGGCCCGCCTAGCTGAAGAGGCAGCTCAAAGAGCCGCCGAAGAAGAAGCCCAAGCCGCAGCAGAAGCCCAAGCCGCAGCAGAAGCAGCAGCTGCCGCTAAGAAAGCCGAAGAGGAACGCTTAGCTGAAGAGGCCCGTGCTGCCGAGGAAGCAGCACAAAAATTGGCGGAAGAAGAAGCCCGTGCGGCCGAAGAAGCCAGAGCGGCAGCAGAAGCAAAGGCTGCCGCAGAAGCTGCCGCCAAAAAAGCTGAGGAGGAAGCCCGTTTGGCTGAGGAGGCAGCCCAAAGGGCAGCGGAAGAGGCTGCTGCACAAAAAGCCGAAGAGGAACGCTTGGCTGAGGAGGCCCGCCTAGAAGAGGAGCAGCGTGTGCGCGAACAGGAGCTGAGTCGCCTGGAGGAAATCGAAAGGCAGGCCGAAGAGGAGCGTGAGGGCGACCTTGCACGCCAAGCAGCCGAATTGGCCGAAATCGCCCGTCAAGAGGCGGAAATTGCTGCTCAGGAGCTGCAATCGATTCAAAAGGAAGGCAGGGATGTGGTTGAACCCATTATTGATGAGCCAACCTCTCCTGTGGAGGATCAGCAGGAACCGACCATAGAATTAAATTCGAATATCGAAGATGTTACAGGCCAGGTGGAAAGCACTGCCGGAGATAGTTTTGTAGAAGACTCTGAAGATGCGGAAGACGATGATGAATAAGGAATTACACTAATGATCATTTTTGCTGACGACATCTACAATTAATGTTCATTGAAATTAGAAACCTTCTTTATTTTTTGCGAACTCAAAAACATGATGGTAGACAGTTGAACTCGTTTTAATTCGAACAGTATCGATTTGCCATAAAAACAATGTAGTTGTTTTTAATATTACTTTATAGCATTATTATTGCCAAAGCTTTTGTGAAACTAACACTACTAGCTGAATGACACTTCCTATCAGATTAACATAATAGAAATATGATTCAAATCTTTTATATATTTAAGAAATATATAAATATGATTGAGACTCTGATTATGCAGTTTTTCTTTTATTGCTAACTCAAAAGATTTATTCTTTACCTACTGCCATTGGAACTTTTCACATTAGTTCTCTTCAGGAGCCCTTGTGAAGACTTTGACTTTATTATACCAAGCTAGGTACAATAGTATTTTTTTCTACACTCTGCGAAATTCGATTAAAGGCACATGATTTTCTCCTTAAAAAAATTCAAATACATTTTTAAAATTTGATTTTGTTCTACAAAAATTAGTTATTTTAAATACACTTCAAATAAAAATCAAATATGCGCTTTTCATTTATTTTTATTATTTCTTTAGTTTTTAGTTCGTATTACTCAACTTAAGAGAAAGATGTAGAACATTCCGGAACTGAAAAATAGTTTAGTGGATTAATTCGTAAAAATTAATGTCACAGTTTGTTTGGTTGTGCAAGTAGAGCAAAGATTTAGTATTAAATTAAAATATTACATTAGACTGCAAATAGCTGAAATAGTTTGTGTGCAGATTATATCCATTACACATTATATCCAATCTTTACAATTTTTTTAGTAACATAGGGACCAGTGCTTGATGAATCCCAGGACACCCATTAATTTTTGGATCTTAAGGAATAACCAGCAAACAGTTTTATAATATAAAAAAAACGAATTTTCATAATTTGCCAAAATTTAATACATTTTCGGAATCTTTAGGCAGATAGAGACTTAGTAGACAATTGGAAAAGTGTAATATCATCGGCATACATCAGAACCCGGAAGTGACTCATCACAAAAGTAAGGTCATTCATAAATAACGTGAATATCAAGGATATCATTTCTTATAGAAAAAATATTAAAATCAACTATAAGTAGTCAGTATTAACAATTTGTATTTATTTATTAACATGTGTACGATTGTTCTCAATTTTAAAATGCTTTATTATGAATTCCTTATTGGCAGACGATAAACAATTATCAAACATACTAAAAAAAAGAAAAAAATATATAAATACATATATTTCAAATATAAAATCAAGAAAAATATGAGTGATGTAAGCTTTGGCGACACTTACGGGAGACAGTGATAGGAAGTTTATAGAAAAATCGTGTGCAAATTAATTATAGAACTTACTATTTTTCGTAAAACCGCTAGCTGAGTAATAACAATTAATTTTAATATCTGAATATGTAAAACGGATGGCAGCCCTAAGATGGAGTTCATAGCAAGCAGCCGGACAGCGCTAACAGGGATCGATTAGCGTTGCCAGACTGTGCAGACAAAGTCGTCAAGCCGTTGGACATTCGTTCAGTAGAAACAGTCCGAAAGGATCGTTCAGCGCAGTCAGAACTGTTCAGCGAATAATACAGACAGTATTGTGCATTGCATTGTACATAGTTAATAAAAAATCGGCAAATAGGTGTATATATAGTATTCGACTTATAACCAATTACCAGCAAATAAGATAATTCTGGTGGAGAAGGATGATCAACTTTCGAACTTTATACTCCTGTTGCTGATAAGTTTTATACAAGAAAACTCTCAGCTGAGCAGAATGCAAAGTCTTATGTGTCGCATAAGAGCCGCCTTTTAAAGATATGATATTGTTAATACTTACCAACAAGAACAATAGTAAACAAAGCAATCGTTGAGTTGCAAAACGGTAGTAATGTTATTCCAATTAAGTTTGCTGATGCAATAATACCAAATCGTCCCAGTGACATGACCAAGCTTGTTGCTTTTCCCCTAAAATTATATATAGATTTTCCATACTTGTTATACATGCAACTTGGACCAATACGCAAATATATATATACAAATATATATATAATAATAATATTATATATATAATATAAATATAATATATAAATATTATGTGATATGCATGGCAACACCGATCATCCCAGAATTTAAAATAATTGTAGCTGAGCACAGTTAATTGGTTTAAATAAGATTCCGATAATTGTATCGTACCTTAAATGTGTTGGCATTAGATCCACAATGGCTCCTATCATAATGGAAATTGATAATCCAGGCAACAGAATGTAAAGACAAAATAGTACTAGCACTACTGTGGAGTTTGAAACAATGTGTAGTAAGACTCCACTTAAAATCGCAAATACGAGTGCAGCGTACAGAACGTTCTTTCGACCCAGAGGATTCAAAATAGCGCCTTGAATTGCGAAACCCAATAAAAATGAAGCTCCAACTATCATATTATCAATGTAGGTTCTAGTTGATATCTCATCGGAACAGACCTAAAAGTAAAAATTATTGGCTAAGATCATTCTATCGATATAGTAATATTTTCAACTTACCGCAGAGCTATTTAATGCTACATTTAGCTCTTGTTTGCCGTAAGAACCTTCCAGTATTTGACAAACTGTTGAATTATTACTTTCAGCGCTGGATGAACGATTTACAATTTCTGGGAACCAAAGCTGCATACCATTTGAGCTAAAAAATAATATTCAAATTAATATATGTATGAATATTTCCATGGACTGAGAAATCAGATAAAAAATAAGTAAATAAAAATATAACAACAAAATATGAAATCATGTGAGTTTGACGATGTAATAATTTGAATAGCGCGCCAAAGTTGCAAGGAAGAAAGGTTCATTTGTTCAGTATTGCAAAACGCAAGAAAAGTAGAATGCGATGACAGCTGACGCTGAAGACGAGTGTGGCTCCGTGCAATGGCGAGTAAAAGTAAGAAAGAGATGACAGCATATGTCAGTGCCGCAGTTACGATCGACGGATTGATATGTGTTAAATTTATAAGGATTTAATCTCCTTACGTAAACAACCAATTTTAATCTTACCTGAAAAACATACAAAGCACAGCTACGTTGCACAATATGAAATTGAAACCATGTGGCTTGTGAAATAATGGAACTGTGGCACGTGCGATGTTTGTTACCATGCCACAACCCTTCTGGTTTGCCAATACGTTTTCGTCGGCTTGTGTTTCTGGTTTCAGCGTAAATTCACCATTTTTGAGGACTTGAGTTAATGAGAGACCGCGATTAAATTTACTAATCCAATCCACAGCGCTTAGTGCCTGACTTTCTTTATTTTGTGAGAGCAGAAATTTCGGGCTTTCGGGATAATATATAAGGATTATTCCTCCAATAAGACCCGGTAGAAGTGACGCTAGCATTATCAATCTCCATGGTCGGAAAACGAATTCGCCAACTACATGAATGGACCAGTCGGAAGATAATATCGCCCAAGCAGTAGCTGCAAATGAGTAAGTTCAGTTTCAATTATTTGTCAAAGTTTATAGTAATCTTATAACAATAATAATAGTATTTTTATACAGAGTAAATCGCAGTCTCTCTGTTGATCTATTCGTCTCCTAGTAGACGTCGACAAAGTGTCGAGTGTCAGACGCGGGCACAGAACAGTATATGCTTCAAGTTTCATGTCTCTTTTTGATACCTTCGCTATCAGGGAATAAAAATTATGACTTCAGTTAATTTGAAGTATTTAACTTAATCAAGCTGTTGTTAATTTTAGTTCCAAATTCGCCTCGAACATCAACTTAATCAATAACATTAGTAACTAAATTTAAGAATTTCCTACTTATATTGTTCTTAATACTAAAGAAGTGCAGTGTATAAATTACCTGGGACATAAATTGCGGTCACACTGACAAACATCGTGGAGTAGTTAATCGTAACTGCTCTGTGCCGAGGTATATTGAATTCGCTCAAATACGGATAGAGTCCAGCTGAGAGACCGCCAAGACTATGAGAGATTAATTTACATTGACATGTTTATGGATTTTATTGGTTAACTTATATTGAGTGGTGTGGGTGTGGGCGTGAATCGATGAAAAAGGTTGTCAGTAATATATGTTATCTATCTACTATATCTACTATATATCTACTATATATCTACTTTTCAATTATAGACGGGGATGTTTTTTTATGCAAATCTATTTCACTAGTTTAGTTTAGGATTATCGTTTCAACTTCTACGTACATCAAATCTTTTCGATTTGTCAAACTAGTAAAAGTTTTGGAAGTCGTAGCTTCATAGGGACAGAGGGGCAAGTTTTGTACAACTGAATTTCAAGAATTCATTTTTACAACAAACATTTTATACATAGCATTTCAGAAACCGGACCCAAAAACATTTTTTGAAATTCCGACTTATAAAATTCTTTTGTTCTGTTATTTGTTAATATTTTCAATAGAGAATGGACCCAGATAAGCAAAACTGCGACTAGAAGATACTTTGAACTCAACTTTTCAACATATAGAGTCATTTAAAGCACGGTTTCAAGTTCTGCTCACTCAACCAAGAAAAGATAATTATGCAAGTAATAGTTTTCTCAATTTTTATGACTGAAGCATAAACTTGCTTATACATATATTTATTTGTATGTATCCTTGATTAAATCTCGGCGCACTGCTGAATCGGTGTCTATATGGGAACTTTGCCATTTGCGTGAGTCGATTATAAATTACAAAATTAAACAAGCCCAGACTAGAATTTATTTCCATAAAAAATAATAATAACAAAATGAAGTGGGTTAAATGTTTATCTGGGTAGTCAGATTTCTTAAATTCGTAAGTATAAACGGTAGAATATATATTTCAGCATATAAGCTCACTTACCTGATACCGCAGAGGAAGTTAATTATGTTAAATAACCAAACGCTTGTAACGAACATGAGCATAATCAGAAGGGCGCTAGAAACAAGTGCTCCGTACAGTAAAACTGTTCGTCGGCCGATGACGTCGCTGATATATCCCCATATATAGTTCGATATGCAAATACCTTTAAAAATGTTAAATGACTTGTACACAAACTATTAAATATATTACAATGACTACTTAAGAGTTGCTCATTATAAAAATAGCAGTATAATATGAAATTAGAATTCTTATTAATTGTGAATATTTCTCTAAAAGTAAAAATGTTAATCTTAACTTTTAGCAAAAAATGCCTTTTCAAATTATGAAATTAGTCGGGAAACTTGTTCTCTGTTTTTTGTTTAGCACCTTATTATTTCCATTGGCGCTTAGCTCTGTGGAAAGTCAATCAACTCGCGATCGGCAGACGTCTCGGGTATGAGTCGCCGTACTAATAGTAGCTTAATTTGTTAAACGCTAGTTAATTACTGCAAAATATCTAAACAATGTCATTTTATCTGTGAGAAATAGTAAAATGCTAACGATTTGTTAACAATTGTATTTAGATAGAAAATTTATTGATAAGAAGTCGAACTGCCCTTGTCGCCAAAAATATGTTAATTTTCTGGTACATTTTGGGGTTTTTTTCTGATTGTGATTTTCTAAAACCCATCTCAATGATTCACGATGTGCCTTTGATCTGATTGCTGAGCGAAACAAGCTATGAATGACTTTCAAACTGATTGACGGCTTTTCATGATCACCCTAGGCATTAGTATACAAATTATGTAGTTTGATATGCCTTCTTTCATGCGTAACAAAACTATAATAAATAAGCATGAGCTTAGTCGGATGTGGGCGGAGGAAGCCTCTCCCCATCCCTCTCACATCGAGCAAGTAGTAAATCGGAAAAGTGGTTGAATGCAAATGTGGAAAACTGGTGTTGTATGTAAATTAAATCACGACTCACCTGCAACAGATGCTGCCATCATCAGGCCCTTCTCGGCTTCTGTTGTTTGAAACTCGCATTGGGATGCGATTACAATAATTCCCAGTGACTGTTGGGCAGCCACAGATGAGATTGTTAAGAGACCACTTACAAGCAATAGAATCCACTGGGTCTTGCCGTAGCCTGCACCATAGATTAAGTATATTTTGTTTAGCGGCAATACAAGAGATAAAACTGGTTGGCTTACCAATCTTCTCCAAGACTTCGTCATATTCCAATGAGTTGGAATCACCAGCTTCTGAAATACGGTCCTGCATATTACTATTCCAACGGCGTCCATTCAACTGATGCTCGTGACAAAACTGCCCCGCCTTATAAGTATCTTATACAAATGCACCACATTCCACTCAACTCACAGCTGTGAGCTAAAACCCAAAAACATTTGCAGCTTGAGTAAGCAAAAACTTGTTCTGAGAACAACATGTTTGTAGCTCAGAGATCACACTTACATTATATACAAGAGAGCTAATTGTTCTAAACAAATTGGTAGAAGTTTTAGTTTAAATATGTGTGATTAATAGGCATATTAAAATAACTCTGATAAGTCGATAAGTCATGATAGTCATGATAGACTTTCTGTGTACCCATGATAGACAAATACTGTTATCAGAAATCACAAAAACAATTTGCTTGCAGACTTAAGTCTTAAATTTGATTTTAGCTTAGATGTTTCTCTTAACCTGTTTGCACTTGAAACCACACTGACAGCCATTTTTTCAATCTAGGAACAATTGGCTTTAACACCTGTTCATTTTATTTATGTTGTTAAGGGTAATTAAATTTTGTCGCCAAGCTTGTAGCTTATTGAGAGAAACGGCTTCGGCCCTATAAGGTATACATATGTTTGAGCTGTTTCACTAGTCGAGTTAAAACAGCAAGTCTATGCGAATTTTGTAGTCTAGTACTCTCTCAGTTTAAGAACTGTCTCGATGAAAGTTTTGTATCCTTATTTTTGCTAAAGATCATACCAGTATACCATGAACTTCCATAAGAATAATCGAACGAAAGACTGGAAACAGGTAAGACAAATATTTGTTTAAGACGAAACATTTTTAACAAGTAAGAATGCTGTAGTCGAGTGAGCTCGACATTCTAGTTTTAATGGCAAATTTCGCTTTAAAAAGTATTGCACCCAAATGTGAGAAAGTCTTCAAGTGCACTCTTTTGGGACAGACGCACAGACGGACATGGCTTTATCGACTGGCTGTTGGTCCTGATCAGGAATATATCTACTTTATGGTGTTGGAGATGCTTCCTTCTGCCTGTTACATACATTTGCACAAAACCAATATACCTTTTTAACCCATTTTTAATGGGTTCAGGGTATAAAAATATTTGTTTAAAACAAACCTGAACATAATGTGCATGCGTGCACTGAAGTTTTAATGGTGTTTTCAACAAACACAAGAGCTTTCAATTATAAAAGCTCCAGTGACTTTGACTGTGGGCAGAAAGCAAGCAAAAGCTTTCTTTTCAATTCATTAAACTTTTGAGATTAAAATCTGGATGCTGGGAAATTGGCAGGGTGGGCTTTATGGAAAACTGTCTCGTAAGTTATTTGAATTTGAAAAAATCGTATTTTGGATTTTAGATTTAGAATTTTCAACAAAAACAAATCCAAAGCTTAAAGCTAAAATTTGTATGATAATTCAAAATAGATCAAAAGTTGTTTAAAACATAACATTTCCAGCTCTGATCTAATACGTAGATATCAGTTGATTAACTCTTTGTTTTTACAGTTGTCCAAGCAACCTACTTACGTCGAATAACCACCAACGACCTTGATCAACGCAAAGAATCGACTTACCTCTCGCAACATTTTTAAAGCCAACAATATTCTGCGTAAGCAGAATCAAAGTTCATGGCCGTTAAGTCAACTGTTAACTCAAATGTTTGAAACATAATACCAACCACTAGATTTTTTAGTAATTAAACCTAGTGTTTTAAGATTTCACATTTACCAATATTAATGACTTTGCACTGAGCCTCTAGAGCAGGAAACAGCTGCACTTTAATTAGCAGGTGTGACACCAAATTATAATTTTATTTTTTTTTTTGTATATTTAGAAATTATTTCTAAAAACCAGAAAATGTTTATATTTTTCAGTGGATTTTCTCAATTTTAGGATGCTTACAAGATGCATTTATATTTTTAATTGCTGGTCTTTTTATTGAGGCCTAAGCCCAGGATTTATTGTAGTGTATTGTTGTGAGTGTAAATTTATATGATTGCTGTTTGCTGAGACTGTCGCCTTCTTAGAAACTTGTTCGAATTATTGGAAACTTAAAAAAATGCGTGTGTAATTCACCAGTTGTGTTCCAATTAATAACTGCTTTTATTGTTTGATATACTAGCCTTATATCTAACAATGTTTGATTATTTATTAGTAGATAGATGATTACAATCGTTTTTTAAACATAATTATTTATAATATACTAATTGATTTTTATTTACATAATTGTACCTACATCTGGGGACGTTTATTTGAAAACATTTAAGAGTCTACACTTATGCAGGGTCTTTTCTCCAAGAATAAGAATAAAATAGCAAAATATTTAATTTGTAAATAATGACGATGTCTTTGCCTTAAGATGTTTTCAATAAAAACAAACAATCCATTTATTTTATAGATAGTTTCTCCTTATTCATTCATCCATTCTCGAGTTGTTGCTGCCAGGACCCTTCTCGATTGATTATTTACATTGGTATAAGGAAAGTAAGCACTGCACAAGCTGTAAGGGAAAATATTATATTTTAATTATTAACTTTTTGGGTTTACTTATGCAATTTTCTACTCGGAGGATAGCAGATGATATAATTCACTTATTATTTTTTTTTTTTAAGTATTTAAGAACATAATTACCAAAAACGAATCCAGAAAACACTCCAAATGTTATAGTGCAGTACGATTCCAAAAGTATTCCAATGACGTTGCTGCCAAAAACACTACCCGTGCGTCCAAACATCAGGCATATGCAAAGCGCCTTGCCTCTTAAATGGGTGGGGACCAGATCCACGACGGCACCACTCAAAACTGATACGCATAAGCTTGGCAGTACCAGGTACAGGCAAAAACAGACTATGATGACAATATCATTTTGTATCCACACCAATAGTGCAGCACTAGCGGTAGCTATGGCCAAACTAATTGTGATTGTTGATTTGCGCCCAATTCGATTCATAACAAAACCGATTAAAATATAGCCGACAATGAGAACCAAGCCGTAAATAATGGTGTCTATATAGCTCCTGGTATTCACTTCATCGTTGCATATCTGAAAGATAGAAAAGGCTTAGACCCCGAGATATATAGGTGTGGTATTTGTACTAATACATTTGTTGTTAAGTTGAGTTGGGCCTGATCAAATGATGCATCGATTACATCACATACTGTCATGTCGTCCTCGGCAATGTCTGATCTCAAACGATTCAATATTTCCGGATACCACAGTGCCATTCCCGACGAGCTGAAAGTTAGCTTTGAACATGACAAAAACTCAAGCGTATTGGAAAAAAAAAACCCACCTAAAGAAAAACCCAAACATAACCAGGCAGCTTATGCAAAAGTTCGTTAAATATGGTTTTTTGAACAATGGCAACGTCTCCTTCCACATATTTTTAAAAGAAACCGTTCTAAAAAGATTGCAAAAGAATGAGTTAAATAAAAACCAAATAAGATTGAATACTCACGGCGAGTTGGAAACACTCAGTATATTTTCCTTATCAGTGCAGACATCAGATTTGATTTTCTCAACTTTGAATTCTTTAAGCGTTTTGCCTGAATTTTTCACAGCAATCCAATTTAATACGGCATATGCCTCATCGGTTTTACCCATCGATAATAATAATTTTGGAGTTTCAGGCAATCCAAATAGCATAATAGTTCCCAATACTCCAGGAAGTAAATAAAAAAAAGTCAATAAACGCCAAGGTCGAAATGAAATCGTCTCTGTCACTTCTACACTCCAATGCATCGACATTACAAGCCACGCAACAGCTAAGGGATTCCAAAGATAAATTGATTTTGAGGCATTTCAATAATTGTTGAAATATTTACCAGGCACATAAACTGTTGCAAGACCAACAGACAATGTGGCATAGTTGATTGCTGCCGGGCGAAGTCGCGATATGAAAAATTCCCCAAGATAAGCATATGTTGAGGAAGAAGCACCCGCTATGCTGTTAAAAAAAAAATTCATTTTAATGTATTAATAAACTTTATTAACTAATGTAATCAGATTACTCAATTTTTAACATTAAGAACAACATTAAACAACATTAAACATCTTTAAAATTGCTTTAATTAATCCCAAAATCTTTATGAATACTTGTACTTTGTTTAATTTAAATTCTATTTTTAATTTAATTTTATCTATAGTTTACTTTTTGTATTTTTTGTGTTGACTAACTTAAGTTGGCACTAAATAAATAAATAAAAAATTTTCAACTTGAAGGGAAAATGGGGAAAATATCCAAATTACATAACTGTTTCAATGATTTTCTAACTTAATAAACTTTTGAAACAATTTTAATTTTCTGTAGTTGCGTTTTTGAGTTTCTACAATCCTTGGAAGAAATGATTTTATATAATTTAATTTGTAACTTTAAATTTCGATTTTTATTTAAAACCTTTTCTAATATGTGTGAACTTATTTAGTCCACATTAAAAAAATAAATAAAATAAACAAAATTAATTATCAAGCATAATTTTTAGATAAAATGATGACTCCTTCATTTAATTTTGAGTTTAATGTTATGTTTAATAATCTCTTTTAAAATGTGTATTCAACTTTAAATAATTTATAGAGGCATAATTTTTACGCACCCCATATGTACAGTATATAAAAGTATATCTCAGACTCTGGAGCATTAAGGTCTTTTTTGGTTCCCTAATGGAAATTGTTTAAAGATTAGGCTAAATGATTTATTTCTGGGTCTTTTAAAGATAAAATCGAAATTTAAATGGCTTTAAAAGGTTGATAACCTCATAATTATCAGTTATTTTATTGTATGACTAAAAAAAATTTATTGTTGAAGTATTGTTCATAAAAATTGTAACGCAACAGCCCAAAGCATTTAAATTATGTAGCCACTAAAATATAAAATATTTAAAATATTTAACAAATATTTTCTTTATAAGCTTATTTGCCGACATTTGATTGGCAGTTTGACACAACTATTTTTATAAGCAAATGTATGTATGGTATATTCAGGGTATTAATAAAATACTTACAAAAATCCGACAAAGAAACGGGCAACCACATAAATCCAGTAATTCGGTATAAAGATTGAAATGAAAGAAACAACACTTCCACTTAATGTTGTATACAATAACACTGATCTTCTTCCAATCGAATCGCTAAGATAGCCCCAGAAATATGAAGAACAAAATATTCCTGTTGCAAAGAAAATTTACTTTTATTAAACAATTATAAGAAAAAATATGTTTAAATAAGAACAGAAGAAAAAATGTGTTTTTTAAATAATAATAACTTTGGTTAAGTCTAAATTTCAGAATTATTAAAATATGCTTATTAACTTGCGCAAGATTTAAAAAAAAAAAATTCAAAATGTAAGTAAGATTAGCAGTTTTAAATTACTGGCAGTTGAGGATCTAGCAGAGAATGTTTCCAAATCCCACCTTCTGTGTTCCAAAAAGACAATGCTAAGAAAAACTATTAATGTAAATATTCCAAAGTGTTTGAATGATAATAACGAATTTTGCTAAAAATTTCTGTTCCTTTTTTATTGAAGTCATATTTAATATGTAAATTGTACAAATTTATTTTTTTTGTTTGTTATTAAGTTATTACAAGATGCATAGGTACATATTATAAATCCAAATATTTCTTAATTATTTGATCAAATCAGCATCGGACAAATAATAATTAAACAACATCCTCATCCAATGCAATTTTCTTGGCAGATCAAATTTAAGAACTCTTGGAAATTGATAGCCTCTCGATAAATCTGTTTTCTCCGAAATCATTCCAGTAGAAAGAGATAATCGGCTAATGACGAAACACATACCTCCTTATTAATAAAAAAAAAGAAGTTAATTATAATAATTCATAATTTGCACAGTAGTAAAACCAGTTTGCACAAGATAACACAATCAGCTCGCAATCGTCATTGCGATCTTGCATGATAACGAATATTTCCTAATGCCACTTAGGTATCATCAGTCAGTACAATAGTTGCAGACATTGGCAGTGAAGAGCAAGAGCAAAATTAACAATAATTTTTAATAAATGACTCGATACGTGAGCTTGCCTACACTCAAAAGTCTTTGATTGCACTTAATAACTTGATTTGATCTAAGTCAAATACGTATTTGGATTATTATAATATTAAAATAAAATAATATAAAAGTTTTTTCACTTGATTACCCAAAATGCAATCAGACAAAAAATTGGACGAAAATCGCCCCAAAATTAAAGTCGCTCTGAAAATTTACAAATGTTCTTGTTTTAAAAAACAAATATTACGTATACATAAATATTTTTAAGTTAATTTTTTTTATTTAAATTTATTACATACTCAAACTCAAAAATAAGTATATACTTATGTACCCGCTGCTGGAGTTATCCAAGTGGACATTTTTTAGTAATAGTTATTTTTTAGTTCTTTAGCCAAACTTACCGATAAAACTGGCTGCACTCATTACGGCCTTGTCAATTGAATTGGTCTCAAAATCACATTGGGATACGATTGTAATGTATGACATTCCCATTGTCTCATTGATCACCATCATCAGCAAAAGGCCTGATGAAAGCAGAACACACCACTGCACACGTCCAAATCCTTTAACAAGTCATTGTCCAGTTAGCAGTTATATATATATGTATATGTAGATTACTATGTTTATAAATATAGTTGTCATACCAATCAACTCAAGCACTTCCTCATACTCGTGGCCAGCATTCGTGTCTGTTTGAATAGAGTCAGCTGGCTTTGATTCGGGATCTTCTTGATCCACTCGCGTATTCATTGTGCCAAATTTATTTTGCTCTGAACAATTTCACAAAAATCACGTTGAGAGAGGCACGATGTGCTCGCGGACATATCTTTTTACACACAAATTGCTAATATTCATTCAAAGCGAGTTCGCACAACTCTGCGCTTGGAACTTTGGTGTTGGAGATTTGTTTATCAGTGCACAACAGAGATAAAAATAAGGTCTGAAGATGCCATCTGTTTAATTTATTAATTGTGTATCACTTTTGTCTGACTGCCGAGAGTCTTAACAACATCAACAACATCTTCGTCACAATTTATAATTCTCAATAAATCTAAGTAACTTAAGCAATTCTGATGCATGTTGATATTGCTCACAGTACGCAAAAGAGAGGGATCGGATGGGGAATCTGTGAGGAGGAGGCAATGCAAGGTGGGGTTTTAAAATATACGTAATGGAAAAGATTCAATTTCAGCGATCTTTTGCATATTAAACTTTATTGGTCATTAATTTTATCAAGCTTTTTAATAATTTTTCCAATTTTTGAAAATAAAGTTTAGTTTTTATTTAGTTTCTGTATCTAATTGTTCGATTGAAGTCTTAAAAACATATCACTAACCAACAAAATCAAATATTTAATATAGCATTTTCGTTTTCACTTAGATCAAAAGCTTATCAGACCACTCTCGTATTTACATAAATGAGCAAGAAAGTCTTTACATTTTTTAGTCTCTAAGTGTGAACCCATAAAACTAGTCAACACTTGGTGGCATTCAGGCATTTAGTAGGAATACTTGTCAGCTGCCATGATTATTATGACACACTTTCGTATGCTCAATGTGTACTATCTACTGTTATTTATCAAATTGTCAAAACATTAACAACATGTTTATGAAAACGTTCAAACAAGTCACAAACGAGTTGTAAACTTAAACGAAATTCTAGATTGGAAATTAGCTAATTAGCTGATCAACATCCGTTTGACTTATCTGCATCTGATTCATGGATGAACTTTACCAATTATTCAGTGATGTATTCCACCCGTTTGCTTTTAAAACTAATATTTGTTTTTATGTTTGTTAATGTCTAATTTAATCTCATACACCTCTCAGTCTATGTTCGCATTTTTCAAAAGTCGTGTCAGTGTTTCGACATATGTTGAAGCTTTTAACCTGTCTGCAAACCGAAATGAACAAGGTTATGTATACTATTGGGGACTTTCAAAGGCTAAAATCATAACTTGTAAATTATCCTATATACTGCGCCACCTCATTTCCGTAAGGGAATTATTTTCAAATTCCACAAAATTTGCTTTGCTTTTCTTAAATTGTCCACTAAAAGTGTATTATAACATTGACAGTTTGACTTTCATACCATTTGCGAAGATAATTATGTGTGACAATCACTGTTACTGAATAATTTATAGAAAATTCTTGGGGCATAACAGAGTCTGAGCTTACTCATAATATTTAAATGTTTGAAAATGAACGACTCCCGCCAAACTGCTATCGAAAACTATCCAGCCCTGAATCCAAGCCGCTCGATATGAGGTGGTGGTGGCACAGCGTTGTGCGGTTCGTGGAACTAGTTTGGCAGTGATTAGCAGCTGTTAGAGAGGCTGGTCGATTTGATATTTATGAAAGTTGTTTCTGTGCTGCAAATGGTGGGCCAAGTAATACGGTGTAATCTCCCCGCATTTCTTTTAATTCATTCGATTTTATCATGTATTGAAATATATTGAAAATTAATTTTATCTCCAACGCAGGAACCAAGTTCGGATAGGCAAATGATTCATTAAGTAAACGATGTTTACTTTATGTTTGGTTTATTAATTTCTAATGATTGTTTATGTAATCGTAATTTTGTACATATTTAATATACATAAAAATATAACATGTGAGTGTATGTAAGTGCTAGTCTAATAATTAGTGACTCGGTTTGTTAAAATACCGATGACAAGACACTCCCATCTCTAAGAGTTTTGCTAAACATATGTGGGAAAGAAGAAGAATATGGCCGATTTCCAAGAGCAGTTGAGGCAATATCGACAACAGAAACAAAGAAGGGATTTATTGACCAAAATCAAAGCTAAAGCTAAAAGATTTTGGATGCTGGGCACTGGTGCAGACATATCTCAGGGAAAATGTGAAACGACCATCGACATCAAGGTAGTATCGCTTGCTTGTCAACGTGTGCAATAGAGCAATGTAAATAAAAGTAATTGCACTTTTAGCCAGCTAAATCACTAAGTAAGGAACCCGCTCTAATTTATGAAACCATTGACGAAAATGTGGCCTCCAGCGAAGATGATGAATTGTTGCCACAGGAGAACCGGATAACTGCCAATGCAAAAGAGGAGAGCAAGTGCTTAAAATACACTCTTTGGACTGTTTATCTTCTATTCTGGGTTACATTGTATGTGATTGCCATAGAGCTTAAATTCGGAGTGGTGTTTTTGATGTTCTCGGCATTACTTGGAATATATTTCAACACCAGAACTGGTCCAAAAAAATCGAATGAAATAAGTGCTTACAGCGTCTTTAACAAGAACTGTGAGAGTATTGACGGAACTCTGAAAGCGGAACAATTCGAAAGAGAAATTCGCTACGGATCTGGATCTGTGCGCTAAATAGCTGGATATACTCTCAACTAGAGTGCATTGTAAATACAAATAATTCATAGATGTAAATCATATCGTTGTGCAGTGATTTTTAACAATAAAGGTGATACGTCACCATAAAGTACTGACTATAATACTGGACAAAATACAGTATTATCCTTTGGAACAATTTTTCCTATAAATCGGTACTATCAGCGAATACTAACTTCTACATTATAATAATTGTAATTATAAACGGCTGAAAAGGGCGCATTTGCGATTGACAAAACTTGTACCACAAAGTGAGATACACATTCCGAATTTCACCACTTTATATTGAACTACTACTAGTTCGCACGTGAACTGAAGCATTGATTACGGTCAGGGCTGCCCAATTTTCTAAAACAGTTTATTACAAATTATGAAGAAGCTCCAAACAAAATAAATCATTCTATTATTAAGAACACTATTTATTAAATTTATGTTTTTTACCGTAATAAGGAAGTTGCTTTTGCTTCCTATTTTTATTCACAAATTATAGACCCACAAAAGTCAACCAATTTTATTTGTATATTTTTAATTTTATTCTTATTTCAGTTTTATTATAATACTTTTTTTTGTATTCACAAACTTTAAATAAATATATTAACGCTTTGGTTTGGTATCCTATGTCCGAAGTGAGATTTAGTGACAACAGTTTCTCTGATCTGAATGTGATATTTACATTAAGTTTATCTTTAGCCAGGGCGGCTAGTGTAGCTTCGGTCTCTTACTCCTAACTCTGTAACTTTTCTTATTTTTAAAGTGTATGATCATCATTTTGGGGTAAAAATAAACAAAAAAGTTTTCTAAAGCCGGGTTCAGACTATGAAATTTGTAGTCATTTAAGCTGCATGATTTATCGCTATTGTATATTTTCCACTCTGATCACTTTGCCTGAGTCCCTCTCTTAGTTCCACTAAGTTTTCAACGGAGTAACACTATCCTTCAGTGACTCAGCCGAATACCGTGTTCTTATGTTTGACAGAAAACTCGACTAAAAAATAATCGCTCAAGATCCATATTTAGCATATCCAGCTCCACAAGAACCCCTTAAGAGGTCGCATCCAATATTGTTGTATTGGAATCAAGGGCCCCAGCTTAGCCCCTTGATTGTGGAAACGGAGGACGATTTCCTATTTTTTCTACAACTGACCAATCAATCAATCAAGAAATCATGATGGACCTGATTGCTGTTCAATTCCGGCATCCGAGCGGATAAACGCCATAGCATAACCAGTAAACATTTGGAAATATGAGATGATACCAGAGGGAGACCGCTTTGGTGCAGTAAGTGATCACCGTAAGTTAAGGTGGCTCTATATTCTATCGTTAACTGCCTCCCCTTGTCGAAACGAACAAAAGCCACAATTTGCAATTCTAATTGATATATAATATACCTCGACATATCATTGACTGCCCAAATTTCTGAATTTTTGTTTTGTCCGTACTGTTCTTCAATACTATTTACTTCGAAATGCCTAACTAAGATTCAAATCTCGGTTGGCCTTCGTACTCCGTAATCCATTTCTTATTAATATTCCATAGTTGACTAGTTTGTCTTCCTGCATAAGCTAGTTAATAGATTCATCTTTTCCATTAGGTCGTCTTAACTTTCCTGTTTCTAGTAGATATACCAGGAATAGTACTTCTATTACCTTGATGCACGACTGATTACATTTTGGAGGATTGTTTTTAAGTCTTGCAATGCCTTATTTTAATTAAATTCTTTACTATTAATAGTAATATATCTTCGTGAAATCCCCAACCGTTCTTAGCTGATGCGAATTTCTCAAACTTTCTTTCTATACTTTTTTACTACCTTGTTCTGTCCCTCTCCGTTTCCTCTTAGTACATTATTAAGCTCTATCTGTTTGGATGTTTGGTCTGATTGGGTTTATTTTTGTGGGCTTGTCATATCCTTGGGCCATTTTCTTGTTACATTTGATATTAATTTAGTTTTCTAATTGTACAATTATTTTTATTTTCAATTTTCCAATTATATTTTATACACTTTATGTGTTTAATCTTCTAATGCTTGTGGACAGTAATTAGGTTTAATCAAATAAATAAATGAGAATCCCCCTCGACTTGCTCTCACTATGAAAATTCGAATTTTATACGAAGGTTCATAGTTGTATATTATAGTAATTTGATATCTAGTGCTTAATATATAGCTTATTACTAGTGAACAGTTGCAAGACCCAGTGCAAGGATTGTTGTTATCCAAAAAGGTGAGGTACATCATCTGCAGAGCTAGGAATTTAGCAGCAGGTGCCTTTTATTCCGTATGAGAATCTCCTTCGATAAATCCGAATGCTAGTCCTTCGGAACAAAGGACTTTGGTGCTGGCAGCAGGCACATGATGCTCATCGCCATGACCATGTGCCAGATCGAGTGCACAATGTGATAGTTCTGCTTGGTCTGGAGGAAGGCGTAGCAGACCAGGCCAACCATTACCAGGACCATCCCCAGCGGCATGAAGATGATCAGATAATGTCGCGCTGGGAAGCACTGGCGGGTCTTTGAGCATTTCAGTCCCCAGCTTACCGAAATGAGGCAAATGCCAGTCAAAGCCGGGGCTAGAAATACCCACAGGCTCTGTTTGTTGAGTTCGGTGCCAAATGCTAGGAGAATGGCGCCAAACATGTGAAGCAACGAGACAAACTGCTCTGGAACATGGGCCATGGCAACAAGTGTGACCCAAATGGCCAATAGGCCACAGTAGAAATCACAGAATTGCAGTACTCCGATCTTGACCAAACAGAAACTGTACTCATCTTCACCGGAGTCGCAGGCGTGATAAAAGATCGAGAAGAACATGGCAAAGAAGTAGATGATGCCTTCGGTAAAGTATCGACGCTTGATGGCCAAATAAATGCTCGGAATGAAGAGAAGGTTGCTCAGCGTGAGCAGCAGTGTGGCCAGCAGAATGGACATGTTCGAGGGAACTTGCGAGTCCTCGGTGCAATCCCAGCCACGGTAACCTTTCATGCAGACACATGTGGAGAACACAAATCCACCGGACATAAAATTGTAGCAGCGGCCAAAACGACCACATCGTCCGGCGACACAGGGACTCGATGCCACGGAGAAGATCACCGAGGTGCTGCAGTTGTCCGCAAAGTGCTGTCCCGTCGCCGACTTGTGGTGTATTTGAAAGAGATGCGTCATCCTCAGATAGTCATCGGTGCACATGTGGTTCATAATGCACTCCTTCACCTTGAGCGTATCCTTCTCGTTCATGCTGGCCAAGCAGTCCTTGGACTTGATGCACTTCTCATACCGTTCAGCATTATCAGCGCAGGCACACGGACTCCGCATCACCTGAAGCAGATCGGAGTGGGTCCTTACAAATTCCTTGACGCTGTCAATGATAGTCGCCCGCGCAGTGTCTGCCTCAGGGCAATACACCCTCATGGTAACAAACCTACAAAATATAAGCATGAAAAAAGAATGAGCTTTTATTATAATTTATAAATTAATTTAAAAAAATAGTTAAATAACAAATTCAAAATGAAAAAATTAGTTAAAAGAAGAATATAACAAATCTGGGGCACTAGAATGTAAAATAATGCCACATTTTTGTGTTGATTGGGGAAACCCAGAAAAAATCCAAACACCAGAAATTTAAAAGAATAAGTAAGGAATGTTTAGCGTTTAGAAGAGAGAAAGATAGAGTGAATAGGTGAGAGGGAAAATAATGAAGATACATATATACAAATCTTCGAGCTTCTCAACTAGGAGATTCCCAAATCTTGCTTAAATTTTTCGTGCATTCTTTCCTAATGGTCTCAACCTAAAAATAATAATTTTATGACCTTTATATTTATAAGATACTCTTCACTACTCGACGTCTGTTATACTGTCGAGGGAGGAGAGTAAAGTGCACTCACCAGAGACCACTTTCTGGAAAGGGAACATGGATTAGACCCGTGGCATCCGTGTTGTTGACCAAGATAGTGGCATGCATGAGTCGCTGACCATATTGGCATTTGTCGGGCCAAGTGGGTATGCCCGGAACTCCTTGATGCACGCACACAATAATTTGCATGCTCTGGTTGCCTTGAGCCGCTTTCGACAATGGCTCCTTGGTCAACGGCAATCCCGCTCCGTTCTCTTGATCGCTGACCAACTTCTCGGCCAGAATTCCACCCCTTTCCGATGGGGA
The DNA here is from genome assembly GCA_035042145.1 of Drosophila kokeensis. Taxonomy (NCBI): domain Eukaryota; kingdom Metazoa; phylum Arthropoda; class Insecta; order Diptera; family Drosophilidae; genus Drosophila; species Drosophila kokeensis. The sequence goes on along the minus strand of JAWNLT010000376.1, from coordinate 1,925,995 downwards.
TGTCGTTGGCGTTGATTTCAACTCGTTCCTGAAGAGCAGATCGTGCTTCATGGACAGGGCAAAGGTTAAAGTGCCGCCGGTGTCGTAAACCTCGCCCAGCTCAAAGGCAAATCCGGCTGCAGACTGGGCTGTTAGGTTAAGCAGTGCCGGAACTGTGCCGTTGGCATCCGGCACCAAATCATAATCGAACATAAAAAACTCGTGATAACTCTGGCGCAGCAACGGATACAAATCCATGCCGCGAAAACGTTTTGGCTGCCAGGCATTGTCAGACTCCGTGAGTTTAGCTGGCTGCCAGGCACTTTCAGTCTCCGTGAGTTTAGCTGGCTGCCCCAGTGTCCTGTTAGGTTTATTAAATGGCTCGAACTCCTTATAAAGTATACACAGCGTATACGCAACATTGTACTCCTCTTCATCTTTAGCAGTCTCTTGCCGCAAACTTTTAAGCACTGGCAGCAAATCTTCAGCTTCTTCTTCGGCTATATTCGGGGGCCCCACAAATTTCAAGAGTGCATAATGCCAGGTGTCTGGCTGCACATAAAATTCAAGTGCGATTTCTTCAGTCTGATTGGGCTTAATGTGGGGCCTGTGCACGTAGTTGAATTCGTAGCCTTCGCTACTTTGGTCCACACCATTGATTGGCGGGAAGGCATTTGCCTGAGTGTAGAAGCCGATTTCAGGACAACTGTAGCACACTTCTTGAAATGTTATAAGTGCCGTAGCCACGCCCACATCTTCGGGCACATAGAACTTGTAAATCACTTCATTGACCCTATCTGGCGAACTGACTTGGTCAATCTCCAGCCTTGACAGCGGTTCAGTTTGTATCCGAGTCGCATTCTTAATTTCTGCATTTAGCTGTTGCTGCCTCCTTTGGCTTTGTTTAACTTTGGTTGGGTCTATTTTCTTAGTACCGTTTATATTTTTTTGGATAGAGCTAAATGTACCGGTTAGATTGCCGGTCTCAACTTGTCCGTCATTTACGATCGTCGCTGAGAAGCGGGATACAGATAATTCGCCCAGCAGCACAGTATCGCATGACGCCGAAAGTCCTAGAATTAAAACGAATGACAAATTATTGAAAGGGAAAATTTATAATTAAATTATATTAGTTTGTTAACTCTCTAAAATGTTTATATATGTGAAATCTTAAAATACTAATATTTATTAACACTAATATAGGCAGCAAACTAGCTTCTGCAAGAGTTGGGCTTCTACACATATGAAAAAAATTGCAAATTAGAAAGATTTTTTCAAAATCGAAATTCTAAAATTCACGGCGACTTTTTTTCGGAGGTTGGGTAATCAATTTATAATAAACTTTTTCAATTATTTTTGACTTGCAAAAGCAGATCACATAATAAAAGCAGATTTTACAATATTTGTTTATATATATATATATATATATTTATATATATACATATATACATTCAAATTCATGTTTGATCTACAAACAGAAGTTTCCTTTCAGGGACAGAGCTTTTCATAACTCGATGACCACATAAAATGTATCCATCTTTTAAATGGGATTCAAGTAAACTTTCGTAATTTCTCCAGGCTCATTATTAAATGTGTACGGAATGTGGAAAAATTAAATATTCTGGATACGACCGGGAAATAATCTTTAGTTATTTTTGTAAGAAAAGAAAAACGCTGTATGATATTTTTCACCCAAAGTGTACGAATCATTATAAGACCGATATAGCTAAATTCTAAACATGATATTTTAAGAAGGGAGAAAATCGGCTACAGGTAAAAACGGGCACACAGATTGATCAAGAGTATATATATTAAATGGAGAATGTTTCCTTCTTCCTCTTTAAATTTTTGCACAACTTAATGAAACTATTTTTACCAATTTTTAGTGGGTACAAAGTATAAAAATCTGTTTGTTACCTTGTTGCTCAATGCGATCATTATTTGGATCTGTCCAACTGATAAAAGCCACAGCAAACCAACTGCCCATTTGGGGACCCTGTATATCAATGCGGTGCTCCTGCGCATCGGACTCAAACTGCAGGTTATATACTTTAAATCTGAAAATATTAAATCAACAATTGTCATCTTTAAATGTAACAATTAATGAAAAAGGTTTTCATTCACCCTAGTTCACCTGATAACATTTGAATTTACCGACAGTTTTGTACTAAATTATAATGATTAATTGTTGCCAAAATTTTAGAAGCATAACAAACCTTGTAATTGGATTATTGAGACTGGGCAAAATACTAACAGATGTAAAATAATTTGTCAATGTATAATCCAACGAAATTACAAAGTTACATCTTGAAAATTACGCTGTTTATTACTATCGCTAATCGATTTTTATCGATATTAGGGAAACGCAGGAAGGTTCGATCAATTAAAATAAATTGTTCCGATCAATCGGATGTATTCCATGTTTCCAGTCTCTCTAATGTCGCTAACAGAGAGATTATACAGACGGACGGACAGTCAGACGGATGAACAGACACGGGGATTTATATACATGTATGTATGTCTAATTAGGCTTTAAATATATGTATTTAAGCTGTCCAAGAGCAGTTGTATATTACATGAATTTATATTATTTCTTTGCTTTATCTTTTTTCATTTTAAATTAAATTTAATTATTTATTTTCAATTTCGTATGATTTCATTAGTTGCTTTCATTTCAAATTACTTTTATTACTTGAAGGCACGAAATTTACCTTTCCTCGGAGCTTATAAAATTGTTGGGAAAAGTAATGTTTTCCGGACTTATCACAGGTAAACTGTTTGCCTTCAAATGGAGTGTGACATCCTTAGCTTTGCATTTTCTCTCTGCGAATATTAAAGTATATAAACAAGCTTGTCTAAAATTGTGTTAATTATTTACTTACGAAACGGACTCTTAGATTCTTCGGTGGCCTTGAAAGTAAAATATGCAGCTCGGGTATCCGATGGAACTCGAAAGTGAAGGATCGAAACATCTTTATAAGAGGTGTACTTCAGCAGTGTGTTGGATGGCAAGCGTACAATAAGTCTCTGGTCCGTTGGTAAATTCGCTTCTTTCATTTTATTCCGATGTGCCTCACTTGAATTAAGTTCGTTATCTACATTCTGTTGAACAAATTGTACGCTAGCATCACTGCCGCAGATTTTCTGGCCAATATGCAAAAGCGTCAGGAGCACAATTGTATTGCACCGGCTTCGATAGGAGTGCTTAAGTGGCATGATTATCCTTTTAGCGCACTTGGAGGAATGCAATGAGCAGATTGAGCAATTGGTCAGACTTCTTTGTACTTAGGATCACATTGGTTCTACAAAAAAAATAAATGTTAAAGCAAAGAGCATTAAGTATCTATATAATCTTTTTTTTATTCCAATTTAATATATATAAATCACATAAATATTTATTTATTATAGTCGACATGACTAATTTGAAAGTTTGAAAAAAAAAAACAATTTAAATTAAAAATAAAATTTAGTATTGACCAACATTTTTTGCAAGCCTTAGGGAAATACCAGGAAATCAGTCAAACCAACAATAAAAAATATTACGAATTACTTTCGATGCCCATGCTAAAATTTGATTCACGAAAAAAAGTTTAACACTAATTTGTTTATGATAAAAATAGAGCAATTTGAGTTGATTACTCGAAGCTATTCGAGAAGGTTATTCCAATAGGTAAATAGTAATACAACTTAAGATAATCTTAAAACGGGTAGGTCAAGGCGGAACTGAAAAATTAATTTTGCTCAGCAGCGGATCTAATTTACCATAAACATAATATTCAGCATAAATCGGTTATATCAAAGAAGCTACAAGAGAAGATCTGTTTACACGCAACTCTTCACCATATGTGCAAATCAATCTGCATTGATAAGAACTGATTCAGGGGAATTTTAAGTGTTTTTTATGATATCTGCGATTATTATTATCGGGCTTCCTAATAAACACAATATTTATTTCACTCCATTGATGTGTTTGTTTCATGCGTGCGTCGCTCACGAGAGTTTAACAATGATTAATGCGTTCAACAACGACGGCAGATGTGCCTCTCTTTGTACACTTCTCTCTCTCTCTCTCTCTCTCTCTCTCTGGAACCACTCCGATTCCTACTTCCATACTGGTGTTCGTGAGTTTAATTAACAATTATATTTGCTTGAAGTCTTTGGTTCTTATTGTATCAGATCGCATACGCACAGACCGGGACATGGTTAGATCAACTAAGCATTTGATGCTGATCAACTATATATATACATATATACTCACAAAAATAAATCAATTCTGGAGACCAAGTAGCTCTGTGGGAAGTCACTGAACTTGCGAACAAATATTTTGAATTTAAATTTAATGAGTTGAATAAACTTTCAAAAAGTTTGCATGTGTAAATTCTTAAACTGCTAATGTTTATTATCAATATAAGTAATCAAAAGAACTAATGTTTTATTAAAGTTGCTAAAATTTGGGCATATTATTTTATTTTAAAAAAGGTACTCTGAAATTAAGAAGACTATTTATTCTGCGATTGTATACTTATGTGGTACTTTCGGTGCCTCTATCTGTGATGGGTCATATGTTAGCTGGAGTTTCTTAGTTCAACATTTTTAATGTTTTTTGGCATAAATTCAAAAAATTTAGTTACACAATTGTAATTCGCGAAATTATTTAATTTTAACAAAATCGATGGAGCCGATCAATGATTTAATGTAGCGACTTATGTCCATACAAACCCACAGACAAACCATTCATCTCAATTTGGGAAGACCACTTCAAATTGAGCATTTGCCTAACTTTTTAACAGGTTATTGACACTGATCAAGGTGCGACAATTCGAAACCCAAACTATTCTGCATTTAAAACTTGTTCAAAAAGACAAAAACGGCACTACCAGCTCACAAAGTATGTACATAACTCTTCCGAATTGGCCGATCATGACTTATTTTAAAGTTTTCTAAATACGTTAAAAACGTTAAATAAAATTATGGGTTTTATCCTTGTGACTGATCATTCTACTCTTAAAAACGCATTCATAATTTCTTAAAACTTACAAACTTAATAAAGCCATTTATGAAAACATTTTTGTGGGGTGGTGCTATTATTTTTCCCTCAGCTGTATGTGTTGGCACTCTACCGCTTATAGTATCTGAGATCGGCACATTCAACATACAAACGGACGGACAAAGACGCAGACGAATGTTTCGAGTCGGCCTCTGATTTCGAAGAAAAACATAGCAATAATAAATACTCTAAATAATTCGAGCAACACATATATATCAATTGTCGGTGTATGGCACAATTCTGTGATTACTTTCTGACGCCGGCAATAATTATTGATTGTTCTTTCAATATACGTGCATAGCGTATTTTATACGAACACTTTTATCCCGATGCGCATGAATTGAGTTAAATTGTTCCACTGAAGACCTATTACTCAGTGTTGCCCTGGCCTCTTACTTATCAGCTTATTCCGAATAAAACACATCAAACGATTCTTATCACAACAGTCATCGGATAATAATGCTCGACTGCAAAATACCTTGTACTATGGTTTGAAGTAAAAAAAAAAAACACTAGAAAACTAGTAAAATATATTTTGATTTTAAAAACTACAAAACTTATGTTTATTTAAACTAAGAATGATATAGTAGAAAGAGCTCTATTAGAAGATATATATATATAAATAACGTTCTGGTACACTACAATATATGGTATAAACAATATATGCTGCTAAATTACCGCTTTCAAATAATAATAATAAATAAAAACCATTTTAATATTGTGAAAACATTTTTTTTTTTTTTTTCTTTATTGTTTAGCATTACTTTGGCATACACATTAACACAATTGGCTTTTACTTTTTTTTTTGCCAAATCTTAGATTTTACAAATGACAAAGTTAAAATGTCAACAACCATTTTCAATTTCTGATCGTGCAATGTATCGTTTAGCTCAAATATCGATTAACTGCGATAACCAGGGCTGCCTGGGTACAACGAAGAACGATATTTATTTTTAGCGGCAAATTTGAAACTATTTTAGAAATGTTAGTACACTTTTGGTAGACCTTAAATATTTTAAACGACATAAATTATGCAGTTTCTGCCTCCTCCTTGCCTCGATGCACGAAAAAAAAAATGTCATTTTGGATTTGTAATGAAATGAAACTCATGTTGATAACACAATATTGTAATTTACGGAGCAACTAAAATTTAAAAACAACAAATTTTGGTTCAATGTGAAAACAAAATAGAATTGCGCCTTTGGGAGCATATTTTATAGAATTTTAGTACTGTGGAAATGTATATACTTCATTAAGATCGGAATAGACGTAAGCATTTTCTATATACATCAGTACATTATATAACTGCTAAATCGTTATATATATAACTAAGTATAGACAAGAAAGAACCGTTATCTTAGGCACGTCGAAGATTGCATAACCATTTAATCTGCAGAACAAAATCTATAATTTTATTACGGACGGTTTTTTTGGTTTTTTGATCTTTTTCAGTCAAATTTCAAAGTCATTTCTCCATCAATAAGCAGATCTATTTCAAGTCTCATAAAGATAGTTCTTAAACTGAGAGAGTGCTGCGTATATAAGAAATTCTAACATACTTTGTGGTGTCGGAGACGTCTCCATCAATGTGTTGCAAATGTAAAAACAAAATGAAAATACTCTTTACAAGGGTTTTAAGAAACCCCATATAGACAGTCGGAAATATAAAACTTAATTTCAGATGAATTTTCCAATAGCCTCAGGAAACTTATAAATTCATTAATAAATAAATCATGTGTTAACACAAAACATTTCTTTTCTTTAATTTGTGGGTATGTGTACATGTACATGTACATATACGTAATGCAATTAGATATGTACATACATATATTTTCTATACATATGTGTACATTAATATTTGACATTGACTGCGGTTTCGATTGGATGTCGATGACGAGTTGACTTGTTAAGTAGTTTATATACACTTTAATCTATTATTCAGAATTACTATCTATAAACTTACCAGGGTTTTTTTTTGTAAAATCTGCCTGTGGACATCTATAGCCGTGGCCCATGCTCGCGCGTTACTTCACAAAAATATACAATTTACTAAAGGGTAATTTTGGCGCCATTGGCTTAAGACACTTTGGGGTACTTCTCCTCCGGTTCCGTTTCGGTTGTGTAGTGTCGGATATGAAGCCAAGCCGCGATCTGAAACGAATATGATGAGTTCATGATTTCGAGCAGCTATTAATAAGTTTGCGCAATAAATCAGCTGAACTAAGTCAGATATTTCCAGTCGATAAAGCTGCATTTTGAGATACCCTGTAGCTTGTACTCAATATTGGCAATTTTTCTCGAACAATGTTGTAAAAATAAGAATTAGATGGTTTTAAAATATACGCCTATATTATATGCCTTGAATAGATAATTATACAAAGCTCCTAAAAGCCCAACCAAAGGGAATTACTAGTTAATCAAAGTTGGACACTATTTAAAAATAAAAAAAAATTTTAAAATATATTAAAAAACAGCAATTTTTTGTTAAAACTGTAACACAGAATTGCCAGTTTTTGGTTTATATTTCTTGAACAATTGTTAGAAGAATAAAAATAAAATATTTTGCTTGCATATTATTTTTTTATATTTAGCGCCTATTTTATATTCGATATTTCTCATACGGTCATATTTACTATTCATTATTTTATCGACATATTTTGTATCAGACAGTATATATAAACCAGATATGTCTGAAGATAATAGTATAATAGTATACATAATATAATATATATATATAATATTATATACAAAACAAAATAAGTCAAAAGCTTCGTCGATTGCAAATTTGAACGGATTTACGAAAAAACAGAAATTAAGAGATACATAAGAAGTAATAGACAAGCATTTGTAATTAGATTTAAACTGTTTTATAAACAATACGTATTATTTTTCCGTACTCATTAATGTAAGCTAGTTTTAAGTATTTTTTAAATATGTAATTTTGAAACTGACCTCAAATCAAAGCAAATAATTATGTAAAGTTTTTCTGGGCTACAACCCTTTTCAGATTTGGCTCGTGCAATATATCGGTTTGCTCAAATATCGCTTGGCTACAAAAACCAGGGCTGATTGAATATACCGGTCAACGATAGTTATGTGTAGAACATTATTGAATTTTTATACATTCAATAATTTAATATAAGTGGCTTAGTGCCATAATATTTTACATTATTTTACAGATGAATTAACTTAATGTAAGCAAAATTATTCAAAATTCTTGCAACGCTTTCAAACAAACGGATCAAAACCAAATTTGAAATTATTTATTAGATCATTTTCAGCAAGTTCTTTTATTAGAATCATCCAAACGAAAAACTCGTATTTTATGCCTTGATTAAGTTAATCACTGCGATAAGAAAAGTAGTTGTTAGTAGATAGCGATACAAAGTTGGTAGTTCCAGTAGATCTACCAATATTTTCAATACGATTTATCCACACATTTATCTTATAATACATTTATCATAATCAGTCAATTTTAATTTAAACTTTTGTAGTGTAAATAAATAAAATATTTCTAAAGTATATAGTAAAGTTATATCCATTTGAATATAAGTTTGTCAATCATCAGTTTTTTATTTCTATGTGCGCTATATGATATAGTAGTCGGTTTTAACCTCCTGCAATGGAATGTAAAAACAAGTTCAAGCAGTTTATTTATTATTTCATAGAAAGCACTTTTACATCGATTCGTTGTTAAACAGTTTCTTGGATGAAGTAAAACGTTGCAATAAAATGTAAGAAAAATTATGTAAGCGAATGAATTAAGAAATGTCAGTTAAGTTTCAGAAACCAACATTAGTTTTACCTTCCACAAAGAGTCGATCAAAGAGGAAGACTCAGAGAGAATGAGAGAGAGAGAGAGAGAAGCATTTTAAGTTTGTTGTCTGTGGTATTCAAACAAGTTTTTAGTTTTTTTTTTGTCTGCTCTTGGGATTAATACAAAGCTTCAGAGAACGATCAGTAGTCTATGCACCGTGCTGGAATACACATCGTATTACATCGCGCGTATTTTGTATGCTGGTCGAAACGTAAATTGTGAAAGTTTTTTATAGGTATCAGCGATTAATATATTTATGTTTAAGACATACAGATGTGAAAAGTAATAAGTACAAAGGTACAAGCGTGCACAGCAAATAAAATATATATATATATATATATATATATATATTATATGTATCACACATATCGATTAATAATTTAAAAAGTGAACCTTAGTTCCACTTGTGAAATATATGTGAACGAAAATATTGAAGGGAAGAGTACATGTAAACGGCAGCTAAACTACGAAATCTCGTACTAAATGTATACGGATCTGAAAATTGTATATGTGCAAGTGTGTGTGTGTTTGTGACGTCATCTTAAAAAGCTACTGCTACAGCTAAAATGAATATAACGAATATCCAAACAAAAGAATAACTATTTGTCACTTTGCAAGTGGCTCCCTTTTGGGAAATACGCATTATTTCCACTCCCTTGAACTACCTGCACCACTACCAATCACATTTTGGTTGTTATTTTGGTTAACTCATTGGGCATGTCCAGCGATTGCGCCATGCACCCGTATATGAGAAGAAGAGAAATCGCTTACCCTCTTCGTGCTCGCCACATACCATCGCAAGCTTTGTTTTCTTATAACCTGTTTTACGTGCGTACTCGCAACATGACCAGCAAATACCTACATACAAACATATATATATATATATATATAAATACATATATAAAGGCCAACAGGATCTGGTCGTAAGCTGATAAACTGGTCTAGGTCTTTCACATCAGACATGATCGATTTAATAATTCCGTGCACGCTTGCGCTGAAGGCCTTCACTTAATTTTGAGGAATCTGTCAAGTCAAAATCTTCTTATCAGTTCACATCAATAAAAAAAAATCGCCCTTAATTTGCGAAATTCGCTCGATTTTTTTTGCGCCAAGGGTATTTCACCTAATTATTCAAAATGCCAGGGTTTTTCTTTTCTTAATTTGGGGTAAATTTTTTTTAAATTTAAAATATTTTCAGGGTTTTTCATATTTGTGGAACAATTAATTCTAAAGTTAGCTTTCTTATATTATAAGTAAACATTTGAATTTTAAGATGGGTGATTTTTTTCTGAGTGTATCAAACAAATCCCTCTTAGATTGATCAAGAATTGTCCTTTGTGTTATAGGTTTGCCGCTCAGGCGGTTGAGATTACACAATGAAGTATCCCTATGAGCGGCATTTCATATGCAAGCACAACATGTCCGGAACTTCGAAGCGGTTCAGCATTCACATTGCCATTTTGGTGGTTGTCGTGACCATTAATTTGCTCTTTACATATGAAGGTAAGTGTTCTCATTGATTACTGTCTCTAATAGTTATAGCCAAGCACTCTCGACTACTATATTCTTACTGTTGGTTTTGTAGTAAATTGGTTTAATTATATGAGCTGAAAACATGAAATCAAACTTAAACGAATTTCGCTTAATTTCAGTTACAGTTCCAATTTGATTTTCCGATTTCATACAACCCTAAATAAAAATTAGAAAATAACTGCCTTATGTTAACAGTTCTACTTTGGCTTCTGTCAATAACCGACCCTCATTGAAGCGACATAGTTGTGGAATGTCACTGAACTTGCACCTGCCTCACTCGTACTTCTGCAGAGAGTTCAAGTTGTGGCCAAGTCAATATCCACAGTCGTCTCCCAATTGAAATGAGAAGTACTCACGGTCAAGGTGATACATATACACAATGGTTTCACCCACTGCCATTTGGCATTTGGCACTTGGTGTGGGCTTTCTCGATTACAAGTTATTGTTGGACGCACCAGTTGCGCATTTGTCGTTTGTCATTTGAATGTTGAGTTTTATTCGTAGTATTTTCGTTGCCAATGGACTTGCAAAAAGTGAATCGTTGACCCGGATTTTATTTTTTTGTGTCGCATATGCTGATAATGTTGCTTTTTTATTGACTCATCTTTAAAGCGTCCGTCCGAGCGTAAAATGAGAGTAAAAATATAAATTATAAATAACCGAACAAGTGTAGGTATTCACCATGATAAAATATAATTTAAAAAAAAACAGGGTTTTCCAATCTAATTATTGTTTGCATGTCGGCATAAGAAAATTGAATTATATCATGAAATGTACTCAGATAAAGTGGCTTACAGGTAGGCTACTTTTTGATTGAATCATCTCGCAGCCGTTCCCCTACCCGTACAAGTAAATTACCTACATTTTTTAAAGCATCAAATATTTGCGAGTATGAATATAAATTATAAATAACAGAGCAAGTATGCTCCAACAGATAAAAATATATTTAAAAAAAACCGGTTCTTTCCCAATGCATTTGAGGTTAGTCATCTTTACTAATTCATAATACTTGTTTGATTAGGTCTGATTAAGTTATGTCTGGGATTTCCCCAATCCATGCAACAAATTTTTCACCTTTGTGCATTTAAATATCAGAATAAATAATATAAATATAAATATTTGCTTTTCTTTTAATTTAAATCTAAATATTAATATTTTCTAATATATATATATATTCATATGTCGACTGATGTTAGTCGATAAATGAATAAAATCGAATGAGAAAATTTAATTTAACTTGAATTTTGTGTACTTTGATACCGAAGCTGGAATTTATTTCAATTAGATCTTATGCAGTTTCCGCCAAGCTTTATCTCCAACTTTTCTCTATGCCGACTTAATACTTGGAATATATACAACGAGTATTATAATCGGAATTGCTTACTGCGGAAAGCAATAAAACCCGCCCAATAATTGTCTATTGGGGAGTGACCAACTAGGAGGTATTCTGTAAGAGGCTTTTAAATATTTTAAATTGATTCAAACAGTTTCTAATTTTATTCGCCAATCTTCAAAGATTTTCACACTACAAATTTCATTTTAATTTAAAATTTAAGTTTATGTGTTATGAATTCCAGCTACTTAAGACTTGGAAAATACAATAAAAAAAATATCCGGCATTCGAGAAATGATCACCATTAACAACATTATCTTCCCACTCAAACACTCGATTGTCGATCAAGCACTCGTGATTTTTTGTGACGCAATAGATTTTTACAGCCACACGGAGGATCATTAGCCGATCATATTGTTTGCAGCGATCGATGAATGAGATTACATATGTCTGCATATGTGTATGTATGTGCATGCTTGTATTCGCGTTACTTTGTTAATTAACATAGAGCAGACTCGGCAAATACATAATATATCTACTGCTTTAAAATCGGCGAAAACTTTTCAAGTCCTCCTCTAGTCTTCATAGTGCAGTGGGAAATGAACGAAAATTGACAAGTTTATTTCCTTTGGTAACAATTAGAGTATATATTTATTTTATATTATATATTACATATTATTTTAATATTGGAATTTCTGCTATGATGCTTTTAATCGTTGCCTTTTGGTCGATTATTTCCTTAGAAGCGAATCGAATAATCATTCGGATTAAAGTAAACTGTAGTCAGTAAAAAGCTGCCAATTGCTAAACTGATTTATACCGAAGGAGGTTGATCATTGATGATCACTGTTTTAAATATTGTTAGATTTCGATCACTTTTATATTGTTTTATACATATTGGCGCAACAATCAAAAATAAAATTCTCACTTTCCGCTATTTGGTTTGTTTAGTATGGAAATACCTTTTCCTAAATTTTATGGAACATATTGTCAAGATATATTTATACTACATTCTAATGCTATATCGATTTTGATCTATAAATGGAAAATAGGAGGCGTTATCGATAGGCGTGAAATTATATTAAAAAATTGTAAGTCACACAGTTTGCGAATTTTATCCAGACAAATGAACAGACAACCGATCATTGCTATATCTACTTAGTTATATTCCTTAATGGATCAGAGTCGGCTCCTTTAATCCATTACATACTTTACAACAAAGGTTTTATATTCTGCAGGTTTGAAAATCATCAATTAAATTACATTTTATTTATTTATTTATCTGTAGAAGCACTAGTTCCACATGCGATATAAGAAACTTGACCGATTTATTTTTTCGCTTCTCAGAATAATAATTAATATCCACTATAAGCCACTTCTCGATTGTCTGGCAACTTGTCAATTATCACAAGCCAACTTATGAAAAAATGTCGGAATGTATTCACAATATAATAGACAATATTCATTTATATGCAAATATACGTTCTGGTCTTAACATTATTTACAAATGAGATGTCTAGAAGCAGTTGCCTTATATGTATGCCGTAGTTATGCAAACATACAACTTTAAAAATTGGAAAAAACAATTATATATAATTATTATATATAATTGTTTCGCATGCAAATCGAAATCAATTTTTATTGATTTTAAGAGATGCAAAATTATATGTGGAGGGTATTATAGTTGAGTCTTGACTTAAGCAGAATTTGCTAAGAGTATACATTCGAAAAAACTCAAAGTGCGCACAGTGGAATGTGCAAAGCAAATTAAAATACGATTTTTGAATAATTAATTTTAGGCACAGTTTTTCCATATGCAAATTTCAGAATAAAGGCCAGTTTTCAAACCAAAAAAATGTTTCGATAATGAAAATATACAACATTTTTGTTATCGGCACTTAATGCACTTTAGACTCCTCTTCCAGTATGAAGAGTGCGGCAGGTGCAACACATAATGCTTTTCTCGTTTATTTTTGATATGTTAGTTTATTTATATAATATTATTGTAAATAAATAACTACAAATATTGATATATAATAATTATTAATTATTATTGTTTTGTACGCAAATATATTCCAGCCATTTTTTTGCAATTTCATGAGCGAAATTTTATTTCGATCTGAAAACCGCTCTTAAATTGTAAGCTTTTATAAGGTATATATATGTATATATATATATATATATATATATATATACATAAATATATATATTTATATATTCATTTGTCATACTACCTCTTTCTCAACCTCAAAGCCACAACAAAGCGTTTGAAAAATACAGTGACAAAACTTGTTACGAAAAGAGTATTGTTTAAATTGTAAAGTTAAATTATTAAAAACTTTTTCACTGATGTTTTGAAAATCTAGATTTTAAATCCTTTAATGCATATTGTATGCAAAGAACTATCTTCTCATTATGATTGCAATTAATACTATTTATTCATCATTTATTTCAAATTATTTACAGCTATTGCACAGGAGCAAAATGCGCCGCCAATTTTATATGTACGAGAGCGAAATTGGCGAATTTCGGAAGCCGAAGAGGTTGGCCAAATCATTGATCGAGTGCATGCCGAAGACGCCGACGGCGATAGTCTGGTATTCGGCATTGAGCCCCGCTTCCTCGCTCCTGGCTCAAGTCAACAACAGTCAAACACACCGAATAAAATACCCTTTCGCATCGATGCCGAGACGGGTGTCGTCTACCTCAACGAAAGTTTGGCGGGCCGCGTAAGTGGAACCATTTGAATTCATAAAATGCATTAGCTTCAGCCATTTTTTAAGGGTTTATTATTATTTGCAAGGATAATTCACGGTCCTATGTCAAAACTTGAAAGAAAACTCGGAAAAAAATCACCATGCAGTTTAGAAAAAGCTCTGAAAACTAGAAAGTTCTCTTGTCTTTCTAGATATAAGAACAACATTTTCTATAGAGTAGAAAGGTTTTCACTAACTCGACAATACCTAAACTAATGTTTTATTCGTAAGTTTATATAACCCTAAACATGATTATGATATTGTGCAAATGCAGAAAGCATATTCTACCTTACAAAAAGTATATATGTATATGTATTCTTAAGCAGGATCAAGAATTGTGTCGATATGGCCATGTCCGTCTGTATGAACACGCGGATCTCAGAGAATACAATAGGTAGATACTTCCAATTAGGAATATTAGGTTGGAAATAATTCTAAAAAATATCAATCCTTTCTACATTGCATACATTTGTTTCCTAATATTTAGAAATTATTTCTAAAAAATAGAAATTCTTTCCATCCAAAAACAAGAACACAAAAACTTGTATGATATAATCGATGATTTTCATTAAAGCTGCATCACTGCTTGTGACGTTGAACAAGAATATACTAAATGTATGCTTCATGAGGTCGTAGGTCGTCTATGGCCATAATGATACAATATAACATATAGGGCATTACAAAAGTATAAATACTGACCGTTTGATATTACTAGAGCTATGAGATATAGAACTCCTTTCGACGGAGCATCATGAAGGTTGATAAGGCCGCCTAGCAATACAAATATATAATAATAGCAGTTTACAAATTAGAAGTATTGAAATAGTTGCAGTCGTTGGGACCATTTGAAAAAATGTTCAGAGCATAATTTAAGATACGAATAGAACCTCAATCATTACAGTCTGATAGCTAGTTCAAAAGTGATTCAAATAGTACATTTTTAGTGTTACTCTGAAACTGTGGGCGTGTTCTCCATTATGTTCCACATATCGTTGGAGTGTTTTTTCTGTGACCGTGGTTCGTGTTCCACTTCGGGTCCTGAAAGCAGCGACCCGAAGCCAAGAATTGTTCAGGTCTCGCGTTTCGAGTTGCGATCGCAGGTCATTTTTTCAGTAGCCTTCGCTGCGGCAACTGTTGGATTTATTTATGCGATTGCACAGGTTCACAGCGTGTATAAATAAGATAAGGATATTTGTAGAAACAATGACTTTATTCGAACAACGACTCGACTTATTCGGTGGTCTAAAACGGAGTGTTACATACTATGATGAAATTCATTTTTGTGTAAATACGAATGATGGAACAATGCAAAACTTAAGATAAACAAAATTAGAGTTGCCAGATTGTTAAATTGCTTATAACGCATCAACAAATTGAGAGCCAGTCCTTTATGAGTATGCGTGCATAGGTGCGAGCAGGTACGGACTTTTTCTAGTAGGTTGTGAGCCTGTGCGAAAATAGCAGCAACATTGCTAGCGGATCGCGTAGGCCATTAAATGTGTGTGAAGATAGCAGCAACACCCTTTCCTTGTCTTTTTGTGTGCGAGCCGGCACTCGATTTGAAATGTTGTAGTTTTTGGGCCTCATGTGTGACTTTTCGTAAAGTGGGGTGGCTTAAGTGTTGACCAGTTTTGTAAACACAGCCCGCACAATGTATGGTGTAAATCCAAAACAGGGTATTCTTTTATCGACATACAAAATTCTTTGTTTCTCACGGGCACACATATACGCACACAAAGATAGGTTCCAACGGGAAAATGTCACAGTGCGCAGCCAGCTGTTCGAACAAACAATTTCGCACTCGACAATGCGTTCGCAACTCGACACGCAACCCCTGCAAAAATTTCCTACGCGTTCAGCCTGGGCCTAGAGGCTCAGAAAAAACCTGATGCACTTTTTTGTCGATTTGAATTAATAGTTAAGAATGCCGAACGAACTTTGCAATTTCTAATAGTTTCTAAATTAAACAGAATGTTTGCAGTCACAAAATTTGCAACCAGAGATATTACGGCTTTGGAACTACTCTTTGGAAAAAGTTTTTCAAGCAAATTGATTGATCTACCCCAACTGCTTTATCACATGCGTATCTCAATATGTGAATATACAGTGACTCACACCGAAATGTGCACAGCGTCAAGTAAATTATGTAATTGCCTGCCATAAGTTAATTATTCATTATTTTTCAAAAATTCCAAAGAAATATGGTAGGTACATGTATTAACCACCAATATGAATGGATGACCCTAATAAACTGAGGTTTGCCCACCTGCTAGGTAGGATTATGTAAAAAAGTACCCTTTTTTAGGGAAAATTTTATTAGGAGCAGGAACATTGTGGACACCTGGGTGCCATAAAACCCGGATTTTTTTACCTAAAGTTGAGTATTTTCGGTATAAATAGGTCAATCCTTCGTAGTCAGTTTAGTTTTATCCTGCATCTCGGGTGCAATAAGCCAACAAGGACTATGGGCAATCAGACTACCATTGAACTACGAAAACTCATCCTGGAACACTACAAAAAGAAATATTCACATCCCCAAATAGCTGAAATGGTCAATCTGAGCAACTCAACTGTAAATAACATCATTCGGCGCTTCGTCGACGCAAATTGGATTGAGGGCAAGGCCAGAATGGCACCAAACAAGGTTTTCACCGAAGAGGAGGAGCGAAGGATCACCAGGATTATAAGGGGATCCCCCAAGCTATCGGCTCCAAAAGTGGATCTACAGGTGCAGGATGAATTGGGGAAAAAGTGCTGTGTGGAAACTGTGCTCAGGTTTCTGCGGAAACATGTCTTCAATGCCCGAGTACTACGGAAAAAGCACTTTATAAATATACCTTCGCCAAAACCACTTGGACAAGGATCTGGAGTTCTGAAACACAGTCATATTTGCAAATGAGTCCAAATTCACCATATTTGACTCGGACGGACGGAGTTATGAGTGGCGACAGCCCAATACTGAGCTGAACCCCAAACACGTAAAGGCAGCAGTCAAGCATGGTGGAGAAAGTGACATGCCATGGTGTGTATCTCGTCAGCCGGATTCGGGAATTTTCGGAATTTTGTGATTTTTGGATCAACAATGGCCAAGAATGTGTACTTCAACATACTAAAGGAAAATTTACTCCAAAGTGCCGGGAAGCTAGGAATCCGAGATACTTTCCGGTTCAACCACGTCAACGATCCCAAGCATTAGGCCAAGATAGTACAGTCCTGGCTCATCAGGAACTACCCCCACATGCTAATTCCGCCGGCCCAGTCTCCAGATTTAAATGTCATTGAGAATTTATGGGCTGTGCCTGGAAAATAACATCCGGAAGCATAGGATATCCAGCAAAGAAGACCTGAAAAATGCTCTGCGGGATGAGTGGAACAAAATCAGCCCAGAAACTACTAGGAAGCTGGTATCTTCCATAAATAATAGGTTAAGGCAAGTTGTTAAGGCTAAAGGATATCATACTAAGTATTAACATCCTTATTTAAGTTTTTATACGCCAAATATATTATTTTATTTATACTCATCCAAATGATGCGAGCTCCTAAAAGTATGCAACATTTTTATAATCCTACCTAGCAGGTGGGGAAACCCCAGTGTATTGGGGTCATATATTAATTTAGGTGGTTAATACATGTACCTACCATATTTCTTTGGAATTTTTGAAAAATAATGAATAATTAACTTATGGCAGGCAATTACATAATTTACTTGACGCTGTGCACATTTCGGTGTGAGTCACTGTATATATGTATATATATGATATCAATTTTTTCTCTTGCAGGCTGGTGAGAATTTTCTAATTTACATAACCGTCTCGGATGGACGCTACACTGCAAAAAATGAAGTTTTCATTAACATACTTGGACGGCGTGAAAGCAATGGATTCCATGGGTTTGGCTCTCGCTCACCTCCCTCAATATCGAATGTGGTGCAGAATATTTCAAAGTATTTACCCTCATTTGATCAGCTGCCCGGAGTGCAATCCATTAGAAATGGTCTGCCAAATCGAAGGCCGAGCATCAATTTGCCACCAGGTTTTCCGGCAAACGTATTACCCGCATATAATAATTTCTATCCACCCATTTCGACACCGTCTGTCAGCCAGGCAGAAGAGGACAATACAATTGATGTCAAGCCAACCCAAACGCCCAACCAGCCTCAGACCACGAAGAGTTCCACTCTGACAAAACTGACTCCCGTTGGCGGTCATGGATCAAACGGACAGGGAGTGTCTCCGTCAGTGACTCCAACAGAATCGGACACAGAATCAAAGGATGAAAAGGGCGGCAATGTGAACACCATAACGCTATTCACCATCAAGTCTACGTCGATTCCATTTATTATTGGAATTTGCGGCATATCCGCATTTGTTGCCGCCGTTTTTGGCTATCTGTGTCGCCGTCGCCTGTGCGCCATCAGCAAAACGCTGAAAAAGGCCACCGAGAAGGAGGAGCTGGCCAAAAAATCGAATGCAAGCAACACGCTTACTGATGACAGCCGCAACTCGATGGTACTGCAACAGTGGCAAGGACCGGTTGCCTTTGCCAATCGATACGTGCCCTGGGAGCGAGAGCAGCAGCTCGCCATTGCGGTAACTAACGGAAATTTAAAAAAAAATTAACATAATAATAATAATACTAATCTCACTTTCGAAAAAAAAAATGGTAAATCATCTTTATGCATTTTTATAATGTCTTATCAAATTTTAGCGTGCTCCAATTTACGCAAAACTTCCATTTTAAACTTAAACTCGGTGTTTGTTGTGTAGTGTTCAAAGTTATATATTTTATATATATAAAATTAAAAATGCGAAAAGTTTGCGCTTTCGCAAATTGGATGAACAAGTTTCCGAAAGATATTAAAACGAAACCTTTCCAAGTTCTGGTATAGAGCGCAAAATCGGAATATTCAAATACGGGTTTCGAAAATATTTTCAATCCAGATCGTAGGAATAAGTCGCATTAGCCTTTTTCTGCTTTCGATTTCCTCTATATGGTCTAAATGGTAGTCACTATAAGTTTCAAAATATCCTACTCAAACTCCAAACTTTTGGAATTATAGGACTTTTTTGTGGTCAAAATTGGCAATCAGCGCCTTTAGGTAGTCGACAGTTTAACAAAATTAATTCAGAGTTGTGGCAAGAAATTATTTATGTATATTTGTTTATGTATTTATATTTATATGTTTATATATTTATATTACTCATCTAGCTATGTCCGTCTGTCTGCATGTTTGCTTACAGTCTCGAACTGTTTAATCGTATGAATAGGAATATAGAACCCAATTATAATACCAAATCCACAGCTGTTCATATAATTAACAAATCCCGGATTTGCTGGGAGTTAATTCACATTATATTAAAACAATTTTCAATTTTATTTTCCGAACAATGGCTGACAAATATATTTTAATCCTGACAATATCGGCAATACTTTCCAATCGCTTCTCTGCACTGACAACCTGGAAATCAACCCTTCTCCTCTGTCTATGATGGGAATCCATCTAATTCCTGCATCGCAGTCAAGCCAGCTATCAACAAATCCCACAAATAGCGTCGATGCTTCAATTGCTCCTTCCGATGTCGGACAAAGTAGCCCGAGTGTTGGGCTATCCACAGGTCGTGCCGCTTCGACAGAAGGCGGCCTTGCCACCGATCCCAAGGTAGACCAATGGGAATTTCCCAGACACCGCTTAAAGTTCTTCAACATACTGGGAGAAGGGGCCTTTGGACAAGTTTGGCGTTGCGAAGCCACCGAAATGGATGGTAAGCTATTGAATATTTAATGCTACTTTTGAGTTTTCCAATTAATAATGTATTACTAATATATTTTTTTCTTAGTAATAACTGGGAGTAATTCAAAAGTTTGAAATTTAAAACAGATTTCTTCGAAAATTTTGCAAAAACAGCTAATATTATTAAATACGCGCTCAACCATTTGAAAATGAGTTGAGTATTTTGAAGTTATTCAGAAATTTTACCAATCTCATATGTATATATATTCTCAATTATTTGTAAGTCTTTTTGAGCACGTCGATCTCAGAGACTAAAACGAAAATTTTGTTCCAGATGAGCTATATATAATGCTCATCCAAGACATGACATTGCTATGTAATTTACATAATATGTCGGAATCAGCCTAATAGCTCTGATATCACCAATCGAAAAGTTGTTTAAAATAAACATTTGATTTTGAATAAGTTAGACAAAGTTCACGAAAAATGTGCATAATAAAACTTCAAACATGTTGGAAAATCACCAAAATACAATGTAACCAGAAAAATCAAAATCAAATCAAATATAATCCTTAATGCTCTTATAGTCTAACTATTTATTTATTTTTAATATATATCACGAACTGCTAATTTATTTACTTTTATTTTTGGACTTGCAGATTGTGGAGCGGTTACAACTGTTGCTGTAAAAACACTCAAGGAGAGCGCGGGAGAAGTTGAAAAGAAGGACCTGCTTTCCGAACTGGAGGTAAAGTATATGTTTGGTTTTTCTCTCTTAAATACCAATAACTATATAGTTAATTACTACGACAACTTAACATAGACTTAAAATCAGCTAAAATGAATATGCAATTTAAACACTAATTAATTTGCAATATTCGAAGAAATTGTATTATGTAGATGATATTACAAAGATTTTAACTAAATGAAGCCAACAATCAGTTAAAACAATGATAATCCTCTAGACGGCCATCGATTAGCCATACAAGAGATGCAAAACAAAAAACAAAAGACAAAAAAAAAACTGCAGTTGGCAGTTGGCAGTTGTCAGTTTTTTTCTCCGCCCTAAAATACATACATACAAAATGAAAAGTTATTTGCACGGTAATATGCAAAATACAGGAAATTGAGTAAACATAAACAAAGAATATACTTTTGACATGACATGTGTCACGTTCTGGAGAGAGAGACATAATCGACCCCATTACGTCTGTGATCCATGAGCATCAATAATGTTGGCTCGACATTTCCGTCTGAATGTTTTCTGTTTTCTGTTAACTGTTTCTATGCAAACAAGTCTCTCAGCTTATGTGTTATTTATTCAATTTGAAAATCTACGGCTGGATTCCGGCCTGCCAGGAAGTCGCTGTACTCTCGCGTTGTCAATAAAAGTGGAACGCATCTTATCAAGTAATACATTATTTAATCGTACAACATATGAGAACGTACCAGCATTTAAAGATATGCCATCTTAGTCCGGGAATTTAGGTAAGCATCAGGAAAGATATAATTGGAGGCCGTTGTCTGTCCGCAGACATTATGATTTTGACTCCAGTTATCGCATAATTACCCGAATCTATGAATCAGCGAAAACCACACAAAACAGTTGCACATTTCATTTAATAATAGAAACAAGTCCTCGCCCTCGGACGCCTCGGCACAAACTGATTCCTGTTGCTGCGTACAATCATTATTCCCCCACAATATGTTCTCAATTGCAATTGTGACTCTCTGTTCTCTGACAACAGACCTGCGCACTGCAACACATTGGAGTCCTGCTCAGCTGTTCATTGATTAGACCTGGTAATGACCCGGATAGCTCATAACCAATCTTAAGTAGTCCCTTTTGTTTTGGTCTCTATGTTAAAATTATGTTTAATTTGCGTACTTAATTTTAAAAGTCCTTAATTAATGGTAAAACATCTTCTTCTGTTTATTTTACAACAATGGAACAATCAAACCATATGTAAAGTCGGTTACTACATCCAAATGAAATAAGTTAGCAGGTAACCGACTGCCTAATACTCTGACATAAGGGTACAACTACTTTCTGGATGATGAAAGTAAAGTATTAGGTAGTAGGATACAAGTGCAAAATATGTTTTATGTATTTTGTGATATTTTTCAAAAATCTACTTTGAAAGTTTTTCTTTTTCGAATCTAAAAGTAGTTATTTTCCCTTGAAACAAGTTATTTCTGATAATTTTGAAATAGCAAAACTACCAAATAAATACTAGGTTTTGTTCGGATTGGTTTCAAGCAGTACATCAGAATTTGTATACCTCTCATAAGTGCATTTGCCACAGATATTAAGACTAGATTTGTTGCAAGATTGAGCGCATAAGAACAATGTGTCATAAATACACTGTTAGCAATTTGTGTAATATTTTTCTGGCTATCTGACAGACCGTCCGAATTAACGTACATTTTCCCATAAGGGTTAGTTTTTCCCCATGCCTTTAACGTATTTTTTGTTGATAATAGAGTGCCCATAAATGGAAATGACATACATAAATTATCGTCGGGTGTATTGTGGATAGGTTCCAGAGTGTGCTATCGATAATATATATTTACATTTTAGGGCTGTATTAGCGGTACAAGTTAAATTTATAGACTAAAAAAAGGAGAAACCAACATTTTTTCACACGGAAGGACAACAATAAAAAAAATAGATACAAAAAACTAATAAATAAATAAATAAAAATAATAATATTCAGCAAAAAGACTCGGGGAACAGTTAATAATAGAATCATTTGCGAAAAAATTAACTAATACTAAGTTTAAAATAGGCAAACTAAAAGACACCTGCAATATTTAAGGGTCTCGAGTTAATGGCAATTAAAAATAGGGCTGAACTGACAGTTATAAGGCTAAATTGGCAACACTGTGACTTTCGGATAGTCTTGTAGCCATTTTTGTTATAGCCATTTGGAAGCTTCTAAGAATTCTATTCTTATTGGTTACAAATTATACTTATTAGAACAACCTCATTTCGAATGGGTGGTCTTAACTTTTCCATTGCTAGTAGACCTACTAGGAACTTTGTCCTGATTACGCTTCCAGAATCCTGTTTGTGTCATTTGTAATCAGTTTAATACATTTTTCAATACATTTCGACTGGAAATCTCTGAGCATTCTTAACTATAGTAAACTTATCTTGGTCCTCAGGCTATCTGCTTTATTTTCTCTACTTTTGCCTAATTTTTTGCAATGCATACTGATCCCCAGATTTACATTTTTTATTTATTTATTTTTTTGGTATTTTAAATTTTGGTGACTTTTTTATATTCTACATTATATAAATAAATAAAAAGCGAAAAGCAGCTCAAATTCTGATATATTTGCTGTTGCAGGTGATGAAGACGCTGGAGCCTCATGTAAATGTTGTACGCTTGTTGGGGTGCTGCACAGACAAGGATCCAACTTTCGTAATACTGGAATACGTGACTCGTGGAAAGCTGCAAACTTATTTGAGAAACTCTCGAGCAGAAAGGTAAGCAGCCGTTGAACTGTTCATGTTTACTAATGCTAAATAGACAATTCTATATCGTCTAAGCCTAAGCTCTAATACCTTAGATAGTCAGAACAATATTCATAAATAAAATCTGCATCGTTGTCCTTGGGTTTTTCTGCAAAACAAGTAATCGTTTTACCTGGTCAAGTTTAGTGTTTATATTGTGTTGGTGTTTAATATTATTGGGTTTTAATACTTATTAATTTTTTATACTTATTAAAGGTTTTAAAATCCTTTTAAGTTTTAGCAGAACATATAAAAATACGAAAGCTACAAACTCATTGACTGCCAAATCATTTATTAATATGAATACCGATCTGTCAGCCTTTTCCTCATATATATTTATTTATATATATATATAAAGATATATGTATATATTAAATCTAAATATAAATTTTTTTATGATTTTTCTTAAATAATAAGAAAATGCAGTTTTAATTTTTTGATTTTAGTTTTTTTAATGCAGATTAAAAACAGTGCACAATTTTTTATAATGGGTTTAAAAAATAAAAAAAAATGTTTATTAAGGTTACAAATAAAATTGTATAAATTAAATATCAGGAAAGGGAGTATTAATAAATTAAAAATGTAAAGTGAAATAACAATAAATCGATGGTTATTGAAATGTTTATGAAATCAAGAAAAAAAACCAAATCAGGCCATTTTTTGGCGTTATAGATTATTACTAAGAAAGTAAAAAAATAAAAATAAAAGAGAAATAAAAATAAAGGCAAATCTCGGAATCGAAGATGAAGATAACCAGGCTAAGAAATTCCGCAAAACTGCGTTTCTTATTTATATTCTGATCTCACTGAAAATGGGGAAAAGTGTTTAATTTGTTTTGTATTATTAAATACAATAATTTATTCTCTTATCTGTGTATTTAATGTGTGTTATTTCTGTTGTACTTCTTAATTCCGCAATCTATTTGACTAATGGCATTTAGCCATACAAGAGATGCAAATCAAAAGAAAAAAAACTGCAGTTGGCAGTTGGCAGTTTTTTCTCCGCCCTAAAATACATACATACAAAATGAAAAGTTATTTGCACGGTAATATGCAAAATACAGGAAATTGAGTAAACATAAACAAAGAATATACTTTTGACATGACATGTGTCACGTTCTGGAGAGAGAGACATAATCGACCCCATTACGTCTGTGATCCATGAGCATCAATAATGTTGGCTCGACATTTCCGTCTGAATGTTTTCTGTTTTCTGTTAACTGTTTCTATGCAAACAAGTCTCTCAGCTTATGTGTTATTTATTCAATTTGAAAATCTACGGCTGGATTCCGGCCTGCCAGGAAGTCGCTGTACTCTCGCGTTGTCAATAAAAGTGGAACGCATCTTATCAAGTAATACATTATTTAATCGTACC
This sequence comes from Drosophila kokeensis, assembly GCA_035042145.1. Lineage (NCBI taxonomy): Eukaryota > Metazoa > Arthropoda > Insecta > Diptera > Drosophilidae > Drosophila > Drosophila kokeensis. The sequence goes on along the minus strand of JAWNLT010000376.1, from coordinate 1,900,905 downwards.
ATAAAAAAATTTTAATTAAGGCTAAAAATAAAGAAATAAAAATAAAGGCAAATCTGTGAGCCTGTTGAGTAAGATAACCAGGCTAAGAAATGTAGCAAATGTACGTTTCTTATTTATACTCTGATCCCATTGAAAATGCGGAAAAGTATATATTTTTTTATTATTAAATAAAATAATTTATTCTCTTATCTTTAATGTTTGCTATTTTTATTGTACTTCTTAATTCCGCAATGTATTTGACTAATGACATTTTGCAACCTTCAATATTTGCAGGCATTATGGAAACACACACGGAAAATCAAATTTACTGACTTCAGGAGATTTAACATCATTTATGTATCAAGTTGCCAAGGGAATGGATTATCTAACCTCTCGCGGGGTGAGTAACGCTGCTTAATTATTTTAAAAGTATAATTACAAGCTATTTGATTTTTATTTGAATTTAGAAAGCTCTAGATTTGTAGACTCTGAGAATAGATAAGCAAACAGTATCGTAATTTAGTTCATTTGTGTTTAATCCTGTGATTTATAAAGGTTTTTTTTTATTAAACATAATTTTTTATGGATTTTTACACACAATTTGAACTAGTTAAACTTTTAGAAAATTTGAGAAAAAATGTTGTTTCTTTTAATTAATTGTCGTATCGCTTAGCTCACCTCTAAAAAATTAAGATAAAAAAAACGAATTTAAAATACTGTTAAAAAATATCTATTCCGGAAAAAACTAGTGAATAGATAAGTGAAAAAATAATAATAATAAATTACCATTTAAAATGAATAATGTAAACGTAATATAAATCAACTGATTACCAATAAAAGTTCTTACTATTTATCGATACTCAACATTTTTAAAATATGACAAAATGTATTTTCCATTACAGATAATTCACCGTGATCTTGCTGCCCGTAATATTCTAATAACCGAGGATCACACATGCAAAGTGGCTGACTTCGGATTCGCTAGAGATATTATTACATCAAAGATCTACGAGCGCAAGAGCGAGGGAAAACTGCCAATAAGGTAATGTACTTCAAACAGTTGAAAATGTAAGCATAATGCATTAGACTAGAATGCTTATAAATATTATGACCAGGCTGACAAGGCTTAATAAATATAATATCTAAATAAAGTCTAAGCTTGATATAATAATGAAGTGTATCTGTAAGCAGATGGTCTTCCATCTGCAAGGGTATTTAATGTTTGTCATATTTGTTATTTATTGTTTTTATACTTGTGCCTTTTAAGATGGATGGCTACAGAATCTCTGTACGATAACATATTCTCGGTCAAGTCAGATATCTGGAGTTTTGGCATACTGATGTGGGAGATTGTGACACTCGGCTCCACGCCATATCCGGGCATTTCAGCCGCCGATGTTATGCGCAAGGTTGGAATCGACTTTCAATCAGTGACTGAATTGATTAATTCATTTAATATATTTCGTTTTTAATTAATTAACTTTTTGCACTACCTTATAGGTGAGGGACGGCTACCGTCTGGAGAAGCCCGAACATTGTCGAAGAGAGCTGTACAACATAATGTACTACTGCTGGTCGCAGGACGTCAATGAGCGACCCACATTCGCAGAGATTATAAAGATGTTGGATAAATTACTTCATACTGAAATGGACTATATCGAATTGGAGCGTTTCCCCGACCACAACTATTATAATATTGTGAATCTCAGCGGAGAAAAATTGTAGAACCCAATTGGATATATTTAATCCACGGAGGATCTGTGCACTGCCACAAAGAGCTTTATTACAAATAAATTTAGGAGAGCAAAATAGTATTTACTACCATATTCAATGAAATTGTTAAAGTTTTCAACAACAAATAACGTAATAATATATTTATTTATATATATATATATATATATTCTGTATTATTTTGTTTTTCTATTAAGACTGGCCGCCCGAAAAATGGGACAAACAGGCTTTGGCTTCAGCAAGTAAAATTTGTGTAAGATTCAAAAGAAAGTATTTCGGAAGATTTCAGATCTCACAGACTACATTCAGATTTCAAATTAAATTTATACATTTTTTTTAAGCCGCTTTCAAACTGCAACGGTATCCGTTTTAGGCCGTAATTAAACTTAGAGTATCACTTATTTACTTCAGAAATTTCATAAAGATATTATCTCATTTTTAAGTACCAATCACAAGTCACCCATTAGGTTAAAGGAAACATAGATAAATTTGCAGAATTCCAATTCAGATAAAAATTGCCTTAAAATTTCGGCGGCAACGGCGGGTCTTATGTTTCATTTTAGAATTCCAATTAAAATTACTAATTTTTTGGGGGTCATATCTTCACAGTATTATTAATGGAGAGAGTGCTTTTATTAAATACAAGAGGGAACGTTGAAGTCGGGTGTAGCAGACATTAGTAAAACCTGATAACAGGTGCCAAAGAACAGGGTGATTGCAAGCAAGATTTACCGATCTTTGAAAGATGTTTTCAGTAATCTACTCGGGAAGTGGGCATTGCCATCCAATTTTTTGTCGATCTCTTATAGGAGTTACAAGCAACATTTTGTTACTCTAGCTTATAAATTTTGTTGGGCGTGGTTATACAATATGGTTATCGGTTCTTTAAGGTTGCAACCAGTAATATACCTACTACCTCAACAACTGCGAAAGATATAGCCATTTAAAATTGTTAGAGGCCTTAAAATTGTGGGAGATATGTGACTTAATCGATCTGCTATTATTGATTTTATCTTTGTCATTTAGTCTGTTTCAAGTCTCTATCTTTAAGAGTGTCAGTTACAGTGTCATACAGACGTTATAATGGTGCAATGATATTACGTAAATTTGGTTTTTAGAGCAACTTTGATTTAAACCGGTTTTCTATGTCTAGATGACCCTCTCTATTATGTATTCTATAAGGAACAGCAATATATAACCTTGCCGTTTATATCTTCCTACTAACTAGAATAATTTTCAATCAATCATTAGTTATTGGATTCACCACAGGTTTTTTAATGTTGCTACTGTAAAAATTCCCTAAACGCCATTTCAAGTTTTACCCATATAATCGATTCTTTCATATAATGCCTTCTATAACATTCATAATACCAGCAATGGGAATAAAAGTGTTAAATTTCATGTTTTACCTTTATAAATGCTAATCACCTTGTCGAAATCAAATAGTTTTCGTATTCATAAAGAATGGGTTAAAAATGTGACATGTACGAAACATATACCTTCGACAGCCGATATTGCCAATTACATAAGTAATTTCAATATATGAAAGCTGATCTCAGACACTGCACGAGTGATTCGAATTAAAATTATTATTGTAATTAAATTTAATATTTAAATTTGTTACCTAGTTGGGAATTCAGGTTTAATTATTAATATAGGCGGCTGTTTATGTAAATATTTGATATATGCATTTTTGTGGTGTGGGAATTTTTAATTTTTTATTTACCAATTAATTACTTATTTTAAAACTTAAGGCTGCCTCGAGCTATGAATTATGTAGTTAATATAAAATATATGGAATTTGAATGGGTATCTCGCTTTGGTATCTCTTAGTCGGGTACTCTCGACTAACTTGTTGCGACACCTGGCTGTCCATTAGGTGTATGGATAAAAATGCGAATCGGCGCCGGATAATTACATATTGGCTTTTGTGTGTGTCGCCGTGCACTGAAAATTGCATTTACATTATTTATATAGCATCAATAAAAACACGCACATTCCATTATTAGCGACACATTTGTCGACAGAGATCAGAGACTGCCAGCAGATCGGCCAAAGCAGTTGATCCTTTTATGGCTGGCGCTAGGATTTATATTCACTTCCTTTCACATTTGAAGCGGCGCACGAACCAACAACCGATCGAACCAGCGAACCAACTAACGAACGAGCGAACGAGGCAAAGTAACGGTGAACTACCTACTTTAGCTGTGCGACCTACTTATTACATTCATTCAGCGACTCGGCGCACCGATGTCGCATCAGCAGCGCTGCTCATCATCAGCCGACACAATTGCGTTTTGATTCTCGCCTGCATAGCAAATAACTCAGCTGCAGCCGCAGTTGCAGTCGCAGTCGCCGTCACCGTTGCAGTCGCAGAAACAGTTGCAGCGTTAGTCGCAGTCGCCATCACAGCCACAGCCTCTGTTGCAGTTGCGGTCGCCGTCGCAGCCGCCAGGCGACTGCTACCTGTCTGAGTCGAGTCGCGTGGGATCAGCGATAATTTAGCTGCACTGGTTGCCTTTTAATTACCGCTACTTTTGGGCTAAGTGTTACTTAGAAAAACAAAGCAAGCAATGCTCGATCGATTGTCCATCTCGCTCGCACACTGCGTGTGAAACTTTGACTTTGTCTTAACTACCGCTGTGTTTACAGTTAACCCCGAGAGCTGTTTTTGCTATTTAAACTGAGAGCACAGCAGCGAAGGCGTCATTTTCAATTGTTCTCTGCAAGCAGCAAGAGCTTAACTCAATATGTATTTGAATATACCCGCATTGCTACTGGTGTTTTTTGCCACGCAGCACAACTGTTTGGGATTTTACATCAGGAGGAATACCGTTAACTCACACGCAAAGGAACTCAATACTCGCAACGATGAATGGGGAGTCTTTCAAAATAAGCTTGGATTATCCAATGAAAAAGGTAAGCAATTTTAATTTTTTATTATCTGATACCGATGTAAATGGGGGCGCTAGAAAATCGATAAAATCGATCATCTCAAATCGATAACTCCGCATATCTCGCACAATTTTAAAGCGAGACTAGTATCATCCTTCCAAAGGCTGAACCTAACTTTTGAGCCACGCTCACTCCCTCCCCAAACTGGAAGGTAGAATGCTTCTGGGCTAGCCCAACCTTTTCTGTGGCACCTGTTATCAGAGTATTTCGATTGCAATGTTCGCATTTGTTTTTTATTTCGTATTTTAACAAATCATTAAACATTTTGTTCTCATTTTTAGTTGAACTGCTCAAATCGCAAAAGGATCAACAGGGCACAAAGGAGCTCCTGAATCGATTCATCTTGGAAAACCCAAAGTACTCATTGCCTGCCAATGCTAAAAAGAGTAAACGTTTTAGTAATCAGTTTAAGCGACTTTTGCGGGCTTTGTTTGGCCTTAAATTGAAGAGTTCGAAAAGTACGCTGAAAACCACCTTCAATTTTGAACTGGCAAATAATGCACTGAAACCGCTAAAGCGAGCTCGTCGCAAGATATCCTTAAACATGGTATCCGACATGTCTTCTGAGCGGATCGAGCATTTATTGCAAATGTTCTACCAAAAGCATAATATTGAACGATCGGACTACAACAACGACAGAGCTGAGCAACACAATGGAGATGGGGATTACAATAACTCCGATTCCGATTCGGATTTGGATTCGGATTTGCCGCCACGCGCATCGATGGACTCGGATATGGACTCTGATTATGCATACGATAATCTGTATGATGACGAAGGCGATGTCAACCTCACAGCCAAATCCCGCCAAAACTCCGAATATGGCTCATTCCAGGATCTCATTCTACAGGCGAACCGCAAGCAATGGGAGCGAGAAAGTGAGGAAACCAAGTTGCACAGTCCACACAATGACCACTTCATTTAAATAATTCCAATATTTTAATTACCATTAAATAGTAATTATAAATATTTCTGGTCTGAGGACTGTGCAATAGGTGTTCAAATGCTGGCATTTAACTCCCCCAACTCGATACTTAGAAGCGATGAGAACTTTATTTCTTGAAAGCCAACTCAATTTTCTAAAATTTGTTTAAGTTTCAACATCATTTTAAGTTGCATATGTATTATAATTTATTTTGCGGTTAGCCTGCTACATATTAAAATAATTAATAAATAATAAAAATGAAAAATATCAATCAACTTCATTAATTAACACACAATCAGAAAAAATTCGACCTGAATTGGTTAAAACTGCGCCAAGGGTTTTTTATTAATCAAAGTCATATAAACATCAGTTTTTTTGTTGCTTACATTATTAATTAACAGTAGTATTTTAAGATTTCAAAAGAATAAAAATATTTAAAAATATTTATATTTATTTAAAATAAAACGCCATCTATTGATTTATACGCATGAATTCACAAAAGCGTCCTCTATGGCGATTTATTATCCAACCTGCCTCAATACTATTGCATATACTTATTGCTGAGTGCTATAGCACTTAAGTCATCTACTAAATACAGTTTCATAGTTGCATGACATACACTTCATGTCGTACAACGACCAAACACATAGAATATGTATTACATGGCGCCATCTATATGTCAAGATGCTAAATATGCATGAAAGGAGCCAAATGAAATTCTGTTATATTGCTATAGTAATCTGTGTATGAATAATAAATAATAATAAGGTTGTGAAACCCATTTCATGCTATACGGATGTTTATTCAACATTTTCGGAAAAATTGCTCTACTGCTATATATTCAGTTAGATAGTAAAGTATTGTTATTTATTATTATTGCAAGTGGGATGTGAGTTTATAAAAAATAAGGAAATTAAGTCAAACAATTCAATTTCAAATATGAAAGACAGTTTCAACTCCTTTGAAAAAAATTAGAGCACTAATAAATTGGCGATTAGTGCCATCTTCAGATATAAACGCCAAGCAGGAGATTGTATTTATCCAATTAGAAACTAAAACAAGTAGCTGAGTTCTATGAAACTCATTTATCAAGAAATTGGCCTAATTCTAAACCTTAACGGCGTATAACAAAGATAAACAAAATTGTAATACTGAAAAAGTTTGCATAAAGCACCATCTTCAGATTTTAATGTGTAACATTATTGTTTCCGGGAGAATAGTAATTCCAAAAGAAACGATAATTTTGCAATCAATAAGAAGCTAAGTGCTCTGAAACTCAAGTAACTATTATTTTCAGCATATCGTCGAATGTGACAGTTGTATAACGCAGAAAAAGTAATGACGAAAAGTATATACAAGAAAGTGTGGCGCCATCTGTTAGGCACTGAGCATGCAGAAAGAGTCATCTACTATTCTAATTTAAAATCATTAAGGACGAACAGAAATGTTTAGTTAAACGATTTACCTGGAGAATAACTCCAAATACACGCCATTCAAAGTATGGAACAATTTCAATATTTCACATGTGAGCCCTTTTTTCTTCGAGTTTTCGTATTGTTCCCCACTCAAAGTAACAGGCGAACAGAAATGTTTAGTTGAACGATCTACCTACACGCTCTTCAAAGTATGTGTTTGTGTGGGTTATGTTAAGCCGGGCCTTATCAGCTGATCTCTTTTGGGCTTAACATAGCCTACGATCCACAGCGTCTCCTTTTTGCACTGCTGCCTCCTAACAGCGCACACGGCGCTGTTATCAATAACATTAATGTTAAAATTAACATTAACATTAATTAAGAATAAACCAACAAGAGAAGTGCAAGTGAAAAATCTTTTAAAGTGAAAAATAAATATAAAGTTAAACCAAAAAAAACCCAAGTGCCTTTTTTATTGGAGGATAAAGAAGGAAGGTAGAATTCGCTCCCCTACATTTTCAGTATGCAAATATTTCTTTTCAATTTAGCATTTAAATCGAACTGTTTGAAAGTATTCTAATTCTAATTAAACAACGCTATGCAAATAAAAATCAATATTTCACATGTGAGAGCTTTTTCTTCGAGTTTTCGTATTGTTCCCCACTCAAAGTAACAGGCGAACAGAAATGTTTAGTTAAACGATTTAGCTGGAGAATAACTCCAAATACACGCCATTCAAAGTATGCAACAATTTCTTTTGAATATAGCATTTAAATCGAACTGCCTAAAAGTATGCAACACTTTGGCAGTCAGATGTTCGCATGCTGTGAATGTTTCTCTTAACGATTCTGTTCCATGAGATAATATTGTTTGTATGCATACAAAGCTAAATGTTAGATTACCTGCAAATTTAAGGAAATCTTTCGTTATTCGTTAACGAAAGAAAATCTAAAAATATAAATATAATTCACGAGTCATTTTTGGTTGCTGGTTTGTCTCAGCGTTTGTTGAGTATAACAGATAAGGGGCATGCGATCTTTTGCACCGTTAATAACTGTTATATTTGTAACAGACAGACTTAACAATTTCTACAAACTGTAGTAGCTCAGTTCCATTCGTATAAGTTTTGTGAACGCTCACTTATAAAAGCTGATGGCTTTGCTATGTATTTACACTATGTATTGACACTTAAAGGCTGTTTGCTGTGTTAAGCGTTTACATACATACATAAGAATACTTACGTTCCTTGCCTTATTGTTCAAATTTAAATGTTGTTATAGCAACAGATCCAATTTTGTTGCGAACACAAAACACAAAGAAAAAAGAGGAAAACAGCCTAAATATGCCGAAGATACTGTTCCAGAAATACAAAAAGTACTCGGTCGCCATAGACCAGAACAAACATGCCGCCAAACTGAAGGAAATCGAGGAGCGTCGAGCAAGAGAACTAGAAGCATTTGAGTTCGAAGAGGAGATGGAAGAGGCCGAAGAAGAGTCCGAATTCGAACATATCGAAAGCGAACTGAGTTTATCCGAGGGAGAACCATCTCTGAACATTGGCAAAATCGACCTCTCCTTTCCCGAAACAACCGCCGAGTTCGAGGACAGCCTCCAATGCTTCCCACCCTCCTACTACAAGCTGTCGCCCAAAGAGCGCCTTCTCCTGCTCTACGCGGAGAACTTTCGCAAACAGTTTGTGTTGAGTCATCCCCGGCGTCGTGCTTTGGTTTTGGCCTTGCCCAACGAGTGTAAAGTGCAGGTAAATATATACATATTATTTATTTACCATTTATTCATTCTTATTTATTGTCTATTATTTTTTCAATATTTTCTATTCATTTTTAACTATTATTTATTCGCTCGCAGAAATTCGTGTGTACTACGATAAGACCGACAGCCTTTGCTTATCCAGAGCTCATCTCAAGCGTTGAGGAAATTGCCAAGTTTGTCGCAGATTTTGTTCGATATGAACCGCTGGAGGATCCAATAAATTTGGTAAGTCTCCAAAATTTTAATAAACTAAGAAAAAAGCGAGAGCCGCTTCAGGTTTCACACCAGAGAGTTTTAAGTATTTTTTTGCTAGCCCATTTGCCACTTCGAAAATCAAATTAGATTAAAATACATAGACTTCAAAAATAACTAATTGGAAATCCTGTTTATTTTCATTTGTAACTTTTTGTACTCTGGCAGCGGAGGTGTTCATTTTCCGCCAAATTCTTCCGTTTTTGTTTTTAACAAAGAGTTTCGTGTTTCGTTTTTGGCTGCTGCAAATTATGCAACATTTTTCTTGCGTTTAAATTAAACATTTTTTTGTAGAATCTTAACAGCTGTTCCAATTATTGTGGTAAACTTGTAAAGATAAAATTACATATATTATTTTTCGGGCCTCGTGTTAGAAATAGGGTAAAACTACTTAAGCTGGGACTTGAACCAATAAGCAAACAATGCAGATGGACGTCGAATCGACTAAAGGCTGCCTGCATCAAAAATTTGATCGATTGGGTATATTCCTTGCTAGCTGCGCATTGTAATTTGAGAGCGGAGATCCGAACCGCTAAGCAAACATGTCTTAGATTCGATTGGGTACATTCTTTCTCAGCAATTAAAGGAAAAATTGAATCTTTGCTGCCTGTCGATTTTCCATATTTCTAGCAACTGTTAAAAAAGTATCATTCTTCGTTTCTCGACGGGCACACACCCAAACTCGCATGCATACAAAGATGGATTCATCAAATAAATGACTCAGTGCGCCGAAGGCTTTTCGAACAAACAATTAATTGTATGCTTAGTGGTTTGGGGTCTCCGCTTTCAGGGTGCGAAGCCAATTTGCAACTGCATAGGACACAGGCTCTCAAATTAGTTGGATTGACGCCTTTGTGTTATGTGCTCAGTGCTTAAATCTAATTATTTAATAAATTGTCATTAATGCAAATAACTTGTAATTTTTACATAATGAAGTGTTGTACTCATTTGCTTAAAATGTAAAATAAAGAATCTCCTACAGCATAAGGTATACGTACATATAGCTAAAAATGCTTAGGTTTTCAACGAGTTGTTTTTGGCAAGTTCCAAAAACATTTATACATCCAAAAGTGTAGAGGAGCCTTAATTGGCAATTCAGCTAAGCCACACACACTTGCTTACGAATTGATGTATAGCAGCGAGCTTTTGCTATCGAGCGACTGTTCCTGATCTAATTCTCGCAGTCAAGCAGTCCACATTCTGTGGATTTCATTTGATGCGTTTAACATTGTTGCATATGCACTCCTTGCCACTTGAAAATGTCACCCTGTGCACTCTCTTTCAAAATAATAAATAACGGAATTTTTTACAGCATCTTTCTGCTATAATTTCTTTTTATCTGTGGAAAGTGGTTAATTCTGGAATCGGGGTATGATTTTTTGAATTTTTTGTTCGAGTTCGTTGAAATTATGACCAAAATTAGGAATATGCATTTAGTTTGACACTTATTTGTTTATAGAGCATTCATGCTCATTTTGATTATATTATTTACAAAAGTTACAGTTAAAACAACGCAAGGATAATGTGAAAAATTTCCATGATGTTGTCATTCTGCTTGCAGACAGAGTTCACGGGATAAGGAATTTATATTCAGCTTGTAAATATGACATGAAAGATGGCTTTCAATTCTGCTGGAGGCATATATATCTATATACTATATCTACGGACAACGATTTGGCATATTAATAATGTAACCTAAATGTGAGCAGGACGAGATAATCTCTTCTTCTTGCTTAGATTGTAATTGCTTAAGCAAGTTGTTACCAGGCGATTATAATAACCACATTTATTTATTGTAATAAGTACTGCAACAGTTATAATTATTATAATTGGGAACCCCAGCTCCTGCGCGAATGCTAGAATCTTTGTTGGGTTGAGGGTTTCTATGTCCTTGGGCCTCATGACATGCTTCTCTAGGATGCTGCATCTTTTCCTTATTAAGCATGTGCAAAACCTGCATACATCGCTACTATAAATACCTAATTTGGTTAGGTGACTTCTCAGTTGAGTATCCTGAGCCTGTTCTTCCCCATGGATATTACTTACCACCTGGTGCCTCTGCCCAGCTACGTTTTCGCCTCTGCCTTTCTTCGTAGTTGAGTTGCAGGTCCTGTCAGGGGTCTCTCTGCCCCCATTCTTGCTTGCTCGTCAGCCGCTTCGTTCCCCGCTATGTCCCTGTGGCACGGGACCTATCTTTGGATAAGACTATTATGTGTCCTGAGTTGGTCAAGCTTGGATCTTACTTCGTGGACTACTTTTGATGTTATGATGTTTGATTATCGGAGAGGATGGATATATGAGCCTTCCGATAGTGTCGTTTTAAGTTGAATACTGTTAAAAGGTATGGATAATATAATGCTGATATGCACAATTTCTTATTGTAGTTCAGAAATTATTTAAATTTATTTTATTAAAATATTAAATAGTGCAAACCTGAGTCAGGCCTAAGCTTAGTTGCTCCTTTTTTATGCACTTCTCTTCTGAATATTAAAATGCAAAAAAGTGGAAATCAGTTAATATTTTACCAACTTGTAAGATAACTTTGAAAGATCCAATTTCTATCGAGAAGTCGATCAAATGATCCTTATTTAATTGGTTGCTTTAAGTTTTGCATTTCTACCCTAATTATAAAAACATTTCTTATTCAGAAATATATATCTGAAATATGTAAAAATTTAATTTGATTATTATTTGAGAGTAACAGAATTTGGGTTCCGATTCTGAATCGCAAGCAAAAACAAAGTAAAAACTTAAACTAGTCCAAAAAGAACTCGAAGGTTTAATAAAGGATCGATTGGCAATGGTGCATTGCTCCGAGCCGACAGTCGGACGGACTTGGCTATGTTAATCAAGAAAGTTTTCAGCTTGTCGGCCAATATTTTTATTACACTGAGAAAAAATCGCCTGAGTGTACTTATACAAATTTCGGCCAATCTGACAAAAATCTTTCACAGCTGTAGAGCTGGTGTCTCCAAATCTGAAAAATATATAAATGACTTCTTTCAAAGCTCAAACCACACCGTAGCCCAGTCGATATGGCCATGTCTGTCCATCCGTCCATTTCCTTAATGTTTTGTTGAAATTGAAAGCATTTTCGTATCTTTGCTATATGCAGTGCCCACACTCAGAAAAAATCGTCTTACTTATAGAGGTTTCAATTAAAGTGTAAATTTTCCTAAAACTATAGAAAATAATATATTTCCTAGGTTCCTTTTTTTTATGGATGCACTCGGAATTTGAATATTGGATTCTTTTTTTAATAAATATTAGGTGAGCATAGAGCATATCCTTTCTAATTTGTAACCAATTTTTTTATTTTGTTTGTTATTAATTCTAAGAGGAAATCTTTTAAGTTTTTAGCTTTAAAAATTGCTTACATCATTTTTCACATCGATTATTTGCTTTGATTTCCTGATCATTTTAGATCAGAGATCAGATGAGATTGAATTGATTCGTTTAAAAAAATGGACAACATAAATCAAAACTACGTTGATAGAATTTAGTCTTTTTGTATGAATATATATCCTATTTCATAAGATATAAATCTGAATTGAATAAATGTCAAACGAAATGTTCTTAGATTAAGAAATTTCAATGATTGTTTCAATTGAATAAACTGATTATGGCGTGCTCAAACTTGAACTTTTTAGTTGGCAATGTGATGTTGGCTTTGTTGGCTAGCTAAACTCATTCTTTTTTAGTCAAAGTATGTAACAGATAGATGAAAGTACCTCCGACCCCTTAAGCATATATATTCTTGATCAGGATCTATATGTTCCAAATATATAATGTTCCAAATTTGACATATTTAGTGGCAAAAGTTTCGCAAAAGTAGATGCATTTCAGTTTGTGGGTTTGTTTTAAGTCGATGAGAAACGTTTTTACAAATTTTATGGAATTTTTTTATATATTTTTATTTTAATATTTATATGTTTCATAAATATTTGGGATATTTTCAAAAGCTGCTTGACTGATTATCACAAATTTTGGTAAATGATACAGAACTGCGAAATTTGCCAGAAGTTTATATTAAATTATATACATGTTTGTTTTTTTTTTAAATGCATAAACTGTAATTTATTTTATTTTTACTTTTATTTAATTAATTTACCACGCTGAAGCTGTAATTTCTCACAGTTAGTTTATTAATGGAAATGTCGTTAACCACAACACTTGATTACATAAATGTTGCGGTTTGAATATTCTTTTATCTTTTGTGTTGAGTTTTTTATGCTCTGATACCGAATATATAATTATCTAGTATATTTGTTGGACAGATGGACAGCCATCTGATCGTAGCTTGTTCCAATGCCCTGGAAGAAGGTCACTTCCACCTTTGAATATACTCTTTGAAATATTCGATTAAAGGCACTTGATTTTTTCCCTATACAATTTTTTTTAATTTTATTTTGGTCTACAAAAGTTAGTTATTTTAAGTACAAAAAAGGAATTTAATTTCTAGCCTTAACATAACATTTTTTTTAATTTTTTTGTTTTTAAAGTGAGGTTAAGGTGCGAAATTCGAATGAAGGCAGTCACTTTGTAGACTTCGAAAAAGTTAGTATGGCGTTATGTGGAATCTGTTTGAATGGGATAATATAGAATAAATATTTATTTAATATTTTATACATAAAAAAAGAAGAGTTTCATACAAACATTTTGATTGGGAATATAGAAAACACTCTAACCTGAGGAGGTAGCTAAGATCCTGGCTAACAAGGATACTGGGTTGAGCAATAGGAAAATATCAATTAAATTACGTCGATCGGCATCAGCAATTGATAAGATGTTAAAATAAAAAGAAAACTTCATTAAACAATACTATTTACCAAAATAAAAAAATTATTACACTGCCAAAAATCTGCAATATTACGGGCTGGGCTGTATAAAGATGCCACGGCATCTAACATTCTAATTGATTCAAGGTTACAAATATCCAAACATCGTGTTTATCAAATTTTATCAGGTAGTAATCGATTGGTTTGGAAGAATTTGAGGTCAAAGCTAGTATTAACGCAAGCACGTCGCATAGCCAGATTAAATGTCACAAAAGATGAAAGGACCTGGACCCAGGATTGTCAAAAAGTATTCTGATTAGATAACATTTAATTTCGATGGTCCAAACGATTTTAGTTATAACTGGCATGATTTAAAGAAAAAGAAGAGATTTTCTGCTACTCGAATTTGTGGCGGTGGTTCACCCATGTTCTGGGCTGCATTCTGTCATCACAACAGGAACCTGATTTGCAAAACTTCAGGCAGTATGAGATCCGAGGACCCAGTTTTGGTGAACTTTATGGAGCATCAACTAAACCCAAGTGCCTTATTCCAGAATAATGTTCCAATACGTGTGCGACGGGCCTGTCGTGAGTGTATTCGGCATAAGGATTCTAAGCTGCAAGAGTGACCAGCAAGTTCATCCGATCTAAATCCCATAAGGAACATGTGGGGACACCTCTTCTGTCGAGTTCAAGCTGTCGTTAAGGAATGTTCCAAAATCCCACTATCTGAGTTCTGAAAAGTGGTTGAATCGATGTCTAATCGAATTATTTTTAGTTATAAACAAATCTAGAGACTGACTGGGTTCTCATATTTATAAATAAATAAATTGAGGTCTACAAGAATAGCCCTGAACCTATCAAAAATGTGAAAAATAATATAATAAAGTTTTCAAAAAATATGTAAAAGACAGAAGGAGTCATCCTCATCCCTAAAGCGTGAATATATATTTGTGATCAGCATCATTAGCTGAGTCGATCTAGCCATGCCAATCGATCAATACGATCTCCATTACGTTGTTCCACTATAATTTTTTGGTTCCGATACTGTCGTTTCGGGATAGATAATATCATTTTCGTTTAGGTTAGTTACCATTGGATATAGAAGTGCTCGACCAAGGGACAACTTTTGCAGTTTTATTATATATATATGACATAATTATAGTAAAGATGTAAACTTTACTTTGCTGCAATAAATGATTAAAATATTAAACTAGTTCTGTAGTTATATTTGAAATAGCCAGAGCTAAAATTTTTATTATTATTTCACGCATTATTTATTCAAAATGTTGTTTCCTGAAAATTTGAAAATGTTGCCTTGTTTTAGTGGAATTTGCGATATGTACATAAATTCGAATTGATAAAGCTTGATTTTCGTATGATCCACAATAAAACCAACAATAAAATGTAGTCGATTTAGTTCATAAAAATTTTCTAATTCGAATGTTTTATTAAACAAGATTTCAAAATGAATACGTCTACAATTATAAATATATTTTTGTATTTTCAATATTTTACTGATATATTAAATTGGTAAAATTCTTATGAGCAAATGTTATTACTTAGTATTTGCATGGGTAGTTTAGTTAATAATAATTATAATAATAATAATAATAATAATAATAATAATAATAATAATAGTAATTAAAAGAATATAATAGCAAATCCATAACTGACGCCCTCCTCCCTCTTCGCAGCTCTCGCATTAACTCTAATCGATTAACTTAAAAGCAAATCAACATTTTTCTAGTAGATGTATGTATAAAAAACAGATTAAATATTTAATTAATTATTAATTATGATTAATTAATTACGATGAACAAATGAATGAATTATTTGCTTGCCTTATTTACAAATGTTAAGCTTATCATGCATATTTGACTCTCGACTATATAAAACCGAATAAAATGCGAATCAGAGAGAGATCAGAGATCGGCTTACGACTATCAATTTAAACATACATTTCACATACACATTGATATATATATATATATATATATATATAATAATTAGGGTTTTTTTTTGGAAGAAATTAGTTATTCTAAGTCAGTTTGCTGTACACTTTCGTCGTCCGTACTCGAACTGAGTTCATCGGACTGCTGATATTCGCCCGTGATCTGGCAGTCATCCGGATCATCGTCGAGGTCACAGTGCACAAATTCGTAGGGGGGAAAGATGAGGGAGCTGAGCAGGGTTGCCGACGATTGATAAACGGCCGGTGCATACGACTGGCAACTTGTTGCGGCATCCACCACCATCAGGCTGGTGGGTGGTGGCAGCCAACGCTGCGCCATTGTCATGGTGTCTATATCCGTGGCTGGCTCCAGTGGCGCCAACTTCGGTTTATCCTATTTGCGGCGACGCGTCTTATTTCTCGTTGCATCCGCCTCCGGCACGGCATCCTCCAGCTCATCGACGCACTCCGCTTGCGCATCGCTGCCTGACTTGATGGCCGCGATGAGGAATCTCAGTTGCATCAGCTGCACGGCTGTCACCCGAGGATTACTGCAGTTCTCCAGCCACTGCAGGAATTTCTCACCATGCCGTATGGCTGCCAATTCCTCGATATCCGCGTATTTGGATCGCTCCTCCTCATCCGTCTTATTCGAGTTGTTGTTGTTGTTGTTGCTGGCACTGACGTCATTGTTGTTGTGATGCTGATGCTGTTGCGTCTCACTGTTGAAGCTCGCCTCCGAATCATGATCCAATTCGGCTCCACCGATTTTATATATAATATTGCTGAGCACATTTTTACACGGCTCATCGCCGCCGCTGTTCAGCTCAGGACTCGGCTCCCGGCTGTTCGTCACGGGATTTGGGGTTACGGATTCGGCCAGAATCGGACTCGGGCTGGAGCTGGCTGATTTCGCGGATTTCGCTGATAAGTCCTCCGGTTTGCCATGCACCTCCACATCCGTTTCGGGCTCCGCATCCAGCTCAGTGGGATGTGCCTCATTCGAGGAGGACAAACTGCGCACCGATGGCGACTCCGTCTCCTTTGTGAGCTGGGAATAGAGTATGTTGTCATAAGGCTGTTTGGCGATATTGTCCTCGATGTGCGTCGACTCTGGGGCAGTTGTTGATGTTGCAGCTTGATGCTGTTGCAGTGCTGCCAATGTGACAGCATTCGGATTGAGTGTCGAGTGCAGACTGGCGCCAAATGCCTTGCACCAATTGTACCACGCCGAGTGCTTCTCATCGAGCGTACCTGGAGCTGCAGCCGGTGCTGGGGATGTCGCCGAGGGCATGGGTGGCGTGTGGGGATAGGGATTCATTTGTTGGGGAGTCGAGGAGCGTATGGGTGGACTGGTCACACTCATCCCAGCAGCAGCAGCAGCAGCAGCTGCAGACTGTGTTGGTGGATACAGACTGTTTAATCCGAGCATTGCCTGCTGCGATTTGAGCCAGTAGAGTAGGGGATCGTCCGGCAGGCCGGACAGTGGCGCCACACAGCCGACGAGGAGTGGTGCCAGCGATGGACTCGGACTCTTCATGCTGCTCAGATTCGTCTCACAATCGCCGGCTGTTGTTGAGCTGCTGCCGGATGGCTTCTGTTTGGCCCAGTTCTTCACGCTCAGCGCCGGAGTCCGTTCTCGATCCCGTTCCCGATCACCGCTCTCGCTGCGCGGACTCTGCTCCTGCTGCTGACCATTTGGGCCACTTGGCTTTTGTGGATTGCGCAGAGTGTTGGCTGTGGCCGCAAAGCTATTCAGGCCGGACATGGCCGCCAGCCCGGGATTGAGCTGAGCGAGGAGATTCAGGTTCGATGTCAGCTCATTGAAACTGATCGCAAGCGGGGACTGAGATATGCCGCCAAGCCCCGACAGATGGGTGAGACTCGACAGCGGACTTATCGCATTCAGTGAGGGATCCGCTGGCCCCGATCGCGATATATCCGCACCGAAGACTTTGCTCTTGAATCCCACATAGTCGACGGGCAGTCCGTTGTAGCCGATCTCCGACAGACCCTTATTTGTACTATAGTCGAGGCCGTTCAGCGGCGATCGCTTGTAGGCGAGCTCATCGAAGTTCAGCTTATTCGAGAAATTCAGTGGCATGCCGCTGCTGTTGTTGTGCTCCAAGCGTGGCCGCTTCTCCGGCGGACCCAGTAGACCCGCCGAACCGACGCCGCCACCACCTCCACCCTCCAGCTTGTCGACGAGGGCATCGGCGCACATTTTGTCCGCCGCCGATTGGCGGGACATGAAGCGCAGCTTGTCCTCGTTCTTGCACCAGCCACGCAGCGTCGACTCCGGCACACCAATATCTCGGGCCACAGATGCCTTGGACTCGCCATCGTGAATGCGCTGGATCGCATGGATTTTGTCGCGAGGGGTCAAGCTACGCAAAGGTCGCTTGCCCTTCGTCCCCATGCGGATGTTCATATGCGAATAGCTGGAAATATCCAACTTTAAGCCGTTATCAAACAGTTTGGCTGCTGCAAGAGAGAAGAAAGAGGAGGCAAAAACAAAGAATTTATATTAATTACAGTATCTGACACACTTCAATTAAATATATATATATATATGTGTGTCAAGAAAGTTAGCTTTACATAATCAGTAAAGCTGCCTATACACACATGTTTTGGCTAATTTAAATATATATATACTCAAAATATTGTTCAACAATTATGTAAATTGTTTTTGAATTTAAGCAATCAATACGAAAGATAAGCACATATTTAAAATAATAACAAAATAAATATTAGTATTTAATTTGATCATAAATGAGTCGCTCAAAATAATCAGTATAGCGTTTTATAGCTATTCCTGGGTAAAAAAAATATATATAAGTACTAGATATGATATGTGGGCGTATTTTAACACGATTAGTATTTAGTTGCATAACTCTTGTTATATGTAACCATTTTTTCAAATGTTGATTTTTAATATATATTGCTTAGTATTTCTCCTCTAATTAAAAATTAATACTGCTCCCGGAATTCTTTTCAATTTATATATATTTTTTTTCCTCATAATTTACTTAGACATTCTTTATAGAACTCGTTAATTTATTTATTGTGTTTATAATTATGAGAGCACATTTGAAAAGTGATTTCTTTAGTTTAATTTAATTTTTTAAATCTTATTTTAATATGATATTTTTCTTTCTCGCTTCTTTTATTTACTTTACTAAAACTTGCAAATTTAAAAACAACTCATTTGAAATCAATTCTTTTTGGTGATATTAGTTTTTATTACTGTATATATAGAAAAGTCGGTAAATTTTACTTCATTAGCTCGAATTTAATTACGTATCACAAGAATTCTACTAAAGCAGCATTAGGCAACATTTTAAAAGGAAATTTTAATATAAAATATAACTATGGCTATTTAAAATATAACTACAAAATAATGAGTTGAATAATTTGTATTTATTCCAGCAACTTAAAGTTAACCTATGTATGCTAGTAGATCTATGATGAACAGTTTCAACATTTAAGCTATAAAACTATTTATTTTGGGAAGAGAGTAGAATCACAATAGCTGTATTTTCGAAACGAGGTTCGAATGCTTTATTTTGTATTCTTACAGAAACAATTTGGAATCAAGATAAATATAATGTTAATATATTTAAGTTCAGGATCGCAATAAATTGCTCATTTTTTGACACCCAATTGTTACTGTCGAAGAAGAAGTAGAGGAATCGATCCAGCACTTTTTCTTTCACTTCGAAGACTTACATTGCTGGGCTTTCCCATCCTAACTAGATATATCGATAATCTCCAACAGCCAACCCAAGAACACTAGCCATGTTCCCACAATCCACGGGAGGTTTCCTCCCTTTACTGACAACTGAGATAGTCGAATCTAAACTAAACACCCAATAACCGAAAATGATATTCCCAATTAGAAATCTCTCTCTCTCTCTCTCTATCGTTCTTATAGTCTCTGAGATCCCGAGTCGATTCCGAGTCGATCTAGCCAACACTCGGAGTCGACTGCAACTTCTGCAAGCTGCTTAGGGAGAAGAAGAACAAGGCGTAGTTGAGGCAAAGCAAGGAAAGAAGAAAGAGTTAAAAGAATTAATTACTCTGGTTGGTGACACACTTAAGACGCACACGCACCACGCAATACGTGTGCATATGCATATGCATGCGTGTATGTGTGTATATATTTGGGTGCAGCACATAGCCAAAAATAATGCGTTTCCATTCGTCAGCGGCGACTACATGCCAAATACATATGTAGAGCCAAATGCTCAATGCGCGCGCCATATACTTTTTACTTGGGGTTGTTGTGACAGAGGCAGAGGCAGCGACAGCAGCAGCAGCAGTGGGAGCAGAGGCAGCACCAGCAGAGATGGAGGCAGTTCGCACGAAGCTCCAATAAAATCGCGTCGCGCTTTAAAGTTTTACGGACAGGTCGCGAGGTAGATGTAAATAAACCGCACACACACACACAAATATATAATATACAAAGTTGAGCGCACACACAGTCACACACACACACACACACTGCCATCAAAAATTCTCGCACGGCGAAATGAGCTGTGTCACGCCCCATGCCACTAAATACTCGCTGGCACGATGGTGACGACGTCGGCGAGGTCGCTGGAATGCCAAAAATCAAAAGGGCTGGGACACATCTACACACACAGGCGCACACACACACACACGCACACATAGAGACAATGGAATATGCTAATTGGTGCGTTGAGTTCGCGCCTGCTCCAAATTGCAGTCGCGCGAGTATCTACGAATAAGCAACAAGAACAAGCCATTCGCCAACGTCACCGTCGTCACATCGGCTGCGACACGAGTGGGAGCCGAAGCGATGCGCACGAGACACGAGACGATTTATGGCTTGTTGTTTACCTGCCTTCGTGTGCATACATATATATATATATATATATATATATATATATGGGGAGAGCGACAACGACAACGACACCAGTCGACTTTGTCGTGGGCAGCTCTCCACTACTCGTCTGCACGCAAAGCGAAACAAAAACAAAAAAAAAACCAACCCCACAGCACTGCAGTACCCAGTACTGACCCCAACCATGCTCAATCGCCTACAGCCTGTTGCTGTCCCCACCCCCAAAAATCAGCAGTTGCACCTTGCAAAAATAAGAACAACAGCAATGCAATTCAGAAATGGGAGGAATGAGAATGGGAATGGGAACAGCTTGGACAAGCCAAGCCAGGAACAGCTGAAAGCAAGCCTGTGACTTGAGATGATGGCTGGCCTGGCCTGGCTTGGCTTGGCTTGGTTTGTACCTTGGGAGCATAGCAGAGCAGAGCCGAGCTGAGCAGAGCGAATGACAATTTGCTCCGCCTCCGTCGCCGTCTCGTTTATCAAGTGCGAGGCATGCAAAGGAGACTTTGCCTAGCAGCCGTTTAAAGAAGGAGCGGGACACGCGATTTTAAAATGAAAAACACGTTTTGCGCATGACTGACACATGATTTCTTTCTTTCTTTCTTTGTGAGCACACACACACACACACAACATCTCCTGGTAGGTTGTATATGTAAAACAAAAGTTTCGCAAGTAAGAAGACGACACATGATTTGCGTGTGTGTGTGGGAAGAGTGCAAAGACAGCTAAGAGAAAGAACTGTTCCTTAAGAGCACCGAGCAAAAGGAGTCTACGGACGAAGAGTAACAATTAGTGTGCACCAAACGTTGTTAGTTAATCATATCCAAGAAATGCATATGTATGTGTGCATCTGTGCATGGTGTTTACTTAAATATTGATAGGCAAATATTTTGATGCAGTTGTGTGTGTATATATGTGTAGGTGTGTGTGTGCGTGTAAATAATTGAGATGATTAGTATACGACTCTATATACCAAGAGGCTTTATTTTAATGCAGTTGCATACGGACGTATTCAAAATATATTCAGTTTACAGTATACAGATTTATATACAGATATATAACAATTTTAAAGAATTTTAAAGAAATCTTGCAGGCAAGTCAAAAGTTGCTGAACTCAAATCTGCATACGAGAGCATTACTAGATAATTCATTACATTATGTGCATACGGAATGCATTCGGTAAGGTGTCGCTTACCAATTCGCTGCTGGCTAATTAAGGTTAACAATTGCTAATTAAGATAAATTTTACATTGGGTATTTTTCCCTCTGTTATAATTGAGTGAGAAATAAATAAAATGTATTAATTATATTATAATTACAAAATAAATAAATAATAAATACATAAGTAAATGCATTTGTATGTGTTTAAGTGAGGTGAATTTAATAATTGCTAATTAATCTTAATTGGTTTAGTAATTAATTTTTTTCAATTTTGTTTTATTAAGTTGAGTAAGAATTGGATTAAATAGATTATGCATGAAGTAAATAACATTCGTTGAATGTAATTATAAGTTAATTGGCTTGTTTACATTAGCGCGATTACTTTTGATCACAAATACATAGACGCAAGCATATACATATGTGTGTGTGTGTACAGGTGTGTACATGCTTGTGCCCTTAACCTTCATTTCAACTCACACACACACACACACACACACACATATAGACGCTCATAACCAATGGAGTGGCAAATAACTGTGTCGACTCGCCACTTGCCACATGCCACTTGCCACCAAAGCTTACACACATATATTGAATACAACTTTTACAACTGTATAAAAATTGCAAGGTCTTTTTTTTTTTTTTTTGCTATTCAACACGGCTAAAGCAAAAAGCTCGAGCAGAAAGAAGAAATTTTACTTTCTCTTTCGCATCGAGTCCAATCCCAGCGAGCCATTAAACTTTTCACCAACCGAACTGGGACAGAGTATGAAAAAAAATAAAAGAAAAAAATCGGGTAACAACAGCAAAAGATGAAAAAAATATATATGTGTATAAAAGAATTACAACCAAGTTTGTTCATGTGTGTGTGTGTGTGGAGTATGTACGAATTATTTGTATGTATTCAGTGTGTGTGTGTGTGTGTGTGTGCACCAGACACATTTACAGACGAACTCCAACAAACACACACACATGTAATGACGGGCCGGCCGGCCGTGCATTATTTATATACATGTCTCTGTGTGTGTGTGTGTGTGTTGCGATTTTTCCTATATACAATTATAATTTTATTGTATTTACTACTATTTTTATCGTCGCTTTGGCCTCGCATCGAACTCATTCAGACACAGACTTGGAGGAAGCAGACAGGAGTGGACTGGACTGGACAGGACAGGACAGGATGGGACAGAACTGGACATGACTGGACAGAGCACACAGTCTGCTAAATGCAGGTCAACGACAGAAACTATTCGGAGTGTATTACCAATACATACATACCATTACACATACATACATACATAAGTATCTAAGGCACTGCATTTTTTTCCCCTCTAAGCTAATACAAAAGTGTATAAAATGGCTTAAAGAGGAGTCACACCAAAATGGATATAAAAAGTTTGCTTTTGTCTGCCACCGATTAATGTGTGTTGCAGCAAAGCACCTGTTGCAACTCAACAAAAAGTTTTACTATTTTAGTCGATTTTAGTGTTTATCTTCTTGGCAAATTATGGTCAAGATTAGAGGGCTTAAATTGTCTTGAGGTTTGCCAACAGCTCAAAGCGTGATAACTACTGAGTTTCAGATTATTTTTATTATTATCATTATTTTTACTATTATAATTATTTTAGTATTTTTGTTATTATTAGTATTATGTTATCTGTTATATATTAAAATATTGTAAATATTATTTACTTAGTTTCAATTAAAATATTACTTTTTATTTTTCATTTAATTCAATTTTTGTATTTTTCTGTGTCAACTGATATTAGTCGAAATTAGATAAACAATAAAAATAATCATTGTGAAAAGCTGCATCGATCTACTTTACCAATATGACAATATAGGTTTCTATGCAAAACCCGTCTAAATATATCCATCTTGTTTCTCCCTAAATTGAGCAACATTTTTGTTTTTCAAGATATCCGGTGCAAATGTTTGAAGCAAAACTAACAATATTTCATCATAATAAATACTCTTATATAAATTTGTATAAATATTTTCTATCATTAACTTTAATTATTATATTATATTATTTGATTTCTTTCATTTTTATTTTTTAAAAATCAATTGATCTTTTTACAAACTTATTTTTAAGCAAGATTTTTTTTTGGAAATATCACACTATTTGCTGCTGATGTAAAAATTAAAAATGCTCAAAAAAATCTCCAAATTCTTCCTCTATGATTTTTTTTCAAAGCTTCCCAAAATTGCTTACGGTTGTGAATCACATCTAAAACTTAATCACTTAATAATAATTAATTAAACATTTTCCAAAACCGAAGGTTTGCTTCCATTTTAGACAGAGTCAGGAGTTTATCCTTTCGCGCATACCTTGCGAATTTTCTTTTCAATTTATGATCCAGAAATCATCTTTTGGAAACTTTTATCGTAAGGTAGCTCGATGATATAGAGCATATATATATCATATATGATGAATATATTAAAAATCTTATCAATATTATTTGGTTGATTCGGCAGATTGTTTCCTTGCAGTAAATTTTGAATCATTTTACATTTTCAATTTAATTCACTTATACTTAATGTTTTGAAATTTTAATTTAACTATTCACTTTTAATTTTATAACATTAAATGTGCAACTTTAATATTAATTTTAAAATATAATTTTTATATTTTATATTTATTTTTTAAAACCTTTTTTGAAAGTTGTGAAATCAAGAGGGAAATGTTTAACTTTAACATAATAATTTACGTAGCAAAAGAGTTATGTTGGTTTATATACTAATGATACTCTGTAAAGTGTTTTCCTGGAAAGAGTATGAGCATGAGCACGACTTACGTTCTTAGTTAATACTTCAGTTATATATCTTTTAATACATGAAGATAATTTAATTATAATATTATCTACCAGCTTATATATAAAAAAAATGTTTTGCGTCTGCTACAAAACAGTCTTTTTAGAGATCAGAAAGCAAAATAATTAGTTTAATATTGAAAGTAATTAAATAATGAAGGAAAGCCAGCTCCGAGTAGAAGTCAATATATATTCTTGATGAGCTCCAAAACCCTATTTGAACTCAGTCCACAGAAGTGTAAAACATACATTAGCTCTTAAGCCTTATATTATCCAAAACTTTCGGCGTTTACAAAAAAAAAAATGTTTACATAAATTTATCACAATTGCTTAAATTTAATCAAGATCAGTTACGAAAAGTAGATATACTTTGGTACAGGGTATCTCATTTATTTGTTTAAGTCGGGGAACTGTAAGTATCGAGTCAAAAGCACTTGAGTTATTTTTTACCCAGGTTTTTTTTCACGTAAAGTGAAAAGCATCTAATCTACGCATAACCATATTAGTTAGCTTGACAGCTTAAAAAATTACTCAATTCCATAAAACAGTTTTTCACGATTTTCCATTGATCGAATTTGCAAAAATATTCAAGCTAAAAATACAACTTCAATTCAAATTTCCGCTTTTCGAATCCTTAACGAATAGGTCAATAATCCAAACAAATTAGGGAGTCACAAGAAATTTGAATATTTTAAGATAGATATTCATTTCCCACACATTCAAAAAAAGGTTTCTTTTCATAAATTGCAAAAAACTATACAACACTGTTTATGTTTTTTTATAAAATATTTATTCATTTTCAATACAAACCTTTTTGTGGCACTTGAGCAAAGAAATGTTTATCGATTATGAAGAGTTATGTTATTTTTTTAATTGTTTTGTCTGTTGAACACTTTTCGTGAAGATCACAAATATTGAAATTGTTGTAAATCACTTGAAATCCTTTTTGTTGTTGTTTTTATTTGCGTATATGTAATATATGATTATAATTATATTTCTAAATAACTAAAGGATGCACAACTCTTTTGTTTATATATGCAAATCCAATGGTTTCACACACACATTTAGAATTAGAATAGAATTCAAAGTTGTCTCAATTAGCTGCGAATGCGCCAAGGAAATTGCGAAATTAGCCGCGACAGCGAAGGCGAAGGCGACCGAGACAGCGACAGCGATAGCGACACAGAGAGCAGCGTGTTTGAGGCGACCGGCTATCGGAAAGGATATGACCGCTATGCCGTCCAACAGTGTCCTGCGAACCGAAACAGCGAGCGCCCGGCGACAAACTACCGCGACTCCAGCCAGTCAGCCAGCCAGCCAGCGAGCGAGCGAGCGAGCGGAGCGCACAAATATCGTGAGCGAATTTTTATTTCATCGCGGCGAATTTCCGCATCACGACTATATTTTCTCCTTATGTGTGCGTGTGCCTATCTCTGCCTGTGTATGTGAGTGCGAGCGAGCGAATGAGCGAGAGCCGTGCACGTGTATGAGTTTGTTTACACTCGTATGGTCAGTTTTGTTGTCGTTTATTCTGTTTCTTTACGCCCGTGCGTCTGTGTGTGTGCGCGTGTGTGTTTGTCTCTTGCGCACTCTTCTTGCTCTCTGCCCGTGTTTTTGTCGCTGTGTTAGTGTATTCGCGGCCGTTTTCGTTGACAGCCAAATGTACAATGATTAATAACGGCGAAGACGGCAACGAAGACGCAGCTTGCTCTCGCTGCCGTCGTTGCCGTCGCTGCCTACTCTCAGGGACACCAGGCTGGACAATAACGTTATACACGCACATGGACACTCACACACACAGATATTTGCACGCAATTTTCAGACACATAGGCAGCGACGACCACGACGATGACGACGACGACGGCGACGACGACGCAATGTTCGTGCGGTTGGCCGATCGGATGGTCCGCTTAGCGGGGGGTGTTGTGGGGCGGGGAGTACATCCTTTTTGGCGGCAGCAACAGCCGCAGCAGCAGCAGCAGGCCTACTTTCTTCTGCTCATATATTCAAATCTTGCACACACACACATACAAGCACATATTTATATACGTGTCGAAAAGTCTTTAGCCCATGTACATGTATGTGTGTGTGTGTGTGTTTGTGAAGTAGAAGAAGTAGAAGAAGCAGAAGCAGAAGTACATATGTATTTGTAGTTTTTTGTTTCGGTCGCTTGGTTGGATGGATGGATGGATGGATGGATGGGCCCGTTGCTCGAGAGTAAAGCGAAAACGAAACGAGCGAAATCAAATGCTGCATGTGTGTATGTGTGTGTGTGCGCGTTTGCTTGTGTTTAAAGTTGTTGGCGGGATGCAGGGTTGTTGTTGCCGGACAATGTCTTGGCCCTTTTTTAGCCAGCATAAATACTTATGCGTGCATGTGTGCGTATATGTACGTATGTATGCATGTGTATGTGTATGTGTATAGGCGTTACAAGTCATGTAGAAATATCAGAAGAAACCACCACATACAGGAGGGACGGGGAAAGGAACAGGGACAGGGAATGAAGCCATTTATTAACGCCGCGCGAAACACACGTTGGTGGGGTGGGGGAAGGGTGACATAGAAGTGCGAAGCGCAAAAAATAAACGCGAATTTTTTAGTCGAACAGGTGTTAATTAAGCAAATGCACAATACAAGCAAACCAATCAAATAATTAAATAAAATAAATATAAAACAAAACCCATTAATAAGTCTAAGTTGTTATTATTTATTTTTCTTATTATTTAATTTTATTTATTTATTTCATGTATTTATCCATTGTCTTTGGTCTCAGCTCAAGTCTCAGGTTTTTATCGCTTTGTTGTGATCTTTGTCCTCGCCGGGATTTACAGTTAATCGACGACTTGTCTCCTTCGTTTTTACTTGTGTTTGTTTTGAGCGAGTTAAGCATCTCTCCTTATTTTTTACACGCGCTTCTCGCTCGCTTAGCCAAGTTAACAATGCTCGACATCCGTTCAGAATCGTCTATTTCTATTATGAGAATTCTATTTTAAGCTCTTTGCTTCGGGAATAGTATTTTGGCAAGCATTTCGGGTTGAGATTTATTTTTCCTAAATTCATTAAAAATCGACCACAGAATTTAGAAAATGAAAACACTTGTTTTTTGAATGACACAACTATGCCCAAATGTGTGGCGATTTTCTAAATTTCAGAGTTATTTTTTTCTGAGTGTAGACAAAATGAGTAAAAGTGCTCCATCCTGAGGTGTCCGACTAGGAGATGCCCTAAACCAAACGTTGAATTTATATATTGTAAGTTCGTACAAAAAAAAAACGGTTTAAGAAATGGGGTTGTAAAAATCAAATATTTATACGCTGTGCGTTGACCTTAACAAACCATATGCGTTTAGTTTTTTAAAACATTCAAGATATTTTTTATTTTTTTTATGAATTGAGATGCCTTTTGGCAACTCACTTTTAATAAGTTAGAAATTGCGAGAACAAACCCTTAAGATATACTAAAAAAAAGTGATTGTGAATTGATATTTGGGAATACATATAGATATTCTGATGGTACAGGCAGAAGAAAATAAAATAAAAAACGTTCAGTACTCTGATATTGAAGATACAAGAGTATATTGGTTTTATGCCACAACCAAATCTAAACTATTGGGGAATTACTGAACACTTTGTCGATTACAAATATGTATCTTTAACATCAGATCAATATATTTTCAATTTATCGACAAGTTTAGATTAAATAAAGCCGTTTTATTTTTACATCATTGCATGGCAGGTCTAAGATCTCTCCGGCAGATTATATGCAAATTGTTGGTGTCAGGATACCTCTCGTAATTCTATATAGTTCTGTATAAGCAATTTATTACAAACTGCTAACATTTAATTGGAAAATTGGTAACAGGGTTGGTCGATATATAATTTACGTATGATTGGAATACATGTAGCTCTTGTTCGCAGCGATGCAATTGTAAAAAATTAACCCCAAACAGACGAAGTGATTAATAGACACACAGATCAATACTCATATCTTAGAAGTGCCCTGCGCCATACCTCGTCTTACTGATTCAAAGACAAAACTTTTTTTTCTAAAATTGGCATTAATTAAAAAAAAAAAATCAACAAATAATAACTATATGAATGAAAGTCCCAATGTGAAGAAAACAAAATTGTATGAATAAATTATAAATTTTTAGGAAATTATGACAACTTTATTAAAAGTTTAGTCTTCGAAAGAAAAGAATATATTATTTTATTTACAATTTTCAACTTGTTTAAGACATTTTATGAAAAATTAAAAATTAAAAATATGAACAAAAAAAAATGCAAGACGACTGATTATTATTTTATTTTTATTCAATGTCAACTGATATAAGTCGACACAATAAAATTTATAAAGTAAAAAACAAACTTAATTAAAATAAAAATAAAATTCAGTATTGAAATATAAACTAAGAAATAAGAAATTCTTATAAAATTTCTTGGGGTTTCTAAATGTAAAATGGTCCATTTGAAATAATTATGAAAATTATAAAAAAAAATAATAATATTTTATAAAAGCGAATCTTCTAAAATAAAAACGTTTTTTTTATAAAGAATTCTTATTATTTTGTTAGATTTTTTATTTTTTTATTTTCTCAATTTGTTATAGGTAGGTGAATATTAAACAATGTTTTAAGGTTTAGCATTTGACAAAGTTGCAAAACTAAGTGGATTTTTTTTTTTAAATTAAAATACAAGTGTTTTTTTTGTGGTGGTTTTTTAAGTAAGTTCATTTCTAAGACAGAAAGAAAGAAACTTTCTTATTTATATATATATAATAAACCTGTTTCTTTAAGTTGCCATGCGAGATAGATGTACATTCCAAATTTACAGCCCAAAGCTCTGATAGTCTATTTGTTGGGCGATGTTGCTGCTGCTGTGCATGAGGTGCATATAAATATGATTCGGGTGTAAGTTTAGGTAAGCAAAGACAATGTACTTGGTTGTGTATATATATGGATGTGTATCTATAGTGTATATATATATATATATATATTTGCATGTCTTCCAATGCTGGGCAGCGTATTCAAATGCAATTTGATAAGGCTGAAAGAAGCGGCAGTGACTAAGACTAAGACAATTGCCGGCTGAGCGTAATAACAAAACCAAAAAGGACAACAACAGTGTTTTGGGCCTTGGGCCGAGAGCTGTGAGATGCATTTTGAGAAATCGCTAAGAATAGCTTTTGCATCTGACAAATATGCAAGAGTATCTCTACACACACACACACGCGCACAGACACAAATACACACACAGTATACAGCAGAAACAATAATCACATAAGGCTTTACCTAAAGCAGAGCATCATCAGCAAGAAGAAGAAGCAGCAGCAGCAGCAGCAGAAGAAGAAGCAGCAGCATACAACCCTGTTGCTAAAAAGCCAGCCGATTGCTTGCCTGCTTGCATGTGGGCTGAAGATTGAGTGTGGTGGAGGTGGAGTTGGAGTTGGAGGTGGAACTGGAGGTGGGTTCGCTTCATCCATCGTCAGCACACACACACATACACACACAAACAGTCTTACACACTTACACACATACTGGACTTGAACATCCTTAGCGCAAATTTCGTTGCAGCGAAAATTTTGAGTTGCTTTATCGCAAGTCACGTATGGAGGATATAGACACACACACACACATGCACATATACATACAGCTGCGGTCAAAATAATAGTCCATGTTTGGGCAAATGCCAAAAAAATAATACTTAAAATGTTGTTGAACAATACTAAAGATAAGTAAAGATTAAAAGATGGAAAAGCTATAAAAATACGAACATAAACAAAATGAAAGTCTTTAAATTGATCACAAATGAGAACGGGTCAATATTAGTAAATATTAAAAGATTTAAGTATTAATATTTATCACAATATTTATATTTATCACAAATGTTGGGCCTATTTCTACAGAAATTTATGTCATTTTCAAAGACTCCCAAAGATGGAAATTATGCGTCTTATCAATCGTCAATCCCATCACCTTGACTCCATTTCTATAGAGACTTTGCTGGTGTCCTTGGAGTTGGTGTCCTGTTGAAATGTGGTAGCATTACTTTATCCGTTTTTATAACATAAAAGTTCCGATTCGAAATTACTTCTTTCCAATATCGGTCCGACTAGGTAGCAAGTGAAAATCTAGGAAATCATTATAGAACAAGTGTATAAAAACGTCTAATGTGCTGGGTTATCTTCTGGCCATTGGGTCCCATTTATAAACCTGTTTTCAATTCGTACGATCACCATTTATTCTATGTTCTATTTTAGCCTTTTTAATTTTTGCATAATATTTTTTTTCTGTGAAATGTGTGCCAATAGTCTCGGCACTCGATGTCACATTGTAAAGGATTTTTATAATAGCATTTTCAGTAGTGTAATTTTTGTCACGGCCCATTTTATGAGTCATATTAAGTCCACCAAAAACATAAGAAAAGCAATTAGAATTGGTAAAAATACAGAAAAAAGGATGTGAAAAGATATATCGAAGAGTAGAATGGTGCAAGGATTCGATGTGGATTATGAAAGGAGCTATATATTATTTGCAGCTCTCCTATTATGTTGACCACAGCTGTACATATGTGTGTGTATACGTCAGATGAATACTCAGCTAGCAAGCAAGCAACCAACTCAACTCAACTCAAACGACTAGGCGACCAGCCGACCAAGCAATAATACCAACAAACATACAAACACACACACAGACACACACACGGACAGACAGACAGACGGACAGAGCGACCATTGTCCAGCAAAGCGAAAATTTATATTTTCGTTCGGCTCGCTCAGCAGTGCAGAGTGTCGTAGTTTCTCTAATATCTGCCAGCTCCTTGCCAGATGCTGCAGGGAATGTCCTTCATACAGCGGCCGATTTGTCGTCCAGATACAAACAGCGAAACCCCCACTCCCCGCCACCACCCAATCGAGCAACCCACCAACCATCTATCCACCAATGTCCTGTGTGAAATGGCTTAGTGTGTGTCTGTGTGTGTGTGTGTGTGTGTGTGCACAATTACGAATTCGTCGTTGTCCTCAACTAAACTCGATTCGTTTTCACCCAAGCCTCGCTGTCACCGTCGCCCACTATTCTCATCATCATCAACAACCCCCCCTCACCACTAACCACTCCACCCACCCTCATCCCCCCGGCACATATGCGAAGGAAATTTTCGCGTGAATTGAAAGATGAAGGCTCATGGGGCCGGGCGCTGGTCACCAACACGGGTCCGGGTCCGGGTCTGGGTCCCGGTCCGTGTCCGTGTCCGAGTCTGAGTCCGGTGCCGTCGATTCAAAACCCGCGTGCTTAAATCGACATACAAAAATATACTTGTGTGTGTGCACGGATGTGTGTGTGTGTGTTAGTTACATATGTGTGTGTGTGTGTGTGTAATTTCCAGCATATAACCGGACTCTGTTGGGGAAAGCACTTCTTCTTGCATTGTCTTCCTAGCAACCTAAGACGTGCCAAATATGTTAAACTATTTCAGATGTAGTCCATCAGCTCAGAGATCTGCACTTTTGTTATTAATTTAAGTAAGTCGATCGATTCTAGAACAGTAGAACAAACACTCAGAAATAACGCCCTGATTCTAGAAAATTGTCTTACACTTAATGCCAAGAAATTCGGAAATTGTATTCATAAAATGTTAGTTTGTATCTTTTATTTTTTAACGATGCTCAATTTTTCTAAAAATTAGAATAATTATATTTGTTTTTATCGGTATTACACTAATTTCTTCCATTATCTTTTTTTGTAACTTAAGTTATTATTAAACATTAGTATTTTAAAATTTCATGTATGCAAACATTTTTGATAGTTCTTAAAATGGTGTATTATTTAATTGAAAATAATTTTTAATGCAAAATTGATTACTTATTTCTGAATTTCAGACTTTTTCTTATTGTAGGTTTTAATATATACCTTTTTAAATTGATTTTTTAATAATTAATAATATATTTGAAAAAAAATTAAGGAAACGTATTTAATTTACAGATATTATTTTTAGATATTATTATATTTAAAAACTGCATATGGCAAACAACTAGAATTATTATGGGTGATTTTTTTATTTGGACGATTTTTTAGAGCTACTGTGATTCATTCTGAATGTACAAATTAAAAAGGCCATCAGGACATCTTGAAGAACTGACAAGTATTGCTACAAGTGTGCTACCAATAAATGTTCCTAAAAAATATTTTTAGCAAAAGTACAAAGTTCCTAGCTGTACCTATTTTATAAGCATATTAACCAAATATTCATTTATTTCTTCCCCCCTCAAGTTTTTGTCATAGCTGTCTGAGGAAGTTAGACACCCTTTACTCTCCCTTAAGTTTCAATCGTAGTGGCTTACATATTATAGTAGCTTGAAAACGGCGAAAATTCACTTCAATCAATCAATCAATATTTCGCCATTAATTGTTGTTCCATAGACAGTGTTGGGAAACGGGGTCAGGTTATTAAATTCCTCTCAATCAGTTAATATATAATTTATTCGTGAAAATAAATATGTGAAATACTTAAATTTTCCAGGATGGAATACGCACTTGATTTACAAATATGCATAACGGCGATAGGAATAGTGACAAGTGTATATTTATAACAAAAATATTTTTATTATATATTAACAAATATTTGTTTTAGTTATTATTGACATTGATTGAGTAAGAAACGAGTTACTAATGAATTTTATGTTAAAAGTTAAATTTGATGGTATAAATAAATAGTCGATCCTAAATATTGAAGATTAGAATTAAAAATTGGTTTCAATGAAACAAATTAAGATATTAATTTAGTTTGATTTAATATAAATTAGAATTGCTGCTCTTTCAACCTTCAAGCTTTTCTCTAAAGACAGAGATCTAAAAATGATATGTGTCATTATCATTTGACCAGGGATTATTATCGATTACAGAAAATAAGCTCGATTTACAGATCGGTAATATAAACTCTACTGATTATCAGGATTAGGAATAGCCTTTATGGGGAAAACATTCTGTTCTTTGCCGTGTTAATTAAATTTGAAATTTATATGTTTCCATTACATATCTTTTTTTATTTATTTATATATATATATAGGAAATCGATAAATTCGATAACCGACAGTCGATAAGGCCACATATCTTCTAACATTTTAAAATTAGAATCACCAAGCTTGAGGGGAAACTTGCTGGTAACCTCCTTCGAAGATCAGCATATATATTTTAAGACCACGCCCTCACCCGACGCCTCCAGGAACTTTGGCCGAGAAATAGTAAATGCGTATATCTTCCACAATTTTTAAGCTAGAGTATCTAAATTTTCAAAGTAAGTTACTGGTGACTCCCCTAAGCTATCGATAAAAAATTGGTTGGCCACGCCCACTTCGCCTTCCAAAACTGTTATTTTTGTAATAAATATAAAAAAGGCTGCATAATATGCAAAACGGATGCTGTTTGAATTTTAATTAATTTCTCGTTTCTAAAACAAATACCAAAAATTTCCTATTAGCTTAATTTGAATTAGTTATCTTTGATACCATTTTGTTTTTTTTTTAAGATTTCGAATTCAATCAACTCGCGATATTAAATAATCTTTCTATTAGTAATGCACTGTCGGATTCCTTATAAATGATTAAGAATTAAATGATTTAAAAGTGAGTAAAAATAGTTAGATATAGATAGATATCATTTATTTTTGCTCACTTTTAATATACATATATCAAGTGCAAATCAGTCTTTGCTTGGCAATATATCTATTCCAGTGATGATCAGTTTTCGTATTTGTACACTGAGCTGCACCTGTCGCACCTGTCGCATCTAAGCATCTACACACAGAACTACGCACACGCCCTTTATTTCGATCAGTTTGCATTTGAATGGCTTACGCGCAGTGCTGATGAAAATTTGCAGCAGTGCGCAAATAACAACAACAACAAAACGACACAGAAAAAAAAAAACATTGCACAATCTGTATAATCCTCCTGCTGCGCAGCTCTAGGCCTGGACGCCCTTAGTTAGATGCTACCTGTCCAAGCACCCTACTCCCAATGCCCGACGCCCGAATAAGCCCTGTCCCTTTTTTGAACTCGTCTGCGCCTCTGCCTTGGACTTGTGTGCTAAGCTAAGGCGATTTGAGCAGACGAAAAACCGCAGCACTCGCAAGTTGTTATTTTCTACTCCTCTCCTTCTCTTCTTCTCTTCGCTCCCCTACATCCAGTTCCTTACGTTTCGTTTCGTTTCGTATCATTCTATTCCACTCTCGGCTGCTGCTGCTGCTTTTGCTGCTGCTTCTGCTGCTGCTGCTATGATTTGCATATCGTAGCTTGCTTTGTTTTAATGCGTCTGTCTCTGGCCACCTCAGCAAGCAGCACCATTTGCCGATTCCAGCCGATGTCCGAGCTCTTTGTCAGCTACCGTTACCTGAGTGCGTGCGTTTGTGTGTGTGCATGCGCTAGTGTATGTGTGTGTGTGTGTGTGTGCTTGCTGAACAGAATGCGCCGCGTAAGAAGAAGAAGAAGGCAAAATGTGTGCAGGCCGAGGAGAGTCTGCCAGTTGTCCTTCCAATCTAAGCTAAATGCTCCCACTGCCACTCGTTGCCACTCGTTGCCATCGTTGCAGAAAACACACAGAATTTGAAACAATTGAGGAGCCAGCGGAGGAACGTTGGGCAGACGCAGCATTTTTGACCACCATCTACTGCTGACCACTGCTGCATCTACATCCACATCCACAGCCACATCTACATCGACAACATGCTTACGTTTAGTTCTGCCAGCGTTGGTTAGACAGAGATACCCAACGAGTATGCGAACACTATGCGATAGACAGAGAGACACACAGAGCGAGAGAGAGAGAGAGACAGAGAGAGAGAGACAGCAGGAGTCGAATCTTTCTCAAAATTCAACTATATGCATAGTGTAAGGCAAGACATGCCTGGTTCGAGTCTGAGCTGAGTCGAGCCACATGCAAATAACGCAAATAACGCAGACAGATGCAGTTTTTCTTCTTATGTATTCTCGCTGCTTTGCTTGCAGCTTTGTTAAGATATTCTTTGCTACCAAGATGAACGTTGGCCTGGTGGGTGGTTGATGCCAGCAGGAGCTAGGAGCTAGTAGCTAGCATATATGCAAGTTCAATCAGCTGCTAATTGCACAACGTCCAAGACTCTGTATGCAAGTACATAATGGGCATATCTATATCTATATATATGTGTGTGTGCGTGTTGCTTAGTTGCAAATGCAACTGCAGCATGTGAATACACATACACATACATACAGATTGCATATCCAGTGCAGCTTGTTAAATGCAGACACAGCAGACACCTCGACATCTGCTCGAATTTCATTATGTTTTCCTTACTTTACCAACTATTTCTATTTTATGGTCGTACAAATATACGCCTTTTTCGAAACCTAGAAGTATTATTTACTATATACTTGATAACTTTACCATACACCTTTCTCATTTACTCCAACTGGGAAAAAGATATATTCTTGAACCTCTTCGAGTAATCGGTTAACAATTCAGAGTCGTCTATTTCTGTTATCTATAACTCCATTTTAAACTTATTTGTCTCCCTCCTATAACAACTATCTATTATTTTGGTCTATTGGTCTTTTCCCTAAATCCACGTCGAAATTCAAAATCCCCAGAAATTTTATACATGTTTTTATGCTCTGATCCGAAGGTATAAACGGAACTTTTTTTCACACCCTTAGAGACTTCAAACTTGGAACATATACTGGTCTGTGCCCGCGACAGATTGTACAAATTGGAGTTGTACGTCCACTAGAAGGCTAAGAAATCGATAAAACCGATAATCGAAAATCGATAAAGCCACATATCCATCACAATTTTAACGCTACAGTAACCAAATTTGGACGATAAGTTTTCCTTCAAGGATCAGTATATGCTATGCCCAACTGCACAGTATTTGAGTTAGATCCGTTAAATTTTGTAGGTTTTGTAGGTGGTAGTGGTAGTCACCTTTAAGAACCTATAAAAAATTGTTATAGCCACGCCCAAACCTCCGCCCACAATAGCCAAAGCTGATATTTCGAAAAGTGAACATCGATAAATCCGCATATATCCCACAATTTTCAATATTGAGTCCCCAAACTTGGAAAGTAACTTGCTGGATCGGACTATGCCCACAGCCTATGTCTCCCGCAATTTAAGAGCTATAGTTACCAAACGTAGATGATTACTAGGAAACTCTTCCAACTTTTTTTGCCGCGCACAACACAAAATATCCGATCTTTGTAGGAAGTTGTTAGTAATTTGTAATTTTTTGGACAAATTACTAACAACTTCCTACAAAGATCGGTATTTCTTGGCTACAACCACCCTGTTCTGAGGCAGATGGTATTACTTATTGGTAGCAGAGTATTTCGCAGTCGATTACGCCCGACTGCAATAATTTGAATTTAAAAGCTTCTACAGTAACTTTGAAAATTTAATTTATTTGGTATATTTTTTTTCTTTTCGGATTGTTTTTTTGTTGTTGTTTAATGATATTTGAAAGTAGAAATGTAAATTCCTGATGTGACTTGTTTTTGAGGGTTATTCAAAGTGAAAAATTTAAATTTAGAATATGATAATGTTAAATTGGAGAAATAGGAGGAGTAATGAGAGGTCTAGAAACAGTGGTACGCAAGGGGATTTGATCTATGAGACTTTATTCAGCTTATCAATGAAAGACAATGGTAAATATGAACATCTGTCATTACACTGAATAAGTCTACAAAATGCAGATTGCTAGATCCACAGATAGATACGCCTATGCCTAAAAATGTATGTATATATTGAAGGTCGCAAGCTTTTACAGAATGACATCGACTTGGCTTATCTAGAAATAATTTTTTTTCATTGAGCAGAGAGACAAATTGCGATAAAAATCAATATTTTTAGTTAAAAACAGGAAAGCTTTTGAAAATTTGAATTATATGATATTATATTTGAAGTCTCTAATAGTATCTGATATTATTGTGAAATCTGACTAACAGACAGACACAGAAGCGGACAGACAGATGGCAATTACTAGATCAACTCGGTTCTTGATGCTAATCAATAATATATTTTATTTAATCGGAGATGCTTCCATATTCCCTGGTAAACGCATAACTTCATATTACTCTTTTCACGCATCATTGTGAATGAATTATTTTTAAGTAAGTCTGCTGTTCCTGATTGAAGAGTAGGTGAAGTACGACGTTGTTGCTGTTGGACTAAGAAGTTCGTGCCCATTTTGGATGATATCTCATTTTTTCTGAAACTGGATAGGATATGAGATGCGATGTGGGTCAAAACGGAAACGGTAATATTTTCACAATTCAGTTTGGGCTTAGAACTGGGTTAGAAAGGGACTTTCTAGGATATTTAGAGTCTAACATAAATTCCAAAGTATTTACTTGCCTTTCGTATGTATCTTTTTTAACATTCGAAAAATGAACGCAAGAAATAGCTAAAAGAGATGCTTAATTATATAATAATATATAATATAAATATGAGAAACTTCCTTGGGAAAGAATGTATTTGAATACGAGAACAAATCTTGCAATCGATTGTTCTTTTGACAGCTAAATGCAATAGTCCGATCCGATAACATACTTATTACTAAAGATATTCTGCTTATTATGGTGTATATTTATTCTACATAACTACAGTTAGTTTCAGTTCCCTGCGTTGCGGGATTATTACACCAATACCCAGATTGTACACTAAATTTTAAGAGTTGCGACCGCGAAAATCGCTGCGTCATTTCGATTCTGCCACTTGTCCAAGAACGAGCAGATTCTGAGGGTACTACATCAAATAGGCAAGCTAGAATATGTATGTTGACATTTGCGCAAAAGCATATGTACATCTATCTATTGATTTTAAAGGACAGCGTTTCTTTTTGTGTCTTAGCTAACGCCGCCTGCTCTATTCAGACATTGTTGCTGTTTCATTATACTGCAGTAAAGGGAGAGCAAAATTGTCAACACTGCGGCTCGGCTGCTGTAGGCTGGTCGACTTGTAGGCTGGTGGCCTGGTTGGGTGTTGGCATGGGCCAGGCCTGTTCGAGTGTCATGTCCTTTGCCGACTACTTGTAGACAATCAAAGTACAAGGAAAGAAAGAAAAGCGCCAGCGATGTAAAACACAAAAACGCGATTTGGCGCGCATTGAAACCGGTGGGTGAATATGTGCAAGTAAGTGCCAGCCACGTGAGAAATTTAAAATACCTAGAAACGAGCACATATATCTAAACTACATACACTCCAAAAAAAATTCCGTGCTGAAATTTAGAAAATCGTCCTAAAAATAAAAAAGCTTTTCTTGTTTTTAGAAATAATTTGTAGTTATATGGAAAAAATTCCTACAAATTAGAAAGGCTTTCCCCACATCGACAATCCCAAATATATGGTGTTTTTTTTTATAAATATTTAAAAAAAAAATAGTTACAACAATTGCACTCTCGATTATGTATTAGAGTTTAGCTGCTGTCTGCTGTACAGTCCGCCTACAAAGGACTCGAATCCCTATAAAATCGCATTTTTATATTTTATAAAATTTATAATATATATGAATATAGAAACTATATTTGTAGATGAGAAATCTTAACAAAATTCAAATATAAGAATTCTTCAATTATTACACATACAAAATACACAAAAATACACTCTGGAAATGAGATTGATTTTTGTAAAGTTTAGAAAAATTCGCCCTGAAATTAAAAAACGCAATCCCTGGTTTTCAGCAAGAAATACTCACCCTAAATTTAAGTAAATTGCCTCAAAATAAGTATATCCCAAAAATTAGATTTTTTCTATTTTTATTGAGAAATAATCTCTAAATATTACGAAATATTTGTAAAATTTGGGAAAGCTTTCCTAAGTCCACAAACTCCAATATAGTTCGAATTCTTCTGTTTTTTTTTAAACTCATTTTCTATTAGAAATAATTATATCTAAAAAATATTCTTATTATTATAAAAACAATTTTTCTAAAATTCAGAAATGACTAATGAAAAGGTGGGCGAATTTCAAAAATACAATGCGATTTTTTCTGAGTGTAGCCAATACAATAACGATGTACGATTATATGTATGTAGAAAACGCACACTTATCTTGAGCTTAAAAAATGTCCAGTGACTTAAGCCCGGGATGAGCGTTGCGTTCTGTGCACAGGTACGGGTAGAACAGGAAGCAGGTCAGCAAAGTTGAATTCTATAGCCATTTACACACAGGACAAGGATACGTCTTGCCCAAAAGAAGAAGCAGAACAAGGAGAAGGGGATGATGGTAAATCTGTCGGTTTCGGTTGAACGCACACAATCGCGAAATTTTCATCAAAATAGAAAGCAGCATGTCGCGCGGTCAGCATCGTTACCGTTGCCGTCGACTGCGTCGATGTCTGCGACAAACGCTGTCGTCTATGGAAGAGGACATATGAGGCAAAGGACAAGGACAAGGAGAGCCAAGCCGAACCAGAACGTGTAGAAGGACTGCGGCGGCTCCCTACATCAATCAGAGCGCAACCCCGCGACAATTCAGCTAAAATCCGCAGTCGCCACCCTGCGGCAAAGCAATAGCAATGCTGACGCTGACGGTGACGGCAACTGCCACTGCCACGGCCACAGCCAAAGCAACACAAATACCCGAACCCTTCGCATTTCCTATGCACTCAGCAAAAAAAAAAAAAAATTCTCCCCCAATCTGGAAAAATGTTCTGCTTTTTTTAAAATAATTTCTAGATATACAAAAAAATGTCGTAAAATTATAAAGAATTTTTTCCTGTTTTTAGAAAGATTTTTTCATTAGTTAGAAATATATTTCCAACAAGTGTATAAAATGCGAGAAACATTTAATGATTTTGTAAATATATTGTAGTTGACACTATAATTTAGAATTTATTAATCTAAAATGAAAATTTGAGTCTTTCTCAAAACAGCAATTTTCTTTTCTTTTTCTTAATTTAATGTTCAATGTTTCGAAAATTTCAAAACGTGTCAAATATCCTACGTAATTGTGTTATGTAGAATTTTTGAATTGGATTTTTTTTAGCTAACTTATAGTTAAGCATTGGAGAACTCACATACATTATTTAAATATAATAATTAAATATATATAAACATAATTTTTAGTTCAATTCGAAAAGTCTTAAAATCTTATGGCCATTTGAACTAAATTCTAAAATAGCAGTCAAAAGACTAATATTTTTTTTATTTTCTGTATATACAAATCGACTTTTTCTAAAAACTATGAATTTTTATTTTATACAAATATTTTATGTTATTAAAAATAATATCTTTGAAAATTTAAAAAGAAGAAAATAATTATTTATTTCTTTAAATTATAAACGCCTTTATTTTATTTTCCAGAATTATATTTCTTAATAACTTATATTATTTTGAAAGTTAAAAAATATTTTTAAAAAAATTGATTTGTATAGCCTTACGAGTGATTTTCATATCAAGTGGATGTTCTAAATACAGTTTTTTTCTGAGTGTATAGGCATCGCGACTTTCAGCGTGTGCAGAGAATTGGCACTGACTGACTGACGGACTGTAGAGTGTGTGCGGATGCAAATGGAACACACATACATACATATATATGTGGAACATACATATGTGCATGGACACGTGCATAGACATCCATGCATATGTATTTGTATAATGTGCGAAGGTATAACCGTCTCCTGCTCTGTCCCCTGTCCCCTGCCCTGTCCCTTCTGCCTTGGATGCCAGAGAACAATGCATAGCAGCCCACTTGAGTTTCGAGCAAGTGGCAGACATCGGTGGTGCAGAGTCACCTCCTAGCCAAGTCAACCCATTGCGGCCGAGTGGCGCAATTTTGCGTCAGACTCGGTACCAACCCACAAGCATCCGTACCACCCTGCCGCCAACCCTTTGGCCTGTGTCATATTGGCACAAAGAAAAAGCACTCGCTGACTGGCAACGACGACGACTCCTTGCAGCCTT
Organism: Drosophila kokeensis; assembly: GCA_035042145.1. NCBI lineage: Eukaryota > Metazoa > Arthropoda > Insecta > Diptera > Drosophilidae > Drosophila > Drosophila kokeensis. Next base: position 1,859,379 of record JAWNLT010000376.1, on the reverse strand, counting down.
ACAGCCCGGCCAGCCTCATGGCTGATAACGATTCAGTGGTCATGAGGTGACGTCTCTGGTACTGCCAACGGCACTTGCTCCTGCTTACCATGTCCAGTTTAAATCGCAGAGCATTCGCGGACCCACCTCACCGCCCCCCACGACATAGGACACGGCATGGACACAACATTATTCGTGGCCAGAGCAAAGCAAACTCAACGTCAAATTCACTGCCATTGAGTTTTTGCTTTAGCCGTGCACCTAACTGGCTAGTAATACTTTACTCGCCCCCTTTCTTCTCATCTAAATGGTTTGTTTCTTTGAACAAGCACTCTTAGAATTTGCGACGTTGCATCAGCATCAGCATCAGCATCTGTCTGGACCTGCACATATGCCCCAGACTCCAAACTCCAATCCCGACAGTAGTCGTCTGATGATCTGATGCAATACGCGACCGTCTATAAATATTTGCTTTCAAACGTACACTCAGAGAAAAATGTCAAAATAATTCATATATTCGCCATGCGTCTTTTACCAAGTGTAACTCACTTTATTATCCAGAAAGTATATTTCTAAAAATTAATTTTTTTCTTTTCATAACATTTTTCTAAAATTAAAAAAATATATATTTAATTTTCACGGTGTTTTTTTTCAAATGTGTCCAATAAATTTTAACAGTTGCATTTTAAGATTTCAAATATGCAAACATTTTAGATTTTAGAGTCAATTTCATTTGAAAAAATTTACGATTTTTCGGACTCTACACAAATGAGCTCTAATATAAAAATCGAGATAGTTCATTTAATTATTTTTTTTTCTGAATTTTAGCATTTCTCCTTTTTAGAAATGCATATTTTTGAAAAAATTGAATATTTCTAAAAAATAAATAAAAAAACATCTCTTGGGGATTGTCGATTTAGGGCAAACATTTCTAATTTTTAACATGTTTTTTGAAATCAAGAAATCACTTCATAAAACATGAAAAACTTTGCATTTAGATTTTCCAAAATACAAGAAAATTTTTTTGTTAGAGTGTAGTTAACCATTTTAGAACTTCGATGACGCATGGCCATATATTTTAACAAATCGTTATAAATCTTTATATATATTAGGATCAGCAGTATTATCATTATTAGAGTTTCCAGTGCTGGCATCATGTAGGATAAAGTTAACTTATTAAATCGAATCCGTGACCCTTTTTAAGCAACAACCACCGTTATGACCATCATCACCATCCCCATGGCCCAGCCACGTATCCTGCATGGGTCAAAACTCATATGCGAGATCCCGTCACATCGCGACAATTCATCCCCCTATTTCTTGAAAAGGACCTCGCCATATGCTGAAACCGAAGGGGGGTGATGTGAGCATTGGACGCGGACATTGTAGGTGATGCCATATGAGATGCTACTACGCATTTACCGAGTTGGGAGAGCAGCGTTCAAATACGCGACTGCCTTTAATGGCAATGTGTGTGTCCTTATTTGGTTGTCACATTTTGTGTAAACTGAACTAGAAAACTTTCCATTGGCACCATTCAATTGTGCCCTGTGTGGCTGCTGTGCTGGAGTTGGATAATGCAGTGAAATACGACAAATTTTGATTGAATACATATCCAACTTAGATCTTAGGCTCTTTACCTATGCAAGCCATAGCCAACCTACCTATTGGCATTTCATTATACATTTAAATTACCAAATGATTGCTCGAATGGAAAATATGATATAGTAGTTTTGAAAAAAAAGTCAGGCGTTTGATAAAACAGCGGAATTTGAGACGCATATGTTCGTAAACAAAAACGATATTCGTACAAGAACTCATCTTTCGATCAACAGCTTCTACACTCAAACTGAAAATTACAAAACTAAAAAACTTTTCTAGTTTTCTAGAATTTAACAAAATAAAAATAACCTATTCTTAATAATAAAAAATATCTCTAAAATGTATAAGTGCACACTTTTACTTATTTTATTTGATTCAGAAAGATTCAGAAAGAAGCAAAATAAATTGGATGCCCTTATTGGAAAGTCTCAGTTCAGTTCGATTCCACGGAAAATTAATTAATAAAAAAAAATTATTCAGACCAAATTAATGGACTAATTTGTTTTGTGAAATCTAAATAATTACTTTAGAAAGAATTCTGTGTACACATATGGAAAACATATTTTTGAAAAGTTTTAAAATAACTTATTATTTGATTGATGGCAGCATATGATTTTCATCATCCAAATTTATTGAATCATCAATGTCTCTTGTCAAATGGGTTTCAATTTGAACCTGATGCAAGTAGATCTCGTGAATCGAGCAAAAATTTTAATAAATGCTGCGATTTTTCGCTTATATCTTGTAGACACATAAATATGCATATGTAAGCGTATGTAATTATCAAGAAAAGACACAAAAGGCTAACAAAAGTTTGGCCTGGCGTTGCGGCCGTTGATAGCTATGTATCATCATCATTGGCTGGGATTGCGACGGTAGTTGGTGGCATATTATGGTGGCTAGTGTTAATGCCATGCGTCCTTTTGATGCGAGGACAATAACACTTCCGTGCGGAGCATTATCATAAAGGGGTTAAGCCGCTGATTTTCATCGTGTGTGCTCATTTAAGAAGTTACATGGAACCCATGTCGCGTCGGCTTGAGGCATACAACACAGCACACAACAAACACCACATGCACTCAGAAAAAATCGTACTGAGTCTCAAAAAATCGCCCTGAAAACCAGTTTTTCTTGTTCTTAGAAATAATTTCTAAATATAAGAAAAACTTTTCTAAAAATTAAAAGTGTTTATTTACTTATTTAATTAAATTCAGAACCAAGAAATAAAATTGACTGGCTCGGGTTTTATATTATTACGATCTGGGGTTCGAAAAATTATTTACATTTGTATTATTAAAAAAAATAGAGTTTTATGCCTTGTGCGAACATATTTCAAAAGCACTCTGAAAATTATAAATATTTTTTCTGAATATTACAAAAATCTAATATGAAATGTACCTTCTGAATAATAATTGGAGCTATTCTTGGCTCCAAAAGTATTGTGAATTTCGAAAGTTCAGTGTGATTCTTTTCTTTTTTTTGAGTGCAGCAGAGAAGACTCCCGCAAGTGCTAAAGGAATCGCGCTGAATTTCACCGCTTTGTTTCTATGCTCTTATGACAAAGATGGCAGCGGCTCATTATACGCCCCGATAAGCGATGTGCCTCCCACGTGAGTCTTTCGCCTCGGGTTACAGCTGGTCTGGGCAGGACAGGGCGGCCATGTGCGGGATTGGGATTGGGATTATGTGGTGGTGGTGCTGGTGGTTGTGGTAGTGGTGGATGTTTAAAGTAGCGCTGTAACATCATTTGAAGGCGCTCGGTTGCCGACTGCCTGCCTGCCTGCCTGGTTGCCTGCCGCCTTGCATGCCTGCTTACGTTATCTTAAACTTCAGCATAGCCAAGTGCGGGAATTGTTTCGCAACTGAAAGTGGTCATGACAGTCTTCACTTTTAGCCACCCTTTTTTACTTTTTTACTTTTTTTTTTTGGTTTTTTTTCAGCGCTTTTGCGCGCAAAAATTTTTTGCATTTGGTAAAAATTTTGCGTGCTTAAACTCAGATGGACGTTGCTATTTGTGTAATTTGAGAAGTGCCCCCCTGCTTAAGTAACCGGGTGCCTGTTTTCGACGCGGTTTCAGCGTGTGTGCATTCGTTCCTTTGTTTTTGTCATGCTTTTTCCACCATTGTTGCGATTGCGAATACAAGGCCTGATCCTAATTTAACACGTTCGGATAACCTTGAAGCGTTTCTTATTTCGCGACGCGACGTGAACGGGTTAACACAAACAACAAGCAAGCCAAGCCAGCCACACACACAAAAGGGGGAGAGAGCTCGCCCAGTGAACCCCACTGCTGAGGATTCAATTATACGCTGCCGGCGAACTAGCTGGAGAATGGCAGAGCATGGGTTTGACCTCAGATGCCGCGACGTCTCTCTCTCTCGCTCTCTCTCGCTCTCTCTCGCTCTACCTCTCTTGTTGCACGCTGCTCGGTGATGACTTTGTACTGGCATGAAACGCCTCATTGTGATTCTTATGGCTTCACGGGGATTTTGCATTTCAATAAACTTTCCGAAACGACGGGGCGCACCTACAAGGTCTAAAGGAAATGTTATAAAACGTGGACAGCGAAGCGAAACCACGTGAAGTATTGCCAATGCAGGCGATTCCTCGTCAGCAATAAATCGATTCATAGACAGATGAGCTTAGCGCTACAGATAAATATTGCTAGATATACTCACTACTCTACCTAACAAATATCAATGTTAGGCTGATAATTGCATAAATAAATACAGCACACACAAAAACTAATTAGATAATACAAAAGTAATGCTTACTTTTGGCTCTTTTGCTACTAATATTTATTAAAATATTCTTATGGCATATATGCTTGCTATATATGTTTTATATGGTATCTTTCCATATGATAATTTTGCCAATATTATTTTTACGATTAGCTTTCTGCACTTTAGTTCAAAGGCCATTACTAATTGTGTTTGATATGCATTTGCTTAGAGGGAAACTACATCCATTTGGTTGTATATTATTTCAGAGACGGTTCTGTCTAAGCACATGGGAAAGAGTTTTACATTTTATTATTATACTACAATACACTGTGACTTTTATTGCTAATGGTAATCGATTTTTATCGATGTGCGAGAATACCCCGTTTCTCGTGATGGATAAAATAAAATAAACTTGAAACTTGAGCTTGGCTGTTGATCCTGATCATATATTCTTATATGTACTTACATTCTCACTAAGGAGATTGATTGATTCTCCTGTGGAATACTTTTGCACAAATTCGTTACACATATTTCAAGTGAAAACCAAAAAAGGGCTTCTTTTTTACATATTTTTGTATACGAAGTTAAGTCTTGTGACACAATTAAATAATTCGATTTTTTTGAATGTAAAACTCTTTGAAATTGCGGAGTGTCTTATCGAAAATGATTCTCTATTTCGCAGGAATTCAATTTTGTGACAATTTTGTCGAAATGTATTCTGGCTGTAAATCACTCGGCTGTCAATTTTTATGAGGTACATTTTACGACACTTAAAGTCATTTTATGTACACAAAAGGGCTATGGGATTTCTACAGATTCTCCCTTAACTAGGCATGTTCATGTGGCTCAAGGTCACAAGTTGACCATCGAAATTGTTTATAGAACTGATTATTAAGTTAATTTCGACTAATAGCAGTCATACAAAAAAATGCTGTTCATTAAAACTGAAATTAATATTTATTCTTTTAAAATTTAAATTAAAATAAAATAAAATATACTTAAATATAATATATACATTTTATCAAGGTATATAATATTTAAAATTTACTTATAGCATTTCTGGGCGTATTCATTTGCAAAATTAGTTAAGCATTTGTTCCATGTATTCTGGATACTGGAATTCGGATAACCACAAGCCACAAATGCCTGCGAAAATGTTATTGCCGGGAAAATGACTTCAAAATGGGGTTCTCAATGATATAAATGGAAGACTGACTGAATTGATAACATGATTGATCTATTAATAAAGTCTATTGCTTACCAGACCAAGGACAACAACGAAATAAATCAATGGTTATTGCTTGGAAAGCGAAGCGCTTCATTAACTGCAGTTAAGGTCGCCCTCGAATTATGCTTATGTATAGTATATACAAGCATCTATGTACATAAGTATATATATATATATATATGTACGTACTTTTCTTGCAAATTGCCGAATAGTCCTGTAGGTCAATTCATAAGAGGAGAGGAGAGTGATGAATAGAAGACGGTGACTGAGTGAAGCATGCGCAAACACCCACGAGCTAGTTGCAGCTGCGCAGGTAAACGGCCAGCTCGGAGATAAGAAAACATTGGGCGGATTAAGGATGGGTGCGATTTTCCACTTTGTCGCAGCTTGAGAAAACAACAAACTGACGCCTGTTCCGATTACAATAAATCACGGACCGCAGGACATCCGAATATGTGTGTGTGTGTGTGTGGGTGTGTGCGTGTTTGTCTTTGCCCATTTCTGGAATTCATGTGCATCTATATATGGATATACATCCTATACATATTTGTTCCTTAATTGCACTCAGAAAAATATCGCACTAAATCTTAGAATATTCAATTTGTTCGAAAATGTTTCTTGTTTTTCATATAATTTCTAAAAATAAGAAAATACTTTCAAAAAATTAGAGAAATTTTTTTTTTTAAATTTATAGAATCCTCTCTATATATATCGAGACGGGTTTTTTCTGAGTGTAAATACATAAATTCACCTAGATAGGCGATGCTCGACTTTTGAAAATGATTGTCAATAAATGCGTCTCAAATTTGATAACTAAATATCGAATTAAAATAAATTCGCGATGTTTATGAGTAGTAGGAACTGGAATATATGTTCCGCGACAATTTGATTAATTTTAAGTTATGGGATTTATCGATTTATGTATAGTTCAAGGGATGTCGAAGTGTTATTGATAATACAAGTAAGTATCAAAGTTTCAAATCTCTGTTTCATTGCTAGTAAATCAGAATAACTGAACTTTTTATAACAAATTTGGATTTAATTTCAATCTGTCTGAAATATATATTGACAGTCCGATCACCAAGAAGCAATAAACATAAAATAGGAAATAACAATCACCAAGAACGAACAACAATCTCAATTGGTATACTTTGAAGAAGCATACGTACAGATATAGGCTTTTTCGACTTTTGATGCTGTTCAACAGTATATATATATATACGTTACATACATATTTCAATGCGTAACACAATTCGTGACAAAATAAAAGTACCCTCCGCAAGGTAGGTATACAAATTGACGTCTAACAAGCGAAAACGAGTTTTTTCTCCACACTTCCTGCTGCGTCAGCAATTTGGAACAACCTTTTGCGAAGGTTCATACTTATTAAGGCTGTGCAAAGGTGTCCCGTTGTCTCGTGCTGCGCAACGGTTTTAACGGCAATTCCTGGAAAATGTCTTCTTCCTTGAATAGGTGTTTTTCTAGCGCTTCGCGTTATTTACGATTAGTTCGGGTCTGGCTGATGTGGAAGTATTCTTGTTGTTGTTGACATAGTTTACTTATTGAAACTACTTTGCCCAGAAACGGGCAGAAAGGTGGGCATGGCCATATTGACTCGACTAATGATGCTGGTCAGGAATATAAAAATACTTTATGGGGTTGGAGATGTTTTTGCAAAACAAAATTTATGTTTAAGTAAATAAGCGCTAATTAAAACGGCCATCTGATGCACGCCGATGGTTAAATACACTTCTAGACCGGATTACGTTTCTACAGATATTTCGATTCGACAATTGATTTTTCGTCTTCAATCAATATGGTAACTCGATCAGGTTTATTTAGTGACCGAAGCAAAAATATGTGGACGTATATCAAGTTTCATCTGCTCTGAGCAGGAAAATATATTTAATGGGATCGAAGAAGTCACCTTCAATGCGATAAACGTGTGACGATAAAATTTTAATACCCGCTTTGATGGCATGTAAATTTACAATATTATCAAGCACAAAAAGTCATTGAAGCCGAAAAAAAAATCCAAGCATCAAGATTCTAAAATTCTGTATTTCTGAAATTTAATGATTTAAGAAACGTAGCTTAATAAATATCAAGTAAAAAACCGAAAATTTTGAATTGCACAACATTTTAGGTGTAGAAATTCTCATTCTGAAAAATATGTTGTTTTTTTTTTAGCTCTATGACTAATAAGCTCAATCTTACATATAACTTCAATAAATAAATATATAACTTTTAAAGCTACCTGTTTTATTTATTATTAATTGCTTTAAGTTTATTAATAAAACTTATAATAATTTATATATAAAAACTAGGAAATTTACATATTTAATAATTAATTATTTTTACTCATTTTAATTGTAAGCTGATTTTCTATTATTCAAGACGAGTTTGTTTCTGATTATTTATATTAAAATCCATAAGAGATGCATCTAATAAATCTACATCGACATTAATTTTTAGCCAACTCGTTTAATATCACCGGAAACATTGCTGAGAAAACGGCGCGGAAATTCATACGAAATGGCGACATTGTTGGCCAGTATGCTCATTGGAGCTGGCCATCCCGCAATGGTTGTGTCTGGAGTTGCGCGCCACGAGACGGTTATTAATGACCAAAACAATGTGCCATATCCGTATTTGGCAAAAGAGGTAGACGCTGTTGAACAGAAGCAGGCGAAAGGAGAACAAAGCGCATACAAACTGCGTCCTCTACCGGATTTGCATAGTCATCTAGAGGAAGAAATGGCCGAGGTGCACCGGCGCAGAGAAGAAGAACGGACCAAATTGGAAGAGGAACTTATACGACAGCAAATGGCGGTATGTCTAATTTAAAACTTTTGTATTATATCTCTATATATTTATATATGTTGTTAATTGTATTGTCAAAAAGGATCTAGTTCTTTAAGCCTTCGATCGTTTTTTACTTATTTTTTTCATATTTTTACTATTGATAACTGTACTGTCCTAAAAGATATAGAGTTGTAGATCGTTTTTTATATTTGGTAATTGTATTCTCCAAATGATGTAGAACTTTTAACTGTCGATCGTTTTTTGTATATTTTTTAATTTTTTTTACAATATTCTTTATAATTCGTAATTGTATTGCCCAATAGGACTTGGAACTTTTAGCTGTCGATCGTTACCACTACCGCCGCTCGCACGCGTGGGTTGTCATCATCAACAACGCGCCTTGGAGTATAAAACCTCGAATTACGTATACAGACGTGAATGGGGATACTGTGGAGGCGCCACCAACCGCTGTATTCATAGAGCCCTCAACGGGATTCATTTGTGAGACAAACTGCAAGCAGTATATTCTGATCGATAGTGTGTGGACCGAGTACAACTACTACGTGAACAAGCAGACCTACGAGCGAGTCAGGGATATACGCTGGGACTTACGGGACACAAATGATTGGGAGCATATGCTGCCGGGAGAGCCGCCGGAGATGCGCATTTACAAGCAGACTTCCGATGAGAATGTGACGGACGGTGATCGCGATGTGAATGAAGAGAAGCACTTGGATGCAATTTGCAACTGGGTGGCCAGGCTGCACATTGGCTACGCAGACTTCGAACAGCGATTTCCGAGCTCCGGCAAAAGAGTGCAATACAAGGGAGCCGTCCACGAACGTTATTCGCCGTATTCGCAACGCGATGGCAAAGTAATTCAGTTGACCCTATATAATGATGATGCATGCACCGATCCGAAGGTTCGCTACGAATATTATAAGAACCGATTTGACCGAATGGAAAAGCTAAAGTATACCTACGAAAATGAAAAATACGAAGAGTATTTCGCCAAGGGCCGTAATGACAGCTTAAAATGTTTGTATAACCTTGTTTGAAAATGTACAAATAATGTGGATCACACTTTATTTTAGATCTTGAATATTTCTCGGACACTTCGCTGCCAAGAAAACTGAATTTTGATGCAAGTTACAGATTGGACTCATTAAAATCTATCGATATGAAACCAGGTCTGATGGTATTAAGATATGAGAACCACGCGGACAGATGCTTGTATAAGGAATTTCAATTTAAGACATCTGGTGTAAATCTCATAGTAAGTCAAACAAAACTTGTCATTCTCAAAACAGGTCAGCAAATGTTGTCATTTTTAGAAAGCTGTCGAAAAATTTGACCAATCTGACGAAAATGATATAGTAGCAAATGATATTGCCAGTCGCACCTTCCTGTTCCAGCAAAACAAAATAGTTATCCAATTCCATTACACCTTCGGAGCACTTACCGCAACCACAGTCGAGTTTACAAAACCGCCCAAGCCGGATTATGGCAAAGAGCTGGTTTACGACGAGAAGCTAACTAAAATATACAGGGTATAATATATGGATTCCAACATTAATGTTTTCGGGTTCATTTTTTTTTTAACATATTTTTATATTCTTCAGTCCAATCCCTTAGATCCCATACGTTCTAATCTGGAATTATATAAATTATTGCTGGAACAACTTCAGTCGGAGGACCGCATAAGAAAACAATTTGAAAGAATCCAGGATGACGTCTACAATATTTTTGATCTGCGAAAAGTGGAGAAAACGGAACCTAAGCTGAAGTTCAACTTGTTCGATCCACTTCGCAATGGAACAGCCCGAGCACTTCGAATGCAACAGGTTTGTTTTCGATGAAAATTATGAAATTTGTACTTATCCCAAAATGATTTTGATTGCAGCATGAGGAAGAACTAGAGTCTAAGCGACAGATTGCCAGTAAGCCGGCGGACTTTTTGGCTCCATATTTGGTTCCATTCAAAGATCAGGGGGTACTAACCCAATCACAATCCATTGAAGCCTACAATGCTTGCCTGAACGATTTGAAAACCCGATTTGTCACTCTACTCAACAATCTGCAGCGACAATATGAAGATGTAAGAAAACATTTTATTTATAATAATATAGTATATATATATATATATATAATAAATCTTTAAATCGCTTTAAATCAACAGTTAACCAGCGAGGCGAAGTCCTTAAATCGATTCCTGAACAAGTTTGAGGTTCAATTTAACAACTTTGACTATAATCGCCTGGTGCAACAGGCTAAGGATTTGGAACTCCGGAAACGCATGGTCCAGCAGCGCCTGACTTTGACCCATGAGGAATCTCAGAAAAAGTATGAATGGGTTAAAGCTTCATTGCAGAAAGATCCACGTTTAAACTTAAAAACCGAAGATAAATCTTCTGATGAACAAATTTAATTTTAATTTCAATAAACACAAGCGAGCAATTGAAAAATATAAAGCATTACATTATGCAACTCTTTCCCTGAACCCTAATTAGCCTGACATTCTCAGTTATCTTAATGAATGAGACAATCCAACTGGACAGAGAACCAGTTCTAAGACTCGCCAAATGTCTCTTAACCATCTAAACTATAAAACAGTCAAAATTAAATGATTTCTAGATAAAAACAAAAATTAACAAATATTTTGCTGGTCCGGATGGTTGGCGTGCCTCCAGAGTATCATTATTTAAGGGATTCTTATAATCTATCTTCCAAACTTTTTAACTCGAGCTCTAAAATTGTGGGAGATATAGACTTGAGCGACTTTTGGGGGTGCTGTTTGAAGGTAGTAACTTTTAGTCTGTAAATGAGGGGACTGAGGTTGAGGCTGAACATTTTGAATTCTTTTTCGACTTTTCTTGAAGTTCTATAATCGAAATTTTGTAGAAACTACATAAAGAACGGATATCTTAGGCACGCTGAGCATTACATAGACTTGTAGACCAGAGTTAAGCTGCCGACATCTAAATTTTGGTTCGGTGTTCGAAACATAACACAGTTACATATGTACATATATACATGCACATATATACATATTATGGGGCCAGAGACGCTTCCTTCACGACAGCATTATAAGACCGACTGCAAGGGTAACAATAAATGAAGCGTTCTTTTTGGCAACACATGACGATACAAAAGGAAACAACCCTTTCGGCTAGATTGCAAATTTTACAAAACGACCGCTGTGCTTTCCATGGTCTGATGCGGACCATGAGAGGGTTCTTGGCGAAAAGAGTTTGGTCAAAAACCGAAACATAGGAGCAGGTAAGCAGAACGCTCAAAACAGTTATCGAAAGGCAGAAAAAACGACGACAGTTTGCTTGATGCCTGACATTTAAGAAGCTTCTCAAATAAAAGCCATTTTTCAAAATAATTAAGTTTCTTAGGGTTTTTTTTTTAAGCAGATATTTTTGCAATGCTTTGCTAAAATTGAAATTGAAGCTCTTATAATTGCGCAAATGCTGGCAGACATAAAAAATATTTGGACATTTTTAACATGTCTGCTAACATTTTGGCAAAAATTATTATCATCGGTCTGCTTCATATTTAATGTAATATTTTTAAATGGCCTTCAATTTTTCATGTATTTGCGCAACGTTAGAAAAAATTCTTATAGAAAAGCACTGAAAAAAATAAATAGATTTATATATATAATATATGTATATAACTAATAGGGCCTAGCGAAGAGCTAGCCAAGGCAAGACCGCGAAAGAACGGAGCGTCGTCGAGATGTGGACGCGATTTAAAATTGTGAACGGTATGAAATACTTGAATACTTGGGTCGGCGGGGGTTGAAGAAAGTATGTTTAAGTGGATTCTAAAATGAGAATGCCAATTTCATGGTCTTGCATCACAACAGCAACGCGCAGCAACGTCGCAAAGGCATATCTGAGTGTTTGGGAAAATTCGTTTCAAAAAGTGACCGTCTGAAAATTGGACAAAGTGGCTGCCGCGCGCGGGCGTGTGTGGGTTCAAGGCATACAATAAGGCATACAAACATTGCCGGAGGCAGTAACAACAACATCACATATATAGACCCACACACACACACGCACACACACACACTCTCTCAAGCACATCACATAAGCACATGTGTGAGCAGGCCTGTCCGCCTGTCTGTCCATTTTTGGCGCTATACCCAAACCACCCACCACCCAATCCACCCACCACAATCCACCGTCTACCGTCCACCTCATCGCCCTCATCGCATGGACAGCGACGTCTGCGTCGTCCCACGCACACACTTTCGAGCGAACTTACTTACATATACGATGATGCCCGTGTCCCGTGTCCGTCCATCCCCCAATGGCGGTGGCGTCTAAATTGCGTTTGTCCCTTGAAAGAATCGTCCTAAGATGAAAGTGCTGTCCATTGTCCGCCAACTGTCCGTTAGCATCGCTGAAAATTTGTTCGTGGCATGAACACATGTGGCGTAATTTCGTCGCAGATTTTTGTTCGCTAACTGGACAAGGATATTGTATACACTGCACGCTTTTCCTTTAGCTACTCTAATAATAAGCAAAATCATTGTTTTATTTTCTTTTTGGTTAATTGATTTGATTTCATTTGCATTTAATTTTAAAAATTGTCAACATGATGATAAATATGATTTTCTTCTTTTTTTATTATTTATTTATTTAATGTAGATTAAGAAAATAGATTAGATTAGATTAGATTAAAGATTAGAGTAGTCTATGATTAATTGATTTAATTTATTTTTTAAATTTATTTTTCTTTATTCGGAATATAAAGGAAAATATTATTATTTCTAAACAATTAATTTATTTATTTTATATGGACTAAAAACATACACATTAAAATAATTTTTTTTTTAGTGTACCAGTATACAAATTTAAAATTCAACTTTCAAAAAATAAAACATATTATTTTAAAAGCTATTAATTATTTCAAATCAAATAAAATAAAATTTAATTGAAAATTTAAATTCAGTGCTTTTCTATAAGAATTTTTTCTAAATACTTAATTTATTTATTGTGTTTTTTTTTAAATTTATTTATTTAATTGGGATTAAAATCAGACTATAATAAATAGTTATAAGAAATAAACATAAATATTTAAAATTTAAATTACAAATTAAATGATATAATTTTCAAATTTATTTATCTAAGTTGAAAAAATATAATAAAGTAAAGAATATAAAATATAAATATAAAATTAAAATACATTTAATTTCCATAATAAATGTTAAATTAAACTTGAGTTTTGTAAAAGAGAAATTAAAACGTTAATATGAAAAATAAATCAGAATAAGATAAGTGAGTTTTAAAATTTGTATTTCTTTCAGTGCAATTCGAAAACATTTGCTTCACGCGACCCCCAAAGCGACAGATTTCTGCTTCCTTTTGGCGAGCCGTGGGCCAGAGTGAGGCCTTTGTCGTTGCTGCTGCCACGGTTCGGGTCCAGGGGACGGGGGCCAAGTCCGGGCCCGGGTCCGGGTGTAGTGTCCAGTCCGTGTAGGTACAGTTGTGCAAATACACTTCTAGCGGGCAGCATCGCGGCCCAAGAATTTGTATTTTATCAGCATCGTGCGCGTCGCGTAGTCAAGGACTCCCAATATTTACGCGAAAGACACACACACATGCTCATGTGTGCATATATATAAGTATATATATATATATATATATATGTATATATGTGTACGTGTGTAGAAGCAAATGGGATATGTAAGTTGGCAGGGTTGGGGTTGATGGGAAGGTGTGGGTTGTACTCGGGGTTGGGTGGGGTGTCGCGGCCTGGAGTGTTAGATATGGGTGTGTCCGTGTTTTTGTGTGTGTGGGCAGTGGAGGGGGGTGGTGGGGTGTGTGGGAGTGGGGTGGACAAGCAAGGTTGAGGGTTATTGTACGATCCTTTCATTTTAGTCCTAAATGTCCTTCTTCCAATATTTCAAACGTGCTTCGTGACGCGTCCGTTTTGTAGAATGAGCGGCCTCGAAGTCGGCCCTTTGTGGACACGGACTTTGTCACCAACGTCGACGTCGTCGTCGTCGCCATCGTCGTCGTCGCGCTGCTTGCTGCTAGCTGCTGCTGCTGTTGCTGCTGCTGTTTGTGTTCTTGTTATTGTTTGTTGCTGCCACTGCCGTCGTCGTTGCCGTTGCCGTTGCTGCTGACGTGTTGTCCTCGCGTCACGGCGCGCAGTTTAGCGGTGGACAGACGAGAGAGCTCACGAGGGCTTACGGTCGCTATGTCCTTTTGTGGGCGGACATGCGCCGCTGGGGGAGGGGGTGCGGGGGAGTGGGAGGTGGAGGTGGATGCGAGCTCGGCACAACTTTTATCACGGCGCATTTATTTTTCTATTCCACTTATAATATATGCCAGAAACAGGATACACATTCACATGGGCATATATTGGATATTTATTTTGTATTCGAACGCTCCGTCCAGGACATCGAGCGTGTCAGAAGCATTGGCGGTCTCGTTCTACGGTAGACGCTGGACGTTGGCTTGAGGGTTAGGGGTTATCCAGGGTCTTTCTGTGTATGTGTGTGTGTGTGTGTGTGTATTACTATGAATGTGTTTTGTAAGTATTGGTTTTTCACTTGATTCGGGCACTGAAAAATTGCGAAAATTCTTTTGGGTGATTCGCTCGACATAGACGGATGTACACACATAATCACACATGAGCACATCTATGTATGTATGCATGTATATATGTATGTACACAGAATGTACTACGCTTCCAAAATTCGATAATTGGCTAATAATAAGAAAAATTCAATTTTTTAATATAATTTATGGTCAAAGAATGAACACGGATATTAAAATATGAAACTTTTGACCAAATTTCACAATTATTCCATCACTTTTAATATAGTTTATTTTGTGACATATTTTACAGTTACATTTTGCAAGTACATAATTAAAAAAAAAGTTTATTTATTTAATATTAACTAATATCAATCGGATCAGAAAAATACCAAAAATTAAATTTAATGAAAAATTAAATGCAATTTATAAATTTGTTTGAATTGTTTGTATATATTGTACATATAACCCAAGATTTGGATGCAATTGGTTTAAGACTTTGGCGTCAAACGTCAAAATATGTTAAATTAATCTTAAAAATTCAAACAGTTTGTTGTGCCGACATTTTGAGACGATATAATATCGATAAGGAATCTAGCATTTTTGGTTTTTACTACTACATTTATGAAATGTCATCATATGTTTTCCATTTTATTAATGCAACCATATTTTTGAATATTTCTATATATATGTGGACATTGATGTATCCTGAATGAAAAGAGTAGTAAATGAATAGTTACTATTTGCGTGCAAATGCCCTTGAGCTGGGACTCTATCCGAAGATATCGACTCGAAACATTCGTCGTATTTAATCGGTTAATTACTTAATCGATCTCAAATCCTATTGTGCATATATGGTGCTTGAGAACAGGCAAGAGGAAGCATATGCAACCCCACAAAATAAATGGGCATTATTGGATCTATATAGAGTCTTCAAATTTGCAATATAATTTCTTTCATTTCATTTACTAATAAAAGTTTTTGTAACAGTATTCACTTATGTAAATTTTCTTTAGCAATAAAATCCACAATTTTAAGAACATTCATTATATACCCTGACTAACTGTTAAAATTTCATCAAGATCTGTATTTTCATCTTAAACTAATTACTATCATATGGCAAAAACAAATCATCATTTATATATACAAGAATTTAAGGAGACTTTACAATTCAAAACACAATTTTCGAAACTCTGAATTGATAGTGTTATTTTTACGGCACTGTCCATATTCCATATAAGATATTATTGATTATCTATCATATGCAGCTATATTATTTATATTTGATATATTTCTGAAACTATGGTTTTGGGAATCTGTTTGTCGGAGAGTACATTTGTCAGTGTCAGCTGGAACAGACCACTATAATTCATGGCTAGACAATAGATGATTTGTTTTTTCTTAAAATAGGTTGCCCAAAAGCAATCAGTCAATAACGAAATTCTTGTAGATGCCTTTTTTCACATCGAATTTAAATACACAATGTAAATAATGTGACTCGATACTGTAATTGAATTGAGTTCTGTCATAGACTTCTGTTTACTGATTCTTGGTGTGTTAATGGGCAAGTTACTGGCTCGGATTTGGCCACTAAAGTGGAATCGTACCTGTTTAATAAAATGTTTATTATACCAAACTGTTATCGCCATCAAATACTGCTGCTTAAATGTTGGCTCACCTCTGGACGCCTCTTTCGCGTTCGAGCTCTCTGTTTATTGCCCTAATTGCCACCGTCTTGACAAATTGAGCTGGTAACTGCTTATCTGTGCACAGTTGATATGTTGATGATGTGTTTACTGCAGCTTAAAGTTCCTTTTACGACTCGTTTTATTTATATCTCAGTACATAGCCTGACCGGGGGTCTGTCCTGGCGTCAATAAATTTTTATGAGCCATGATGCGGTTGTTCTTCAAGCTCTTCAAGCTGCCATCCAAACATACTGATTTCAATGTTTTATGGCCCATTCGTTTCGCTGGCCACTCGCCATTCGCTATTCAACATTCAACATTCGCCATTCGCCATTCATTTCTGTGTATGCCATTCAGGTTACATTCCCGTTTGCTCACCAACAAATTACTTTTTAATTTGTCCAACATTTCCGGACACCTTTTTTTGTGCTTCCAAATCGAACTATCGCTTAGTACTGGAATGAATGTGTTTAAGGTAAATGTATGCATAACATATATATTGACTTTGCATTGCAAAATGTTTGGTATTTTATAACAAATAAAAAATAAAAAATAATAAATGTCGGACAAATTATTATTTATATTTAATAAGTTTTTTTTTTGTTTTGCTGTATATTTTAATATGCTTAAATAATTACCTTTATTTCTAATAAAATACCGACGGGATTCAAAATGTATGTTTATATATATGAAAGAAAATATACTTAAACTAAATCCAGCGAAAACCATATTTACATAATAAAAAGAAATTATCTATTAAAAATAATTAATCCATTTCATTTTTCTAAGTCAACATTAAATAAATTTATAAACAACAATTAAGAAAATAAATTAAATGTGTATGAAATATTTAGTTTAAAAAAATCTTTCGTTGTCGAACACGGCTTCTAAAAAGATTTTTGTTCAGTTAATTATTAATATAACTGTACTACACAAAACGATCAAGAAGAAAATAAAAGAAATTTATCGAAAGAAGAGTGCTCAAGACTGGATGATACCCTCTTAAAACCCTAGTACAAATACGTGAGTACAAATAGCTTATCTTACAAGCAAAGTAAGTGTATATTCTCAAAGAACTTCTTTGACCGTTGTCCAAAAATAAATATATGAATAATTTAATTTAATTTTGCAGAACTTATTTTGAAAAGCTACAAAGTAAACAATTGAAATATCGACTGGGGTACTTTCATTGATCCATTATTTATAGCTGTCATATGAACTATTTGTTAAACTTATGTTCGTAGATTTCTTTGATTTCCTAAAGGACTCTTTAAATATTTCATATAATGTTTTTTGTATATTTATGCTTCGATAAAGATCTTAAAGTCTTAAATCTTTTCTTTTCAACTTAACCTTATTTTAACGAGGTTTTATATTGTTAAATTGTTAAATATGGTTGTAATTTATTAGAAACTAACAGGCAAAATGAAACATTTTCGATTTTCGATCCCACATATATATTTTTTTCTTGAACATATGCATATTCCTCAGTATCCTCTTAAGACTGTTGAAAGTTTGCTAAAAGCTTTAGATATCCAATTTAATTTCTAATCCTATTATATATATTACATGTAAAGTAATTAATAAATAAATTAACTTCTTATTACATATTTATATGAGCATGTTTTCCAATTCATTTTGAACTATCTTAAACAAAAGGTTTTCCATTGATTATTATTTGCTGACCCCTTTTTATAATTGAAATATGTTTTTCTCCGAAATATTTCGAATCCCGTCGGGTTCGTCTTTAGCGCTACACAAAAATGAGAGAAAAATGTACAATTTATCAATATATATTAATTCGTAATGCATCGGAGTTTAAAAAACAAGCACTTGATCTGAAGCCAGAACAATAATAATTTAAAATAATATTTTTCGCCCAAATTCATTAATATTAATAGTTTATAGGTTTGTCATTTTGTATTTTAGGTTGATTTGTAGACTAGATTATTTTCTAGAAGTTGATATTAGCGCATTCCTTAATGGATACAGGTCAGGATTTATGGCTGGCCAGTCCAAAACTGATATCTTATTAGCTAAAAATAACTCTTTAGTTTTCCATGAGCTATGGATTGGAGCAAAATCTCTCTACATTTACAATAAAATTTCTACAACTTTTGTTTTTGTTGATGAAATTTCTGCAGTCTGATGAGATATGAGTATTGCCTTTATTCAGTATGTTGCTTATTGTATATTTGCATACATGATTGTAAAAAATATACTGATTATGAGCATTTTTGTATTTTTTTTAAATAATAGTAATAATAATAGTAATAGCAGCGCTGCTAAATGAATTTTTAAAAAATGTTCAATTTAGGTTCAACGGAAATCGAGCAAGTTTCTCTTTTAATCAAGTAGTCCCGGATTCCGCTAATTTGTAGAAATCATAAATTAAAATCAACAAATATTCCACAAGGTGCTTAGACAATTTAATATTATTATAAATACCAGAGTGAGCATATTTTATTTTATGCATCGCAATGCTGCACTAACTAAGAGTTTAATAACTCATACTAAGGAACAAGAAGTATTTTACATAACAAAATTCGCACCTAGATGCATGTGCAAATAGGGGTTTTTACTCATGTGTTGCAAGTGTTTGTATATTCTCACATGTGCACATACCATATCATATAAATACGTAAATACGTATATACATAAATAAATACACATAATGTATGTGGACACACGTCGAGACTTATGTAAGCATATTCTTACGCACTTATGCATTTGCCTGGGTTAATAGTATCTTGCAATCTCTTGTCCAATGTGCAAGGTTTCATTTTCTTGGCCACTCTAAAGAAAAATACTTGAGGGGCAGTGGCAGAAACAAAAAGAATCATTTCAAAATTTGTATCTACGGCCAAGTAGCGAGCAGAGCGCATGGGGCTGATGGGGAAGGGAGTTTTTTAATACTCGAACACATATTTCGATATGTGTATGTATGCTGCACGCACGTCCGCATATGTACCTATATGTATATAGATTTAAAATATATACATATATATATATATGTATTTGAATGTGCGTATGTATAAGAATATGCATGTACACAATTGCATCCGATGCGGACAAAAGCACAAGCACGATTCCTTAAAATTCCTTTATGTGTAGATGCAAGTAGACTTTCTGAAATTCGCATACAAAATGCATATTTGACTTGGCTTTGACGAATATGTTTCGCCCGTTTCTGCATCTCTTTTGTCACCGTTGTCACATTCAACAACTGAAAGTTTTCCAAAAACAACATCATATCAGTAAGTATAAAATGCCAACTTGGCTTCAAAGCTACGGCCTCGCCTCCTTTTTGAGCGATTTCAGCTTCCGTTTCCTTCTTTCCATTTATATTAAACAGTTGTTTGGTCCCAGCAAGGATTTGAAGGCAGCAGTCTGTTAATTAATAGACTCATTGACTGATTTAATGCTTTATTTATTCTTGACTGAAAAACATATTTACTTATCCTTACTCGGCTCAACACAAGTGAAGTTCATTTTAATTTCATCATTAAATGTGTGATAAAATTAATCACATTTTAATTACATAGCAGCATCAACTAACTCGTAGATATGACCATGCTTCTATTCTATATTCTATAATGACAAATTCCAATTAGTTCCTGATATATTGGAACCAAAATTCTAAATTACTCATTTCATTTAATTTCGTTTATGAAACCCTGTCATCTGATATTTAATCTTATCCAAAAATATAGCTAGTATGAATAAACAACTCGAACTTCTTTATGTCCTGCTTTTTATTTACTTATCAGTTAAGTTTAATTACCTCAATAAACCGTTTGCTTAGTATTTATCATATAAAGTGGTAATCGACTTACATATAAAGTAGTAATCGACTAGTAATTGACTTTACAAAATTCACGACTGCAGAGATATAAACAAATATTGAAATTTGTAAAAAATCTCGTAAATCATTTTAAAATCCTTTATATCCAGTTATCCAGTCTTTGAAAAAATTGCCAAAATACAGTTATTGAAAAACATTTATCGAGTTAATAAGCTAAGCAAAATCAATTTGAAGAGCGGGACTAGAATTCTGATTTAAGGTAGCTTTCAACAAACAAAATTAATTTTACAAACAAATAAGAAAAGTTCATCAATTTGTTGTTATTCTGGTGCATCATCTGTTTTCTTAATAAATAAAGAATTTTAACAAAATCAAAAAAAAAAATTACAATATATTAGATAGGTCAAAACTCTGGGATTTTGGATTCTTATTTAATAGCCAAAATGTAAGCAGATCTTTGTAATTGTCTGCTACAGAACGTGTACGTGAATTGTGGACCCTCGGTCACAGACAAAAAATGCAGCCGTTTTCTATAGTCCGCAAAATGCGAAACAAAACTTTCATATTTCTGAGATTTCCCATCAACTGCTTATCGGGACATTAAAAAATTGACTTTAAGTCGCATTTTCTTTGCCCGATAGGTCTTCAACTATCCAGTAGGCTTGGGTAAAAAAATAATTTCAGATGGGCGATTTGGAGTTTGACGAGGGACTCAAAATGACTTGGGGTTGTTGTGCTGGCATTCGTCAACGGTAGAGAAATTAGAATGAAACAACTTTGTCAAATTTTAACTTTTAAAAGGTTGATGACCAGCAGCAAGCCCCGATAATTAAGCGATTTGAATCTATTTTAACAAGCCCGAAGAAAGTTGGCGAAAAACAAACCAGTTAATAAAGCTCAAAGCAAATCCAACAGCAACAAAATGCGAATTATGCTATATGACAAGTGTTTGAAGCAAGAATGCAAAACTCTTCAAATTTGAATCCGCTGTAAGAGCTTGGGTATTTAAAACTTAAGATCCTTACTTATGAGGAACAATAACAAAGTATAAAAATAGAATACACTGCACTTCCGACAATGTGGATTGACTAAAGCTAAGAGTGTTTCAATTTGAGAGTTACTTACGTTTCAGTGCCGAAAGTGTCCAACCGTCATAATTAATTAGTTAATTAATTAATATTAATTATTATACATTTATTTGTTTGCTAAAAAATTATATATACCGTTTCGCTTTCTTTTCAGAAATCAAATTTTTGACACACATTTGGGCGCAAATCGTTAGAGGACCTTCAACGCGAGTGGAAAATAAAAACTGCATTAATTAAATAATTTGTAACCAATCATTAATCAAAATTTCCATCAATGATTAATTTATTCTTGTTCACATTATGAATTGTGTATATGTTTACTTACTTAATGTCGATTGATATCAGTCAACACAGAATAAAACCAAAATAAATGTATGCTTTCCAATTATAAATAAAAACAAATTGTAAAAATAAATTATAAAATTTCTGCGGGTATTTAAATGCAAAATTAATTAAACAATTCTTGCAGAGATTGGAGAAAAAGTAAAAATAAAACACAAAACTGAAAGAAAGAGTTGGTATGGATTAAGATGCCCCATCTCAAATGTATGCTATTCTCTAGATAAGAATTTCAAAATTGAGCACTTAATAAATATATTAGATGCAAAATTAATTATAAATATCATAGGTAGTTCAAGCTATATCGATTTGCTAGTTGTACTAAATAATATATAAATAATATATGTACTTTACGGGGTTGGCGACCTCTCCCTTAACCCATTTGCGACCGCTCTATCTGTTTGGGTACAACAAATTAACCAAATTCAAATTGATGTATTTTCCAGCTGAAACAAAATGTTGAGTTATTGAATAATGATTTTCAAAAATACGATATATTTAAGTAGTTCTCTGCATATTTTCAATGTGAATTTGACTGCAAATCATTCTCAGGAATCATTCTTCTGAATTCTGAAAATCAAAAGAAATTTTGGAGAACACTAGGTGAGTATAAAAATGTAGTTTACTCGCTCGCTTGTAACTCTTAAAAATGTATGCATTTTTTGCAATATTATGTTTTTCATACTTTGGCTTTAAATAGTGTAAAAGTATAAAACAGATGATATTGAAAATGTAGTTATTATTTTGTCCTGCATATTTTGTCCAAATTGGCATGATTGGGCTAGAATACCATCTGTCTGTCGAAAAAAGAGTTACCGTAAGACAAGTTACTTGTTCATTAGAATAACTCTCATAAAACAACTACGATTGTTATTCTCCACTTGAAAGTTATTTACATGCGACCCAAATGTGGGAAAACGGATGGCTTTCTGTAATTGTAATTGAAATGATAAATATTTCCTTAATTTAGATGTGAGCCAGCTCACCAGTTGCCACCGGTCCAAAAGGGAATGTAAACTTGGGCGTGCAGAAATAGTTTTTCTTTCTTTTTTCTTTTTTCTTCTTTTCAACTTTTCACTTTTGCTATGTTTTTAGTATTTTTATATTCTTTTAACAAAAGTTCAAAGCCCAATTGAACGAAATCGAAAGTACTTTCACTTTGTGAACATACTACAGACTTACGTATTAAGGATATTTGAGAGAGTTCATGCACACACACACTCACACACACGCACACACACACACACACAGACACAGATATACATTCAAACATACTTAAGAGTGCATGTGGAGCAATAAAAATGTTGGACTTAAATTATTGCTTCGAATTGAGCCAAAAGTGAGCAGCGTCGACCTCAATGCCAGGGATAAACGGGATACGGGGCACAGCGACATGGTGGCATGGTGCATGGGGCATGTGGCATGGGGGATCTCCCTTACCCATAACTTCTTAGTGTATGTGTGGGTTTTTATGCTGTTGTAAGAATAATGTGATTCCTGTCCTTGAATCATAAAACCAATTTTTTCCACTTCTTTTCTGTCTATTTGTAAACATTTCTTTTTATTTTTTTGTTTGCACTTTTCGAGCAGACTTTGTCTACATAAAAATATATATTGCATACCGTATTCTGTATGTGAGTGTGTGTGTGTTTGTGTGTGTGTGTGTGTGTGTGTTTGTGTGCGTGTGTGTGTGTGTGCTGTGTGTGCTCCTTAGTCCGTTGGTCTACTCAAAGCCAGACTGGTGTCGAGGTCGAGGTCGGTGTGGGTAGGGAATGGGGTGTTGGAGTTGGGGGCTCGGACTGGTCACTGGCAGCAGCAGAAGCAGCAGCAGCAGCAGCAGCAGCAGCAGCATTGGCGCTGGAGCTGCGATTGTCGTTATTTTTTTTGTAGGTTACTCAACGCTAAAGGAATGAAAGTGGCCCTGCATGCTGACTTAGTTGTACATTCACACACACATATGTACATAAATACATACGTGTGATATGCATGTGCATGTATGTGTGTGCAAGTAAATCCATACTGAGCAATATTGTTATTGGAGAGAGGTGGAGAAAAGGCGTCAAACTTTTATGTTTGTTTTTATATTCAATTCACAAGTACTGGCTTACTTCTTCACACACACACACACTCAGACACTCACACACACACTCACACACACACATGCAGTTGAGGAAAGTATTTATCTGTTGCTTACCGTTGTATTCTTTTAAAATATATTCGAATCATTTAATACATAATCGACACTAATCCATGAACTTTTTCGAGGCTGTCTGACGAATGTTTACGAACTTCCTTTATTAGGTATTGTGTGTGTGTATGTGTATGTCCTTCACCCACATTAAGCATACATGCACACACATATATACAGAAATACATATATTCATACATACATACATGCTTATTAAATTTTTTATGTGTTCCCATCACACTTGTGCGCATTTTATTTTATGTAGTAAGCATACACACACACACAAACACACACATTTGTATGCATGTATGTCTGTCTGCTGTAAGTGAATGTGTGTGTGTGTGTGTGTGTGGAAGGATGCGATGGCACATTCAGAATTTTTATTTCATTTCTTTTTGTGAACTAAATAACATTAAAGGCATTGGGCTAGGTCAGTGTCAGAGACTACTTAATGATATTTTTTCTTTGCTTTATTTTCATGGGGTCAAAGTTTGCGGACAGTCGATACAGAAATTAAGGGATTATACTTTAATGTATTGAATAGTTTGCTTTGACTTTCCTCATAGCTCAATAAATACGAGTTCAACTTCGATGTCGATGATGATGATAAGCCAAATGATGAATGAACCCACAACGATTCCAACTATATCCAAAATCGATTTATTACGTATTTATTAAATTCATAGCATTTCCTTTGAATTATTTGTATTGGATTTTTGTCATATTAACATTACCCGTGATTTTCCATCTAGAGAGAGGAGGAAAACACATCTCCCATGAATGTTAATGCGATGTCTTCAGGGTTAGAATGGAAGAGAAGTTAAGTATAACATCTTTGAAATAAACATAATTTTAAAGTATTTAGTGTGCTCTTCGAAATAGTAAAACAGCCAAAGTTATTTTGGATTCTTGCTGTATATATTTATAAAATTCTTACCAACAGGTGAGAACTAGGAAATTGATAATTAATCGCAAGTCTATAAGCACACATAGCTCCCAAAATTTCAAAGCTTGAGGCATCCAACTTGGTTAGTATCTTAATGACTGCGTTCTTTAAATATCTCTTACAGTTTTTGAGCCAGACTTTTCAAATTTTGATTGTTGAAAGTATGTACCGGTAATCCCCTTGAAAGTTGGATGAAAACAATTTTTTGCATTGCCCACTCCCAGCAATTATATATATATTGCACTCAATTTAAAAGCTTAAGTTACCAAATTTAAATTGTTTCTTATGCGTAACACATTTACAAAATATAATAAAAAATCGAGTTTCCAAATCTTAGACTACTAGGAATATCCTACTAAAATTGGCAGGCCGAATCCCGTCCAAAAATTTTAAATACCTTTAGAGTTAGAGACACTTACTTAAAGAGGCACGTCAGAGGTCGTACTGCCACCTTTACAAAAAGGTAACTTGCGACTTGCTATAATCCGATATCACACCAGTTTCAGAGTATTCTGCGACGTTCTCAGTTAATTGTTATGCACAATACAATGTATCGTCTGAGTTGCGGTCGTGAGAACGTCAAACGACAAAAGTTGGGGGAAACAGTTAGTATCTGCGAAACAGCATACCGCCAAACTGCGACAGTAACTGAATACTGAATACTCAATACAGATCTTGCAGAAATAGCTATACTTTGGCTGGAGCACAAGAGTAGAACATTAAGATCGTACACTCAAGGAAAAAGTCTACATGAAAAAATATGTTTCATAAAATTAGAAAGGCTTGCCCTAAATCGACGATTCCAAATACTGTTACATAAAAATAAATCCATTCTGAAATGAGGCAAATACAAATGATTTTGTTCTCTCGACTGTTAATTAGAG
The DNA here is from genome assembly GCA_035042145.1 of Drosophila kokeensis. Taxonomy (NCBI): domain Eukaryota; kingdom Metazoa; phylum Arthropoda; class Insecta; order Diptera; family Drosophilidae; genus Drosophila; species Drosophila kokeensis. The sequence goes on along the minus strand of JAWNLT010000376.1, from coordinate 1,833,547 downwards.
TATAGCTGTTGCCAACTCCTCAAGTTAAGTAGGTGAATCTTATAAACATTGTTAAACGTTAGTAAATGTGGATTCATTAAAATACTAATGTTTAATAATAAAATAAGTAACAGAAAAGTTGATAATTAGTAAATATGTTGCCTAAATCTTAGAATCGACACTTAAATTTAGAAATACAAACACCGGTTTTTAGAAAGCCACAAATTACAATAATAACCCAATTTCTATAGCTAAAGCCCATTTTTTCTGAGTGTAAGCAGCATTGGACCAGCGAGTGCCGTTACGGCTCACGTTTTCCAGCAGCAAATTAAGAAACAGGTTGTTTATTTTTTATTTAGCGATATTTGATATTTTTTCGCTTCCTAAAGCTATCGGGTCACAAAAGGGTAATTAGAACACGCTTGATTTGATACTGGTGCTCCTGTTCCCATACCCTAGAATGGGGCATAATCGATTGCTAAGTGGACACGGCCAGGACTGATTGTTTCCCCTTAAATTAGTGCGTCAGCTTTAAGCATATCTTAGTAATTATACCATTGGGCTTTATCACAAATAAAAATCCATTTATGTTGTAAATAAATAATCAAAGTGCACGCAGTCCTACAAAGGGTATTTAATCATCGACGAGCTGTTCTTTCATGTCCATGCTCAAGTTTAACTCGATGTTGGCTTGTTTAGGATGCAAAAAACAAAAAAAGAGGAAAGGAGAAAAAGATGGGCAACGGCAACGGCAACTAAATAAAAAGGCAAGACAAATAACAAGCATTTTTATTTTAATACCAACACTTAATATAAACTTGATGGAGCTACAAAATCACGCTCCATTTACTCAAGCCCCAGCCATAGCAATAGCTATAGCTGCAGCAGTAGCTGATACAAGGGTGAAGACAGTGTTGGGGGCACATATCAGACAAAACGACAGCACCAGTTAGGAGGAGACTCAAACTCAGACTCGGACTCGTCCTCGTACTCGTAGTCGTAGTCGTAGTCGTAGTCGGACTCATGCACTTGTTGATTTTTATTAAATGTTGTAATAAAATAACAGTTAAGTTGTAACTTTGAGTGGAGCACAGCATAAAATAGCCCGCATCCCAACCACTTGCAAAAGCTGGCGCCGTTGCAGCACCAGAGAGAGAAATACAAATAAAAATGTGAAAGAGAACTTTGTCGCGGGTACTCGGCACACACACACACACACACACACGCACACACACATCTATATACAAACACACATATGTGTACATGTGTGTGCATGTGTAGTAAACGTTCATGAATGAAATCTAGAATAAATATTTTATTCTCTGCCTTTAAGCATTGATTTTTTCCTGTGTTCCTCGCTTCTGTCTGAAAAGAGTGTTTTCCGTGACTCTGTCACCGCTTGAACTTGCCCTGCCATAGTCTCAGTCTCAGTCTCAGCCTCAGTCTCAGCCTCAGTCACAGTCTCAGTCTCAGTTCTAGTGTCCGTCTCCATCTCCGTCTCTCCAACTGGCGTCTCCAGTCTGTGGCCCAGTCTTGGATGAGTCGCACAAAGAAAACGTAAACACGTCGTATAAGCACCAGGCAAATGGAAAACATAAAAGAAAAAGAATAAAATAAAAATAAAAATAAAGCTACCTCGGTACTTTGTGTATTCTGTGGAAGTGGATCAACGCGCATAAATTATTATGCCCTTCCGTATATTTGTTTGTATTTTTATGGGCCACTTGTTGGACTAGGTTAAGCCCAATAAGATGCCCAGACGTCTACATAGTTTTCTGTTTCGGCTTCTTGTTTTTTTTTTTTGTTTTTTTCTTTGTGTTTTGCTCTCGACAATAAGAAAACTTAATGCTCACAGCGAGAATCAATATTTGTCTGTATCGAAGTCACCAAGCTACAAACATTGCTCATTTTTGGTTGCCAGTATATCAAAATTGATTAAGTCAATTTTTTTGAAAACAAATTCTAAAAACGTCAAGCAAAATAAGAAATATAAAATTAAATTCTAATCAAATTCAAGTAGTATCGTCTCAGAAATATGGGCATATATGCCTTTTTTTATCTAATTCACTATTTTGATTATTTCTTTTTTTTTAATTTAAATATTCCCAGAAATGTTGTAAATATTTCTATTATTTTTATTTTTATTCAACTATTGAATTGTATTTTTAATTTAATTGAATTTAATTCATTTCCCAATTTTGTATTTCGAAGTTAAATAAATAATGAAATGCATATTGAAATTGCTGCAACTTCAGATGTTAGCTGTTAGTTTTTAGCTGTTTGCTTTAACCCGTTTCTGATAATTAAGAGTAGCAGTCAACACTGTACATAATCAAATTGACAGCTTCAACTGCAAACATGGAAAAAAGATAAGAAATTTGATTGAATTACAGATGCGATTCTCCAATCGAATTCTACAACCGGTTGAGCTAATGTGGCGATGGGATTATCCACTGGACTGGGGTTCGCAATTTAATAGAGGAGTGAGAAATGGTTCTCGTTGCACAACCTGACAAATGCCTCACCTATCTTCAGAGCAATATTCCAAGCTTCAAATGAGAATGGTGTTATCAAATTCGGTGGCTAGGCCAGGATTACGGAAGCAACACTGGTCAAGATAATGCTTCAATGAGCACGCAGAACACGTCCTTCATCCTTTATATTGTCCCTTGACAATACCGAGCATTACCAAATGAGTCTGAGGTGGAATTTCGACAGCTCAGTTTCTGTATTTGCTGGCGATGTTTTGTGATTTAAACTTGAGAACATGCCCAGCTTAAGTTGTCCGTATCAGCCGCCTTTAACTTAACGGCCAACAATTTTTAACACACACATACGCATACATATACACACACACATATATTGCCACCACATATGTGAGAGAGCGTATGTATGCCGTATGTTTCCTTGTTGCTGTCCTGGCCAGGCCTGCCCTGGCCCGGACTCCGCTGGACGTGGAGGAGAGCACTCTTTGCCATTTCCAGAGCCGTCTTTGACTTTGTCTGCCTTAACTAAAACTAGAGGCAAAAGCAACGGCAAAAGCAGTAGATGTCGCATAAGCAATTTCTGGACAACCTCCTTCCCCTCCCCACACACACACCCATACACAATCGCACACACACACACACACACACACACACCGGGCAACAACTTGGCAGCCCACTCGCCGATTTGAATGGTCGGTCGAATGAGACCAGTAGCCTTTTGATGTGTTCCACGGGCAAAATGCATGTGTGAGTGTGTGTGTGTGTGAGGAAGTTGCAGGAGCGGAGTGTTGGTGAGTAGCGAGTAGGGAACGGCTGAAAAGGCGTGCAGGGCTGAATATTTCCGCCGATTGCTTCGCAAATGCAGAATAGCAGCAGTGGCCACCATTCCTTTTGGTCATCGTCATCGTCATCGTCATCTTGTCCTCGTCATCTCCTGGTCGTTAGATTCGTCGTGCTGCGAATTGGATAGGGGTGATTCATGTGTGCAGGCAGGCAGGCAGCCAGGCAGCCAGGCAGGCAGGCAGGCAGGCAGAAAGGCAGTGGCATTTTACGTTGATGCCAAAACCAACGTATTCTCGAGCTCGAGCTCGAGAGAGTTGAGCACCAATATAGGCAACATCCAGCGATGCCACAGTCAGAGTTAGAGTTAGAGTCAGAGTCAGAATCAGAGCCTTTGCCTTGGCAACGAAGCAAAAGGACCAAGCGCTTGTCGCCAATCTCCTGTAACCCCCCACCCCACAGCATGTCTCTTCGCAGTCCCTCTACCAAAATCTAACGCTAACCCTGTCCCATCCCCTGCAACAACGCCCATGTCCGCCTTGGGTGACGTCGCCCTCGTTTGAGGCAGCTGCAGCAGTTCGTTGCCATACAAGAGCTCCACTTCCACTTCGGTTGCGTGTCCATCATGCTGCTGCTACTGCTGCTGCTGCCGCCGCCTTTGCTGGCATCGCATCCATCGCCCAACCACCTGACACCAAAAGCAAGTCGATCGATAATTTCCATAGTTGACCACTGCTGTGTATGCGAATTTAGAGATGCGAACACATTTACACACAAACACACACACACACACACACGCCGCATATCATATGTACAATATATGTATATATAGACGTGTATGTGTATATGTGGGCTCGGACATCGCACAGGACGCAAGTAGAAGAAGAAGAAGACGAAGAAGAAGGAGCAGCAGCAGCAGCAGCAGCAGCAAAAGGACGAACAGCATGCAGCAAGCAAGAAGGAAGCCCAACGACGACGAAGGCGACCAACAAGAACCTCCTCCAGTTGCTGTGTGCAAAATGTTGTTTGCATACGGCTTGCGATTGCTTGCTACATCGCCGACTGATGCTGGATGGGGGTTGAATGTGGGAAGAAGGAGTGAGCTGAGGCTCGGTGTGGAGCATGGGGCTTGGGGGTAGCTGTCCAGTGGTCCAGTGCGGCATGTAATGGATATGAAGAAGAGGAGGCTATGTGGGCTACGTACTAACCGGCTTGGTCACGTTTCGTTGCGTCGCCATCGTCGTCGTTGCTATTGCCCATCACCGTGGCTAAAGTTGAAGTTGAGGCAGTGGCTGTGGCAGTGGCAGTGGCAGTGGCAGAAGTAGAGGTTATGTGGCAGCAATAGCAACAGCAACAGCAACAGCAAAAGCAGCAGCAGCAGCGACTGAGGTACTATCGCAAGTCGACGAGTTGGAGGCTGCGAAAATTCGAATTTTCAAGTTGAAACGGCCAGCTTGGCTTGGCGTGGCTTGGCTTGGCTTGGCTTGGCCTGGCCTGGCCTGGCCACTGTGGCCAGCCAGCCCTAAGCGTATGCGTAATAGAGTGGGTGGCTAAATTAATACACAAACATATATGCAGTCGACGGCAACGGGAATGGGAAGGGGAAGGGGAAGGGGAATGGGAATGGGAATGGGAACGGGTTCGGGATTCAGATTGGGATTGGAATTGGGAACAGGGAATGGTCACGAGGAATAAAAGACGTAGAAGGTTTTGCAGCATTAACAAATATATATACACGGCTGTATATAAGTTGAATAGTTGGCTATTTTACGAATGCCGCCAAGAACGTACAACGAGTGAACAGGCCTTAGAATTTCACTAACCCCTTCCTTCCCCTCTGCCCCTATTTCCCCGTCTCCCCTATGCCTTTTAAGCCAACACAGCTTGCGTAAATTTTGGGTATTTGGCATTTTCATATAAATTTATGTATACTACTCGTACTCGTATAAAATACTGGACGAGTGGCAAAAGTCCATTTGGCATTACATTTTAATGTCGAGAAATTCAAATTTCTAATTACATTGGTTGATTTTTTTCTGAAAGGATTCCAATTTATACACCATTGAATACACATAAGCAATAAGGAAAGGAAAAACCTACGCACATTCCAAATTCAAATTCTTAACTAGAAATATGACACTACTTGCATTGATATTGACTTTAAATATAAATTCAAAAATATTGATATTGTTGTAATTAAAAATAAAGATAAATGACACTACATTAACTAATCGTCTTGTTATGCCAGGGATTATGTTACTAAATACATTTATTTCTTCCCTTTCGACCGTTTCGTTACTTCTTCCCACTTTCTCTTCATCATTGTACTGCTAATTATTCCTAGCATAAAACATTTCGAGTACTCCTTAATATCATGTAATGATATGTCGTGTAATGATGGGTTTTCCCCAATTCACGTTGAACCATTTTGCATTTAAATATCCACAGATATCTTATAAATATTTCTTATTTTGAAATTTATATACAATTTTAAATTTTATTTTAGATTTAGTTGAGTTCAATTTTTTACTTCTTGCAATTTTTGAGCCGACTGACTTTAGTCGAATATTAAATAAATACCTTGTTGTTGAGAGTCCATCTGCTCACATCTAGATATACAGTGACTCACACCGAAACGTGCACAGCGTCAAGTAAATTATGTAATTGCCTGCCATAAGTTAATTATTCATTATTTTTCAAAAATTCCAAAGAAATATGGTAGGTACATGTATTAACCACCTAAATTAATATATGACCCCAATACACTGGGGTTTCCCCACCTGCTAGGTAGAATTATAAAAATGTTGCCTACTTTTAGGAGCTCGCATCATTTGGATGAGTATAAATAAAATAATATATTTGGCGTATAAAAACTTAAATAAGGATGTTAATACTTAGTATGATATCCTTAAGCCTTAACAACTTCCCTTAACCTATTATTCATGGAAGATACCAGCTTCCTGGTAGTTTCTGGGCTGATTTTGCTCCACTCATCCCGCAGAGCATTTTTGAGGTCTTCTTTGCTGGATATCCTATGCTTCCGGATGTTATTTTCCAGCACAGCCCATAAATTCTCAATGACATTTAAATCTGGAGACTGGGCCGGCGGAATTATCATGTGGGGGCAGTTCCTGATGAGCCAGGACTGCACTATCTTGGCCTATAGCTTGGGATCGTTGACGTGGTTGAACCGGAAAGTATCTCGGATTCCTAGCTTCCCGGCACTTTGGAGTAAATTTTCCTTTAGTATGTTGAAGTACACATTCTTGGCCATTGTTGATCCAAAAATCACAAAATTCCCGAATCCGGCTGACGAGATACACACCATGGCATGTCACTTTCTCCACCATGCTTGACTGCTGCCTTTACGTGTTTGGGGTTCAGCTCAGTATTGGGCTGTCGCCACTCATAACTCCGTCCGTCCGAGTCAAATATGGTGAATTTGGACTCATTTGCAAATATGACTGTGTTTCAGAACTCCAGATCCTTGTCCAAGTGGTTTTGGCGAAGGTCATCCAAGTCCCTTTATTTTTCACGTTTATAAAGTGCTTTTTCCGTAGTACTCGGGCATTAAAGACATGTTTCCGCAGAAACCTGAGCACAGTTTCCACACAGCACTTTTTCCCCAATTCATCCTGCACCTGTAGATCCACTTTTGGAGCCGATAGCTTGGGGGATCCCCTTATAATCCTGGTGATCCTTCGCTCCTCCTCTTCGGTGAAAACCTTGTTTGGTGCCATTCTGGCCTTGCCCTTAATCCAATTTGCGTCGACGAAGCGCCAAATGATGTTAAACACAGTTGAGTTGCTTAGATTGACCATTTCAGCTATTTGGCGATATGAATATCCTTTTTTGTGGTGTTCCAGGACGAGTTTTCGTAGTTCAATGGTAGTGTGTTTGCCCATAGTCCTTGTTGGCTTATTGCACCCGAGGTGCAGGATAAAACTAAACTGACTACGAAGGATTGATCTATTTATACAAAAAATACTCAACTTTAGGTAAAAAAATCCGGGTTTTATGGCACCCAGGTGTCCACAATGTTCCTGCTCCTAATAAAATTTTCCCTAAAAAAGGGTACTTTTTTACATAATCCTACCTAGCAGGTGGGCAAACCTCAGTTTATTAGGGTCATCCATTCATATTGGTGGTTAATACATGTACCTACCATATTTCTTTGGAATTTTTGAAAAATAATGAATAATTAACTTATGGCTGGCAATTACATAATTTACTTGCCGCTGTGCACGTTTCGGTGTGAGTCACTGTATATATGTATATACATAGATACATACATATATATAAATTCAAGCAAGGACTCATATTTTGATTGATAATTCGTGTGCCATTGTTACGATAATTTAATCGAATAGACATATTTATGACCACAGCAAAAAGGCGAATATATTTTAATTCTGAGGATTAGCATACCTATAAGCTGACGTTAGTCTATTTCCAACATTTAAAATTTTAATTAATCTTAAACATATTGTCTCGGGAATAAAATATTCTTAACCAATTTATACAAAATCTATGTTATATTTGGTCTGATATGTTTTTGTCTAGCTTTCCCCAGACGATGCAATAAATATTGGACAAGTTTTGCAATTAAATTTTGAGTTTTTTTTCTTCTTTTCAATTTAAAAAGTTTAAAAAATATGTTTTTTTTTATTTACTTTAATTTATTTGTATATTTTGTATATTTTCTCTGTCTACTGACATTAGTTGACATTAAACAAAATAAGTGAGAACGATACAGTCGGGCGTGACCGACTGTGAAATACGCTGATGCCATAAATTGTAACATCTGAAAATATGCAAATAGGCTGAACAAATGTTTGGGAAAGTTTTCTTGTAATGTACTCTCCAAGTTTGAGATATTGGTGTGGCCGAACAGTTTGGTAACTATAGCTCAAAATTGAATGAGATATGTGGCTTTACCGATATTGAATTATAAATTGTATCTATTTCCTAGCATCCTTTTGAAACACTGACGCGGAAACGGCCCAAGGGATGTCGAAAAAGTTTTTTAAATTGAATTCTCTGAAAAAATTTGGGTTTTGTCATTAAATTCAATAAAAAGAAAACAACGATTTCCCAATTTTATATTTCTATTGGATGAATTAAAAAATTGTTGATCTAGACTACATTTAGTTTTTAATTGATAATTCACGAAACCAAAGAAATTGAGAATGTTTAAATATATAGTTATTTGTGACACGAATACGCTTCGAATAATGTCTGACCTCAAGACGAAATGAGAATTCCTATGTTAATTTATTTTCTTGTGTAGAAAGATTGTTTTGAACATGTTGTGTATAATACGCTGAGAAAGCTTTGTTATAATACTATTTTGAAAATTCACCAGTTTAGCTGTAAAAGTCTGTTTCCAACAATATGTGTTACATATAGCGTTGAAGAGATACATTTATCAGCCATTAGGCTGGATGGATTTCATTTACCTCTATCGACAATTCTTCCTGTTTCGCGAAGTCGAGAGGGATCGATGACTGGTAGCCATTCTGAACTTTTAAGAGTTTTAACGGGAAATGGTCCACAAAACAGCGTTTCAGAACTCGAAGTCTCAAGGAAGGTGTAAGAAGTCTGACATTATCGTGAGCAGAGAGAGTCACAGAGTAACCTCAATGAACGTACAATTTTTGATGAATTTCCTGATGGTGTGAACCTTACTTTGAATACAGTTAATGTACAATTCTGCAGTGATGTTACGAATGGATAGGGAACAACTTAGAGCAAGTTCAGATTTATACAAATTGTATAAAGATTTCTTGATTTTTCTTAGATGGAGTATCTTTCCGTCTTCATATTCAGATGTGGCGACCGAACAATAACACGATCCTACACAAATCTACACAAATCTACACATCACTAACGAACAGCTGATTTAACGGACAGTGGCAATTATAAATATTCAAAACACAAAAAAAACCTTACTTCCGACGTCCAACGACGGCCCCGCCGTAGCGCTCCCTCCCTTCCTGTGGGGCGAAATCATTTCTGATGGGTCCCACCCTTATATATATCCTAGATCACATTTTATCCTAATCTCATTTTGGGTCCCCTCCCCTCCATTCACAAAAACTTAAGTTTCCATTTTTATCAAGCCTTGTGCATATTTAATTGATAGCTAACATTCCTGGATTTTCGCTTAATCATATAAATATTAAAGTAGATTTAATTTAAGCTGACGAGGCACGACAAAACTTTAATCTATATCTACACGTCTTTAATTTTTTTGCAGTCTTCTGCATGATCTATGCCCTAAATTTAAATTATGAGGGTATCTACTCACTAAAATCAACGTCGAAGAAAATACTGCACAAAAATATAGCTTTAGGGTTCTTCATATGAAAAAATTTCGTGGTGTCTCGGTGACAAGTATGAAAATTTAATATGGAATTTAAGTTGGCAAAATTATAAATATAAATGAAATTAGAATTCGAATTTAAGGTAACATAATTAATTTACAAATAATAAACAACAACTTAACAAAATTTTAATTACAAAAAATTGACTAATAATTATTTAACTAATAAATTAACAAAATTATAATAAAAAGAAAAAAAACAATTATATAAATTACAACCGAAAATTATTTGTGGAAATTGCCCCATAACGATCTGAGAGAATTGGGTTTTGGGCGCACAGCCTGCGCACTGCATCTGAATCGAAGTTTCCACGCCGTCAAAACAATATGATTGGAACGGACTCACTTCTATTTATTTTTGTCCAGTGTTGGTCCTCCAGTCCAAATTCAGCCGTTGTTTCTGTTGTTTTAAATTGAATCGGCACTCTTATGTACATATGTATGTGTCAATATTGGATCGGCACTTTCCTGTGTTTGATATTTAATTTTCATAAAGACGCGGTTTGTTTGGCGGTCTAAAACGAAGTGCTATTTCATGCTATGATGAAATACATTTTGACTAACGATCAGAGTTGCCTGATCGTTGTATTACATTAGCAGAGTTGCCAGATTGTTACACTTGCATTATAGTTACATTTGCAACAATTTCATTCATTGGTTCCAATTAAAAATTTAAATTTATTTATTTCAGCTGGCAACACTTGGCCAAACTTTTCCTTTTCCCTCGCAGCACTTAACCGAACTTTTTTCTTTCTCTAAAAAAAAAAAACACTTTCGTTCGTACCGACTACGATCATTAGCCTTTTTATTCCTTTTTAAAACCAACTCGGATAATTTTCTATTATCTATCTCTTTCTCTCTGAAGGTCAAACCTGGGGGCTACCACCTTTTGACCGCGGGCAGCCCCAACTATCGATATCATCGGCTCCGACGCAACAGTTATCGATGACATGTCAACTTTATTCTGTGGTTGCTTCGATTTAGTAATGTTAAAATATTGAGGCCAGGCTGGCGACTTTATTTGCATTGTCGCCAGTTGTTCCCAATGTTCCAATGTGAACACACTTAAAAAGAATAAAAAAAATTATTATTCAATTCAATCGAAATGTAATTTTAACAATTTGAGAGAGTTAATTTCGACAGAAACTAGCGTAGCTTAAACTGCTGCCTTCAAACAGCACTTGGCATTGCAGTTATTGCCCTCTAATATAAACCAACCAATCCCAATACAAAAAAAAAACATTCCCACCTCCAAAATGGAACGCAAGACTGAGCTGGAGCAAACATTCAACCAAAGGAGACACTCGTCCAAAGGTTAGTATTGTGCGCAGGTCGCTTCATTGAACGCGCCGTTTTCGAGAAATAACATACATATTATATATACAGTCAGCGCCAGCTCAAAGCGACCAGGGTCAAAGAAAATAGGCTACTTTTTTACATAATCCTACCTAGCAGGTGGGAAACCCCAGTGTGTTGGGGTCATATATAAATTTAGGTGGTTTATATATGTACCTACCATCGGTCTAATAATAAATAATGAGCTTATGGCAGCAATGACGTTTTGTCTTTGACCCTAGTCGCTTTGAGCTGTCGCTGACTGTATATATATATATTATAGCTCACATTGCATGGTTTTTTTTTTTTATTCTTCGTTTTTATGTCGAATTTTATTTGATGAATTTCACTTAAATGATAATAATCGCAGAAACGCGCGATTATTTCAATTAGTTTTTACAGTGGTCGCTCAAAAATATGAATATTAAAAATATGAAAAAAGAAAAGCTAAAACCTATTTTCAAGATAATAAATTAATTGTTATGTTTTTATACACTTTTCCACATATATATTTTTTGGATTAAAACGGAAAATAAATATGAAGCTTTCCAATTGTCGAGTGACGACGGACAAATTATAATTGAGATTGAAAAGTTTGGTGGCTGGCATTATAAAATTGGCTTAGGTAAATTTAAGTTATAAAAAAAGATAATATTACAAAAATTATATAGTTTTGTGATTGTTTTCTTGCAGATTTTGTCAGCAATTATTATTTGGACAGAACGAATATCAGAAATGACGTAATGCAGAGTGGAGAAGTAAAGCTGCCAAGATAGGGCGTTCAAGTGAAAGCCCCTGCGCGACGGGGATTGCTGTTGGTGCTTCGGTGTCCTGATTGAGATTCCATAAATCAAGACCACTAGCATCAACAGCAGCAAAGAAGGCGGGATGAACGGGCGACCAGGTAACATCCATCATATAGTCCGCGTTGATTATAGTGCGTCGAGATGCCCATTATTGGACCCAAGTGTCGCTCAAATACCTGATTGACGCCCGATCGCAAGCCATGACGGGATGCGGAATAAGCATAACCATAACCAGCTAGTCGAAGGCAATCGCGATCACAAGCATTGCATTTTCGGCCAATGAGAATAACAGCCTGGTCATGGCCAGCGAGGTTCGAGCGTATCCTGCGGCTAGAAGAGCATGTCCAGCGATCAGGAGCACAGTTTGCCATCCGACGAAATCGGGACGACATGGTGCGCATTTTGGGTGCCAACCATTTGCAAGCAGTAAACTGGATGTGTGTCCGCCGTAGCACTGACTGAGGTACGCTGTATGGGTGTGCGTTTCTGGACACGATTATTCCAGAGCACAACCGGACCCGAATAGGTGCCGCCCAATATTAGATTCGGATTGAACTTAGCAAGGTAGGTGGACATCACAGCGCTCTTGCAGTGGAATACATCATCTGACATTTGCTTCTTAAACTTTGTATTCCAGACCATCACAACGCCATCCGACTCATTGGGGCTCTCCTCATTGTTGTGAAACGAGGCAATGAGTAGCTCCGGAAAGTGTGTCGACCAGTCTATGCTCGTTATGGAGCGATTCTTTGACCAGCACAAGATTCAGCGAGAGACGTGCATGGGAGCGTTCATCGATGGTCTCCTCGTTTTCGCCGTAGCCAATGTAGTCCGAATAGATGTCCACGTTCTCGGACAGGCCGCGCTCAATGACGCGATCTGCGGGCAATACAAACCTTTGGAAGTCCTCCGACAAGATAATCAAGATAATCGGCAGTTTGGAACTAACTCCGTGATCCGGTTGTGGCAGCGACTTCTCGTCATCTCTGAATTCTTCCTCCGCTCGTGTCCGCCGGTGGTCTGGTGGTCTGTGCTTGATTGGTAAAGACGAGTGTCTCCTTTGGTCGCATGTTTGCTGCTTGCACGTTGTAAACGCTCAAACTTAGCTGCCGATTTTTGCCAACGCCCTGTACATTGACGGTGGCCAACTAACATCAGGCGTCTGTGTATTGGAATTATCGCATGTCAGGGAATTGTCTGACGACACCGACGATAACACTTCCGAAACGGGAACGCATCTCTTCTAAGTCTTGCCGCTGGTCCATGTTCTAATCGTTCTGCACGCGCAAGTGCTGCCAACTTGGCCTTCTTCCGCTCTAGCTCAATCTTGCGATCCATTTTGCACGTGGGAATGTTTTTTTTTGGGATTGGGATTGGTTCGTTTCCATTAGAGGGCACAACTGCAATTACAAATGCAGCTTGAAAGCGACAGTTTAAGCTACTGTCGAATTTAACACTTTTAAATTGTTGTTAAAATGACATTTTATTACAATTGAATTGAATTATAATTTCGAAAGAAAAGTTTTTTTTTTCTAAAAATGAGTGTTTGCATTATTAACGCATTTCTTAATAAAAGCATATATATTTTTAAAATTTAAAAACAAAAGAACCGAATTGACGTTTTATGAGAAGCCTTTCTAATTTTAGAAAAATAGTTTTCGTATATTTAGAAATTATTTCTAAATACAAGAAAAACTTCATAGTTTTCAGAGCGATTTTTATTGAAAATTCCGGACGATTTTTCTAAAGTTTATTGCCACAATGCTCTTGGATGTAAATTATCTGTTCAGTATTGGTGTCCGACGTCTGCTGTAAAAACTCGCAATCATACAACTATTTCACGTAGCTCTGAGCTCTTGAGTTGCAAGAGTACTGCATATTATGGTAACGATTCTTCCCTTAAAGTTATATCTTCACTGTAAATGTCGTTTGGTAAAAAATAGCTTGACTGTTTACATACATACATATGTAGATATACATATGTATGTATACAATTGGCATCTGCTGGTCACTGACACTTGTCGTGCTAATTATGTATCGAATATAAGAAACGAGTGTCTTAAGTTATATTTACGAGAATTATTTAAACAGCTTTGACATTGACCTTTATTGTGATGGGAGGCATTAAATCAAACAGCGCATAAGTGTTACTCAGGCCATCAGAGTGTCACACGTACTTATGTGTCCATAAGTACATGTGCCACTTATTTATGCATCCTATTTATGCATATACCCAATAATGTAAACAACAACTCCAGACCCATATATAAGCCGATGCGATGCACATATGTACAGCTGCTTAGCATCCATAGATGTGTGTGTAAGCGGCCAAATGTGCCATTTGACTAGACATTATAATGTGTATTATTTCATTATAATAATAATTATGTCTGTACATAGCACTTACACACACTTATCTATTAGCGTATGCGTGTGTGTGTGCGTGTGTGTTGGTTGGCTTGTCTGGCTTATAAGTACACTCAGTCAAACACTCATACATGCGCATTTCACCAAATTAGGGCAACATCAACCTATTACCTATTTAATTATAATGAGCTGCGTCCGATTGCGGCTGCAGCTCTGCATGTGCATGTGTATGTGTGTGTGTGTAATTATGTATGTATATATGTGTGCGTATGTGTGTACACAGCATATAAGCATGTTAGCGCCTATGTATTGAGCATTGAGCTTGGGAATGACAATACGCACCCATTTGAATACATAAATTAGTGCAAGTCCATGTCAATGTGAGATACATATATATATATACATATAAGTATGTCCATGTATGTGTTTGTGAAAGTATATACACAATTGCAGCCTTGAACTTGAGCAGGTATATGATTATTTGTGTACATATTTACTCGGCTACTTATGCGACATTGTATATAATATATGTGTATCAAGCTGAAGTGCATTGCACTTATCTGCATATATATTCCAACGATTATTGAACTCAAAATTGTGTGAATAATTTGTAACTGTAACCCAACTGCCTGTCTCTCTCCAATAAAAAACATTTACAAGCGAAAATCATTTTTATAATGGGCAGAAGGAAGTATCTTCAACCTCATAAGGTATGAACAAATATATATATATATAATATTCTTGATCAGGATCAACAGCAGGGTCGATAATAAGACTCTTCTGAAAGAGTTTGCCAAACTTTTAAAGCGCAAGTTTGGCAATAAAACTAGAATATATATTTGGCCGACTTGACTTTTGTTATTTGTTGTTTATACCTATGCTCAACATTAAGTATGTTAATTTATAGCCTTGTACGCACTTGTAGCTCAGCTGTAGAACAAGCTAAGCATCTCAAATGCGTATACGTACAGTAAGTAGCGGTCGCTGTTGAGTATGTTGTTTTTGTCAAGCAATAAATTTTCATTGTTTTAATTATTGTGTGTCGCAAATATGACGTTTTCGAATTTATAGCGTAATATGATATCATTTATTTGGAAACAAACCACAGGAGATTCCAAACTCTCAATAAATGGGGAAATAATTTAATGTTTTATGTAACAATATATTTAATAGCTGGGTTCAGGTTGCTTAAAGCATTCTTACATGTTGTGTTATAATTTAAGTATGTGTTTTCAAATGTTTAAAAATTACAATTACAGTTCACTCGAGTGCAGTTTTCCCACTTGTTTAAATTGCTATCAAAAATACAGAAATTCAATTATTAAAAATGGAAAATGAAGCAAGGTCACCAAAATAATGTTAGAGAAGTCATATTAATTTTTTCTCCCAAACCCAAACTGATATCATCGACTTGCAACAAAATGTGAACGAAATAAAAAAATCTCCAACTGCGTAAAATTATCATAATTTATTATTATATTTTCTTTATTTCATTTATTTGGCCGATGGATATATTATCCTGTAATTGTGGATCCTTGGATAAGTACCGAAAGTCGCGGTGAGTAGCAGCGAAGTATACTGTGATGGAAGACCTCAACTGGTTGAATCCGACTGCGCAGGTGCGTATTCCTTAAAGTTACAGGCATAACTAACTCTTTGATACACTCAGAAAAAATTACGCCGAAATTTAGAAAACAGACAAACTTTTGACGAAGAGCTGCGCTCTCTATTATTCTAAACATATATATATATATCGAAAGAGCAAAGGCTTTGGAATAAATATATGCGCAATTTTATATTAATATTTGATATTTTCTATCAGCGAAATATTTCGACACCAATCTTTGAACGAGGTTTTTAGTAATCAACCTTTCAAAATTTTTTAATTTTATTTTGTTCTACAAAAGTTTGTTATTTTAAATACACGTAAAAATAACAATTTAATTTCTAACATCAACATAACATTTTTTATTAATTTTTTATTTTTAAAGCGAGGTTACGGTGCAAAATTCGATTAATGACAGTGCTTTTAAAACTAATATAATATATAGAAATGACATGAAAATAAAAAATTAATATTGCGTTCAGCCTCTAAATTGGTTTATAACTAAAAAAAATTCGATTTGGCATCGATTCAACAACTTTTCAAACCTCAGATAGTGAGATTTTGGACCACTCCGTAGCGACACTAAAACTCGACGAAGTTCACAAAACTGCGTCCAAGAGATTTATATAACCCTTCGATCTCATACTGCCACAAATTTATCAAATCAGTGTCCTGTTGCGATGACAGAATGCAGCCCAGAACCACCGTCACAGTTTCGAGTAGAAGACTTTTTTAAATCACGCCAGTAATAACTTTGGACCATCGAAATTAAATTTTATCCAATCACAGAATACCACATTTTGCCACTCCTGGGTCCAGGTCGTTTGTTCTTTTGCAACATTTAATCTGGCTATGTGGTGTGCTTTCCTTAATACGACCTTCGACCTCAAATTCTTCCAAACCAATCGATTACTACCTAATACAATTTGATAAAAACGATGTTTCGATATTTGTAACAATGAATCAAATAGAATTTTATATGCCCAGCCCGTAGGATAGCCGATTTTTGGCACTGTTATAATTTTATAGTATTGTTTTGATTACGTTTTCTCCTGTTGCTCAAGCCCGTGTCCTTGGATCCTAGGTATTTCCTTAGGTTAGAGTGTTTTTTACTTTCCCGTTCAACACTTTTGTATGAAACTAATCTATTTTTATGTATAGAATATTAAATAAATATTTATTCTATATTATCCCGATTAAACAGAAACAGGAAAAAATCAAGTGCCTTTAATCGAATTTCGAGAGTATAGTCTTATGTGAACTTTTGGGGGCGGGAGTGGGTGTGGCCGATAAAGAATGTTGAAGGAGTTCCCTAGTAATCTATCTTTAAGTTTTGTAGCATTAGCTTCCAAATTGCAAGAGTTGTAATCTTTCCTTTGGTAGCCATAGCTGTTAAATTGTGGCAGATTTAGGATTTCACAGTTATTGGAACATCGCAAACAACTCACTAACCAAATTTGGTGACTGTAGCCTTAATTGTAATTGTAATTGTATTTTATCGATTGGCAATCATCAATTTTATCAATTTCATAACCTCCTAGTGGACGTAGCACCCCAATTTTGAAACTTTGTCTTATTTATATTATGTTTCAAATTTCAAAACTCTATTTCAAAGGGAGTCAAAAAGAGTTGATAAAGGAAAAACTCGAAATTCTGGGAAATATAGTGACCAATTAATAAAGTGAGCTACCTATTTTTGAAATTGAAATTTCAAGGCGATTTTGTTTTCTGAGTATATAGACAGCCAGACATCGTGACGGAGATTGCACGAGTTGAATACACTCGAATGTTTTCGGCATCAGAGTATCTAATCTAATGCTAATTATTTGATTATGCACTTTGAAGATACACGTATGCCGTATAATCAAGAAAACGCAACAATATATATGTATATTATATGTATGATACCCATTCAAGATATTACAATCATAATCATAAATGCATATATATACCTTTGTATAATAAAAACAGTAAGAAAATCTCTAGTGGACCGACCAGGAAATACGCTGCCCTAACTTACAGTCGTATACAGAAACAGAAAGAAGTAAGGAAGCACTAGTCGAGAGAGCTCGAACTCAATCCAACTTCTTTGCTATCATAAGTCTTACACGTCTTAGAACAGCACGCTAAATATGAATGTCCCAGTCAAGAAAGCTCGAATAATATATACCCAGAACCCATAAGATAAAGTTATTAAATCGACTTTCCTTAAAAAAAATACAAGCGCATTATTTTATTGACAGCATTTTCTTATATATGCATGTGTGTATGTATGTATACACGTGTTACATACATATGTGTGTCTGTATATATGTATACACTTATTCGATAAAATACTCAATTAAATACACCCAGAAATGTATATGATTTTGATTTGAATTTCCAAATTTTATTTAATAAATTATTTTAATTTATTTTCTAATTTTTGTTTTTTTTTCTGTGTCGACTGAATTTTTTTGACATTAAACAAATAAATACACATACATGCATACACACATTTTCACACTGGCTTATATTATCATTCACACGTGCACACATAAATGGGGTTATGTTAAGTAAATAAAGTGACTGTTTCCCATTCGATTATGGTGAAATTTGAACAGTTGGTCAATAATTCATAAGGGGTCAATATTTTATTAAGAAGTCTAGAAGCCTTTAAGTTTACGGCTTCTATCGGAAATCGAAATAAATCGATTGATTTTATTGATGGGTGTATGAACATATGGAGTTCTTGTAATAAGCATTTTCCAAATTGGGAGGCATACAAAAAAAAATTAAAATGAATTAAAAATGTATTTTTCATTATTTTTGTATCGATGAAATATACTTATTCTGCGTTTGACATTAGATAACTTATGTTTCAAATATAGAGGCTCTATGCGGATTCTTTTACTTCTTCGAAAAAAGTGAAAAATAAATGAATAAAAGTCGAAGATTTCTCAAAATAAAATATATACTTAAATATTAATAACAATAGCTTTTATTGAACACATAAACTACTAGCCTTGTGAGAAGTTTTAGTACATAGAAATATATCAAAATTTTGCATTAACATTGACTTGATTGACTTTCGTTTACACATAAAAACCCAGCAGTAGAATTTGCCTATTTACCAAATTTAAAACTCGATACATACATACAGCGAAGAAGAAGAAGTACGTGCGTACAATATGTATAAGCGTATGTATACACAGATTCGGATACTACACACATACGTATGGTCCATCCATTTGTATATTGGGCTCTATACATATATGCACATATTAATATACATGTGTATGTGTGTGTAAAATCAGTAGATGGCAAGGCATGTGTGCGTGTACACATAAATATATATATACATATATATATATATGTGTATGTGTGTGTGTGTGTGTGTATGTGTATGTGTTTGTTTTCGAGAAAGCGTCTAATTCTCTAAAATGTGAAATTTTACAATCGCCTAGCGCACATCTTTACCTCCATCTGCCAGGCGCTCCCACGACGCCGTATCAACTCGAGAGATGTTGCCATAGCCCGGACAAAGCCACCCAGCCACCCACTCTCACCTCATTCTCCCAAAAAAGCGTAGCCATCAAGTCGTCTGTCCGTCTCAGTCCCGGGCAACGTTGCGCGTTGCTTGACCAGAGCCCACATCTACACCCACACACACTCACACACACACACACACACACTCATACCACTTGAATCCGTGGCAACTACCCACAGCGAGTCCGGCGGTCCCCAATCGCGCCGAACTCCCACTCACGTACTATTTGCGGCATCGTCCGCTATGTGGCACACACACACCGAGGCACATTTGCGCACACACACACACAGAAACACACACACACACAGATACACTCGCACCGTTCACACGTTTACACACTAACTCACTCTTATCCTTTTCACATGTCGCAAGTAGTATGCAAACAACATTTTGCAGAAACACAGCTTCGTTCCTTGGTCTTCGTTTTATCTTCATGGCAGACCCTTACTTATTGTGGGGACTGACCAGTCAGTCCACTGTTGTTGCCATCGCCATCACACCCAGTGCCGTTATATGGGATGTGCAAGTAGATGTGGATGTGGATGTGGATGTGGATGCCACTGCTTTCGAAGCATGATTCAGCTTTAGCCTCAACATCAGCTTCAGCTTCAGTTTCAGCTATGGCAACGGCAACGGCTTCGTGTGTGTCGCCGGTGCTTCTAAGAGTAAATGCTTAGTATGTTCTATGTGTGTGTGGGTCTCTCTCTATGTGTGTGTGTGTGTATGTGTGTGTTAGTTGTTGGTAGGGTGATTCCGTACATTTGCTTGTGTGTTTGTAGATGTCCGCTTCAAAATTCGCATACACAGCAGTGGTCAAGCTATGGAAATTATCGATCGACTTGCCTCCAGCGCCAGGTGGTTGGGTGCCATGATGGAAGCGTGGTGGTGGCGACAACGACGACGATGGCAGAAGCAATCTGCGCTGGGCCGCAAGTTGCTGCTGCTTCTGCTGTTTCTGCTGCTGCTGCTGTTGCTGCTGCTGTTGCTGGTTTGGCATGTGTGTGGATCCATCGTCGTCGTCGCCGTCGTCGTCCAAGGCGAGCGAGGCAAAGGGATTCGTTCGTTTTCAAGCTAAATGGCAAGAACGTTGACGGCAGCGGCGGCAGCAGAATCGCCAGCTAAGAGATGCCCAAAAAGAAATTACGGACATTTACATTATGTGTCCATATGCGACTACCTAGTACGGGCCGGGCTAGCAACTACTACGACTACGGGGCCAAGTGTGCATATGTGCACATGTGTGTGTGTGTGTGTGTGTGTTCCTCCATGTACGCCAGCATACAGTCAAATATACGTGAGACCGACGTCTGCTGCCGATGTGTTGTACTCTTGTTCACTTGTCCAGGCGTCAAGGCGTCCTCGCGTCCATCCGTCCATCCGTCCATCCGTCCAGCTGTCCAGTTGTCCGGTTGTCCAAACGTCGCATGTTCGCCCGTTTTGAACGGTCTAGGCACTGAACTCTGAACGGAGGTCTCCACATCTACATCTACAACTGCAACTACAACTACAACAACAACTACAACTACATCTACATCCACATCAAAGTAAAAAGACCAACGGGAACGGGAGCTCTTTCGCAGATGGAACGCTGGGAGCCATAACAACAAGGCAGACGAAAGAAACGAATGACTAACGAAGGAAATTGCTGATATTGTATGGAGCAAAAGTTGGGCATGTCTGTCCCTGGCCAAGGCGCGCTTTAGTTTTGACAGCACCTAGAATATCTCACAACCACACCACTCACACACACACACACACACACACACACATGCATACTTATGTGTGTGTTTGTAGATTTGTGGAATACATAGCCAGCTAGCTGAATTGAGACTCACATTTAAATAGGCGCGGATATTGCAAGCCGTCGTTTTTGAGCTGTGTCCGGCATCTTAGTTCCTTGCTTCGATTGTCCTTTTCTGCAGCAACCACTTATTCAAGTCTTCTTCCACACCGATGCGCAAGCAATTACGAATCTATAATGAACCACATGCAAACCACCATCTAAGCAAAACAGATCCAGTTGTCATATGGAGAACAGGTGCTTACAAATATATATTAAAGAACTTTTTGACTACTTCAACATCTCCCATTGGATTTTTAGAGTGGACCAGAAATCATCTTATCTTTAACTATTACTGATCATATTCTCCAAAGTTGGAGCTGTAATTAAAAGTTTACTTTAAAAGTTATAGCTAATTATATCGACCTCTCTCTTCCGATTGTTACATTGTTTCTCCTTTTACATTTGTTCTACTTAAATGAATACTTGCACCCAAATGATGTAACAGGTCCAAGAATGCGACTCTAGAATAGCAATCAAAGTAAAATAAAAGCGTGCCGTGCCATAAATCCAGCATTGGTTGCCTCTTTTGTCATTTTTATACTCTGATATGCTGTCCGAATGAGCGAAACTTTCCTCAACACCCCTTAAGCTGGACACTTGAAACTGAAAACTGTTCGTTTATCTATGCATCAGACAAAGTGACTTTAAATATCAATAATACAATCTTAAATGCTACACCCACTCACGCCACCAAAATGGATGTACCCAACAGACAAAATCAATAAAATCTTTCTGGTCACAGATAGGGTAGTTGAATTTCTTGGACACGACACTTCTTTAATACCGAAGAAGAAATATCATATGCAGTAGTCAATAGTCAGAAAATCGAATTTGTAGCCTTTAGATTTTTCGCAGTTGCATCTGATATAATCAGTTAATATTATTATACAAATTAAGACTTGTTTACTCTGGTAACCAAACTATAAAAGTGTATTGGTCTTAAGCAATGTTCGTAATGCTGTCCAATCGTCTGTCCGTTTGGATGAAGGCAACTTTTTTCATTATCCAAAAAGTGATAGCTTGAAACTAGGAATAATTATTCGTTTATGCCCGATTAATGAAATTTGATAACTAGAGTCGCTAAATTTAAAAGTTATTTGAAAGGCACAAAAGAAGACGGAAAATTTTCACATCCACTTACTACATGAGCTAGATTAGTTTATTAGGAACCTTCCAATAAATTTGGAATGTTTTGGGCCTTACCCACCCAGCCCTAAAAAAAACTTTAAGACTAGAGTTATCAAACTTGGAAAAACCCCTACTAAGATTTGTCAAATTTCTCGTCCATGATCATCGCACCCCAAAGAAATCGGGAAAGTCCAAATATCCCGTAATATTATATTCGAAAGGAACATTAATGAGTATTCAATGGCCGAGACAAACTCAGACAGCCACTGGAGCTATCCTTAATATTAGAAATCGCGATTTTTATATTAAATTAACTTCTTATTTTATTAGTTGATTCTCGGTCTAAAATAATAATAATATTTGCAGTCTTCTTTTCTGAAAGACATTGCTTAAAAATTAAGAAATTCTTAAAGCAAATATGAATGAGAACGTTCAAGAAATAAATGATTTTCTTTTTTTAACAGTTTATCACACAACATAAAAAACGTATATATGTATGTGTGTTTTTTTATTGCATACAAGTTAAATTATGCGCGGGTTTTTACCAAACAATCTTTTTAAAACCTATATAAGAAAGTCATCTTTGAGGCGGCTTGGCTTATGGAGCATATGATAAAAAAATAAAATAAAATCATTGATTATTCTTGTGTGGGAGGAATATCTTAGGGAAGTACCTTTGGAAAAACACCATTTCAAGCCGTTAAATATTAATTTCAGGGCCGCACCAATATGAGCACAATAAATCAAATAAAAGCACGCAATCTGCAAGCTGTGTAATTTATTCAATGTTTGTGATGCTTTTTACTACACATCGCAAAAAAGAATTATAAATACCTTCTGTAAGCCGGAGAAATTATCGATTAGAACAAACTTCCTCTGCTGTTTCCCAGAACTTATATACAACAATTAAAGGCTCTAGCTTTACAGACTCTGAAATCAGTGCATTAATATGCAGACAGATGGGCAGACAGATTTGGCTATTGAATAATTGTCCACAGTCAGAGAAAAATCGCTCGGAATTTTTGAAGCTCGCCATACTTTTGGCTTCAAGGGTTCCTTACATTATTATTTAGAAAATAATTGTCTACCATTGATGGCAGTGCCTTTCAAAAAACAAATGTTTGCATTTCTTAATTTCAAGGTGGATATTCCGAAAAATCTTTGTCTAATTTCAACTAGGTTTGATTTATATGCGTATACAAAGAATTATCACATTGGCGTGTTTTTTTTAATATTTATTATTAAACATTAGTTTTTTAAGATTTCACAAATACATAGTTTACAAACTCGTATAACCTAATCCTTAGAAAAACATACGAGATATATTTAAAATTCAAAACTGATTTTCTTTCACAACCAGGAGTTGAATATCTACTTTTCAGAAATGTATTTCTTAGAAAATAAAAAACACCATATATTTTGGGATTGCAACTTAAGTCAAACCTTTCCAATTGTGAGAACACAATTTTTTTTTTTATATTTAGAAATTATTTCTAAGAACCACAGAAAAGCTTTATAATTTTAAGGGGGATTTTCACATTATTACAATTTTCTTAATTTCCGGTGATTTTTTTTCGGAGTGTGCGTAATGCGGTTGGAGAAGAAAAAGTTAAAACCATAATAATACGCATGATTATTGGTATGTTTGTAAACTTAGAATTGTTTCCTACTCATATGCAGTTAACTGGCAAGTTGAACACTCCTAACTAATCGTAACCTTTAGTTTAATATTTTATATATGGTTTCGTTGACCTGTTCAGCGTCATTGGTCCGATCCGGTTTCACTTACACTGCGGATGACAGATGTTGAATAGCCAACATTTTTTCGTGCAGCACTCGTTCGCATTGACGTTGCCAAAGGTGTTGCACTTAAATCGCAGCCGCAAGGAAAAAATTCACTTTTCGAGAGGTTTGCACAGAAACAAGAGTGGCCAAGAAAAAAGAAAACCAAGTTAAAAAACAACAAGAAATGATAGGTGGCCGTGAGTAACGGCATTTTTGAGTAAGCACGCATCAAAATTGCACCATATGGAAATTTAGCTGGCAACTGCCGTGATATTGTTGACGCCAATGAAGGGAAAAAACTGCAACCGTATGCGAAGGTCAATCAAGTGACTCTTTTTTACTGCCTTTCGCCAATGCGCCGAAATTGCGGTAAGGCAAAAACTGCGCTCGTCACACAGCTCACAGCTCACAGCTCACTAAGCGCCTGGAGCCACGGCCACGGCCACCAAAAAAATCGCCGGACGTCGCCTCGTTCGGGCCGCGATATTTAAGGGGATTAGGCAGTCAGTTGGAAACCGCTTGTTTGCCCAGTGGCATGCAGCTTGATGCAGTTGCCCGTTTTTTCTGTTGCCGCAACATCATGCTGTCTGCCACTGACTCGATGCCTCAATACACTTGCAAAAAAATCACCACAAAAATTTGATTTTTTTTTTGTTTTAGAAATTTCTAAAAATATGAAAACACTTTTCTAAAAAAAATCATTTCTGAAAATCGGAAAGTAGTAAGCAGTCGATTTTTAGAAATTTACGTTTGGTTTTCTCAGTGTAATGTCTGCCACTGGCTCAGTGCCTCAATAGTTCTTCGCGTGCAATGCGAGGAGCCAAGTGGCACCGCATTGTGTGTGTGGATGTAGATGTAGATGTGGATGTGGATGTGGCCTTTCGACCGTCATGTGATACTGTCGCCGATTAGGCTTGTATGGACGTGCAAAGTGCTTGTGATGGGTGTTTCGAATGTTTGTTGGTTTTTGACGCGGCCCAGCCGCAAAAACGGCATTTTTTGTGCACTGAATATTTAAATGCAGTGCACCTCCCATCCTTGCCTAGCTCTGCACATGTTTCTATTTCCCACAGTCCAACAGTTTGACGGGACAACATTGTTCCATAAGAGCCTGGCTCGGCAACAAGTGCACAACAAGTTTGCGCAAGCCAACAATTACAATTTGCAACCACAAATTTTTGCAGTTAAGTGTAACAATTACACTACACAACAGAAGTTTTTATCCAAACTGACAAGTCTACTTTTCAGAAGCTGAAAATTGAAAAAAAAAATAAAAATAAGAATGAATAAACTTGTTCTACGTGCACAAATGTATATTCCAAATGTCATAAATATATATATAAATGCATATCTTTCAGATCAGCTGGTATTTTGTAACCTATCTTATTTGCTAACATTAATGATATTTACACATATATTTACAAGCAAAGAAGTCTGCTGAACACATTGTTGACTGAAAGAAATGAATTTATATATATTATATATTAATATAGCCTCAAGCTTCCAAGCAGACTGAAACTCTCCCAGATTATAAATCTGGTGGGACTAAAAATATTGGAGTATATAAAAAATGTAAACAAAACATTAGAAATAATAATTTAAAATACAATTTTATATTTTTATATTTAATGTTTTGTATTTTTATATATTATGTATTGTTGCGTTCGGTAGTTAGTTATTGTATTTAAGAAACAATTAACAATTCTTAGTTTAAATTTTAAGTTATAATAGTGATACTAATTTAATAATTTAGTTATGTGCTGAAACAATCCAAGTATCCAAAAATAATATTCTTGATACATAAATATGCATTTACCAAAATATTTGTATAAATCGAAATCCAACTCTTAAATACTTGAATAAATATACTTGTTTTGCATATGGCACACATTTCAATATAAATTAAATTTTTATTTATTTACCTCATCAATTCTTAAAGAACGGTGTGTTTAGTCAGACGGATGGACTGACAGGACATGCCCATGTCCACTCGACTCTTGATTCTTGTGAATAATATTTAAATAATATTCCACAAAAGAGAACGCTGCAGTCGGAGATACCATCAAACAGATGGTAACAGCTGGCAATGAACCCTCTTGCAGGAGTATAAAATGTCTTAAAGATAAAAATTATTAAATAGAATTCGATTAGTACAGCTAAAAAACAATCAGAGATATGGAATTGAGCGATTTGTGAGCCGAAAATGTTGTATACCAATCATCAGAAGGTATTACTGTAGCAGATAACGAAAGATAGTATCCTTATATCAATTAACAATATTTCATGATACCCTTGTTCAGAAAGGTTTTGAGACTTGTAACTCGTAATATATATATTTGAGTGCCCTCATCAAAACATTGATTTAAATTATAGTGCTACGTCAATAAAGATGCTGGGAAATCGATAAAATCGATAATTCCGCACGATAAACCACGTATCTCCCACAGTTTTAGGACAAAACTCAAACTAAGTTAGATTGCCATTGACGTCCTTGAAGCAGAGACATCATATCAAATTGTCCACATCGCCAACAGGCACTCCGAGTCAAGTTTAGCTTGTGTGTCATTTCCCAAAATATAGCCCACCAAAGGATTGCTTGTTTGTTGCTGAAATGGTAAAAACAAAAATGTTTTCAAAATGAGCTCCGCCTGATTCGTAGCAATTTAAAAATATTATACGTACCTACATTAGATGTTGATGTCCTGTGTGTGTGTGTGTGTGTGCTGAGGACAGGACTGACTTGTATAATTACCGGACCGAATCCACGCCAGTTACCTGTTGTCCAGCGGGATTAGCCTCGGCATCAATCGCTGCCACGTGTTAGCTGTAAAATTTATGTCAAATTTTACTACTACACTGTGGCATTTTGATTACACTACTAACCCTATTTCAGAAAAGTTAAATTTAACTAAACATAATATTGTAGCAAGGGTAAAAGTGGACTCGCAGCGCTTTGTGCACAGCATCCTCCTTTCAGGACATTCGTGGGCTTAACGAACCATTGCCAATCTGTTGACCACTACCACAGTTACAGTTTTATGTGCTGACCAAAATTGTACATACACACACGCGCGCACACACACACACACACACATACCTGCATGTACACATACATACATACTAGCCAAATACATACCTATTTTTGTATATGTACATAGTTACATATTTTATTTTATACATTTATACAAAATAACAATACCCACACACTCACATACATACTGTGTACATACATGTATGCCACACATACATATGTATGTATAGGTATATTTAATGAAAATTCGGGTAGTGTTCGCTCGTATGTGTGTCACACTGTGTGTTTGACCATATACCTAAATGTTTGTATATGTATGCGCATAATATATTTGTAATAACATTTTCCAAACCCAGTCGTAAGCATTTTTCAGACATTTCATCCCTTTTCTGTATACTTTCACCTCTCGCGTTTTCGTCCATCCTCCAAAAACCGCATCTATCACAAATTGTAGATGTTGGCAAATGGTGTAGTCCGTTTTGAGCCGGTCCACTCCTGTCCCGTCCCGTCCCGTCCTGTCCGGTCCGGTCCAGTCCGGTCCGGTACGGGCCGGTCCGGTTAAGTTTGGTCCCGGTGCCGGTCCCTGTCCCGGTCCGGTTTTGGGTCGGCCTGACAGGCCTAACGACACGGTTGATGGTCCAGCGACACAGTAACGCGCATACACAAATCGCACCGCCTCTAAGCAATTATTAAACGAGTCGGTTGCACGTTAAATTCTGTCCACTTTGGAGTTGGGGCAGTTGGCCGAGAACCATCTGTGCACTAGTGCTGAAATAGACATCGCAAGTTTGTAAAACAACAACAAGTAAAAGGGTTTGTTTTTAATGCCACCTCCGCACACGAACCGCAATGTGGGACTGTTTCGGACATACTTATGCCTATGTATATATATATATATATATATATATATATGTATATATATGTACATATTATGCGAGTGTATTTGTATTTGCGTATATAAGTGCTGGCCATATATGTATGTAACTATTATAAATGACGGCAAATCATAAATTCCAACACAGGCCGTTAAAACGGATTTTAGAATGTGGAAAATCGTATACTCAAAGTAGGTTTTATATTTCGACTCAAAGCGCCAGTTTAAATTTTAAATAAACATTACAACGCTGATGGACTTGTCAAAATATATATATTTATATATAAGGCTAGGAAAAACTACTTGTTTTACTGAGATTTAAGTGCCCCGCCCAGTGCATGTCTAGCATTTCGATGTACATCGAAAATCGATTAAGAATTATCTCTGCAAGCATCCATTTCAATTTAAGTTTCTATTTAAAAAGATCGACCATTCATTTAATTCATTTAAATCATATTTTCAAAAAAAAAACTTTAAAAAATATGGTAATAAATTGAAATTTATTGAACACAAAAAAAAGTATACAATTCTTTGCCACAAATTTTTCGAACTAAAAATGAATGATCTGCAGATTACCGCTAACCTCCTCTAAGCAATACTTTTCGGCTGTGAAAAGTTATATATCTATATACATATGTTAGACATAGTACCAATAAATTACAATTGCGCCCATAGTTGTGGGGCTATTATCATTATACTTAAATAAGCATTTTCCTTTCACACATTAAAATCTTTGGGTTTATCGAGTCAACTCGAATTTGGTTATGGTATTTAAAAAAAGAGGAAAGAATAGAAAACAAAATAAATGAATAACCGGAATTTTTCCGTAATTTATCTTGCAGTTTGCCACCACTGAAAAAGCACACGGATTATAAGATAATAAGCCCTTTTCTCATGCAACATTTATTACGGGTAAGGCACGGCCCATAACGGAATCGCTGTCCAACTACAAAGAATTCATTGACGCCATGCCGAACGTTGATGAAATCAGCTGCAGTGGTCACCACTCGTGTGTGTACATAAGAATGACCTCTGCTCTTCCCTCTGTTTACTATCCCAAGGTAGTCGTAGACCTCTTTCCATTGTAAAAGATTCAATTGTAGAATTTACCCCAAGAATAAGGGTTACTGTCACATCAAAACAACATCGTCATTGTGACGCGCGCGACAGCAAAAGAATGTTTGGTTTTATATCTGAACATTGTCGCGATGGCTTGACGCTTTGTTTGACCAAATAACACAACATAAAACACACACCACCAACAAAAAAAACTACAAATTTTAAATGTTGACATTAAATTGATGTGACAATTTTGTAGTCAAACTTTAATTTATTCAATAGCTTATGAATTTTAATTTGATGTACAGGGATTTTCTCCTTGAAGTGCATAAAGTGATGTCCTTATAAATAATTGGGCATCCTTTTGTTAATACATCTGCTAGTTGATAGGCAATGATTATACGAATTTCGTACCACTATCTAAGATGATATACATCTGCAATAGTATCCGTGAGATGCAAGGCATTCTATGAAGAGCCAAAGCGAAAGAGGGAGATATATATATATATATATATATGTATATTTTCGTTCAGACTATCACTATTCTAGTCTATATGTGTAGCTATGACGTCTATGCGACATAGTCCCTCAATTTTATCCCTTGACGGAACTTGAAATGCTGCCTATGCTGATGTCGCCTTGCAATAATTGTTACCATTTGGCTTGGCATACAAATGTATGTGTTTGATGAATATTTGTAGCAATTTATCAAAAAACAATGTATGTATATCGCTCGATATGAATGTTGCAATAGTAAATTCATACAAATTTAGTATGTATACCCTTTTTACGGATTATGGTCTATGGTGTAAGAATGCCATAATGAAAAAGGTCCACAAAAAGCCTTTGATGTTTGCAAATACAAAGAAGTTACAGTGCAATGCACAGTATTACTATAAAAAATGAAATGAAACAAAAACAAAACCACAATTTCGCCGAAAGACAAAAAAGTGATTTTTTTCACAAGATGCTTGTTTCCATTTCCACGTCGATAGATGCGACAATATGTGTGTGTTTGTGTGCATGTTTGTGAAACTTTTGTGTGCAAACATCGGACTAAAAAGTCTTTGTCTATTCTTAAATTGTGAAAATTTGTGCTGCAACCAGAGGATATTAGACTAGCCTACATTTTAATAAGTGTCTATGTATTTACATACACACACACACACACACACACACAAACAGATGAACATTAGGGTAGTGCAAAATATATATATTTAGTTTTTTCCAGTTGCATTCTTCTGTATAATTAATCGATGTACATTAGGGTGAAGTGAAAAATGTTTTTTTTGATTTGGTTTTTTTGTTTTATTATCGCTGCCTTAGAAGTAGTACGACAGTTATAACTATAGGTATAGGTTTAATATTAGTTATATGTTTATCTGTATCTCTGCTGTTAAAACTGAGATATGTTCGTCAAAAGTGGTATTTTCTGTCTTGTTTTTTCTTCAATGTTTTTTTTTTAAATATCTCCTTGGCAAACTTTTAAAACAATCAAAATAATCTTTCCTTCTTTAGCTGTTATTTTTTCAGCTCAATAAAATTACTTTTGGGTATTAAGTCGGTAGGTTCAACAACAACAACAACAGCAACACTAGTCTAAGAAACAGATTTGATTTTTTTACAAAAAAAACACTTTGCTTTGCGGATACTCTGTGGCCAAGTTTAAAGGTCACCAATAAAAATATTTTTGTCAATTTAAATACATACACAAGGTTTTACATCAAGGACAGCACATCCTAATTTTCAAAAGCTGAAGGTCTTAGCTTTCTAAAAATCTTTTTTATATATCTGTATTATAACGATTTTTTACAACTTAAAATAAAAGTTTTTTAAAGTAAACGGTTATTTTATATGTCCTGCGTTCGTAACTTTAACTGTTTCATATTGAGCTGATATTAAACTCTAATATGCAAATCTATTTTCCATTTCCACTTAAAAAGAAGTTTAATATAAATAAATGATTTGAATTTTGAAACGTTTTTCTAAGAGGCAAACTCAAAAACTTCAATTAGCAGAATAAATTGCATTATCTTTTAAAAATATATATCTTAAAAGTAGAAAACATTTGTGAAAAATAGAAAAAAAAACACCAAATTGTTAGAATAGTCGATTTACAATACATATTGTATACTTATTGATTATATAGATAGATGCCAATAGCAATTATCGGTCGAAAGTTGAGTTCATTAATGAAACCATTTTGTACTGAGCAAGAATCCAGGCCTTGCACTCTAGTGTCAATTGTTGCACTTTTAAAAACATCGGACTGAAGTATCTGATAATTAGTATTATTTTATGTTTTCGAAGATTTCGCAACTAGACTTATTAAATAAAAGGAATTTAATCTTAATCGACTTGCAAAAGATGTTTACTTATTTTTTATTGCTTTGCTTATCTATAGTAATCATTTCAGCTCTGCCAAGAGGATACCTTCTAAATGACGTGATCTTTAACTTATGCTTAACACTACTGAATGCATCTCTCTCTTCCGTCGTTTGAATTCATCAGGGTGTCAATGAAACAGACAAAACTGTAGTTACGAGTATAAATTGTGGATGCGTGTCGTCATTGCCAAGAGCTATGAGGCTGCCCATCACAGCTGTGCACAGGCATAAAAGCATCTCGTTTCTCTATAATTATACCCATCGGAAGTTGGTAGGAAGGGTATAATGAAGTTGTGGCAAGGAGTGTAATAGGTAGTTGGAAGCATCTCC
Organism: Drosophila kokeensis; assembly: GCA_035042145.1. NCBI lineage: Eukaryota > Metazoa > Arthropoda > Insecta > Diptera > Drosophilidae > Drosophila > Drosophila kokeensis. Next base: position 1,801,837 of record JAWNLT010000376.1, on the reverse strand, counting down.
GACTCCTTTAACTATACGTATTCCTGATCAGCATCAAAAGACGAGTCTGAACTAAAAAGTCTACATATGAACTCTAAGTTTTTGTAAGCCACTTTACTCTTGCGACCACCCGATCCGTTCTGCGATTATCGAAAATCGATTAACGAGAGCCAACAATTAAAAACAATATGTATAAGTGGGTATAACGTTGATCGACTGGCTTATGAATAAGTGGAGACTTGGCTTTAGCCTATATCTTAGTCGACCGCTCTCGACTAGAGCATTCCAACTTGCATACTTCCTATGTTAGCGCAGAGTCAATGCAAATACAGTAGGTCAAGTTTGTTCGTATTCAGTCGTGGAATATGTTTGTACATAAATAAATACAATTCATGGGCGTACTCAGGGGGAGATAACAACATAGCAATGAAGCATACGACTGGAACCCCAAAGGAATATCGGAACTATAAAACTCGATCTGAGATGCGAACCCAATAAATTTTCTTGTAATTATTTGATAATAACGTGTGAAAGAAATCAGATTCTGCACCCCTCCTCTTTAAGCTGAGCACGCCCCTGGCATACATACATACATACATACATAAGGGCAATTTATTCTCGATTGCATCTGGATCGCGTTTCAATAATTGGCTACAAGGATACATATTCCAGTCGGAGCAGAGCTCTTCTTCTTTTCTTTTCTTTTCTTTTCGTTTTGAGTTTATTGTTTTTTTTTTCTAGCATGCAGCAATTACAATCAGATTAGTTGATTGTGTCCTGAACTACTTCATTGCATTTAATCATTCATAAAAATTAAACATTTTCATTTCATTTGCATTTCAATTACATATATGCCTGAATACATTTCTGGATCATAATAATAAATCCCAGTAAGTCATGTGCTTGAGTTCAATGCTTACTTGAAAGTAGGTTTTCGATCCACTTCTCTCCATACTCATTTCAAGTGCTAAATCAAGCACAACTCACATAAATATTCAAAATATTTGAATATATATATATTTATATATTTGAATATATTCTTCCAATCCGAAAATATTTTGCTTGGCACTCAAGAAAAATGGATGTAAAAAAAAAGTACAACCGAAACGTGCTGGAGGCAGTTGCCCGTCTGCAGAAGCGTCGACGTCTCTTCATTCCTGTGCAGACTATCATTACGCAGGTCATCGTTCAGATGCGCCGTAAAAGGATGCTGGAGGCAGTTATCAATGACATTCTAAAGTCCTTGAAAAGTTTGACGGACATCGGCATCCTGGTACGAAGTCACAGCTCCGAGTACGGGTTCCACAAGTTTTCCATTGCGCAAAATCACAAGAAATCTGTAAGTTTGACCCATGTAGCCCTGCATCGATAAATCTGCATAATTCTTTTGGTATATAGAAACGCAGGCTCACCGAACGTTTGGCAACAAAGAGACTACGCTCATCTGTATCCAATCGATCCCAAAATGATGAAGTGGTAACCTCCAACTTAAGTCTGATTCCTGATTCAGGTCAATCCACCGAACTGATTCTTTAGGATTCTGCAGGAGCTGTCGAACTGAATACTACTACAATGAATAGTTTTGGATATGGAACCAAAGAATTAACCTATTTTGGATGAACAACAATGCGTAGTACGTAGTAGATCGACTTGGTCTATGATTTTGATGAACCCACTCTGGACTCATTATGCCACACAAGTTTAGAAAACTTTTAATTTGATTAAGACGTTCCAAGATAACCGTAAATAAATATAAAATTAAATAAATGCATATGTATATATAAAAGCAATATGGTTTTCAGTTTCTTAAATTTAAACCCTCCATTCAACAAAATATGGAATATATGAAATATGAAAATATGACCACAGAAAATATACACAGCACAAAAATTTCAAATCTTATTTACGTAATCCAGTGTGAACATGAGGAGGAATGCTCATTGCACATCCTGGCACAATGCTTCGCCTTAATTAAGAAACGATACACCATCCAAGGGAAGCATGTCATGAGGCCCAAGGACACAGAAACCCTCAACCCAACAAAGATCCTAGCATTCGAGCAGGAGCTGGGGTCGATGGAAGAGCTGTAGGCTCAGAAAGGGGGCATAATAGACCTTATAGGTCGCCGTGCTGGTTTTCCCCAATTATAATAATAATAAATCCAGTAACAGAAATTCCGATAGGAATGCAATTTTTACCAGGTTGCTTTTCCCACCAAGTTATGGCATAAAACTTCATGTAAAACGTTGCGATTTCTTTGGTTTTCCTTTTAACTTACTTTTACTGGAAAGCTGTGAAAATTTAGAATGCGCCAATTTGTAGAGTCCTGTAGTTTTCCACTTATTTCAATCTCATCCTCGATTCTCACTCTATTTCTATATTCTCTTCTCACTACTTGCTTTGTTATTAAAAATCCAAGGCTTAGTTATCCAATGTCTGGAACTTCTTTGTGGGGATTTACTTCAAGTTCAAGCAAATTTACCATTATATTAAAATCAAAATGTGCAAAAGTACCATAAAAAATATTTGAATACCACTGAGCATTAATGCAAACATATTTATTGTCTTTGACAGCTCATAGCTGATCAGATATACATATATCGGTAAACTTATAGAAAAACCCTTAAAGGTACAGAGTTTGTCAAATAACGTAATAAAATAATAATATAATTATAATATAATATAATATAATACCAATAACAATTAAAATTGTAAGTCAAATCAACAAATAAATAAACTTCACTTTTTCGGTTCATATTAGCTTTTTTTATTTTAGCTTTCATCTATTTTTTGTAGAACTGTAGACTCCATCATAGTGAAATTTGTACCTTTAAAGTTATATCAGCATCAGCTTCCAATATTTTTAGCTGTCAGACTAAACTTTTTTTGGCAAGATATCCCGACCAATTCCCAGAAGAAGGGACAATCGACTGAAGATTGAGAGTCAGTATAAGAGTAGGGCCATCAAAATATTCATAGACATAACTAAATTTAGAAGAATTTAGATCAGGTTGACCGCTGTTGACAAGGGTATGATATATTCGGTATGGCTAAATTCGACTTTGTTATAAATAATAATTAACAATTTTATGCTAAGGTGGAATATGTGATTCTTTCGTATTCAACCCAGATTTAATAAGGCCAACCATTCCGAAACAGCGACAAATTAAAATATTACTAAATATTTAGAAGCTTAATATTAGTTGTATGAAATATACAATTACTAGAAGCGATTCTAGCCTCGATAGGTGTCATTTTTTGAGTTGCTTTCTGAACATTTTCCTATAAGAATCTATTTTTGAACAATCGCACTTTTATTGATTTACTTAATTTTAAATTATCATTTAGTACTTTTGTAATTTTATTTAATTTAATTTGTAACTTGAAATTTTAAATTTGATTTATGATTATTATTTTCTTAAATCCTTAAATTAAATAAAACGAATAATAAAATATATTGAGCCAATTAGGATAATTTCGCAACTTACTTTTAATACTGATTTCAAAACTAAAAGTTTGAAGTGAATATCGAAAGCGAAAATTTGTCTCGATTCCTGGACTGAATCTAAGCCAAAAATTCTTATATAACAAATTTAGTACATGATTATTCTGAAAACCAATGTTGACTAATGCATCAAAATTCTTATTCTAATTACGTACAACTTTATCGGCGATCCTTCAATTCAAATTAAAACTAAAAAACCTGTTTATATATACATATATATGTATATACATATATAAATTATACATTTTGGGGGTCCGTTACGATCATGCGGGTTACGAGGCGTCAATATTGACAGCGGCGGTATGCCAATACTGTGGATATGCCCAGAGGTTTGCTTTTAAGTAATTTTATCCTCACCCAGAATGCCACGAAGATGTCCACGAGCAAAACGAGGCACACATGCAATGCGGACGGGACGCATGCATAGAAAGCTCGGTTGGAAGGCCGGATGGACGACATGAATGCATGGAAGCATTGTCAGTCGCGCAATCATCGTAATAATTCGCCTCAACTTCAACATCAACTTCAACTGGAGCCGAGAAGCCAAGCGGAAATTACCAACACGCGATATTTAATTTTAACAAAAGGTGAACCAATCATTCGTCTGCTGTGGCTGCTGTTGCGATTGGACATCGGACATTGGACATTGGACATTGGACGTTGGACGTGGCTCAATGCATACAATTTCTCAGTGGAAGCTTCTGGGCACATTTTGCAGTGCAAACCCTTGTGGACCCGCTCTCTCATCTGAATATAAATATTAACAATAACTAGTAAGAGAGGCTCTCGTAGGCAAGCCGAACAATATATACCCTTGTCGACCGGCGTTAATCTATAATATAATTTGTTCCGAGTTTGTTATTACGATTTTGAACGTCTTAAGCCAATTTTCCACAAATATTATAAGATAAAAGTTTACTTTTGTTATGATTGTAAACTGTAACACAAAATGTGGCAAGTTTGTCAAATTACTGACTTAAGCACGACAAAGTTAACATGACTTGAACTGAGAAATATAATTTGGATATGAGCCAAAACAAACGGATTGCAATCTGAATTAATGAAATCTTTTTTTGACTTGAAATATTCACATTAGATTTATACATGTACTCTGGAATATGAGAACATTAACTTTACTTTTTATAAAAGAATTAATCAATAAAATATTTGATCCAAACCGTGTAACCGGAAACTGATCTTAAGTGCTCTCCAGGAATTCATCTTCAGATTAGGTAAATTAGATTTCTTAGCATACTAAGAGACATAGTATATTTATACGGTCAGATTTTAATCAAGAACGACAAAGTGACTGACTGACTTAGTTATTAAGAAAATATTAAAACTAGTCCACAAATTTATAAACATTGGCCTAAGATATACAAATTTTAAATTAAATTTAATATTAAAATTAAACTTAAATGTATATTAAATCTGTGTGTGGGAAAACAAAAAAAATGGTTCAACATTTATTGCAAGGTTTGGAGAAAAAGTTGAAAAACTTGAATTATTTTTCCCAGACGAAACCCACGGATCACATTGATATATGCGTGGCGCGCAAAACGCAGATCCGACCCACGTAAAAGGAGTCCACAAAGCAATATTGAATTTTCGAGATATTCCTGGAAAAGCTTAAAAAAAAAAAAAATAGGTGAAACTTAACACCGACCGCGAACCTGATGACCAAATAAACAGACAGCAAACGAAGAGTGATGCTAGAGAAATGTGAAAAATATATGACTTGAGTTTCCTTAAGGTAGCAACATATAAAATATTGTTAACGCCGATGCAACTGTGCTTTAGTATTTGCCACGATATTATTTAGCAGGCAACCTGAAGAAGGGCAAACAATAATAAAAAAAAAATAAAAAGGTGTCTGACGGACTTTGTCTGAATGTAAAATGAGCTATTTGAGAATGCATTTTATCATTTTTGTTAGGACAGAACTTGAATAAGGTACGAAATACAGCTAAAATAACAATATTGAATTTAATATCCTAATATAAATAACTCGATAAGTTAAAATTAAACGATCCGCTTACAAAGAAGATGTAATGCAATTCTAGGGAGTTCCTCGTACCATGTGTTAAATTTGCTTAATATGGAATTGGTAGAACTGTCTCGGATAGGATAGGAGTTAATAGTGTTATTTTGGACTATTAAAAGCTTAAGATTAAGTAATCAATTCGACATAAAAATTAATAAAAAAAAAGGAACTGAAATAAATTAATTTACCTTTGCATTACATAATGTTTACCAAAGTGGTTGGCTTTGTTGAGCGAGTCTTTGAGCTCAAACAGTAGATAACTACTCAAGTGGTTAGAAGTAGCATTAAGCGATCAATGCATTTATATCAATGTGAATATATTAATAGTTTCAGGAAATATTATATTTATATATGTATCAATCCATTATTATTTTCAGAAAAAAGCAAACAAAGTTATGTTTGCATTGCGATCTATCTAATGGTAAAATAATGGTAGGTGGTTTAGGTGTTCGTATTTGGGATCACTGAAAGATGCTTGTGTATATAAAAAGGATTTTCATAGCAGGCAGCTGGCGAACGTTAGCAGGGATCACTTAGAGTTGCCAGACTTTTGCAGAAGAGTAATTCTTTATTCTGGAAATACGAAAGATTTTTTCAACAGACGCAGTTCAACATTGGCGTAAACCATCGGTAAATAAAGTAAGTTTAATACTATTAAATAAAAATATAGTGCAATACAATAATTAGAATATTTTTAATAAGCAACATACACAATTGGAGTTTCGCATCCATCAGTCTCTACACCCGGAGATTCTACTTCATCAGAGCCCTTACGGAATGTTTAATGAATCTTAACCACGGATTATTACGAATCAACAGCGTCGCCTTTGGTTAAGGTATTTTAACTTTGAGTCGATTGTTGATGCTGATCAAAAATGTATAAATTGTATACTGTTCGCTGTGGAATTCAACAAATTAAAAAATGTTCAGTACAACGCCAAATATATATTTGTATATAGTTTAGTTCGCAAAATGCAAAAGTACACTCGATTCTCAATGGGAGATAGTTATTTATTTGTATATTAATTACAAACACATATGCTTTTTCTTTTTCACAACAAAAATAAAACAAATGTATAAAATTAGTTTACAATTATTCCAAAGAATTTTGACTATTCAATACCAACTAGATGCTAGAACATTTGACTTAAAAAGATTTATTGCATTTGGTTTTTTTTTTACACAATCAACTTTGCTTGTTTAATGACATTAATATTAATTAAAAGTAGAAATTTGTGTCATAATAATTATTGCTTAGATACAATTTGAAAACTAGAAATTTGTTGCAACTGTTATCATTTATTAAAAACTACGTTAGTAGGAAGTCGGTCTAATAAATTAAACATATATAATTGTTATCATCATTATTATCTACACAATTTAATTTGACTATTGCTCGGCATCGCTGGGAATTGATGTGCTTGATGATGTGCTGTTCTTGTCGGGACTCTGGGATCTGCTGTTCGCCGGACTGGAGATCTTGGAGGCACACCATCGCACGGATAAATCCTCTGGTTCGCTGTCGTCGAAGCTCTCCTTCGAGGACTCGCTGTGCACCGATGCATGACTGAAGGACCTCTTCAAGTCATGCGTCCCCTCGTCGAGTGGTCGCTGGGGCAGCAGCAGCTCCGCCGTGGGATGCATCGAAGCAGCCGCCGCAGCGAACGCAAAGAAATTCAGGCTGGCACTGAACATCTTGCACCAATCGAGGAGTGCGCCTCCTTGGCCATCGAGATCTGTCGCTGGTGCAGTTGCAAATGTCGCTTGTTGCAACATGCTGCCAGCCGAGTTATCTTCTGTCAGCTGCAACGATTGACCCGTGCCATCTGGAGTGGGCGTGGCCGTTGGCGTGAGCGTAATAGGACAATCATTATTGTTGCTATCGTTAACGTATTGGGTTTGGGTTGAGTTTGCTGGAATTTGCTGCTGTTTGGCTGGATCCCTGGCCCAGTTTTTCACACTTAGCAGCGGACAATTTAATTGCTTGGATTCCTCGAATGCGTCTGGTGGTGATTGCGTCTCACTGTATTTTAGATGATTATGCATGCCCGGAGACAACTTCGAGTTGAAGAGGGCTAGCAGATTGAGTTGCTGCACCATATTGTTTGTGGAATAGCAGCCCATCACGGGTGAAACGGCATCGGTGTCGTCGCCGGTGCCTGTGGAGGTGCCTGTGGCGGTGCCGGTGACAACCTCAGACGGATGCAGGCCATTATTATTATTATGCTTGATCTTATTGAACTCGGCCAGTGCCAACTTCTCCAGAAGGGCCTCATTGTGGGATGCATAGAACTGTGAACTGCCAAAAGCGGCCAATTCCTCATAATTGCCAATGGGCATTGTGGCAAATTTTGGTGGCAGCAACTGCAGTTCGAATTTGGCGCGCTTCTCGGGCGGACTGGCTAGGCCGGGCATATTGTCGGTGCCCAGCTGCCGGCACATAAAACGCAATTTTTGCTCATTTTTACACCAACCGCGAAGCGTCGATTCCGGCACTCCAATGTCCCGGGAGACACTGGCCTTGGTTTCGCCGTTGTGAATGCGTTGAATGGCCCGCACTTTGTCATTGGGCGTTAGATTTCGCAGTGGCCGCTTGCCACGCGTGCTCATCCGAATATTCATGTGCTGATACGCTGAGATATCCATTTCAGCGCTCAAATTCAAATTGTCAACGATCAGCGAGAGTTAAAAGCGCGTGTGTCGATTTATCGCGAGTTAAGCGAGAACTGCGGCAACTGTGTTGTTCACTCCTCGGATTAACAGAAGGATGTGATTTGAATTTGGCAAACGTTGTCCTATGGCGGCAGCAAATGCCTGTTCCAAAGCGAGTTCAGGGTAACTGCGGCGAAGAGCGAGACATGAACAAAGGCGGCAAGCAACTTGCTCTCTCAACTCAACTCTCTCTCTCTAGCTCTCTCTGCGAGACGTTCTCTCTGAGAGGGTATAGGAAAAATAAGAACAATTCAAGAGCAGTCAGCTCACCACCACAACAACTTGTTACTCTTGTCAACTTGAATTCGCTTCGCGCAAACTCTGTGCTGAACTGAAGTCAATGGGAACAGAATTGACAGGCACACTTCTTAAGCAATGAGACTCTTGATTTGTGTACGGTTACCTATGCAGCTCTCTCTCTCAGCATATTTCCTTAAGAGCCCAGCTTCTGTGGTCCATTTGGTTTGATATTCCTTTATATCTGCTCTCCTTCCACTTCACCTTTCACACTTTAAAAATATGCGCACACATATTTGCATACCTTATATACATATATGTGCTTAAATATGTTTGGCCGAATGTGCATATATACAAATGTATTTACAGGATTGGGCACTATGTTCCCGTTTTGTATGGTAAATGTAATTTAATCCAAGAAATTTTTATTTTATTTTTCAATATGTGTATATAAAGTTACTACGAAAGCAGATATGAAAACTATACAATTATTACAGTTAAACTTCAAACAAGTTTATCGATTTCATTAAAATGTATGAAATGTAATTTATTCTAAGAAATTTTTATTTTATTTTTCAATATGTTTATAAGGGGTAGGGCAGAGTATCTCCTGGCAGCGTAACCTCAACTAGAGAAAATTTAAAAATAAATTTTCCAGTTAATTATTCAAATATTTGCGGCTTTTGTCAGCTGTTCTGAAGCACCTGCAATGTTATCGATTGTTTATCTATCGATGCAACAAACAGTGCTGTAAAGGAACTGCGAGGCGTCGGTATATTAAAACAGCTGAGAAAAGCCGCGCAGTTTAAGAACACAACAAGAAAATGCTTCAATTCGTAGGGATTGAAATTTGTAAATAGAAGTTCTATTGAATCGACAGAATCATGAAATGGTTGTTAACCCAAGACTTATGGGGGCTTGGAACCCTACTGGTGGTAGCTCATTCCAGGAGGTGGGAGTGTGTTTTTGCTACCATTTTGGCACTAATTTATCATCATAATTTAATTTATTTAGATTTAATTGGATTCTAACACCGAATCAAGAATCCGAAATGAAGACTTCCACAAAGAAGTGGAGTTTATCATCCCGATTCAATATTATTCGGGGTCTTTTTTTAAGTCTGTTACATATGTTCAATTGCATACTTTTTCTTAGGTGGGGTATGTTCAGCAAAAGTGGGTATTAACTCTTTTATTGCATACTTTAATGTTTAAATTAGCTTCCTTTAATATTAAGATTTTCTTTTTCCTTTTATAAATACATTTATACAAATATATATCTAATAATATACATAAATATATTTAAATGTATATGCATATCATTTTCTTTCTTGTTTTCATTTTTCTTTCTTTATTTAGTTAGGGCATTATGGCTTTATTTATTAACAAAAATAAAATATTTAAAAAAATAAATATTTGATAAAATTGTATTTTGCTGGTAACCTCCTTCAAATATTGACTTACGAACTTCGCAATTGCCCATATCTTCCATAATTTTGAAATATTGTTGCTAGTAGCTCCCTTGAAACTATAATATTATAAAAATCGATTAAAACATGTATTTCACACAACTTTAAGGCTGGAGTCATCACCAAGTTTAAAAAGCATATTACTAGTAACCCTTTCCAAAAATCTGGAAAAACAAAATTATTGGATTCCGCCCACTTTCTGCCCCGGAGACGATAAAAGTCTTCTCTAATATTTATTTGGTCACACCTAAAATTCTCAATAGTTTATATCTAACGCAATTTTACAGCTAAAGCTAATAGCTCGATTACTAAAAAAACTCCTTAACATATTTTTCAGCAACGCCCACTCCCGCCCCCAAAATTCACGAAAGCCTATATCTACCGCAATTTGAAAGGCAAACTTGAAGGAAGGTTACTAGGAACCTCCTCCAAAGATCGGCTACATCCACCCTGTTCTGTGGCATCTGTCACTTTGAAATTTTTTTTCTGCACTTTTTACTATTTTTTTACTATGATATTTTCACCCAAGGAAACGTAAAATTAATCAGGACTAAGATGCTCTCACTCTGGTTCCACTCGGCGGTCTTATAAGCTTTATCTTCAATATTTAAAGTCGGTAAAGAAGAGGGACAAATACATGTTCAAGAATAAACCCTATTTTAAGGGAAAGACAATTACGGAACACATGTGAAGCGTTTAAGATGCCGCAGTAGCTGCGTTTGATTACGTTATGAAATTATTGAAAGGAACAAAAATAGATAGATTGTAAAATTACTGTTGCACCCGTTAAAATGACCGCCACAATAGATGGATAAGTACTATAGATACTATAAATACTATAGGTACTATAGATTGTAATGCTATATTAGGCGAGAAAAATCAGTTCGAATTTATAGCTCGACTCAGCGTGTTTAATATGAACATTGGGCACTTCGAAGCACTCTGGTAAAATAAAATAAAATAAATATTTTAAACAAAAAAAACGATTGTTCAATACAAATCAAATATATCTATGCGTACGCATATATATAAGTTAAAAACTATAACTATAAACAGCAACAATCAAACTAATCATCGAGGTCAAGCTAAATCCATAGGCATACGACTCGTACCCCTCATTCGAGGCTTAATTATTATTAGCTTTTGTAAATAAAAATAGACTTAAACAATATTTGTTCGCATGATATATTACTTGTTGAGTACACCAATAAGAAAAATGTGTACTGGATCCTCCCATAAGAACGTCAGAACTTCAGAAACACATGTTGCATTTGGGTATCGACAGGCATTTATCGCATGCCACCACCAAAAAGGAAAAATTGAAGGGCCAGATTGCAGAAACAAAGAAACGGGTTGGCAGGGACAAGGAGACGCCATTTTAATGTGACCATATTTTCCACAAGGTGGCGCCACATGATAAGAAGTGAGGCAGGTCATGTTTCTTGGCGGTTACATTTTTGTATGATGACAAATATCTATGGGAATGCACGAACCTTCCGTCATAGTTCTGTGAATTGTGGAGTAGAATTTGGCGTGTGTTCCTATAAATAATTTTTAAATTGTGCTAATTTTTGTATTATGTATTCAGGTGGCCGCCGGCCTATCATAAAATTTAATTGATTTTATATTCATTTAAAATGCATGAGCCAAGAAAATTATATTGAAAACCGCGAATCGTCACCACATATGTAAAAGCGAATCAATGCCCAGTTTGAGTGCAATTCGACTCCGTCCATATTTGTATCTGACTCTGAACAATAATTTAGCGACCCGGGAATAGTGCTTCTCCTCATCAGGCCCACAATTCTAGTTCTTAAGTAAAGGTTGCTGTGGATAATTATTTTTTAATTTATATTTTATGTTAATTAATTCATATATTTTTTCGGCATCCGAATTTTTGCCAAGTTTTAGGTAAAATTTTTTTGTATCAAACCTCTCCGCACCGAATACTTATATTTGAGCTGTAATAAGGTAGGATCGGAGTTGAGGGTCGCCAAAAAGACCGTAATCGTTTGATTTTATTTATTTTGTCGAATTTGGCTAGATTCCGAATTCGAATTCAAAATTGAATTTCCGTTGAAAAGCAATCCCGCCACCCAGCGACAAGTTTTGTTACTACCAATTTATATGAAATACTGCCTGTAAATGATAAAGAAAGATAATGATTGCTGAGTAAGTTATATGGAGGGGAGAATCGCCGGGAGCGAGGAGTAGATTTATCGTCAACTCCAAATTATGGGCGATGGACCAGTAAAATGCGTACACGCCCATTGCAGGAAGGGCCGCCATAAACACCAGGCCTGCCAACTGTTCCGTTTGTGTTGTGTGTGCATGCGGGTCTTTATGAAGTGTTGTGTAGATCGAGTTTGTTTTGAAGTCTGTACCGTCTAAGGGCAGATACAGAGCTAGCCGATGTTGCCCGTTACACTCACCAAGGCTCATTCTGTTTTCGTTTCAATTTTCAGTAACCAACAAAACCAGCTGTATTAAGTCGATTAGCTTTATTTTTTATCACAGAACATATTCAGTTTTGCACCACGCGGAGCGACAAGTGCACAGTTGACCCTCTCTGAACATTGTAATAGGTGAGAGTGTTACCATTTTTAAGTACCTTGCAAGAAAATGTTAAACGCTGCTTATCTGCAGGAATTCCTTCTCTTTCCTCAATCTTGGCTTTTAACTTTTCGACGGTATCCGTAGGTACGACCTCAAGAATGAATATTTTACCCGTGATGCCTAAAACGAAAATTTGCATCGTATTCTGCGTACTTTCCTCTCTTTCTTCGATCTTGGCTTCGACGCTATCCGGTCTGGATATTTTCATTTTTGACAAAAAATAAAAAAGTGCAAGTATAATAATGATAAAGATAACAATCCGAATTATAAAATAAAGTGCACTTATAAGAAATGCTATAAGAAGTGCTATTAGCCCGCCTAGGAGCCCTATAATTTTCAACAACGTTGACCAGAATGTACCACGTTTTCGAACCAGCACCTCGAATGTATCGATGACTCTTGGGGGAAGATTCTCATAAATAATAATGCATTTCTTTTCCGATAAATACAGTGTGCCAATTGACATTCCACCATCAATATTGGCTCGGCAGACATAAACCTTTTCTTCTTTCCCAGGTCTTGTTCCAACAGAGACTGAATTGGCTCCCACAAATCCATCGAAGCTGCGCACCCAGTTATATCTGTTGTGAGGATCAACAAGCAGCTCGAAGTTGGTCGCTGCAAAAGCGGCTTCTTTGGTGCAATAAGTAGTATAGCCAGTTACCGCTCTGACACGTGCTGGCAGGAAAGAGTCCTCATGATGAACGCGTCCCACGAAGTTATTGTACCCCTCCAAATCGGAGCCGCCGCTTACAGTGTATTCGGGGAACGTCTTCGACTTGTCGAATTGGACCCAAGTATCAGTTTTTTCATAAAAATACAACCAGCACGCAAGTAGGACCACCAGGCCTCCAATAAGACAATATTTCGTGTTTCGATATATAATTTTATAGTTCAGTAAGCCTTTAAAAACTGTGGACAAATATGTTTATAAAATTGATTAATTGAAAACTGTTTCTTATTTCACATTAGTTTGTCAATTGCTTGTTTCTAATTTTAACATTGACAGGATGGGTTAAAGCATAGTTTATAGACTGACCTAAATTTTGGCTAGAGGCAATTATGTAATGAATTTATTTTTCCGCCTTTACTGCATTTATAAGTACACTTTCTTCTTGAAGATTCGAATCATTTCTCATTCATAATTTGCTATTTTCACCTTGATGCACTTTCCGCTTATTTCCGAACCGAAATATCTCGCTATCATTTTTTCAAATGAAGTTTCACATTATCGATAACTTTTTGATGTGTAAACTGTGCTTTAATCAATTCAATTAAACATTTCTCTTACCCAGCACCAGGCCTCTAAAAAAATATTTAATCGCAGCTCGAAACATTGTTTTAACTGTCCAATGAGTTATTAAAGACTGTGGATGAATACGATTGTTGTACCTTTTCTTTGTACTGCCTATCTTAACTTAACTTATCAATAGTGTTTATCTTATCTCATCTTATCTCAGTTAGGCTAAGGAATTCCTAGAAATGTTATTGATTATATTTAGGTGATTCAATCTTAAAAAGAAAGAACGTTGCAGTCGGCCATAACCGAATGCACAAAACTCTTATAACACAAGGCAAAGAACAGGCTGGTGTAGCCAAGAAATTTTAATCTTTGGTGTACGATCCTTAAAACTTATCCTCGAAAAAAATGTTGGACTTGTTTCCAAGATATACATGATATACATATATGGATTTATCTATTTACACCAAGTATATCGGTTTTGGGAGTCGGAGTGGGCGTGGCAATCCAACTTTTAATGTTAGTTAAGGGAAGTTACAAGGAACAAAAACCTAAAAATTCGGCAAGTCCAGTTTAAAAATTGACGAAGATACAAAAATGTCTGATTTCAGAGGTAAACGTGATTGATGCCGATCTTTGAAGGGTATCGCCAACAACCTACCTACCATATTTACTGACTGTAGCCTTCTGGAAGACATGTCGCTTGATTGCTGTGCGATTATCGATTTCCTTGCCTCCTAGCGGACATATTACCTTAAATAATGTGCTCCGAGTTTCAAGGCTCTAGCTTTAGTGATATCTGTATATTATTTTACATTTGCTGACCATCAAATGTGTCAAGTAACAAATGTGTCTGTAAGTTTTACGATTTATGCCACAAAAAACTGACTATCTGGCCAGTTGCTGCTGAAGTAGATGTTGTTCCTCTTCCTTCTCGATATTCAGATTAGCAGCTGGTCCAAGTCTGTATATTCCCATGCTAGATCGTTATTATTAAGGTGTGTTGCATTTTTTGAGACTGACTCTGTTTACTCCGGTGTAGAAAGGATATATGCGATTTATCCACATCAACTTTTACAGACTCTTTTAACTCCAAAGTGTAACTGTTATTCCAGTACAATATTCGCCTATTTGTGATTTAATTAGCTTGCTATTGGGGAAAAAATTTTAATAACACCAGCCGTTGGATTTTGGAGACATTGGTTTATTAATTAGATAATTAAGTAAGATTTACAAATAATGGCGCTTAGCATAAGTACATTTGTCTTTCGTCATTTGGGGAAATTTTTCTTTGGAGTCGAAATTAAGTTATGACAAACTATAAATCATTTTGCAAACGTTGATTTGAGTGTGGCTTTTGTAATATGAAAATATATATGTACATAAATATATGCTTTATTTGAATTTGGTTCATCAAATAAATCAAATTCAAATTATTATATTTGTGCAATACTTGATAAAAATTCGAAATTCTAATTCATTTTAATTTATATAGTTACATTATGGAAATATACTCTTAGTAAAGCAGAGCAAAAAACGATCTTTCCCGCTTTACGCTTTAACTCATGCTTTAACTATGCTTACTCTGCTTATGGTTTAGCTTATTCCGAAACTTCTTAACTCAGCTTATTGCTAATCAGTTGATTAAGTTAATTCTGATTACTGTCTACATACTATCTCAACATTTGATTGATTGATTTAATTAATACAGGAGCAGACATATCATTTTTTAAGAAAAATATATTAAAAACAATATTCAACCATGATGTCACCTACTAAATTGAACAAAAGCTCATGAAAAGCAAAAGCGAAAATACTAAGTGAGATTAGATTTCATTCATTTCCGTGACAAACGTCCGACGTCCGATTCACATTATCGAACAAGAGATTAGAGTTCTACGATTAGGTAGACAAGAGCCACCGTGGAACAGATAAGGTAAACGTGATCTACGACAATTGAAAGAGCTAATAAAATAATAAAAAAAAACCTGAGGAAAAAATACTCTCTACTAATAGTATTCCATTAATAAATCGAATAAAAAGAGACAACAAAATAAATAACTTTTTTTTCTTTTTTTTAATGTAGTAATTTAATTTAATATTGATCAGCCTACTGAAAGGATATAAGATATTGTTTTAAAGATTGTATACATAATAACAGGGAATTTAAATGAAATAATATACAAATATAATTGGTTTTAACATATTGTAATATTACGTAAGATCAAATGTAACATTAAATATAACATTTGTTGCACATTAACGAATATTAACGCCCAACTGTCTAGAGGTCGCTGGTGTGGAGGCGCTTGAAGCGTCGAAGTGAGCAAGCCAATGGGTTGACATGGTTATGTAACCGGTCAGTGTAACGACTTGTATGGCGGTTTATTTGACTAACGACTGTCGGTACGCCGAAGTCGTTGTGCAGCGTTATATTGATCACATAGGGTGGAGCACCAGAGATGTCTCTTAAGACTTGAATGTGGTTAACCTAAGATTTTGCCGGTGTGCCCCAAAATGGAATCCCATATGTCCATGTGGGCACGATGATGCTCCTGTACACCAGCAGCTTGTTGGTCAAGCTGAGTTTGATGGATGACTTCAGCAACCAGTTGAGTTTCGCCCTTTTGGATCTACACGCTGCTGCCGTGATCTGTATGTGTTTACGTCAGGTAAGTTTCTTGTCCAGATACATACCCAGGTGGCGAACATGGTTCCCCTGAGGTATGATCGTGTTGTTGAGTCGGACGGTTGGACAGTTACCACACCTGAGCGCAAACGTACAGTGCTGAGACTTGTTCTCATTGCCGCAGATGTTCCACCGGTTGGCCCAGTTACTAACCTGCGGTACACCCGCTCCGATGCGGCGGATGTTTGATCGCTCGCCCCTAACTTCAACCATAAAAGAACGGCCAAGCAGGTAGGACCTGAGCAGTAAATACTGCGCCGATGGTAGTAGGGACTTAAGTTTAAAAAGCAGGCCATCATGCCATACGCGATCAAACGCTTGCTGGATCCAGGAAGACAGCAGATCTGAACTGCTTATTTTCCAAGGCCTCGAGGACATGCTGTACTACTCGATGAACTTGCTCTGGTGTACCATGGTGATGAATAAAGCCAAACTGATGATCGGGAACGGCACTCTGGAAACCACTTACTGCCGACAATCTTCCAAGAAATATTTTTTCAAATATCTTGGAGAAAGTAAATAACTTAACGTTCAAAAACATAATTAAATGCAATCAACAAATTTTGTTAATTAAAGAAATTTGCGAAATCCATAATGGCAAAAGGACATGTTGTAGAGTAAGCTAATAGATCTAAGCTACGACACCTGCATAACACGCTTCCTAAAATGCATAACAGCTGACTGCCGACTAATCAATAGTCAACCCGACCGTGAAGACATGTTCACTGGAACAATCCTGCCTATCAACTTCGAAGGCACAAGAAAAATCGACCTAAGGGGAACATTCCCCATTCAGTTTGAAAACTCTACCGTCGGAATAGCATCAGATAAACTAATAGCGGAAAAGTCAGAAGTCGAAGAAGTAAATAAATAAATATCAATAATACAAGGAAACTAAAACCCCTAAGAAATAGCAGCACAACCACGATAACGGTGAATTTAGCACTCTCAATCACAAACATGCATAAAATGTTTAAAACATCTGAATAACAGGGGATGCGCTAAGAGGGAACTATGTTCAATATGCAACAAAAGAAAAGAAAAGCACTACGATCGACCCCAATTATTAAAATAAAATCTAGAAATGGGGAATGTGATCATGTAAGGGCTGTAATTGGTAGTGGGGGTCTCAAAGTACCAACATTTCTGAAGAAGCAGTAGGAATTCTAAAATTGCCTAAAGTAAGAACGCTCTCAGAAATCAGTGGTGTATGTTCAGAATGCTTTATTGATCAGATTTTCACAACTGATACGAGTAATCGCTTCCTTACTTACATTTCCCCAAGAGGGAATGGCACACCGTGGATCCCGATATTCTTGACCTTCTCAAAACTAAACAATCGCGTTGAGGAGGCATTTTATGATAAGAAACGAACAATTTTGACTGTGTAATACATATCACATGAGTATTATTCAGATTTAATGAATCATAACTATGGATTCTGGTGAAATGAAGATAGTATAGCAAATTACAGTTACTACAATTGTATTGTAATTAAATAATTTATATGTATGCATATATATTTTGTATACTTATACGATATTTGCTATTTATACATCAATAAGAAAAATATATACTGGATCAGCAGCTTTGTTAATTTTAGTACGGAACAGTTCTTCAGGTGAGCAAAAACATCATTATCGTTGAGCTTTATTTCTTATCACAGAATCATGCACCACCTCTAACTCGGTAAACCAAGTGCACTGTTGACTCGTTCTGAACATTGTAATCGGCGAGAGTGCGACCATTTACAAATTGCTTGCCAGAGAAGGTTAAGAGCTGCTCATCAGGAGAAGTTCCTTCTCTTTCCTCGATCTTGGCTTTGAAATTTTCGACTGTATCCGTAGGTTCGGCCTCAAAAACGAAGGTATTACCCGCGATGCTTACAACGAAGACTTGCATCGTATTCTGCGTACTTTCCTCTGTTTCCTCGATCTTGGCTTCGACGCTATCCGGTCTGGATTTTTTCATTTTTGACAAAAAATAAAAAAGTGCAAGTATAATAATGATAAGGATAACAATCAGAATTATAAAATAAAGTGCACTTATAAGAAATGCTATGAGAAATGCTATTAGCCCGCCTAGGAGCCCTATAACTTTCAACAATGTTGACCACAATATACCATGTTTTCGAACCAGCACCTCGAATGTATCGATGACTCTCGGGGGAAGTTTCTCATAAATGATAATGCATTTCTTTTCCGATAAATACAGTGTGCCAATTGACATTCCACCATAAATATTGGCTCGGCAGACATAAACCTTTTCTTCTTTCCCAGGTCTTGTTCCAACAGAGACTGAATTGGCTCCCACAAATCCATCGAAGCTGCGCACCCAGTGATATCTGTTGTGAGGATCAACAAGCAGCTCGAAGTTGGTCGCTGCAAAAGCGGCTTCTTTGGTGCAATAAGTAGTATAGCCAGTTACCGCTCTGACACGTGCTGGCAGGAAAGAGTCCTCATGATGAACGCGTCCCACGAAGTTATTGTACCCCTCCAAATCGGAGCCGCCGCTTACAGTGTATTCGGGGAACGTCTTCGACTTGTCGAATTGGACCCAAGTATCAGTTTTTTCATAAAAATACAACCAGCACGCAAGTAGGACCACCAGGCCTCCAATAAGACAATATTTCGTGTTTCGATATATAATTTTATAGTTCAGTAAGCCTTTAAAAACTGTGGACAAATATGTTTATAAAATTGATTAATTGAAAACTGTTTCTTATTTCACATTAGTTTGTCAATTGCTTGTTTCTAATTTTAACATTGACAGGATGGGTTAAAGCATAGTTTATAGACTGACCTAAATTTTGGCTAGAGGCAATTATGTAATGAATTTATTTTTCCGCCTTTACTGCATTTATAAGTACACTTTCTTCTTGAAGATTCGAATCATTTCTCATTCATAATTTGCTATTTTCACCTTGATGCACTTTCCGCTTATTTCCGAACCGAAATATCTCGCTATCATTTTTTCAAATGAAGTTTCACATTATCGATAACTTTTTGATGTGTAAACTGTGCTTTAATCAATTCAATTAAACATTTCTCTTACCCAGCACCAGGCCTCTAAAAAAATATTTAATCGCAGCTCGAAACATTGTTTTAACTGTCCAATGAGTTATTAAATACTGTGGATACGATTGTTCTACCTTTTCTTTGTACTGCCTATCTTAACTTAACTGATCAATAGTGTTTATCTTATCTTATCTTATCTCAGTTAAGCTAAGGAATTCCTAGAAATGTTATTGATTATATTTAGGTGATTCAATCTTAAAAAGAAAGAACGTTGCAGTCGGCCATAACCGAATGCACAAAACTCTTATAACACAAGGCAAAGAACAGGCTGGTGTAGCCAAGAAATTTTAATCTTTGGTGTACGATCCTTAAAACTTATCCTCGAAAAAAATGTTGGACTTGTTTCCAAGATAGTTACCTTTCTAACTTTTGAAACTTTAGCTTTTCAATTCAGAAGAAATTCAGGCTTTTTGGGAAATTTGGGAACGAAAAAATGTCCTTAGTATTTGGTAACTCCACCTTTCACATTACATGATATACATATATGGATTTATCTATTTACACCAAGTATATCGGTTTTGGGAGTCGGAGTGGGCGTGGCAATCCAACTTTTAATGTTAGTTAAGGGAAGTTACAAGGAACAAAAACCTAAAAATTCGGCAAGTCCAGTTTAAAAATTGACGAAGATACAAAAATGTCTGATTTCAGAGGTAAACGTGATTGATGCCGATCTTTGAAGGGTATCGCCAACAACCTACCTACCATGTTTACTGACTGTAACCTCCTGGAAAATAAGTCGCTTGATTGCTGTGCGATTATCGATTTCCTTGCCTCCTAGCGGACATATTACCTTAAATAATGTGCTCCGAGTTTCAAGGCTCTAGCTTTAGTGATATCTGTATATTATTTTACATTTGCTGACCATCAAATGTGTCAAGTAACAAATGTGTCTGTAAGTTTTACGATTTATGCCACAAAAACTGACGATCTGGCCAGTTGCTGCTGAAGTAGATGTTGTTCCTCTTCCTTCTCGATATTCAGATTAGCAGCTGGTCCAAGACTGTATATTCCCATGCTAGATCGTTATTATTAAGGTGTGTTGCATTTTTTGAGACTGACTCTGTTTACTCCGGTGTAGAAAGGATATATGCGATTTATCCACATCAACTTTTACAGACTCTTTTAACTCCAAAGTGTAACTGTTATTCCAGTACAATATTCGCCGATTTGTGATTTAATTAGCTTGCTATTGGGGAAAAAATGTTAATAACACCAGCCGTTGGATTTTGGAGACATTGGTTTATTAATTAGATAATTAAGTAAGATTTACAAATAATGGCGCTTAGCATAAGTACATTTGTCTTTCGTCATTTGGGGAAATTTTTCTTTGGAGTCGAAATTAAGTTATGACAAACTATAAATCATTTTGCAAACGTTGATTTGAGTGTGGCTTTTGTAATATGAAAATATATATGTACATAAATATATGCTTTATCTGAATTTGGTTCATCAAATAAATCAAATTCAAATTATTATATTTGTGCAATACTTGATAAAAATTCGAAATTCTAATTCATTTTAATTTATATAGTTACATTATGGAAATATACTCTTAGTAAAGCAGAGCAAAAAACGATCTTTCCCGCTTTACGCTTTAACTCATGCTTTAACTATGCTTACTCTGCTTATGGTTTAGCTTATTCCAAAACTTCTTAACTCAGCTTATTGCTAATCAGTTGATTAAGTTAATTCTGATTACTGTCTACATACTATCTCAACATTTGATTGATTGATTTAATTAATACAGGAGCAGACATATCATTTTTTAAGAAAAATATATTGAAAACAATATTCAACCATTATGTCACCTACTTAATAAAACCAAAATACTAAGTGAGATTAGATTTCATTCATTTCCGTGACAAACGTCCGACGTCCGATTCACATAATCGAACAAGAGATTAGAATTCTACGATGAAGTAGATAAGAAGCTCACCGTGTGAACTAATAAGGTAAACGTGACAATTGAAAGAGCTAATAAAATAATAAAAAAAAAACCTGAGGAAAAAATACTCTACTAATAGTATTCCATTAATAAATCGAATAAAAAGAGACAACAAAATAAATAACTTTTTTTTTCTTTTTTTTAATGTAGTAATTTAATTTAATATTGATCAGCCTACTGAAAGGATATAAGATATTGTTTTAAAGATTGTATACATAATAACAGGGAATTTGAATGAAATAATATACAAATATAATTGGTTTTAACATATTGTAATATTACGTAAGATCAAATGTAACATTAAATATAACATTTGTTGCACATTAACGAATATTAACGCCCAACAGGTCGCTGGTGTGGAGGCGCTTGAAGCGTCTACGGGTTGTATTCGATCCTAGTGAGCAAGCCAATGGGTTGACATGGTTATGTAACCGGTCAGTGTAACGACTTGTATGGCGGTTTATTTGACTAACGACTGTCGGTACGCCGAAGTCGTTGTGCAGCGTCATATTGCTCACATAGGGTGGAGCACCAGAGATGTCTCTTAAGACTTGAATGTGGTTAACCTAAGATTTTGCCGCTGTGCCCCAAAATGGAATCCCATATGTCCATGTGGGCACGATGATGCTCCTGTACACCAGCAGCTTGTTGGTCAAGCTGAGTTTGCTGGAGGACTACAGCAACCAGTTGAGTTTCGCCCTTTTGGATCTACACGCTGCTGCCGTGATCTGTATGTGTTTACGTCAGGTAAGTTTCCTGTCCAGATACATACCCAGGTAGCGAACGTGGTTCCCCTGAGGTATGATCGTCTTGTTGAGTCGGACGGTTGGACAGTTACCACTCCTGAGCGCAAACGTACAGTGCTGAGACTTGTTCTCATTGCCGCAGATGTTCCACCGGTTGGCCCAGTTACTAAAACCATCCAAGAACCTTTGCGTAACCGCTGCTGCTCTCCAAGCAGTGGAGGAGTTAGCAAGGAACACAGTGTCATCCGCTTATGTGGCAAGCAGCGTGTTTCGGTCCAAGGACACTACCCTGCGGTACACCCGCTTCTATCGAAAGGCTTGAAAAAAAAAAGGAAAAACATGCATGAAATGTTTAAAACATGTGAATAACAGGGGATGCACTAAGAAGGAACTATGTTCAATATGCAACAAAAGTAAAGAAAAGCACTACGATCAACCCCAGTTATTAAAATAAAATCAAGAATTGGGGAATATGAAAATGTAAGGGCTGTAATTGGTAGTGGGGGTCTCAAAGTACCAACATTTCTGAAGAAGCAGTAGGAATGCTAAAATTGCCTAAAGTAAGAACGCTCTCAGAAATCAGTGGTGTATGTTCAGAATGCTTTATTGATCAGATTTTTACAACTGATACGGGTAATCCGAATGTAACTCAATTTTTGGAATATCAAATTCACAATTACTGGCATTTAACGCCCAAAAAGGTAACTGTTGATTTCTTTAATTGTAGAAAAGCCATTGGACTCAATCAAACCAATGAAGATCAGCTTAATAAGAAATTAATCACGCGCGTAAGGCGGAGAAACTCCATAGGTTGTATTACTGAGAATAAAGGTCACTCAACCACCCTTCCTTACTTACACTTCCCCAAGAGGGAACGGCACACCGTGGATCCCGATATTCTTGACCTTCTCAAAACTAAACAATCGCGTTGACGAGGCATTTTATGATAAGAAACAACAAGTTTTGACTGTGTAATACATATCACATGAGTTTTATTTAGATTTAATGAATCATAACTATGGATTCTGGTGAAATGAAGATAGTATAGCAAATTACAGTTACTACAATTGTATTGTAATTAAATATTTAATATGTATGTATATATAATATAAAATCAAATAATATATATGTGATAAAAACTCAAACAGACAATGTAGTGATCACAAAGAAAGAAAAATGTATAACACAATTAAAAAGTCCTGCCGCTTGAAGCATAGAAGTAATTCATTATCATTATAAATAAAATAAGCAAGTGTTATTAAATTTTTTTTTTCTGTGTTCTCAAGACAATTCAGTTCGCTGTGAATGAATGAAACCTGTGGACAAGGTTCACGAAGTGAAAGGAATGTTCATGCAATATAACATTCCATTTCAATATAAAAATCAATAAATATTACATTCAAAAACAATAAAACGTGCCCCGTGAAACACAAAAATTTAACAACAACAACACCGTTTACGAGGAGGACTTCATCGTGGAGTAATTTGGGTGAATGCTTGTTTTGTTTGTCCCACTGTAAAGGCCAGCACGAGCAAAACGAAAGTGAACAAATGTGAGAAAGAAAACAAAATTGAGAGCGAGCTAACGCGAGCGTGAGCGAGGTTCCTCGTAAGCGTGAGTGTAAGCTTAGATCATGATTAAGCTCTAAAGCTCTTGTACTCTCCGCTCTCTTAGATATTGGTGTTCTTGTGGTTCGATTAACTTTTGCAATGTAATATTTAATGACGCTCTTTTCATTTTGAAACAAAGTAAATTATCCCTCCCTTATTAAATTTTATGACCACATTCAGATCCTTTTATCTATAATAGCATACATACATATCACCCTTATCACTTTTTACATATAAAAAGTTATTCACAGCAGTGATACTTAATTGAATTGAAAACATGTGCTTGAGAACAAAATACTAAAATGAATTAAATTAGTATTTGAATAAGTTACACAATACACTGAACAAAAATTTACGTATAGTCATATACAAAAAAAACAAATGATAATTTAATAACTTTTTTTTGGGATTACGCAAAGTACATTGAATAAGAGTGAATTTCGTCATATAAGTCAATAAAATAATAACTAGAACAATTTAATTTGAAAAAAATAAATTAAATAAATAAATGAAATGTAACCGCCTTTAAGAAATAAATATTCAAATATTAGTTTTTAAGCATTCATATATTACTCTCCACAAACCAAACGAAAATAATATATATATAAAACAAAATAAAAACAAACAAAAATTCCAATTGCCAATATTAAGAAAAAAAGTTAAACATTAAATTTAAAACTGAAAAACCACCTTAAACGTTAGGATTAGTTTTTTAGTTACCTTCATTTTCTCTTAATTGAAAATACTAGACCAATGATAAGACCTAATACCGTTAATATTTTCGTGGTGCTTGTATCAACTTGAATCGTATTCTGCGTACTTTGAATTCCTTCTCTGTCCATGATCTTGGCTTCGAAATTTTCGACGCTATCCGTAGGTTCCGCGTCAATAATTAAAGTCTTATCCGGTTTGTTTTTGGCGAGGACTTGCGTCGCATTCTGCGTACTTTGAATTCCCTCCCTTTTCTCGATCTTGGCTTCGAAATTTTCGACGGTATCCGTAGGTTTGGCCTTAATAATGCAAGTCTTGTCCGCGATGCTATTAACTAAGACTTGCATCGTATTCTGCGTACTTTGAATTCCCTCTCTTTTCTCGATCTTGGCTTCGAAATTTTCGACGATATCCGTAGGTTCGGCCCACATATGGACGGTCTTATCCGCGATGCCATTAACTAAGACTTGCATCGTATTCTGCGATGCTTTTTTCGAAGACTTGCATCGTATTCTGCGTACTTTGAATTCCCTCTCTTTCATCGATAGCTTCGAAATTTTCGACGGTTTGGATTTTTTCATTTTTGACACAAAATTAAAAAGTGCAAGTATAATAATGATAAGGATAACAAGCACAATTATAAACCGAAGTGCATTCATAAAAAATGCTATAAGAAATACTATTAGCCCGCCTAGGATGGATTTTTTAATTTTTGACAAAAAATAAAAAATTGCAAAGATAATAATGATAAGGATAACAAGCAGAATTATAAAACAAAGTGCACTTATAAGAAATGACACAAAAAGTGCTATTAGCCCTTGGAGCCCTATAATTTTCAACAACGTTGACCAGAATGTACCACGTTTTCGAACCAGCACCTCGAATGTATCGATGACTCTTGGGGGAAGATTCTCATAAATGATAATGCATTTCTTTTCCGATAAATACAGTGTGCCAATTAACATTCCACCATCAATCTCGGCTCGGCAGACATAAACCTTTTCTTCTTGCCCAGGTCTTGTTTCAACAGAGACTGAATTGGCTCCCACAAATCCATCGAAGCTGCGCACCCAGTGATATCTGTTGATAGGATCAACAAGCAGCTCGAAGTTGGTCGCTGCAAAAGCGGCTTCTTTGGTGCAATAAGTAGTATAGCCAGTTACCGCTCTGACACGTGCTGGCAGGAAAGAGCCCTCATGATAAACGCGTCCCACGAAGTTATTGTACCCCTCCAAATCGGAGCCGCCGCTTACAGTGTATTCGGGGAACGTCTTCGACTTGTCGAATTGGGCCCAAATATCAGTATTATCATAAAAATACAACCAGCATGCTAGTAGGACCACCAGGCCTCCAATACAATATTTCGTGATTCGAAATATAATTTTATAGTTCAGTAAGCCTTTAAAAACTGTGGACAAATATGTTTATAAAATTGATTAATTGAAAACTGTTTCTTATTTCACATTAGTTTGTCAATTGCTTGTTTCTAATTTTAACATTGACAGGATGGGTTAAAGCATAGTTTATAGACTGACCTAAGTTTTGGCTAGAGGCAATTATGTAATGAATTTATTTTTCCGCCTTTACTGCATTTATAAGTACACTTTCTTCTTGAAGATTCGAATCATTTCTCATTCATAATTTGCTATTTTCACCTTGATGCACTTTCCACTTATTTCCGGGGCGAAATATTTCGCTTCAAATGAAGTTTCACATTATCGATAACTTTTTGATCTGTAAACTGTGCTTTAACCAATTCAATTGAACCATTCTCTTACCCAGCACCAGGCCTTTAAAATTATATTTTATCGCAGCTCGAAACATTCTTTTAGAGACTGTGGGTTATTACGATTGTTGTACCTTTTTTTTGCACTGCCTATCTTAACTTAATTTATCAATAGTGTTTTTCTTATCTTATCAATAGTGCTTTTCTTATCTTATCAATAGTGCAAAAGCTGAAAAGGCTTTAGCTTTAGTGTTATCTGTATATTATTTTACATTTGCTGACCAAATGTGTCAAGTAACAAATGTGTCTGTAAGTTTTACGATTTATGCCACAAAAACTGACGATCTGGCCAGTTGCTGCTGAAGTAGATGTTGTTCCTCTTCCTTCTCGATATTCAGATTAGCAGCTGGTCCAAGTCTGTATATTCCCATGCTAGATCGTTATTATTAAGGTGTGTTGCATTTTTTGAGACTGACTGTGTCAACTCCGGTGTAGAAAGGATATATGCGATTTATCCACAACAACTTTTACAGACTCTTTTAACTCCAAAGTGTAACTGTTATTCCAGTACAATATTCGCCGATTTGTGATTTAATTAGCTTGCTATTGGGGAAAAAATGTTAATAACACCAGCCGTTGGATTTTGGAGACATTGGTTTATTAATTAGATAATTAAGTAAGATTTACAAATAATGGCGCTTAGCATAAGTACATTTGTCTTTCGTCATTTGGGGACATTTTTCTTTGGAGTCGAAATTAAGTTATGACAAACTATAAATCATTTTGCAAACGTTGATTTGAGTGTGGCTTTTGTAATATGAAAATATATATGTACATAAATATATGCTTTATTTGAATTTGGTTCATCAAATAAATCAAATTCAAATTATTATATTTGTGCAATACTTGATAAAAATTCGAAATTCTAATTCATTTTAATTTATATTGTTACATTATGGAAATATACTCTTAGTAAAGCAGAGCAAAAAACGATCTTTCCCGCTTTACTCTTTAACTCATGCTTTAACTATGCTTACTCTGCTTATGGTTTGGCTTATTCCAAAACGTCTTAACTCAGCTTATTGCTAATCAGTTTATTAAGTTAATTCTTGGCCGAGGCAGCCTATCAGAGAGTAGCATGCAAGTTAATATTGTGTAGCATACACACTCAGAAGCTTGTATAAGCATTCCGCTGTCTTTGAACGAGAGACACTTTAGTGACCCAAGCATTGGAACACTCTATTTAAATCCTGCAGGAGCAGAAGACAATAAAATACAAAATGTTAATTGTGCTGCTAATGCGCTAGTTTCATGAAATTTCCTTTGTTCGCTTATTTTACTAATGAACCCCTCAAAACAATAAATAAAATTTATTTCAAAATGTGTGGTGAACAACGTAAAATTAAAGATTTTAAGGCAAATGTCAATATTAATCAAGTAACTGAGACTTCCAATATAACAAATAATAATACTCTTCTAATAATAATTACTGTTTGCGTATCAATTTAATATCAATCTAGTACATAAACTGTTTAAGATGTACACCAAACACCAAACATCTTAAAAATGACTACAAGAAAAAGCTATCAAATGAAATAAGTGCATAAAAACAAAAACAAAAACTACCCAAAAATGAAACCAAAGAAGACCGACGCCGGCAAGATTGCCGGCAAAACACCTTCAACAGTATCTTATGCTTGTTACTTTTCTTTTAATTTTTGTGATTCTTTATATCATGTCCTCCACACCTTGTACCAAATTCCTTAGTACAATATCTGGTCGGTCTCATCATGCAAATGCACCTGAGACGGAAGTCCCTGTGGAGTATCCCTGGGCTAAAATGAAGCTACTCAAAGACAAACCAATACTGTATATGCACGGAACATTGATGGAGTACGGTACATTATGTGCTTACACTTTTGCCTTTTTGAAAGGAGATATTAAATTGATAAAACCGGTCCTTTACTTTATGTATGAATTCACAAAAAAGCACTTAGTTGCAACACTTGACGCTGATTGGAAGACCTATGGAAAGGTTATTCTTGAAGGGGAGATGAATGCTACTGATTTAATAACTTTGTCATGGGATCAAAAGTATACACCTGAGGCATTGGGGGATAAGGCAGTTGATTGTGAGGAAGATGATTTGTGGTTGGCCATGGGGATTGTCATTGCGTACAGAGCAGCCCATACCGTTGAGAAAGGAAGATCTAACTTCCTTAAAAAGGCAACCAGTGTAATGAACTCCACACTGATAAATCAAAACCTCGGAGAAAGAATGCAGTTGATTGGATTCGTCCAAATTGGAGAAAAGTTTCATAAAGACGAACAATTTACAATGTTGATGAGTGCAATTGATATGTTCTTAGGGAGATTCTTGACTCATTCTTGCACAAATCTCCGTATCGGAACAATCATCACTCGATTCAACGGAGTTGCAGGACTTCTGAGTGTGGAGTATCTGAGGAAAAGAATGGGATATACTGATACTTATGACGCCGTTAACTGGCTTCTCGTGAGTTCGGTAGATGATGAAATTTAACAGATGTACGGAGAAAGGTCAGAGGAAGAGGAAGTCAAGGACGCCTATTCTTATTTCCCTTATATGTTAGGAATGAGAATATCATCGGATGCGACGCAAATGCGCACCATACTATATGGGGCAGCAGCGACATCAACACGAGAGGTGAGTACCTCACAGACTTTATATGTAGATATAATCTAGAACTTGCCAATGTCGGATCTACACCGACATTTGTAACCAGAGTCAGGGAGGAGGTGCTAGACATCACCCTCATAAGTCGGTCCCTTCAGTCGCACATTAGGGACTGGCATGTATCTCAGGATGAATCTATGTCTGACCATAGAACCATTCTCTTTAGAATATAAATGAATACAGGTAGCAGTGTACCCTGTCGCAACTCTAGAAAGACGAACTGGGAAGGGTTTAGGTCAGCTCTAAAGCTTAACCCCAGTAGTATCTCAACAATACCCAAAAGTCCACTAGAATTAGAGTGGGCTGTGGAAGGTCTCAACAAGAGCATAATTAATGCCTTCGAGGAGAACTGCCCGTTTGGAAAGAAGTTCAAAGAAAAAGATGCCCCTTGGTGGAATGAAAGAAACACGTCACCTCTTCAACAAAGCGAAGAGAGACGGTATATGGGAAAAATATCGCGAAAGCCTGACCTCCTATAACAAGGAAATCAGGAAGGCCAAGCGAGCCAACTATAGGAACTTCTGCGAAAGCATAGGAAGTACCAGTGAAGGCGCAAGGCTCCATAAAATGCTATCTACACGGACGCCTGACGCAAACGCGGCATTGAAGCGTAGGGATAACTCCCTTACTAGCAACCTGAACCGACACTATCGAAATGCGGATATATCCATACTCTCCGATAGCCAAGCAGCAATAAATGCACTAAATGGGACGAAAATAACATCTAAAGTAGTTCACGAAGTAAGATCCAAGCTTGACCAACTCGGGAAACATAATAGGCTCTCCCTAAGATGGGGGCAGAGAGACCCATGATAGTGCTGGGCAGAGACACCAGGACTTCGACAAGCCAGAAGTCTCCTAGGTGGCTTTAATCAAAAGCTATTTAAGCAAATAATATCCATGGGGAAGAATAGACTCAGAATACTCACAGGTCTATTGACAGGACACTGTACACTGAGAAGTCACCTAACCAAATTAGGTATTTACAGCAGCAACATGTGCAGGTTCTGCGAATATGAGGCGGAATCCTCACCGCACATCCTAGCAGAATGCTTCGCCTTAACCAGGAAAAGATGCAGCCTCCTAGGGCAGCATATCATGAGGCCCAGGGACATAGTAACCCTCAACCCAACAAAAATTCTAGCATTCGTGCAGGAGTTGGGATTGATGGAAGAGCTGTAGGCTCAGTAAGGGGGCACAATAGACCTTAGAGGTCGCAGTGTAAACTTTCCCCAATTATAATAATAATAATAAGGGCAAAAAAAGTCACATTTAAGGGCTTAAGGGTTTGAGGGTTGGAGAAGACTTGAGCAAAACACTTATGGCCAAAAACAATTGGATGGCTGGCAGCTGCTGGCAGTGGCTCAAGTGACGACGATGTGCAGGAAACGATTGGTGTTATCGCTGTTGTAGCAAGAACTCGATCCTCAAATCAGTGTAGCTTCCTGTTCGCATATTGGAACTGTGACATATACTTCCAATTCACCGTTATCGGTGAATTTTGGTATAGAATAAGCAAAGTGGAGTTAGGCGAAAAGGCAAGATGACTATTTCCCCTATTTAGTGGAAGAACCATCGCGCGAACAGATCAGAGCGTTGGATTAGTTGAATCGTGGATGGTCGCCCATATTCAACCATATATACCATTATACCATTACTGCGTTTAAGCCTAGTTTACGCAATAAACGTATTTGCTCGATTGACATCCAAGCGGGATGATTTCTAGAAAGGTACAACCTAAAACAAAAACGTTTATGTGTAACACCAGCTATTATAACCAAATATATATAATCGCATAATAATCCTATAGAAGAGAGATAACTCGGTAATAAGCCCCTCTGGGTGTTTAGGTTGGTTATGTTAAGCCTTGCTTTTTAACTAGGGTCAATTTAGCATAACCAACTTACAATACACATTCTCTCTCTTTGCAATGCTATCTCCTCTCAGCGCACTCAGCGCTGTAATTAGTGATGTAAGCGCTAAGCCTTTAAAATCAATTGAATTATAACCCCAAACCTGCACAGAAGCAGAGATATTAAAAAGATCAGTGAAAATATATAAAAAGTGAATTAAATCATCAAGTGCCTTTTTTGGCGACTGGAAGGAAGGAAGATCAGACATCAACATCTACACGGACCGCCAGCCACTCACTTTGCGGTCTCTGAAGGAAACTCTGCGGAATTTTGCACGCTTGCTCAATGACACTTGCACTTCGATAGGCACCCATGAAATGGAAAATTACAAACAACCCCTATTCTATATTATCCCGGCCAAATTATTCATATTAATTTATATACTACAGAGAGAAGGATTGTTATCACTGCCGTAGATAAATTATCCAAGTACACACAAATATAAATCCTAAACTCAAAATCAACTAAATATACTAAACACCCATTAAGTGATGTTAAGTTATCCCAAATTAGTCGATGTACAATGAAAGAGGAAAAGTTGAAATATTTCAATCAACACTAATCGAAATAATGTGAGGTGTAAAGAAGGATGAAGGAGGAAGAATGAGAATAACGAATTTCGAAGATTTAATATTTAAATCCAACCAATCTACACATTCCACCGTTAATGTAAAAACAATAAATAATCCACAAAAATAAACATGTTTTACATAGTTTTCTCTCCAACATGTCTTGGACTAGCTATGGTCGCTATGGGGACTACTACTATTCACAAACAATACCTATAAAAACAGGAGTCGCAGCCGTAGGAAAAGGCACTTGCAACATTTTATTCCGAACCTCGTTAGGCAGTTATAACTGGAGAATGCCGTAAATAATTAAATTTAATTCCGATAAAATTAGCAAAATGCAAAGGAAAAAGTTAATTTGAAATATTTCATTTTAAAAGATGTTCGTAGAAAAATCACTATAATTCAACAAATCTCACCCTTTTCACAATTAAGACTTACAGTGAATACTAACTAAAATCAACAAAAAACTAGCAGTTAAAGTATTTAATAAAAGATCAAAAATCACAACATTTGGGTACTTGTAAAATCAATGTGAAAACATATTGTACTTTTTTTTCCTATTAAAGCTTACAACAGATTTTGTAATGCAACTAAAAAACAAATGAAGTACAAAAATTTGTCATAATAAACTTAGGTTTACCTATGGAAATGTCTGATATAATAAATACAAATATTCAAAGATTATGTTTGATAAATCTGAATATAGGTGTAGTTGTTATCAAACATACTGAAATGCTTATGATACAATACACGATAAAAGGCCAAATCACGAAGGCTCTCAACTCTAATTCATAACTTTTCTTTGGCTTATAAGCTTTGGCATCGAAACATAGGAATATCATATTGTATTTTAATTCAGACCAGTCATAAAGTCTAACTAACCAGGAGTTAATCATAGAGTCCAAACTCCAGACATATTACCACGCCTAATACTATTAATAGATAAACACAATTTACAGCATTTCAATAAAAAAAAACACCTTCTATTACAACATATTGAGGACGAGAAAACTATTAATTCAGGAAGGAAATTACACTAACAAATACTTGTTACCGCATTAAGACGGACAAATCTAACAAAAGCCCAGCCGAAACCTAAGCTTCAAGTCAAAAATAATTGGACAAAGAAAAATAGCTAATGAGATCCATGGATTCATCTCTTAGCTCTAGCAAAATATTGTCAGTTGATGTGGTAAATGTGATCTTGGGACCAAAATGTAACTAAAATGACTGGCAGCTCATGTAGAATACTAAACAAAACTAATAACTACAGAGCAAATAGTCATGGAAGCTGTCATGTTAGAAAACAGGAACCACGAAAGCTATTCAGGCAAACCTATCCTTAAGCACAACAAATTTGTATGAATACCAAAGAGGAATGTATAACAGCTACAAAAAAGATTATTTTATAAAATGTATGTATAAATAAATGGAATAAAATGTACGAATAATATAATAAATTTAATATAATAATCTTGCAGATCGAAGTGCAGAGTTCGAAATCCTGAGATCGTTAAGCCTTTTACTAAATGTTGCTTCTTTTTTTAAGGATGACATATTTACTAGCAGTCATTTGCAGTGAACTTTGCTGATATTAAAAAAAATTAGCTGATTCTGTTAAGAGACAACGGACATGCGCAATGAGTAATTCTGATTTGTTACCATAGGGGTTAACATTAATGTAATACTTCTGTTAATCTACATTCTGGAGATATGTTAAAAAAAAGAACAAAAAATATTTGGTCACACTATTGGAAACAAAACAAATTTGTGACAATTTTATGTTGTTGGAAAAATTGATTGAATAACATAATTTTTGTAAGTTAAAATCAGGTTTGCATTGCAACCATATACATGAAAATGTATATTATGCTGATGCACGGCACTGTTGGTGTAATTTCTAATTTGGACATAACCTACTCGCTCCTCGTAAGGAAAAATATATTTTCTCTGTGAGGGCAATCAAATTTCCCTTTACTAATCGTTTATGAATGTTCGCCAGCATCGTTGAATCCGGCGTGGAAATTGATATCAAATATCTATGAGTAATCCATTGGTAAACAAGACCTTTACCAAAGTATTGCTCCTTTCCTCAAATACAAAAGCTATCTAATTTTATACATATATAATAATAATTTAACATATAGTATATTTTAATAAAGAGATTTTAAGAAAAATTATTTTAAGCGACTAGATTGTAAAAAATTTTCCTAATTATTTAGAACCTTTTGTGCTCCTTGACTTTAATGAAATATCTTGAACATTTTCGTAATTCTTATCGCAGTTCTTAAAATATCTATCATATTTGCTAACATCTCTTACAACTCCAGAAGTTGACACCACCGCTGGTAAAGCTCTTAAAACCCATGTAAGCCGGACGGAATGGGAGGCGTTGGTGGCACTGAAATTCCAATTCGATTGTACAAAAATGGCATTCTTCCGGTAATATTTGTGTGGTGAGTTAGCACTGCCTCCAAATCAGACTCTTGAGCATGCATTAAAAATAAACTATAGGCACAAGATGGAATCATTCCAAAATTGTCAAACGAATCTAAATACGACTCTGTATCTCTTTTGTAAATTTCCAGAAAATCTTCCAATAATTTAGCCACCATTACCGAACGAGCTTTGCTAACGTTTTGCGTGCTGCGAAACAAAATTGGGGGTTTCAACCCCCACCGTACTTATTTAAAAACTTAAGTATAATCTTTTCATGACTGGGTTCTTGGGTCAATCGTCGCAGAACTGACTCTAAATATAAACAAAATGTCTGCCGTGCCTGAAAGTGGGTTAATGACGAACCACTTCCAATTTTCTTTAGCATCTGCTTGCGAAGCCTTCGACCTTCTTCTTCGCACTTCTCAACAATTTGCTTCTTTAGAAATGGAATCTCTGAATCCGTTTCCAAGGCTCGCTCGTACTGGCTTATACGATTTTCTTGACAATTATCGTCTTTAATGGATCGCGAGCCCGGGCTGTGTAAATTTGAATGCAACATTTGATTGTAGTTGTGTTGCGTGACTAGCGTTTGAAATGTTTGCCCTTGGACAGTTTGTGTTGATATTGGAATTCCATTAGCTGAGTCTAAAAAGTGTCCGTAACGCTGCATTGAGTCGTCCGTGGGAAAGATACTTACAAAACCTCCACGCCTGATATATTGCAATCGTGCACTGCGCAATATGCGCTGATCTTCTTGTGTCAATGGAGCTAAGCCCGAACTCTTCTTTTTTATTTTTCTTGATTTGATTCTGTTGTATCTGTTTGTCTTTGGCAGCTAGAACTACGAAGTCGTGAGGTAAGCATATCTGTGACTAGACATCCCTTTACGTTAGTGTCCAGTGGACTGTCTACACCCATTGATGGCGACAGGTTAACTTCCAGCAACCATGGCTTAAGCGTATTACCATTTAGTATATCGAAACCATAAAGCTCAAAGCAGTTGTTAACATTAGGTGCAAACATTCTGCATGCGGAAATAATTGTTTGCGCACAAGCAAGGGCAGCCTTAATTATAACATCTTCGATGTTTAGCATTAGCAAATGAGTGTCACATCCCTGAAGTTTCAGGTGTCTTAAGAGGGCTGACAACGTCCACTTATGACCTACATCCTCATCCTGGGCATCCGATGATCTTATATACAAGGATTCCACAAATTATCGGTGTTTCTATCGTACCTAACTGTTGCCAGTCTGACGATACCCTCTTCGTACAGATAAATGATAAGTGGATCAAAAGATGTGACCAATACATACACTCTCAAATCGCACTTATGCCCCATCAATACAAAGTGGGTCAACGATATATTTGGATACTAAGACTTGCTCATCCTGTGGTATCTGGCCTGGCTGCAAACAAAGTTGTTTTTCATTAAATTACTGAATTTATTTAAACATATCAAAATCAATTTTACCGAGTTCACAGTAAAAATTCTACGTCCTCTGCTAGATGCTGCCGGTTTAACAATCCAAGGTCCTCGATGTTTATTATGGGCAAATATTAAATCTCGCGATTCCAGCGGAAGAATAAAAGACTGCGGCACAATGTCAAAATGTTTCATTCCCCGCAGGTGTTGCATTCGTTCAATATTCTTGTAAAGTCGATCCTTTCGTGACAGTTCATAAGACCTAAACAAAGAAAACATTGTATTAAATCGTTTATTTTAATCTTGTGTTTTTTATAGCAGATGGATGCATACTCAATAAATACATTTATTCCTTATATGAACCGCTATTTTTTTCCTTGAAAAATTAACAACGAAATTCAACAAGTACAGTTCGTTAAGGCTCATCAACAAAGCTAAAATCGATCATCTAACTATATTTTATAAACACATTTAGATTTGAAAATTTAATCAAGCCATTGATATAAAGAATTTCCAAATTTAAAACAGTTTGTGAAAATTTCAAGAAAAACATTTTTTGTGCTTTAAATTTTACTTTTTGAAGTGCCGCTATTTATACATTTTATCCGCACTTCAAAGTAAAATTTACACTCATTAAAATCTATGATGAGATGTATGGGAAATATTTCCAGGAATCTTAGTACGAAATGGTTGAGCAAAAGACTTTGCAAATAATTATCACTTGAGGAAATTTAATTGTTTGTTAATTTACTGTTTTCTGATGGGTGACATTAGCTCTGTAAAAAATCGCTAGAAATGCAATTTTCTCCGATTTTTTTTGTTACCTTGGCTACATTATTAACAATTATGAAAAATATGGTTTAAAAGACATTCGTTTTTAATATGCTTTCATTGTTGTTATTTACTTACCGCGGAAAATGGTTAACTCGTTGATACAGCGATAAGTTCCGTAATGTGTCAAGTTTCATATGAACACCTGTCCACAGCAAATTAAAGTTTGATTCGCCCTGAACTTCAGTTAGTCCGTGAACATTGAATATTTTCCTTAACAATTTTGTTTCAGTTTGGATAAATTTATATGTTATTTGCAACTGATGTGCCGGCATATTGATTCCGCATTCGTTGTCTTCCTCGCTGGACGC
This sequence comes from Drosophila kokeensis, assembly GCA_035042145.1. Classification (NCBI taxonomy): domain Eukaryota; kingdom Metazoa; phylum Arthropoda; class Insecta; order Diptera; family Drosophilidae; genus Drosophila; species Drosophila kokeensis. The sequence continues at coordinate 1,765,325 of JAWNLT010000376.1, read as the reverse complement.
CTCCTCTTGGTCTTCTTCACTAGTATTAATTTCTAAATTTGATTGAGAAGCAGTAATGGAATCATGACCACTATCCTTTGCTATATTATCTTCAATTTCTACCATCAACATATCTTTATTCTTCTGATGCTTTGATCTTGACTTTGATTCACTTTATTGCGTTTCATCTCCATCACTTGATACTTCTTCACATGATGAAAATGAATCATGCGATTTCGTTGTTAAATTATCAACATTATTGAACTTTGTCAGCTTGTTAACAGACACGTATAGTTTCCCTTGAGTTGGATTGTTTCGTGTTGTTTTGCCAATTTTTGGTGATAAATCCCATTTAACAACCATCCCGTTCGGAGTGGAGCAGGCTTGACCATCTTGACCCTTTTTCTGATCCAATTGTGCGGACGTTGTTTCCAATAGCGTTTTTCTTGTCTTTGGATTAAGTATGTTGGTGCGGAAAACTAACACTGCTTCACGAGTACCAAGTTTTCCACTTGTAACCCAGTCATCATGATTTATGTACTTGTCGCTATAATTAAATGTTAAATAATATTGTTACCCAAAAGTTTATTACCAAATTTACATGTGTATCCAAAACGAAATATTTGTAATTATAATTGTGTGTATTGTATATCATAAATGGCAGCAGTAGCATCAGCAGATGGACCGACTTTCTCTTCAGAAGACTTTTCATTTAACTACGAATATTACCTAACTTCTCCGGTACATTTAGCAATATAACTCACGAATAGAAATGCGACTAATGATCATCTCGAATAAAGACAAACTGCCATTGGAAATGCCCACGAAAAAATTATAATTATCGGACAAATTTGTATCATCAAACATTATTTCCTCAATCCCTGCAATAGGTGTTGAAACATTTTAAATTTGAATAACCCCAAATTTTAACATGTCATTTTTATATTATTATTTTGTTGTTTTTCATTTTCTATTTTAATTTAGTTTTAGACTTAATTTTACATTATTTAGTTAGTATATTTTTTTTTTTTAGTCCTCATTAAATGAACAAATAAATAAAAATATATCTCTCAATTCAATTAGCAGTCTAATTACTGAGTACGTGATATTAGAAATAAAAGTAAATCATAGATCGTGAAAATAAATATTTGGTTAAAGCTTCATAGTAGTTTTTGTGGGACAATTTCATTTATAAAAATGCACTTAAAAATATCGGAAATGCCTTCTATATCTTTTCTATATTTTCAGAGCCTTTCCTATCTTCCATATTCATTTGTAATGGAAATAAACTAGTATGGATAAAAGTAGAGCAAATAAGAAAAACAATAACTTACGTTGAATTAATGTGCGCATCACACAATGAAGAAGCAGGCATGGCAATTTCTGGAATGTTGAAAAATAAAATTATTTATTTAGAGATTTATACACTCCTAATTAAAGTGTTTATCATATATTTTTTTTGCATTGCTCTGAAATAAAAAATATAAAGTATTTATACAAGAATTTATTTATAAAACTGGGAAACTGCGATCTAAATTTGGTTATACTAGGCACTGACAATTCAGATATATCTGATGGATCAATCTTATCGAGCTAAAAGTATTCTTTAAATAATGAGGTATTGCAATTTTAGTCGCCAGTTTGTTATCCAAATTATTTGAATTAAAAAGATACCACATTTTGGGAATTAAAAAGATAACCTCCTATATTTTAGGAAAAAATATAAATTGGATATAAAAGAGAATACTTAAGCATGGATATGATTAACCAACCATTAAATAGGTTACAATCAAGCTACACAAGAGTATGAACGGGCAGAAGGACACATCTCCGAACCCATAAATTGGATATATTTTCTATAAGCATCAAAATACTACTCGCCTGTCTATTTTATTAACTGACTGAACTCAGAGACTACAAGAGCACTGATCAAGTTTATTGTTATTCCATTGATTACTTCTTCCGTTCTTCTCTAATATCAATGAAACTCAATAACTGGTATCCACAAAAGTCACAGTTTTTGAGATATAGCTTTCTGCCTTTGATAGGAATGTTTTTTGATAGTTTTAAAAATGCAAATAATTCGAAAACCGATGCGCTCACCACGACAGACAAATGGCTATATGATATATCGACTCAGATCGTCGTTATTTGAATTCTGGCATTAGTAAATCTAAACAAGTACTTTTTGAGCAAAAAAATAAAAATCATAAATAAATCATTATTGTGAATTATATTGTTTCACTCAGAATATATTCAGTTAGTAAACACATTCATTATTGTGTTAAAAGATATAATTTATTGAACAATATTTTATAGCATAACTTATAACCATAACAGTGCCTCGAACGAAATCGTTCTGCCTTCGCCACTACATTGTCTCAGGGCAACTTATTGTGTACTAAAAGAGGTATCATTTTCTCGACATGGGAAATAGTTTGTTCGAACAGTCGTCCGCGCACTGTGATTGTCCCGTTAAAAAACCTATCCTTGTATGTATGCGTATATGTGTGTCCATCATGAAACAAAGAATTTTTTGTGTCGTCACAATGATACCCTGCCTTGGATTTTCACCATATATTTTACGGGCAGTGGTTACAAAATTTGTGAACAGTTAAACCACCCGACTTTACGAAAGGTTACATATCAGGCCCGAAAACTAAAAAATTGAAAATCGAGTGCCAGCTCGCACACAGAAAGACAAGGATAGAGTGTTGCTGCTATCTTCGCACACATTTAAGTTAGCAATATAGCTGGCCTTTTCGCATACATAATCCATTAGGCCCTACTAGAAAAGGTCGCACCCAGGATGGGTTTTCCATTTATCCGCGATGTTGTCGCAGCGAAGTCAAGTGAAATAATTACAAAAATGACCTTAAACCATTTTGTACATTAAGTTAATCTATTTATATTTATTCAAAATTTGATAATTTTGTTTCAAAAACAGTGGATCATTATCGATTTTTGAGACTAAGGGCTAAGGCGTCACTTTGACTGATGCAGTCCCAAACGAATATATGTTCAAAGTTTTAAGGCTCTAGATCAGGTACTAAAATAATTGTAATTGTAATTGTTGTAATATATTTGAATATTTATTTATTTAATCAATAATAAACAAAGTAAAAGTTGTATACCATTATATATTTTGATTCATCTACGAAAGTGATTCCAGCATCATTCGATTAAATTAAATCAATAATAATAAGTTATAGAGCATATACCAGCAAGAACATCTGAATTTCAGAAATAAATATTATTTATTTAAATTAAATATTATTTCAAAATTAAGCTGGTGTCTGTTGTGTCCAGTGAGAGTCATTTCTTGACTGCATCTAGCATCTAGAGGATAGCCGAGACCTTAAATTGCGACGTCTTGTTGAAAATAAAGGTCATCGTCTTAAGTTTGATCATATTTGTCAAACAAATAATCAGAAACAGCTGCGCGTAAATAAAAAACTGCATCATTGCCCTATCCTTGGGTGGTTGTGAGTAGAGATTCATTCGCATTTTCTTATTATATTTTACTCACACACATGCCCAACAGCAGCGCCCAGCAGCAAAGTTCCATCTTCCTTAAGAGCATACGCAATATGGGGAAGGACGCAGCGAATATTTCCATAAACCCATCCAAATTTCGATAATTCCGCATACGCAAGAAGTTTTACATTGTCAGCTTAAGTCTAATTTAAAATATCCATTTCACACTTTATAAGTTAAAGACAGATTGTGATTATGCTAAACTTACAATTTGACCGTTGATACTTAGTTTTTGGTTCTTTTTATTACAGCCGAGTTAATGGATTTTTTTTTTGTTTATCGGCACTATTCTATTTATTCATATTTATATGGCGGATTATTTCATTCAATAACAGCTAGAAAAACCATATGGAGCCAAGCCAGCTGAACATTTTTAACGCGAACACAATCCAAAAAACTAAATTATGACCTTAACATTCCAACATTCCGTTTTTGTAATAATCAATTTGTTAAAATTAGTTAGATATAACATTCAAATTAGGCTAAAGTTACTTATAACTGTGAGGAGCCATATAGCGATGGCAAATAAATATATAGGTTTATATATTTATGTGTGCTATATGCGCCCCTCACAGTAACGGCACATCAGACCGACGACTGATTGCAGTTGCGGCGAATTCGCTCTCTTTCGTCCTCTCCCTTTCGTATGCAGGTTGTCAGCCATATGAGCGTGTCTGACACACATGTTCGCTAGGACTTGTGCCGTTATGGTGTGAGGAGTATTGCGGGTGCAATATCTCCATCCATACTCACACTAGCGGCAGACATAGGCTGGTTACCAGAAATCAGGCGATCGCCTCGGTGGAGTGATTTCTGGTACAGTCTCGACAAAAGGCTGCGAGCGGGCCTATAAAAAGAGCGCCGCAACACACAGCGTGAGGCCAGTCAAAACCCATACGAGAAGGGGAAACGCTCTGAGAACGGTCTGAGAATAAGCCAGTCAAAACCCATACGAGAAGGGGAACCGCTGTCAGAACGGTCTGAGAATAAGTGAGTCAAAACCCATACGAGAAGGGGAAACGCTGTCGGAACGGTCTGAGAATAAGTGAATCAAAACCCATACGAGAAGGGGAAACGCTGTCAGAACGGTCAGAGAATAAGTGAGTCAGAACCCATACGAGAAGGGGAAACGCTGTCGGAGCGATCTGAGAATAAAAGAGTCAAAACATATACCAAGTGAACAACACCAGTGGCAGCGGAACAAGCAGAACGATATATCGTCAAGGAGTCCTTCGACGCAGCCAAAGAACAATAAGATAACATCAGTCCAGGACACTGAGGTCCTTGAAGTCGAATCCTTGCTACGTTTGAGTGTAGAACAGACTCTCCCGAACAGGAACACTTTCAAAACTGACTTAAAGCCTCAGTGAACTGCCCCAAATTATAATAAGCAGAAATAATAAGTGTTATTATATATCTATTGGTGATTAAATAAAAGAAACCATATTTATATAATTCATATAAAGGTGTCGTCAATTATCGCTTCGCAACCAATTACAAATTCGTTGCGCGAACCCACAGCTCGACTGAGCTTTAGGCCGGCAAAGCAAACGGGTTCGTTACATAACATATATTAAGCCATGCCTTTATTCGTATACCCTTAAATCTCAATGGAACTTTGTTTTTTGCTTGCAGGAGAAGGCAGCTAAGGCAAGCTGACATCACATCACATCTTCTATTGACTTGATTCTTAACGCCGATCAGGATATATATTTTTTATATTTCTTCAGAGTTAACAATTGGAGTACATATATCCGATATGGGGTCGGACACGATTCGTTTGATCGATAAAAACTTAGCTTGAGTATAGGAGCATAAGTGCTGAGCGGATCGGCCAAGACCATTAATTTTATGTATATATATATACCATTATATAACAGTTAAGCAATTAGTCAAAAACCGCACAACAGCAATATACCCAAATACTTTGTAGAAAAGTAGAATTAAGTTTATTTTGTATTGGGAGTAACTGATTACACGACGGATATACAGTGAGTCACAGCTCAAATGGGCAAATTCAAAGAAAAAACGTAATTGCCTGCAACTTATTTGGACCAGGTACATTGTGGACACCTAAGTGCAGGTGGGGAAACCTCAGTTTGTTAGGGTCATACATTCATTTTGGTGGTTAATATATGTACCTACCATCGGTCCTTGGAATTTTTGAAAAATAATGAATGATTAGCTTATGGCAGGCAATTACGTTTTTTCTTTGAATTTGCGCATTTGAGCTGTGACTCACTGTAAGTCGAATTTCTATAATTATACATGGCTGCTGCTATAGAAATTAAGCGAAAGTGGCGAATATTATCATTTCAGACAATTAGTAGGGTATTTATGGTTATTTTAATGAACAAGGGTATTTATAACTGTATGTACATGAAAGTAAAGATAAATCTTCTTATACATTTTACAAGTAATACAAGTTTGAGTTCATATCATAAGAAACTTAAAAAATAATTATACCTAAGCCCCAGTTTAGCTCCGTAGATACAAGATTTCTCCTTCCTCCAGTGCCATTATCAGTCGGACCAAAATAATAATGATACTAAAAGTTCCTGTTGCTTCGAAACACGTCTTGGATCTGCATAAATAATTCTCGTTCGTGGTCATATTGATTGTGCTGAAAGTCCGGCTGCTGTCCATTGCGCAAGTTCTGGAAGTTCTGCTGCTGTCCAGTGCGGAAGTCCTGGGAGTTCTGCTGCTGTCCAGTGCGGAAGTCCTGGGAGTTCCTCGCTGCTGTCCATTGCGGAAGTCCTGGGAGTCCTCCTGCTGTTCATTGCGGAAGCCCTGGGAGTCCTCCTGCTGTCCATTGCGGAAGTCCTGGGAGTTCTGCTGCTGTCCATTGCGGAAGTCCTGGGAGTCCCGCAGCTGTCCATTGCGGAAGTATTCCATATGATTGATCTTTCTGCCGCTCTTGTTATTGATGCCAACCATATTTGCAGTAAAGTTATTAGTACTAGTTTCATTATTATGCGTACCGCTTATTAAATTAGAGGTTTGGGAATTCGTTGTTGTTTGTGGCAAAAGCGGCCCGATTATTATTATAATTGAAGATCTGCATTTGCCTACTTGGCTGCTCAAACATCGTTGCGTGTGAATCAAAGTTGGTATTGCCTTGAGTAGGCGGCTTCTCATTTTGTGAAGCAATTATATTTTTGTTCGTTGTTGTTGTCGTATTCTGGAGTTTCGGTTGCTCTAGATGCGAATAGACTTGAATTATTTGCTGGAGCTGTGCTTGGTCAATTTTAGTTTTTCCCTGAGAAATCAGCGAGGAAGCTAGCTTAGCAGCAAGTTCGGCTTTATCGAGGCGATCTGCGCTTTTGAACGAGAATTTCGTATTTAGTCTGTTGTTCGAAGACTTCTGCTGGGACTCAACCAAATTATTATTGAACTCTGCCAGCAAAACGGCTTCTGCTTCTTCTGCCTGTATTTTAGTTGCATATTTGAGTAATTGTTCAGTGTCGACAATTGCCCTTTTCAACGCGCGTTCATGAGGTGGATCTAGGATTTTCGATATTATCAGTCCTGTAAACTTCTCTTTTGCCGTTTCCAAGATAGCGCAATTCTCATTTGTAAGCAATAAAATATCTGCCTTATTATTTTGATGCAATTTAAACGTTTGCAGTGCCTTAACCAACAGTTCCGTGATACTTCGGTCCCAAACTTCCCAAATGATCCTCCAATGTAGTTAAAAAGCGAAGTACGTGTATTACATTTACGTCTTCTGCGATTTCGTTGGGTTTTGCAATATATTCACTCTCATTTTCATTTGTCTTATTCGGACAAACATAGTCCGATGGTTTTTCAGATATGTGAACATGATATTTTGAGTTGGATAGTTCGCCATTGGACATTGGCAAACATAACCTTTCGCGGCACTTCATTTTGATGTTCTCAACATCTTGATTGTAAAGACCCTCTAAGCGAGCATTGAAAAACAAAATCCATTCAGTTTGAAAATTGTAAGTTCGATGGTTTATGCCAGCGGCAATGAGCTCATCCCTGCGCCGCTTCCAAAATTGTTGCCACTCTTCATTATAGAGAGGATGTTTTTCGGGATTGAATTTATATTAGTCAACTGATGCATTCAATTCCCGCACATCCTGATCGACCATATGTCATAGGCCTGCCAAATATCACCCTCTTTTAATGGGGACAACGATCTACGGTCGAAGTCCCATTGGGATATGAATAATTGGCTCATTGTTCGCCCTCGCTCGCTCTCAGAAGATTTCGATCTTGATCGACTACGTTTCAAATTCTTCGACGCTGGGCGATGTCGATGCATGGATTGCGTAGTCTGCCTCGTCTCCATTAAAAACATTTCAACCATTCGCTTATGCGAATCATCGTCTTCGGTATCATCGACGACTCTTGGCTGGTGATTGTTATTGGGATTGTCATAATACGCTTTAGGATTTTGATTGAATGCAGACGACTCGTTACTTACGACATTTGTCGTTTCGTCGTTTGTCGTGTTAGCGTTATTCTTGCTGGCATTTACAATCAGGACATCCACATCCTTTGAACTGACAACATGGGTAAATGAGGGACCAAGCAACTCGGATGCGTGTCTGCGATGAAAAACTGTTGAAACAACGGTTTGTCGATGCTTACCAAAAGCGTTTTCAGAGCAAAGATAGGACTTTTCTCGGCCATGGTGATTTTCAATTGCCTTTGCCAGCTTTTCTAATATTGGTGATAACACCTTAAAGACCATCTCCTTTGGAATATGTTAAATATATTGTTTATACTGCCGCATAGCGGTTGGGAAATGTTTTTCGCAATACTTTAGACGATGATTGTAGCCCATCAGATGGTTTTGCATTGAGATCTCATCGGTAGTTATGTCACATAAGCTGCATTGGAACCTTGCTGCTCTGTCGCTCGTAAATTTGACAATTTTGATAAAGTACTCAACTCCCAAAAGTCCCACGATATCGCCAATATTCGATGGCAATTCAAATGTTGAACCCTGAGCAACAGCAACGGACAATTTTGAAAGATAGTTGGGTCGATTTCTGTTATTCACCCTCTCCGTTTCAGAGCTGCTGCTCGGTGCGATTGTGTCATTTTTACAACGTTTGTCTTCTTTTTGGCTGCAAATATCGACTTTTTTTAAAGGCTCAGATGCAGCTACCACTACGACATCACTATCAACGTCATTGTTTTTGTATTCATCATTGCTATGACTTAATTTCTCAGGATGTGTTACAGGTATGAGTTTCGATAGTGGAACACAAGAAATGGGCTTTCGCTGTGCCAAGGCAATTGGATTTACTACCACATTTATTTAAGCTGGAGATTTTAATGGTTTGTTTTTGTCCAGGGTTAAGGATCATACCTTCTTCAACGATACAAATATCACTCTGATCCGGTATTTTATCTAAATCAATTGATTCCAAAATCTCGTTTTGCTCCAATTCATTTTGGCATTCTTTAGTTGGCTTTGAAATATTGCTGGCAGATTGAGGTGAACTATCTTTAGATTTCTGTGATATATTTTTCTTAGTCTGATCTAATTCAATATATGGTTTTTCATTTACATTATCGCATTTGGCTGACAGTGTTTTCTGATCAACAGGTAATTTTAATTTGGTCACCGAGACCAGTTCCTTAGATTCGTTCGTAGATTTAGCAGCAGAAATTTTGTTAGATACTGATGGTTTTGTTAATGTTAACGGCGGCTTAAAAGATGCTTCTTTATCTTGTGGCTTATTTGGCTTAATAGTATGCGGAGGTTTTTTTTTAAATCACCGACGATTTCTGTGGGTTTTTCTTTATCTGTTACACCCACATTTGGAGTATTTGTTGTGTTGTTTTTGCATAGGTTTACTATTTTTTGTTGCAATTTTATTGCCAGTTTCATTTGGGTAATATATTTGCAAGTTCGATGATTCCATCATTAAAAAATGTTTCTTTCCAGAAAGATGCTGAAACAGATTTTTATCTCCAAATTGAAACACCTCGCAAACTTTACATAAATACTTATTTTTTATTGGGATTTCACAAATAGCCGTCGATTCCCATTTGCTTGTGATGTCAACTCTAAATTTCACTTTCATGACCTCGATTATTGATAATCTTGGTAGTATCGATAAAAATCCAGCTGCATCAAACATTTCCTTATTTTTCTTATCTGTTGCGGCCATTTTCAACATTAAGCGGTACATAGCATAAATTGAACTATTCTTACTTCTGCATATCGTCGGCTGATATATATATATATATATATATATATATATATATATTATATATATATATATTATATATATATTATATATATATATATATATTATTCGGTTTTTATTGTAGCTTTTGTATTGCTATAAAATTGGAGGAAAAAATACTTTTATAAAACAAATAGAGCAATTAATTAATAAAGAAATCACACACAACTTCTCTGCCTCGAAATGCCACAAGCAATATAAATAAACTTATTAAATTCGAGTTAGAAAAAAATGTATCAAAAGGCGGACCAAATACATATTACTATAATAAAACCACTTATGCCAGAGGTTCTACAAATGCAACATCTCCGACCATTAATTCTTGGACACCAAAAAGACTCGAGTCTATATACGCGGGTAGGCACGATGGAATATATTTGATGAGTATATGCTACATGAGAATATATACACATACGTACATATACATATTTATATGTATATTTGTATACATATACTGCGGTATTCGATTAAAGGCACTCGTGTTTATGTTGCTAAAAACTGCAACAAGGCTAACGGGATGCTAAATTCGATTAAAGGCAGTCACTTCGGAAAAGTAAAGCGTTGTTTGGAATTTCTTCGAATGGAATAGTTAAGTATACATATTTATTTACTGGCACCTGAGGAGATAGTTATGATCCTGGCTTACAAGGATACTGGATTAGGCAACAGGTCAATAGCAATTAAATTACGTCAATCGGCATCAGCAATTGATAACGTGTTAAAATTAAAAGAAAACTACAAATAACTCTAAAAACTCTACAGTTAAAAATTATCACAGCAAAAAAATCTACAATCTTACGAGCTGGGCTGGATGAAAATGTTATGACATTTAAAATTCTATTTGATTTAAGGTTTCAACTATCGAAACATTGTGTTCAACAAATTTTATCAGCTAATGATCAATTGTTTTGGAAGAAAATGAGGTCAAAGCCAGTATTAACACCAATAGTCAGATTTTTCAAAAGAACATATATTTTCTGATGCGAAACAATGTAATCTCGATGGTCCAAACGGTTTAAATTTTTACTGGCTTGACTTAAAGAAGTCTGAGAGATGAGGAGGGTTGGATGCAGTTTTAGTTAACTTTGTGAAGCATCCCTTACTCAGGCAGGATAATGCTCCAAAACATGTGCCACAGTGGGTGCTTTCGGGATAACCCCAACTAAAATCCTATAGAGATCATATGTGGCAGATATTTATGCAATGTACTTGATTTGTTCGAAGATGATTATGCCTGTTGCAATCATTTGCTCTCATTTAAGAGTAACGTAGAAATACATTTCATATGCCCACATTTCTCAAATATATTCATGTACAAATTATAAAAAAGTGCATAGTTACACAAAAATGTTGCTACGCATCCTAAAAAAAAATACGTATTTCAAGGACCGGTTGAGAACGCACTTGGCTTGATGTCATACAAAACGCATTGATTTTTCGGTTTACACGCACGCTGACATATATGGGATGTGTGTGGATGGGGGACATATATGTATGTGAAAGTTCACATGTTAGAGTTGAGACAGTTATGTTTCCTACTCGATTAACAGCGACTAAAATAGAATTTATGGGGCAACTTACCAATGTTTTTGTTGTACTATATATTAACCTTCTGTTATTAGCCGAATCCAACCACTGTACACGGTACAAGAGGGCAGTTAATGTTCCTAAGGTGAAGTTCCTAACAATGAAAATTGCATATATACATTCATTATACACATATATATTTCTGTTTACACATGTGTGCATTGGATACATACCTTACATATATTTTATACGTAGAAAATTGTTTTCTCTCTATTTGCGTTGTAACTGTTAAAAATGTATGCAAAACAGCTCAGCATAGAATTCAATTTCCATACAAATTTGCAAAAACTTAAATTTTCTATGTGCACTTGGACAAAGACAGACCGAAAATTTCGATGACAACGAGAAAAAAGAACTGTAATGTTAGCAGCAAAACAAAGAATAGTTTTTTGATTTCCATTCATTTCCTATATTGTATCGATAAGTTTTTGCCCAATAAAGCGTACAACTAGCAAGCGGAACGAATAAGATTTTTTCAATGATGTGTAACGCTGATAAAAAAAAAAATATTTTTACGTGGAATTAAATATAATAATGCTTTGCAACTATTGCACACTGTTAAAAAAAATGCTCACCACTAAGCAACTTCTTAATATATTAAAAGCAGTATCGTTAATTTTTTGACTGTGTTAAAATTGATATTTATTTCGTTTTTATTGATGCATAATCTGTGAATTAAGTTATTGAAGGGATACAAAATATTAGGTATTCAAAATATATAATAAATATTAAAAATAATTTTTTATTATACAATATTATGCATATTAATTAATATGATATATTTCATATAACAATATTCTACACTAATATAAAATAATATATACATTATATATTAAAATTCCATACTCAATTTGTGGACCACAATTCAGTGATGCTATCTTGTCCTTGTTTAAATGAACGAAAACCAGGGACGCATAGTTTTCAGCCTGTCAGCTTGAAAATGGGTTCAAACGAACTTAGCTTAAGTGATCCGGAACTAAACACTACTGTGCATTGTCCAAAAAATGAGCGTAGAACAAAAATCGTTGTTTGTCAATATCAACGTTTTATTTTTTGCAAAAAGTCGCGAGCTAGCAAAAACTTCACGCGTCGAATTTGCTGTTGAAGGTGTCGTTAAAGCAAAAAATTTGCTAACTCAATTGATAGATAAATTCAACTTGAGTTCAATTCGTCAAAACTTGATTCTATCGCACAACGAAACCTACATTGAAGATCTAAACGCTCAGATTCGTCAACAACAAGCAGCCGAGATTGCCGTAATTGCACCAATAAGTGGTGGCTAAAGAACAAAAATGGATCACATCAAATTAGTTAACAGCCGAATTGACATCAATAACATTCATAATCTGCTGCTCGATGAGAGTTGCGGCGCTTCTTCGGTTTTCGTGGGAACAAAACTTAACAACTTCGATGGGAAAAAAGTAAGATTATTATTTTTAATTAGGTGGTCAAGGATCTACTTGTGAAATTAGTTTATAGTTTTAAATTGTAAATGTAAACATAACTAGATAAGCATTTGGGAACAAATTCATATCAATTGCAAAAAGTCAATTTGATATTAAGTTATTATTTGCGAAATTGGCTTATGCTTCCAAATTGTAAACATAAATATTTATAAACATGTTTAATATATAATTAATTAGGTTGCATCATTGGAATACGAATCGTATGAGAAAATGGCCCTCAAAGAGATGAGTAAAATCTGCTCTGAGCTGCGAGACCGTTGGCCCGATCGCAAACATATTATTGTATATCTTCGACTCGGAACAGTTCCTGTCAGGGAAGCAAGCTTTGTTATTGCCACATCTGCGCCCCATCGCGCAGCTGCCTTTGAATCCGTTACTTTTGTCGTAGATCAGCTGGAAACACGCGTCCCCATCTGGAAAAAGGAAATATATGAAAACGAAACAATTGGAGAGTGGAGGGAAAATATGGAGTGCCCATGGCCCCGTAAGAAATTTTAAAATTGAACAACGTATACAAATTGTTAAATAAAACAACAAAAGTAGTGGAAAGCGTTTTAACATTTTTCTTTCAATATACAACAGAATATTCCAAAGCATCTTTGAGGACATTCGATTTCTCTTCTTGCAATATTGATCAGGCAATAGAAAATATTCCCGATAAATTAGTACAAATCCGTGTCAATGGCAGCGATTTGAATAAGCGTGTCAAATGTTTCCTGAAACGGAAACAAGATGAAATATATCTGCAGAATATAAATGATTTCAAGCAGCAGTCAAGCCAAGTCCCTTGCGAAGAAACAGCAACGTTTTCATGTGCCCGCACTCAAAGCTATCTTGTAAAACAACAACAATCCAGTGGACACTTAAAAGGTAATTCTATAAAAAAAATAATGAACAACAAAAAAATGTAATTGCATAAATTAAATGTGTATAATTCTATACTTCATAGTAAGACGCGCGAATAACTGCTGTGGGCCACAAGTGCGGCCGAACTATTCACTCCAATTAAATAAGCTAATGACACCGCATTCCGGCTGTGACGATTTGGTTGAAGATAAACTAGCTAATTCACGTCTTCGAAATATAGAAGCCTACATGTGTGCTAGATAGAATTTTATTGCTAGAATCCACCTCTCCAGAATATAAACATTTTGTAAGTACATCTAATGTTTTCCAATTATAATTTGCTCTTATAAACTGTTGCATTTTTTTAAAGCTACAATTTGGCACGGATTCGGAAAAAAGTTGTCTTAAAAAGCCAAAAAAAGAAGTTTACTTGACGGATAGGATAAATGAATTTTTAATTAAGATTAAAAGGGAAATTGAACAGTAAAAAGTTATTTAGTTTTAGAAAAATCACGGTTTCGAAGAAAAAAATCAATAAAAACTTATTTGAATTGAAAATGCAATCTGATTTTAAAAGAACTTCGAATGATAATGAATTGTTTAAGTACTTGAATTTGGAGCCCTGCGTAGCTTAATAGAAGTACTATATTGTTAGTCTTAATTACAAAGCTGCACTATGTTAAGTTCAGTTAGAGCTGCAGCATAGCGTCAGCAGCGCTCTCTCTTTATACAGCGTTCTCTTGGTGCAGCGCTCTTCCTCTCGATAAAGGGCGTTCGCTGATCTGACGGCTGCTGCAGCTATTTTAGTTGTTCAACATAACTCTAGTTGATCGAACGTGTCGTTTACCAGCTCTCGTTGGTGAGAAGGTTTAACAGGTGGCTTCAAACCATCATATAATCAATTGTTCTAATAAAGGTAAGCGTTGGCTTCCAGCCTCATTAAGAAATAGACATTATAACGAAGTGCAATCACGTTGTATTATTATTTGTTTTATTGAACTAAAGCTGATAGCGAAAAACCCCGCAGTTAAATAAAAATTTAAATTTAAATCTATTAATTAGATGATATAAAAATAAAATGAAGGAAAAAATACCTAAAATAAAAGATTAATAATTTTGGGGGTATTCAGTTGTAAAATGGTGCAATATTTATTGCAAGAATTGGGGAAACTCAAATGCAGCCCAATCGGACAAAACTGAGAAGTATTGATGGACGAGACAATAATGAGAAGCCTGCTGGAGCACGATGGAAAACGCAGATAGGAGTCCTTTAAAGTCCTTAAAGCCATGCAATTCAAAAAAAAGCAATTGCTTCTAAACTGATTCAATACAATCTTGGTAGTTCTTATATAGATGAGCAGTATTCAAGAATAGGATGGACTAAGCAGTTTTATTGGTCCTAACGTTCAACGAGGCCGAGTGCAGCCTTGACGTCATTATTATTGGTGGACATATTGAGATTAACATTCCTAGATGTGTAGCTGTAAATATATGTTGCAAGGAGACTTGTCAATTGTTTAAGTGGACAAATGGGATCTGTTGCGACAAAAAAAGCATGAACGTGAATTTTGAACAATTAAGAACTCATCGTCATCGAGAAGAGTATGATAAATATGATCGATGTACCACGGAAAAAATTGCACATCATCAGCGTACATAGGAATATGTAAATGTGAAAGGATTGCGGGTAGCTCAATAATGAAAATGATACAAAAATAAGGGTCAAGCACCCTTACACCTTGACGGGGGCACAGACCAGTACATTTTCCAAGTTTCAAGTCTTTATCCCTAAGCGTGTCGAACATACCTTCGGTATTACAGTATAAAAACTTAAAATGCAGTTTCAAAATTATGAAAATTGTATCTGAGCATTAGCTGTCTATACTGAAGATAAGCAAACATTAATAGATCGGATGGCTATAAAACTAATAACAAAAAAATGCATTATCTACCACAAATTAGAAGAACAAAATAATAGTGTTGAAACCTTTTAAATATTTCTAAAAACCAGATATGATGGGTGAATACATAATATTAATTTTTGTTGCATAACCCTCAATAGATATAAATAAAATATAAGCCAGTTTTGGTTTCGTCCGATCGCTAAATGTTCCGCCATTTCATCAATGATCAATTCACATTTTCTTTTTTAGACTTTCAACTTTTTGCATTATGTGTTTTTGTTTTATTCGTAAAGGATTTATTCTTGGACTATTCTCGGTCTTACTATTAATTATTTTAGCCAAATAACTCTGAATAAATTCGTTCGGTTTTAAATATTTCAACTATTTTCAAAAAATTGCGCCACGTATGGTTGGGTATGTGGAGATATTTCGAAGAGTAAAATGGCCCAAGGAATCGAAGCGAATTTAAAATCAGTATTTTCATTGAAGCAACACTATTATCTTGACCTAAACTGTACGAATATGATTAGTGATCCGATAACGATATATTGCAAGTTTAACCAAGATACCTTTGCAACTCCTTGAGTTCTGCTCAGATACACGCAGACAGGCGAGACGGGCATTTCGAAATCGAGGCTATTGTATACTGATCAAGAATAAATATATATATGTGCATATACCTTATGGGATCGTTGGGTATGTCAATTCAAAATTTTGTAGTCTGTCCGTCAAAGTTGAGACAATATGTTATAATGTTTGCAGATAGGAGTAAGTGATTCGATTTCAGTATTTAAATATAGTATATTTATTTAAACATTTTATACTATTTCCAAGTGCGTATTTAAATGTGTAAATTCAGTACAAAATTCAAAAGTCATCCATATAATCCTAAGGACTTTGGTTGGCTAAGCACAATAAATGCTAAGCTGCGTGATTAACCCTCCCTTAATATGCTTTTGTTAAGATTATATGTTAAAATATTTAGATGAAAATATCTGATCTGGCTATAAAAGTGGCTTAGGCCAAAGTGGGAAATTGAATTTCATCATCGACTTTGAGTGAATTCAGTCCCGAACGATGTTTCTCTCCGAATTTATTATAGGAAGTCGTCTTTTCAAATCCATTGTTGTTGTTAGACGTCATTTCCTGGCGAAGATGATGACCTCCACGCGCCGGAGGAGCACGCATCCCTTTGCGGAAGTCAGATTTGCGACCATCATTGAACTTGAATTCGATATCGAAAAGGCGCTGGAGACGACCAACACGCTGAGGATACATTGAGGCGTCGAACTCGAGTTCATCATCATCTTCAGTGCCAATTCCCCTCTTTTTGCTCAATACGATCATCTTTTTCCATTCCGAGTTATCGACACCTTCGCCAGCTTTTCGCAGATTATAATTGGGCTTGGCGCGCTGTTCCTTAAGCGCCTTCCATTCATCCAGAGTCATCTGCTTTGCTTCGTCATCTTCCATCAAATTATTTGTACCCTCACCAGATTGCTCATTATTCGCAGACTCTTCTTTGTCTGTTCCAGGAACGGTGGCGCCCTCAGCCTTATGGTCCGCGATATCCTGTTTGGCAGATCCCCAGTTGTGTGCGCCAGCGCCATCACGTTTATCAATTGGTTTAATTCCTGCAAAAGCAAAACAGGAAAACCAAAGTTTATCAAATTCTAAACGAAACTCTGCTTAAATGCTCAACACATAAATTAAAATGGGATTCCCAAATCCATGCAACAAATGTTATTTACTTGGAAAATAAAAGTTCAACATGTAAACTGAAAAGAATTATTACATTTTAGAAAAAAATAAAAAGCATACTTAAATATTCAAATTCCCATCAAATTTGGCATTCGTAAGACCTATTTCAGACCAAGCACATATTACAGATAAAAAAATCATTATCTATAATCAAAAACTCCATATATTTTATAATTTGTATGCGACATTTTCCATCTCTAAACTGACCTTAAATAAGTAAATATCAATTTTGTATTACAACTCTTTTGTGCACAAATCTTACACCGACAATTTTTGTTTGGTAAGCAAATGAAAACCATCCAAAATATATTTTGTAAACAGCGCAAGTGTTTTTTCTTATTTAAGACACCAACTGCGACCTTTTGGTATTTTTTAGGTGATTCTTTGGCTCTCAAGTGCCGATTATCTACTCAAGTTCCCTTTTCGAGTGTTATTCGTGTTTGAACGTTTTCACAATCAACCGAAGATGTGCACAAAAAAGGGTACGAAAACGTGTATTTCTCTCAAAAGAAGCAAAGCTTATGCCGGGTGCTGTATGTGTGTGTGCTAGAATGCACCGCATAAGAGCTTTTCCAACGCTTTCCTTTGATATAGAAAATCAAAGATCTTCTGCTTTGTTTTATAAATGTATAAAAAAAAAACATTTAAAATAAAAATACTGTAACAACTTAAAATATTTTCTGAGAAAACTGGAATCTTTCAATAATGCACTAAATACAAGAAATATTTACTAAATAATTATTTATTTACCTGTTTTATCGGAACCAGATTGCCGGTCGAATTCCCGTTTTCCGAATTTTTCGTTGGCTCGAAAACGTGTTGGAAATTTGTTTTCACGATCTTTAATTTGGCGTTGTGGAAGCTCATTGTTGTATTCGGGTGCAAAGGAAGAATTATTTTGTGTCACATTTGCGCGATTAATTCGTGGGCGCATTTCTTTAATGGCAGCATTCGAAGCGCCATTACGCTTTTGGGCGGAGTTCACATTTGCTGTTTTGGTCTGAGCACTGTTCTTATTCTTATTATTGCTGACTGGGTTCGACTTGTTTTCCTTTTCGCTCTTTTTTACGCTCTGATCCGTTTTCTTTTTGTCGGGAACAATTGGGGTACCACCTGCTGCGTCATCGTCCATAAATAATAGTTCATAGCGATTATTGGCCGAATTCTCCATTTTGCCAAAGAAATAAAATGGGAAAAGTTGCCTTGAAGATGACAATCTAACTAAAAGATTAAATTTTTCTAGCACACTTTTCTCGAATGTGCCCAGCAACCAGTTCTCGAACTGGGTTTATTGAATTGAGTTAAGAAACGAGCATGTGCGTCAAGGTAGCATCGGTTTTCTTGATCGACAAATATCGGAGCTAAGTTCCGTCGACGATTATTAATCGGAACTGACTAACTGTTGCTTACACATCAAATGCTAATCTATTGCTATAAATTTATATTTCCACAAATACGGTATTTTAGTAAAATCTAAATGTAGTGAATAGAATATACCACTCTATAAATCATTAATGACGCAAGAAATGTACGTTATATATTTTGAAATCACATTGAATATTCTACATCAGTTTATTTTGAAAGAAACTTTCCAGCTTATTCATTGGATATTCCCTTGTGATTTTATTGCATTTTGTATTTTTGTCATATATTTAATATCGATTTCTTTGCAAAAGATTGAAAACGTCAATAATAAAATTAATTTGTAACTTGTTGCTTGTTTCAAGATCCTTGAAAAAATCCCATACGTTCCATGTATGAATTGCCCATTACGTTTACAAGCTCAATTCCGTGTTCCAAAAACGAAACACATTCTCGTGGGTTCGTCAGTGCTTATATGAATAGCTTTTTGCTAGTTGCGATTAGAATTAAATTACAAATATACACACTATGTTCAGTTATTAAATAGAAAGTAAGACAAGTGCAAAATTAATCCACTATTTATTGTACAGCGCTCTTTCTCGATAATGGGCGTTCGCTGATCCTCCGGCTGCTGCAGCTATTCATTCGTTTCGCATAACTCTCGCTTATCGATCGTTCGTTTTGATTTTTTGCTCTTGTGGTGGCTTCTTCTAACTTAAACCAAGTGTTGGGAAAAAAAGGCTAAGCGTTGGCTTCTAGCTTCAATATATATTAATCTTAAACATATCATTCCTGAATTGCCTTTCTATTACAGATTCAAAATTAAGCTGTCGAATTAAATACGTTGACTCAGCAATAGTTTCAAGTTTGTTTATTTTATTTACACAAACTTGCGTATATCACATAAGAACTTATGCTTCTTATTGTTGTTTATTTATGTTTTATAATAATATATCAGTTCAAAAACATTTAGCATGTTTAACTTAGGAATTACTTTCGATTGTGTTTTTTTTTATATTGTTGGCGATGTTGGAATAGCTTCCGTTTGTCCAACATCAATTGTTGCAATAACTAGTTTTTCAATAGAGCTTTCTCCGTAATGGGCACCATGATGATCAACAATGTGCTTTGATATGTTTGCTGAATTTAGTTGTACAAAATTACATAAGATGCATCGAAAAATATGAATAAGCGGCCGATTCGAGCTGTATGAATAAATTGTTGAAGCACCCGTACCCCTGCATTTTTTGGCCCGAATATGATGATCCATTATATCCTGGAAGTACGGTTTTCGCAATTTGCAATATTTACAGCAGTAGGCGTATTCACCAGTATGTGATGAAAAGTGGTTGTAGAAATTTATAAAAATATCAGTTAAACGCGTATCGCAAAACGGACATGTGACCATAAATTTGGAAGCATTAAAACCATCAATATTCCGACCATTTAGCTCGACAAGATGCATCATATATGAGGTTGTATTACGCAGACGTGTTAGAGTCTCTTCACTCAAGCGAGAAACATAGGATTCGGTCCTATGCATTTGTATAAAATGACTTATGAGATTACGCGGCCTACAATTGCATATAATACAAATCGTCGTGTTTTGTTCCATCATTTTTGAGTCGTTGTTGCACACGAAGATATTATCAATTTTTTTTCTATTAGCCTTGATTTGTGGTCGATTATTCTCAATCTCAGGCGACTTTTGATTGTTTGATTTAACCAAAACGACTTCTAGCATTTCAGCACTATTCTCCTGAAGTCCTTCGGAATTGTTTAATATTTGCTCCACATGCGACGGCGGCAGTTTTTCTAATAACACAACTGGGTTCACATCTAGTTGTTGTCCAGGACTGCTTCCATTTGGTAATTCTTTATCAATCGTCAAAATATCCGTGGTTGCATGGGCTATTTCTACTGGATTTTCCATATTACAAGCAGCATTTTCATTTATATTATCATCCTCCTCATTTTCCGAACTGAGCAATTCTATTTGAGTAACTTGATCCTCGAAGAGCTCATGAAGCCATCCTGGCAAAGGCTGTAAAAAGAGCGACATATTTAGGAATTGTAGTCCCAATAAATACTTTTATACGCACCTTATTTTGTCGCAGCAGTTTTTTGTAATGCATAATGAGGATTCTGTCAATTTGCTCAGCCATTTTTCTTTTTATTCTGACAAAAAAATGCAAAAATAGAATATTTCAGAAAAATGTACAAAATCAAAAAAATGAACAAAACATAAAAGCTTCGCTCCAGTCACATTCAAATCAGAAATAGAAACAAAGTTTTATTGTTATACGGTGGGAAAGGACCCGGGAGATCATTGTCCCTCCCCTGTACTAGTAAACAACTAATCTTAATCAGCCTATTCAAAGGTTATAAAACATTCATTTGAAGAAGGTACCAATAATAACCGGAAATTAATTCAATAACATAAACATAGAGAAGGTTTTAACGGATATTACATAACATTAAATATTACATATCTTGCACATTAGTGTCAACAGCCAACAGTCCAAAGGTCGCTGATGTGGAGGCGCTTTAATCGTCTGCAG
Organism: Drosophila kokeensis; assembly: GCA_035042145.1. Taxonomy (NCBI): domain Eukaryota; kingdom Metazoa; phylum Arthropoda; class Insecta; order Diptera; family Drosophilidae; genus Drosophila; species Drosophila kokeensis. The sequence goes on along the minus strand of JAWNLT010000376.1, from coordinate 1,744,089 downwards.
GTTGTGTTTGACCCCAGTGTGCAAGCCAATGGGTTTATGTTGTTATGAAATCGTTCATTTTAACGACTTTTATGTAGATTTATTTGTTGCATGACTATCGGTAAACGGAAGTCATTGTGCATCGATATGTTGCTCACATAGGGTGGAGCACCAGAGATGTCTCTTAGCGCCTTGTTCTGCAGAACATAAATGAGGTTCACCCAAGATTTTGCCGCTGTGCCCCAATGTGGAATCCAATATGTGTTTCCGTCAGGGTAGTTTCCCGTCTAGATACATGCCCAGGAAGCGAACATGGTTCTCCTAAGGTATGACCATGTTATTGAGCCGGACGGTGGGACAATTACCATTCCTGAGCGGAAACATGCAGTGTTGCGACTAGCTCCCATTGGCGCAGATGTTCCACCGGTTGGCCCAAGAAATAAAACCATCCAAGAACCTCTGCGTTATCGCAGCTACCCTCCAAGCACAGGTGGAGTTAGCAAGGAACACTGTCATCTGCGTATGTGGCATGCATGGCTTCAGGAATCAAACTCGGTCAAACTGGAGCTGGGAGTGCTCATGGCACAGATGAGGCTGTTGCATTAGCTGATATTGCTGCTAGTGTTTCTGTTGTTGCTGTGCGTGCTCTCGATGCCTAAGCATCCGGCGAACTTTATGTAGTCGCGTTTTTCTTCTCCGCTGATGCTCAGGAACCTGCTGTGCAACTTGCTGAAGTGGCAACGCTGCTGCTGTTGCAGTTGCCCAAGTTGCTGAAGGAGCTGAGCTTTCTTTCGAAGTCTGAAAAATGTTCACTGCGTGTGGGTGTCGGGCTTTTTGAGCAAGACTTTCGTAGGTCTTAAGGCGGCCTTATTGACTGGCCACAAGTTTGCGTTCCTTGGCAATGCTCTGATAAGCTGGGCATCCTTTTCAGCTTGCTGGACGGATTCCTCCGCAGTTGGCACATTTCGGATCTGCATCCAATGGTTTTTCGCACACCTGACTTGCATGTGCTGAGCCACACTTTACGCAGCGACATACTGCATCGTATGTCGTAGGTTGTAAATTTCTTTATTATTCGCAGCCGGCTTCAACTCTAAATAACAAAGGTTCAGCTCATTCTTGAAAACGCAACTTATAATGGTTTGGCCACTACGCACTGCGTGCCCAAGTCTGGCCAACTCATCTCTGAGGCAATCAATTTTCTGCAGCGATGGATGCAGTCCCCTGATCACCACGCGGAAACCTCTCTACTCCTTTAGTTGGTACGAATGAAGCGGGATTCGCTTCTCCGTAAGCACTCTATGTACTGCTCTGTAAGCGTCAATATCACTTGGCATAACTCTTACTGTACCACCACCACTGCATAAAGCTGTCAGGCAGTGTTACAGCATTTAGTGCTTCCAGCAGTGCAACAACGTTGGTGATACCCTCAGCAATATGTGTAGGAGGCTTGGAAGGCCTTGTAGGCAGAAGTTCAGCGATCTGAATTGGCGGAGCTTTTGATTGAGAACAATCACGGCTCTCGGCGGCAGCTATTAGATTTGGGTCGTGATCATGAGCAACTTCGTTATAAGTCGACACACTCGACGGATAAATTGGTGAATCAGGCACAACTGTACCCATCTCTTCCATGACAACTGACTCGATGTCTGCGTCAGGATCTGACAGCAGATCCTGGAGCTTTTGATGTTGGCATTGTTGTTTTTTAACATGTTTTTATGAGCATTGTTTCTGTTGTTGGCGGTGTTCTTGTTAATGTAATTGTTGTAGCTATTGGCATTTGCAATTATTCTCGCATTGTTGACGTTGTTGTTGTTGCTGCTGCGGTGTTCGCTGGTCTAATTCGCTTGGTTTATCTTTAGCTTGTCTTTTTAATTATTTTTTACGGAAATCTCGATAGATAAATGACATAACACTACAGTTTTAGGAGAAGAATACTTATTAAGGGTAAAAGAACATTACACCTGCAGCATAAGATCCATAAGGTTAGATTAGGTTTGACGGTAGCCAATAGGAAGGGTCTTACTTCATCGTGATCCTACCTCTTCAACTCTGCAGCTTCTGCTGAAATCATTGTACGGTACTTGGAGCCTTTTGGCGGGAATACGCTCTAAGCAGTTCACAGTTCCTTACTGCATTTGCTATTGAGTGCCTCCTCTATCCAGCTCATCAGCTTTGCAGTTACCTTCTATATTCTGGTGCCCAAGTTAGGCTAATAACATGATGATTTGACATCTCGTGTAGAGATTTGCGACAGCTTGTTACAGACATCGAGTTTTACGACATCGCGCTGATAGAATTCATCGAATTACAAAATTCCTGTTCGGAGTACTGCAAAAATAATTTGACTGATTATTTCAGGATAAGCAATTTATTAGTTTGTGGAAGAGGATTACAAAAAAAATTGGTTCTACGTACAGAAAGAATGGGAATATTTGTCAATCAAAGTCTACTACGGTAAGTCGGTAAGTTAATATTAAAATTCCAGTTTATACACCGAAGGTCAAAGCGAAAACTTGTTTTTAACGAATGGGACGAATAATCGATGGAGAGAAGAGAAAAGGAGCCTCCAATTTCTTTGTCCAGCGCTTAATGAAACCCTTGACAGCAGAGGCTCGATTTCCAGCAAAATAAATATGCTTGTAAAACTTAAGTTTTAGTATCTAAAAGAAGCACCGTAATTTACTTTCACCATAATGTGGAAAGTGACTTTAACAGCTTAGAGACAAAGTCTATAAGATACCCTTTCTGTGTTCTAAACTCTTTAATATATTAAGATCCAAACAATTAGGTTATTTCAAAATCCCACAAGATAAATTTGTGAAATTTCTAAAATCAGTGTAAATAATACCAGATTGAATTTAATTTCGAAATCTCTCAATAACAAACAAAAGAATTCCAATAAATTAGTGGTAGTAGATTTATATTTCATGAACATGAATAGTCGAGAACTTAGAAATACTCTATATTTCTGATCATTATAGATTTTAGTGACCCTCCTTATGATGATTTCATACAGACTTCATACCTAAAACTATGGGTTGTGATTTCTAAAACGTTAGTAGTTTTCGAACAATTCAATCGTCAACTCTTTCGTTTTGTGCTATCAAAGCGTGGTAAAAAAGAAAAGAAAATGTCTTACAATAAGAGTAACTGCATCAACTCCATCGAGACTTCAAATATATTGCCCGGAGTAACTCGGCTCAAGGACAGAGACTATTTCGATAATTCAACCTATATGGTTAATATAATGAATTAAATACCACCACCAACTACAACCATCATCGCTAACTCCAGCAGCAACAACATCAACGCGATCAGCCATCCCATCACCACCACCAACTCCATCAACAACAGCATGAACATCGCCAACATAACCACCACAACCAACAACACCAACTACATCATCAAACTCATCAACCAGCAACACCGACTCCATCAACAACCCCATCAGCACCACCACCACCACCAACATCAACTCCGTCATCACGAACAACATCCAGGAGAGTTGGATGAATTCCAGGAGAAGCACAGCGGCTGGACTATGTCACAAATATTGAGGCTAGAGATGAATATTAACAAATATACTCCGCTAAAAGTTTCAAGTTATATTGAAACCCCAAATGGCTATTATAAATGTAAAAAAATTTGTCAAGGTAATATTTTGAAATAAATATTCTTTATTAAAGACAATATTTTTCATATACAGTGAGAGACAGCTTAAATCGACCAGTGTCAAAGAAAAAAGTAATTTTTCATATCATTTCAGGCTTGTAAGACGCCAAATTGCATCCCACATTGCGCAACTTTATTTCTGCAAGACGTGTCGTAATTTCTCCCACAACGAGAGGATGCATGCAGAGCATCGTCAACAGTGCGGGAAGGTTGTGTCAACGATCAGAAAATAAGGCAAGCCCTAGTTTTAAAAATTATAATCGTAGTTTAGAGGTTCCATTTGTTGTGTATGCACTTGTTTCATACATAAATTAACAAAACACAGTAATACACATGTCCGAGAGGTTTAGGTCTTTTGAATACATTATTATTTTTTATTTACTTATTTTTTTTTTTTTATAAAATTTCATTGATATTTATCCAAGAGTTCTGATTATTTGAGAACACAAGCCATTTCACTAGTACCCCATCATTTCGTCGCCTTATTATCTTTTCAACCAAGTAAGTGTCTGGAAATCTTGTTTTCCTCAACTCTTCATTATAGAAACCTCCTTTCAGAACTGCACCTTGATAGACTTCCAATATATATGTAGTTGGGTTGGTATTTTGTATTTGACCGATTCTACAAATTTCAGTTGTCGAGTTTGGTGTATACCCCTTTTCAAATGTATGTTTATGCTTGCTAAAACGCAGATAATAACCAGCACGAAATTTACTACCATTATCTTTATATGATTGTAGACTGTGTTCAATAAATTGTTCCCATTTGATGAATTCATTTCAATTGGCAGCGCACCAGGGAGCTGGAGTCGCTACAAGAACCAGACCAAGCTACACGGGAGGTTGAAGTGAGCCGACACAAAGACTCTTCAGAGAAAATACAAAAAACCGTGACACAAGCGATTAAATATAGTCTGAAGCGGATCTTTCGAAACAACAGCTGCACCTATGAGGAGTTTTCTTTGCTATGAAAGATGAGAACGAGACGGACGATGTACTCACCGCTGGACATTTTCTAGTGGGTAGGCCACTTATAAGCGCACCAGAAATGCATGGGCAGATAGGATCGCTCGACAATTAACAACACCAGGGAGTTTGAGAAACTACAAAAAAAAAATCCAATACTTCAACGACCACAAAGTGCATTAAGACCACTTGCATTTCTTCACTGCAAGTGGACACATGTCACACAAAGTTTAATTAATGGTGAAAGTCAAAATATAAAGATAAAAATTGACTATAATGTTCGATAATGAAATACATAAATAATGTGACTTATGTATGCTAAGAGTTATAATCTATATGACCATTAGCAAGTTCGGACATTACTCAAATGAGCGCAATAAAAAGAAAAGTAATTTGCACTTGGTGGTAGTGGACGTGTTGGTACTAAATACAAACTTATTAAAAATGTTCTTTAGTCAGCACTTTTTGAAAGGAAGCAGGCCTTGTTCTCGCTTATAAAAGAAAAATAAAATAAAAATTAAGGAAATATGAACATCAATAACTAAAATGTGAATCATGAGTAGGAGAAATTTAATAGAACATAACCATACACCAGCGCGTAAAAATGTTAAACGCGAAGAGTTATTATGAAGGGAATCGATGATCATTGGCAAGCAGACTTGGTGGAAATGCAAAATATAAAATATTGATTTGCAGAAGTATAAATAATAACAGTGAATTTAAAATATATAACATAAACATATAACTGGCTTTAACATATTACAATATTACATAACATCAAATATAACATTTGTTGCACATTAACGTTACAATTAACGTCCAACTGTCCAGAAGTCGCTGGTGTGAAGGCGCCTTAAAACATACGCGGGTTGTGTTTGACCAATGGGTTGACATGCTTATGCAACCGGTCATCATAACGACTTGTATGGCGATTTACTTGCCTCATGACTGTCGGTACACCGAAGTCACTGTGCATCGTTATATTGCTCACATAGGGTGGCGCACCAGAGATGTCTCTTAGCGCCTTTTTCTGCAGAACTTGAACGAGGTTAACGCACGATTTTGCCGCTGTGCCCCAAAATGGAATCCCATATGTCCATGTAGGCACGACTATGCTTCTATACACCAACAGCTTGTTGCTCAAGCTAAATTTGCTGGATGACTTCAGCAACCAGTTGAGTTTCGCCCTCTTGGATCTACATGCTGCTGCGGTGATCTGTATGTTTTTGTGCCAGGTAAGTTTCCTGTCCAGATACATACCCAGGTAGCGAACATGTTGAGTCGGACGGTTGGACAGTTACCACTCCTGATCACAAACGTACAGTGCTAATCTACTCCTTAAAAACACAATCACGTACGCACACACAAGTCCTGTCATAGAATCCCCAGTTCTCTAGTTAGTTATGATAGGTTAGTGTATAAATACCTTGTATTTGATTCAATCCATTTAATAATTTGTCTGAATTTAATGTTTTCCTCTCCATTTGTTATTATATATTCAATAAATAAAATATATTTACTGAGATATGTAAGTTTGACCGTTTCGACATTATCCATATTGCCTGTAAAATAAGGTGATAAGGTTTTTAGTACATTAAAAAAAGAGTACTAAGTTATTTCTGTAATTAATTAATTACTTTGTAAATACATTAAAATTACTAATATACAATGTTTCATATATATGTACAGTGCCTCACAGCTTAATTGCCAGTGTCAAGCTAATAATGTAATTGTTTGTCATAAACTAATTCTACATTATTATTCAAAAATTCCAAATACCGATGGTAGGTACAGATATTAACCACCAAAATGAATATGTGACCCCAATAAACTGGAGATTCCCCACCTGCTAGGTAGAGTTATGTAAAAAAAGTACCCTATTTTTTATCTCTGCTTATTTGAAACAGTCTTGATAAAAGTATTATATTTGGCGTATAAAAACTTAAATAGGGATGTTAATACTTAATATGATATCCTTTAGCATTAACAACTTCCCTTCACCTATTATTCATCGAAGATATCAGCTTCCGGGTAGTTTCTGGGCTGATTCTGCTCCACTCACTCCGCTGGATATGCTGTGCTTCCGGATTTTATTTTCCAGAAAATTCTCAATAACATCTAAATCTGGAGACTGGGTATTTGGAATTTTTGAAAAATTATGAATAATTAGTTTATGGCAGGCAATTAAATTTTTTGCTTGACACTGTTTCAATTAAGCTGTGATACGCTGTATATTATTATTATTAACATTTTTGAACATGCCGAACCAACAATTTAATTACACGCACGAAGGATGTTAACGACAAGATTAGAATTCTTAAAGATTCTTCGAAGCTGCCACTTTCGTTTTTGCAACAATTTTTTAACTGTTGTGCTAAAGAAGACCAAGACTTGAGATGGTGATTTATGTAAATGAACACCGATATATCGAATTTTGAATTTAATGATGCATTAATATACCTTGATTTGATAAGCTTAGTTCATCGATTGTTTCCAAACAAAATACCATCACTTCTAAAATTTAAAAGCACCGAAAATTATATTTTGTTATTATATTTTTATATTTAAGTGCAAAATTAATCATTATAACTGTGTCTACAAAGTCATCAAAAATTTCGTCAATTTATAAAATTAGAGAAAATTATCGCTGTTATGATGTTAATCCGTTTGTGAGTTTGTTTATTTACGACAAACTCAAGACAGTGACCATCAGAAAAAAATAAAACTGCGTCTGTATTGGTGTGCTCGATCATTGCGCTATATCGGGTTACACATTTTTCAACAAAACTCTGAGAAGCAGTCAAGTCGCTCAAGTAGCAAACGAATTTCGTTCTTTGCTTTGCACGTGTATAACGGCACTTATACCGTTTTTACTCTCGCTCATTCATTCGTGTCTATGTGCTTCTCCTTATCCTCGAAGAATAACTTAAATTCTCTAGGCGCAAAATTGTTCAACGCAATGAATTTGAATTACTTCTAAACATTTTATAAGTGCACGGGCAAATGGACGGACGAAAAGCAAAGCAAACAAAGAGAGCGAGAGAGAGAGAGATGGTTGAGGACACAACCATTTTTTGGCTTAGTTTTTACGAAATATATCGAATAATTATATATTGTTTGTGACTTGCATTTAATCACAATCTAGACAATATAAATGCGTTAAATTGACTAAAAACCAGACCGTGTGTCCTGAAAGAATTTATTTGTATGCATGGCAATAGATTTGATCCGTTGTGTGCGAATTGGGAAGAAGACGAAATAAAAAATAAACATTTTGTTTTGCGATTTGGCATTGTGTTCCGTTTCTCGAACCGTTTTGCCATTTACAAATTAGTTTGCATGAAAAGAAATCAAATAAAAAAAAAATAATTGAGTTTATATATTTACCTGTTGATGTAAAAACGTAAATAATGAAAATGTAGTTTTAATTTTCAATATTAGGAATTGATTCGTTTGATGTCAACAATTTCAGTCAGCACTAATAATAAGCAAAGTAGCTAGGATTGTAGCAAAAAAATCTAACTGTTTACAATATGCGGCAAAAATTTCAAGCAAAGGATTCTCCACGTTGATGTCTTTGGACTGTGGCACTAGTTGCAATAAGCAGTGCAACGAAGATGTTTAAACATAGTTGCTATGCCTTGCCTATCGGAAGCCACAATATATCGCCCAGCCGGCTAGCTATCGGCTCAGTTGGGGTTCGATCGTGATATATCGGCAGGCAAGTTAACAACAATTTGTATATTTTTTTTTTTTACATGTTGCATTCGTCGTGGAGTATCGATAGCGCCAATCGAATACCGCCATACTTATACTTATTGGCATGCTAGATGCAGCAAACAACGAAAACAAAAGAGGAGGGAGGGGGCCACTTACATGGTGTTAAAGTTTAAAGTGGAGCTACATGTTTTGCGAATTTTTTGTTTTTTTTTTGTTTTGTTTTTTTTTTGTTTTAGAGTTAAGTGATAGATATTAAGTTAATAATGAATGTAAATAAAATATAGTAAAAATATAAAACGTGAGTAGATTCGTTTGGAGGGGAGAATCGCCGGGAGTATGGAGCAGATTAATCGCCAATTCCATACAAGGGCGATGAACCTACAAAACCCCATAGGTACATTGCAGGAAGGGCGGGTACGTCGTGGCCATATACACCAGGCCGGCCAACTGTTTCGTTTATTTTGGGTGTGCATGTAGGTTAATATGTAGTGTTGTGAAGGTCCAGTTTGTTGCGGTATCTGGGCCGTCTATGGGCAGGGTTGGAGTTACCCCACCCTGAGAAATCTGAACTAGCTGAGGTTGCCCACTGCCAAACAATAGACATGTTGGAGTTACCCCACCCTGAGAAATCTGAACTAGCTGAGGTTGCCCACTGCCAAACAATAGACATGTTACATACAACAAAAAAACAAATACCTCCATCAGCCTAGTGCGCTCGCTACTGTGTTGGCTGTGTGGATGTTGAACTGCGTGTCACTCCCTTCAATTCATCTGAGAAATTCCCTTATATTATTATTCCATTTTCGCTCGTTTGTTATATCCTCAACTGACCCGATCTAATTAATTTAACACTTCATCTGAATTCCTCTCATACTCGACTATTTAATTCACAATTCATATCTCTTGGTATCCACAATAGCCTTAGTTAAATAAGTGTATATTATAAATTTCTAATATTTTGTTGGCCAACACTAAAGTCTCTTATGTATGTAATATATTAACAATTATGTACTTATCTTAAAGTTTACACAAATAGATATTTTGTTTTTATTTTATTGCCTGCTAAGGTTGCATCACTGATGGGCAAAATTAGTATCACTATTGCAGGCATTGCTCATCATAAATGCCTAGTGTTTGAAACACGTATAGGGTGTAATCAAAACGAGTTGAGTCGATGATTAGTTTCGAGGAGTAAATGTAATATTAAGCAATTCTCTAGTCTGTAAACATCTTATCCATATATAAATTATAAGACCTATTATAACAACTATTACTAAAATGGGTGACATGTGTCCACTTGCAGTGAAGAAATGCAAGTCGCCTAAATGCACTTTGAGGTATTGCATTTTCTTTTGTAGTTTCTCAAGCTCCCTGTTGTTAATTGTCAGCGATCCAATGAGCGTAAATTCGAAGGGTTGATTGTCGTCTGCTTGCTTTATGAAGTGCGTCGAGTAATTCCCTCTAAGCGATGTGTGTACACTCAAGGGTCCTGTAGAGTCACGCCTTTCAGTCTTAATGAGCACCCTTCATTCAGGTCAAGGATACCCACACTCGCCAATTTGACTAACTGATGATGCGCGTCACTGCATTGGATTTGACCCGATGTATTTGTAAATGTCTTAAACAACCAGCGATTTTTGGCACCCAGTTCCGTTCAAAATGATTGTATTCAATCATTGAACACGACATTTTTGAGTGGGGCTTCATTGGTGTTGTTTCACAGAAATGCTCTTCTGCATCTTTCCATGCCCAGTTTCCTTGGCAGACTCGTGTTTCCTCGTCCTCCCAACGGCACTTGTTTAGATCTGAGTCGGACATTAAGTGGAAGGTGTTTAGCGCCGTGTTGTATATCATATAATTCGCTGCTACCACTGGAATCATTTTCTAATTATTGGAGATGAATGGTATCGGAATTATCTTGAAAATGGCTGACTCCTGGTTCAGGTATAGAATTTTCGCCTTAATTATGATCATCTCATCTTTGAATATTCCGTGCGCCATGAGAAGTTTATATGCTGTTTGCAGCTTATGTCCAGTAGTTTTCCCAGTTAGTATGTGGTTGCGTGGCATAACATCCTGCACCTCATTCATCTCCTTTAAGGTTTGATGAGTATAGGATTCAATCTGCCCTGATTTAAGTCCATGAATAAATCAATTATTTTTTCTTGAATTGCCTCCGCCTCGTCGATCTGGTCTTTCAGTTGGTGCATGAGTAGCAAGAATTTAATATTGAACCTTGATAGATTCAGTCATATTGTTTAATTTTTTTAGATATCTCAACGAAGTTTTCGTTGACACTCTCCGTCGTTGTTTTTACGAAGTTGACATTTGCGTTGATAATTCAAGTCTGATTCTCCACATAACTTCTCAAATTTTCTTGGGTTTTCCATAATGTCTTCATGTTAACGGTTGATATAACCTTTTCTGAAAAATCAAACCACCCGTTGGGGCATACATACGGGCGATCTCCTCCTTGGTGGCGGCGTTGCCGTTTATTTCGCCTGTTGTTGGCGCTGGTTTGCTTGTTTGTTATTACTTATTTTAATTGTTTTATAAATAAATATAACAGTTATTTTTTTATTTCCAGCAAACGGATTCTTCACGTTGATCTCTTTGGGCTCTGGAACTAGTTGCAATGAGCGGAGCAACGAGTATGTTTCGTGTTTTGTGTATCTGATTTTAAATCTGCTGTTAAAACTAAAAACTATGAAGTAGCATTAGATTTTCAATAATTATTAAAAACAAACTTTAATAATAAATTACAAGTGGCCTAAAATATTGCACAATAATATTCGTTTCGATGTTGATAACATAGTTGGCAGGCAAACTTATTTCATTTGACGATATATCGATATAAATGTTTAGTTATCGTTATTAATTTCGCAGCCCTGCCGGAATGTGCATAGAACATTTCTAATCGAAATAACAATAGTCGTGGAGGCATAATACAGTAAGTAGAACATATATTTATACACATACGTTTATTTTATGTGCAGTTAACATATAGATCGATTTCACCATTAAGTGTGCATATGTATATGATTACATATGCATTTGTGTGTGTCAGAGAACTGCAAGAGTAGTAAAAGAAACCGCGTACTTTCTGTTTAGCCACGAAAACACTCACTTGTTGTCTTTATATTTACACTGCACATTTGGTGTTGTCGCAGTGTAAATGTCAAATTTTTGGTAGCCTGTTTCTTTAGAGCAAATCGAACGTTCTTATCGCTGGCTGAAGTGTTCATGTACATATTATGTACAGTATGCCAAGAAAGTGTTTTGACAAAACAAAAAATGATATATATATCTTCCCAATTATTTCGCGCATTTAAGTGCTTATTTTATGACTTATCTTATTTTTTTATATTTCTTTATATTCTGCGTTCTTAAAACATTTAGGAATTTCAATAATTTGGAAATAACGAGAACGAGAAGTTTTGGCAACTTAAGCTGTCCAGCACGTGCTTTGACAACTATTGTAAATGGTTTGGCAAATCCCTTTTTAGTCGATCCCGTTAAAAATTAGAGTTTTCATTTTGTCCAGCTGTTCGATAATAGCCCTGACACATTGCTGGGTTGCACGTAAGAAGTCGCGGCTCTCCACAATCAAGCTCCGTTTTCAGATCGAAAAAATTGATTGATTTTCCAATTTTGGTAACTATATCTTTAAAATTATTGAAGATATACGGTTTTATCGAATTACACTCGAAAATATCGGATATACTACGAAATCTTCGGTGTGATAATACCAAAATACTATGATACCTTCAGTGTTGGGATATGAAAAGATTTTATATATATAAAAAACGAAAAGGAAGGTTCAAAATGCACGTAAAAAGGCAATTAGATGCATATATTCAAGACATATACGCTACTACAGTACTTTTCATTGAATTACGACATTACAAAAGGAAATATTTTATTTGAAAAAAAGTGGGAAAATTTGAATTTTTCAAACAATTTTCGTGAATTGTGTGATCTATAAAGAAGATACAATCTCACTAACGAGACAGCCTCGTGCAACATGCATAGAAATATACAATTTTAATAATGTTATTTGTATGTTATCTTTTTATACTCGGATTCCGTAGATATACGAAACATTATTATTTGTTTATTATAATTAATTATTATTAAAGAAAACATTCATCCTTATTTTAGGTAAAAGAGACGACTCAATCAGCAATAAGCCATGAAAACACGGTTTAATTCTTATGATATTATATGTGGCGTTGCCGAGCTTCAAAGGTAAGTTATATAGGTTGAATAAGGTTGATTTCTTTCAATTGTGATCCGTACATCTGTACAACTTTTCGTTGAAAGGTATATAAAGTTGTGAGAAAGACATAGTTGAACCAACAATTACTTTTGCAATTTTTCATAATGATATTTTATTTAATTTTGCATTTTGGAGTATGCATAACTAATTATAAATTCCTATAATTATAGGCTTGTCGGCTTCCGCGTAAACCAGATATATGACATTGACAACAAGACGTATCTATTCCGACTTCATGGAAGTGGTGCCTCGGAGAAGGCGACATTGTTAATTGAGTCTGGCACTAGATTTCACACAACTGCGTTTGAGTGGCCCAAAAATGTAGCGCCGTCGGGCTTCAGCATGAAGCTCAGAAAGCATTTGAAAAATAAGCGGCTTCAGCATGTGCGTCAACTGGGTGCGGACAGAATTGTTGATTTTCAATTTGGCACTGGAGAAGCTGCTTATCATGTTCTGTTGGAGCTGTATGATCGTGGAAACGTAATCTTAACTGATTATGAGCTAACCATACTTTACATCCTGCGACCGCACACTGAAGGAGAAAGTGTTCGCTTTGCCATGCGTGAAAAATACCCAATTGACAGGGCAAAAGAGGGAAACTATGAAACCATGTCTGAAGACGCACTGCGCCAAATAATCGAGAATTCAAAAGGTGGTGAAAGTTTGAGGAGTATTTTAATGCCAATCCTAGACTGTGGTCCAGCTGTCATTGAACACGTCCTTGTCGAACAAGGAATAGAAAATTGCATTGTGAATGCTTCTCCTGATGCTGACGAACCAACAAATGAAGAAATGTCGAAAACACAAAATACGAAAAGAAATAAGCGTAATCAAAAAACATGCAAAACTAAGTTATTTGACTTAGTGACCGATCTGCAAAAGCTAATGATGGCAATAAAGGTTTGTATGCATTACTTTTAGCTGTAGCTTCACAATTCGTACACAAATTCCTAAAATTGGAAGGGTAGAATATAGTTATCACTCTGCAAGTGGCGAAAGGCCCCGCTAGATCAGATATCATCATTCAATCTTACAGCTACATAAACATTGAACGTAGACTATAAGGAACCTGTTCCTAAGATTGGAGAGAAAATTTTTGGGTTTGGGCCCTCGTCCGTCCGCTACAGTCACAAAATTCAAAAGGTATATTAATAGTTGTACTCTGATACTGAAGGTATTATATTATATTGGTTTTGTGCAATGGCCGTCATGCTGTCTGTCCGTCTGTATGAATGCAAATTTTTTCGACACCCTTAGACATAGAGACTTGAAACTTGGTAAATATACTGGTCTGTGTTACGTCCACTAAGTGGCTATGAAATCGATGTATAATATATATTATAATCGCAAATCGATAAGGCAACTGTAACGAACCTTTTCAGTTCGGTTAGTTTTAGCTGGGCTAAAACTCAGTCGAGCTGTGGGTTCGTTCAACGAATTTATATCAGTTGCGTTTACTGTAATTGACAACACGTTTGGTCTATCTATTAATTAAAGGCTTTATTGACCCGTCACTTATGGCTAGGGTACAATGGGATTGCTTATATATTAATTATAGATGTCGCACTTTTCCCGCTCTTAGGTTTCGCACTCTGACTTCTATTTCGCACTGAGCATCTATTTCCAACTCCTCTGAGTTTTGGTTTTCGCGCTGACTGCCGTGGTGCGCTCCCTTGTAGATTTTGCACTTCGTTCTTAGTTCTTGCACTTCACTGACCTGAATCTGCACTGAGTCCGAGACTTCGCACTGACCGCCTATCTGGCACTGACCCTCTTCCTAGGTGCTGCGACGCCCTTTTATAGGCCTGCTTTGCCTCGGTGGCGTGATCTTAGGAAGTTTTCCACGCTTCCGCCCATTGGTGGAGGTGTCAGTTGTCCATTTGGGTCCCACGGTGGACTTCTTGTAGAATATGCTGACGAAGGCACGTGCGCTTTTGGTTGTGATCGCTGGTTGCTGGTTCGTCGTTGACGAAATATGCTGACGCGGCACGAGATCCGAATGTCGTTTGTTGCAGTTGTTGCGAGGGGCGCATATAGCATATGCCAAAGTTATATGGCTCCTCACAAGTTCAAAAAATCTCCAACCATATATAACTTGTCAATCATAAATTACGTCATATCATCTTGATTGTAGATAATGCAGGACCAATACTAATGCAAACTTTTATTTGCAGGACGCACGTGATATAATAGAAATTGGAAGGAATGGTAGCACTAATGGCTACATAATTCAAGTTAAAGAAGAAAAACCGTTGGATACCGAAAACACTGAACATTTTTATAGAAATGTTGAGTTCCATCCGTACTTGTTCGTCCAAAATAAAGATCAGCCATTCAAAAAATATGAAACTTTTATGGAAGCAGTCGATGAATTTTTTTCTACACAAGAATCGCAAAAAATCGATATTAAAACGTTGCATCAAGAGCGAGAAGCTCTCAAGAAGCTTTCAAATGTCAAAAAGGATCACACAAAGCGATTGGACGAGCTAAATAAATTACAAGATATTGATAAGAGGAAAGCCGAATTAATAACGTCTAATCAGAGTTTGGTGGATAAGGCCATTTTGGCAATTCAGTCGGCCATCGCCAGTCAATTGTCGTGGCCAGACATACAAGAGCTGGTAAAGGAGGCTCAAACCAACGGCGATGCTGTTGCCAGCTCAATAAAGCAATTAAAGTTGGAGATAAATCATATATCGTTACTCCTCACGGATCCATACGAGTGTAATGACGATGATGAATCGATCATAGTAGATGTCGATTTGGCATTATCCGCTTGGGCTAATGCACGCCGATATTATGACCAAAAGCGTTCAGCGGCTCTAAAGGAAAAGAAAACCATCGATGCATCACAGAAAGCACTAAAATCAGCTGAACGGAAGACACAACAAACGCTTAAAGAAGTGCGCACTATATCAAATATAGCCAAGGCACGCAAAGTCTTTTGGTTTGAAAAATTTTATTGGTTTGTTAGTTCAGAGAACTACCTTGTCATTGGAGGGCGGGATGCGCAGCAGAATGAACTTATTGTTAAAAGGTAAATCCATTTTTTTTCCATCTAATTTCCTTTTGGTTTTTGATTCCAATTTTTAATTTGTATTTGTATTTGTATTCCAAAACAGGTACATGCGGCCAAAAGATATATATGTTCATGCCGACATTCAAGGCGCATCAAGTGTTATAATTCGCAATGCAACCGGAGGGGATATTCCACCAAAAACTTTGTTGGAAGCTGGCACAATGGCGATATCATACAGCGTTGCCTGGGACGCAAAAGTCGTCACAAATTCCTACTGGGTCTATAGTAATCAAGTTAGCAAAACGGCACCCACTGGAGAATATTTGGGTACAGGCAGTTTTATGATTCGTGGAAAAAAGAATTTTCTACCATCTTGTCATCTGATAATGGGCCTTAGTTTACTTTTCAAACTAGAAGAGGGCTTCATTCAACGCCATGCAGGAGAACGGAAAATTAGAAATACAGACGATGTGGCTGATGAAGACGATAAAGTTGAGCAAACAGAAATTACGTATACGGAACTCGATGAAATAAGCGAAGGTAACGAGGCAGAAAGTGTTCCTGCAAATGCAAATGCCTTCCCAGACACCGAAGTTATGGTTGAACATGACACCGGCCGAATAACAGTCAAAACAGAGCTATTGCGTGAAGATTCGAAGACCACAACTGTTGAAATTCCACATGAAAATAATATAATAAACGAAGAGGAAACAGTCATCATAGAAGCAGGGCCGTCCCGCAAGAAAACTCAAATAACAAACAAAAAACGTAAAGAAGCTAAAGTACGTTCTGACAAAGCAGATATTGAGAGGAATCAGGCGAGCGTGACCGAAATGATGGAGCCTATAAATGCATCCAAAGTAAAACGAGGCCAGAAGGGCAAATTGAAGAAGATGAAATCTAAATACAGAGATCAAGATGAAGAGGAGCGCAAAATGCGAATGATGATTCTAAATTCTTCGGGAAAAGATCAAAAAGTGATCACCAACAATGGCAACGAAGATGAGAAACAGAATACTATAAAAATACATCAGGTCGAAAAATTGGACGCACCCATTGCCAAAAATCAAATTGAAATAGATGAAAACGACGATTCGCCCGTTATCGTTGACGCCGATTTGCTAGATAGCCTCACTGGAGTGCCCTTTGATGATGATGAACTGTTGTTTGCTATCCCAGTTGTCGCTCCTTATCAAGCATTGCAACAGTATAAGTGAGTATTAAAGCAGGTCCAAAACAAGTTGAATTCTAAAATTCATAACACTAAAGGCGTGCATACCAATTTCTGCGGAATTTATTTAGGGCAAATTCCAAATCAATGTCTGTCAAAAATGGAATTTCTCCAATGATTATATTCGCTTTTTTTGTTACTATAATAAACTAGGAAAGATCAATAGAGCATTTACGTCAGCATTACGAGAACTAACCATCTAGACAGGAGAGGAGGCAAGTTCACATTTCTGAACTCGTACCGGGCTACGATTTATACAGCATCCAGTTAGAAACTTAACATATTAACGACAGTCAAATGTTGAAATTTTCACTATGTAATTTATTTATTGAGCGGGGGGATACTGTGGTAAACTCTTAATCATATCTAACTCTCGTATAAAATATTTAAACTTATTTTCAAATATCTATACTAGTTGGTTTTTGCCAGGCAAAGTTATTAATTGTTGAAGCATTATTGATTCTATATTTAATTTATTTTGTAAATTCAAATATTTACAGATTTAAGGTGAAGCTGACTCCAGGAACAGGAAAACGAGGAAAAGCTGCCAAATTGGCACTCAATATTTTTGCAAAGGACAAATCCTGTAATAATCGTGAAAAGGATTTACTTAAAAGCATAAAAGAAGAAGCTCTTGCAAGAAATATCCCTGGAAAAGTTAAAGTTTCGGCACCGCAGTTACAGAAATTAAGAAAGTGAAAATAACTAGATCATAATCCTTATTTCATAATTCAAAATTATATGAAATTTGTAAATAACAGTTGATAAAAGCAATTAAAACAATAAAATACGCCTTGGTGAGACTTGAAGAGTTTGAATGAAATTATTTGTGCATAGAAGGAAATAATCATACTATCATTTTCTAGTAACCGACATCGTCTAACCTATGTTTACATTGGGCACATGTTCGCTAATTTCTAATTTTCCTTTTCCGTGAGTTTTTTGGGAAACCCCAAATACTGATTCTAGGGCGGTTCCATTAAAACTGAAAGTTCAGTAAAAATAAATATTTTGCAATGCGCATTAATTTGAAAACCTTAAAAAAATTGGGAATCTTTCAATAAATATGACTTACATATGACATATGACGATGCCAGAATATGTCTAGTGTAGTCGGTTGACTTTTTAGACCACAATGTTGGGTAAGTATTCTTAAGTATATTCTTCCCCATGGAAATTGCTTGCCCAAAACATTTGTAATTGGCTTGTTTTGACGTATTGTGTGTATTTTACACCAAAATATGGACCTTGTCATCTTAGGGGTTTCTCAGTTCCATTAAATATAAATGTATTTTCTATATATTATTATTCTTTGATAAAGAGGTATTCAATTTAGAAACTTATGTAATCTCCAGTGGAAGTCTGATTTTTGCTATTTGCCTATGCATCGATAGCTTATAATACTCCTTAATCGCAGAAACGGAATTACAAAACGCCTACTAATCAGGATATTATTAGTTAAAGTATTAAAAGCTCATTAGCGCAAATAGTTAATAATTTTGATTTTATTTACAGTCCTCTTTTGATGTAACTTCCCATATCATAATCTGATTATATTTGATTATAATTGTCTGATTTAAAATAAGCGGTTTCCCTCTAGGTCTATATTTCAAGCATGCCCTATTTGGACTGATATTTCGCATTGTCACGCTAATAAACTTCAAATTGGTCGAAATAAGGTACTGATTCTGATTTTAAGAACACACATTGAAATGATATGGGAAATGCTCGGAAAGCTAGCCCTGAAATTTTATATTAGATATATTAAGAATTAAGTTGAAAAGGACTCGGAGCTTGAATTAATAACTAACTAATAATTTGAGCATAGGAAATACACATTTACATACAATACTTATTAAACTTAAATTTATGCCGTATATATTCCCTTATATTCCAAATCAGTACGAATAGTCGCGTCCGTTTGTCTGTTTCTATGCAAGCTGGTCCATTATTTTGGTTATCGATAGTTGGTAGCACTGCTGAGAGCAAAGATACGTGCATCAAGTTCTGCGCAGGCGCTATGTGGAGCATGTGGAACCCGAGTATGCATGTATTTGTTTACTGGAGTTCTAGTATACGAAATGTGTTATATTTATGTATGTTTTGGTGCTAAGATTCCTGTTTTGAAATTTGTGTATTTTTAAGAAACACTCGGTTATCACAAATCAAATTGTTCGCAAAAAAATCGCGTAAATAAGTTAAAAGATACAAATTAAATTGTATTTAAAAAAGGCACTTGTTTTGTATATACAATAATACTCGACATATGAACAACGATTTTTTTTCATACATTTTCATTATATTTGTGGAACATGTGTTAAGAAAGGTGGCCTAAACGTAAAAAAAAGTTTTGTGTAAATTGTTTCTGACAACGTCCTTCAAGCCACACTTACGGATTTCTTATTTGCCACAAGATGAAGTGTTCTCAGGCACATACACATTTATGTACATGCAAGTACATACATATGTACACTTGAAAGTCCTTCAGCCTGTGTATATGGCTTTGCATTAGCTGCGAGCTGCGATGAGGGTATCGATTCAATCTAGGAATTATGTGTACATTCGAATTAAATCATT
This sequence comes from Drosophila kokeensis, assembly GCA_035042145.1. Lineage (NCBI taxonomy): Eukaryota > Metazoa > Arthropoda > Insecta > Diptera > Drosophilidae > Drosophila > Drosophila kokeensis. The sequence goes on along the minus strand of JAWNLT010000376.1, from coordinate 1,724,643 downwards.
TTTGGACTAATCTTAATACATTTTCATGTTTTCGCTCAAACCCAAACACTTCACAATGCACACGTACATACATACCTACAAATGGAAATCGGGCGCTCAATGACGACATGCTTTTTGGTCACGGACTTTAATGACAACCTAAAGACATGCTCAGAACAGTGTCGGCAGTATAGCGTATCAAAATAAAAAAAATAAAACATTTTACCACAAGTCTTCAAGAATTAATTAAGTAAACTTTAAGCTTAGAAGTATAAGCAGATCACAGGAAAAACACCCGCCTCATAAACAAAAGTTCTAAAGCTCAACTCCATCTGATTACAGGCAGGTAAGTTGGTCAGTTGGAACATAAGGAAACTTAATATCCGAGCCACAAGCAATATAAATAACAGGTTGAAGAAGACATGTCCGACCCGATTAAGGGTTTTTTTATATTTTGCAACGCATTGAAGAAGACACCTTCGGATCAGACCACTATATCATATAGCTGCCGTAGGAACAATCGGTCGAAAGATGATCTTTAAGCCTATCTTGATCAAGAAAGAACGGTTGTTTTTGAAACGAACAAGATAACATACCCTTGTAGACGGGAGATAATGTGCTGACATCTTGATATTTGAAAATTAGAAAAATGTTTCTGTAAAACAAGATCTTTAAAAAAAAAACAAATATATGTTAAAAACAGGGTATTCAACCGGAATTGGAATTGGTGTCGGAACCGCATGACTACCGAATGAAATTCAGAATCGGGATCGGAACTTAGGCCTCTATTTCAAGTTGATATCTCTCTAATAATTGATAATATTATCAAACTTATTTGATCGAAATCGAACGTTTCAGAATCAAAACATCGTATCGGAACATCAAAAAGTCCAACCCCGTCACTTTATGTTATGTTATGTTTATGCTAGTTCTTATAGTCTTGTGATCATACGGACGGAGGGACATATGCGTACCGGCACCATTACAGTAGCGAACATCGTAAAAAACACACCGAATTCTTTACCGGAATTCTTTAACTTTACCCACGCGGACCAGGATTAAAACCTAAATTATATTCCCTATACCCTACAATAAAAAACAATATATTTGTCATCAGATGAGTTGCGGGCTAAAAGGGTATGTAATCTTGGGCGTGTCTAATATACCCATTCATCTTCTTATATTTTTGATAATCGTCTCTCTGTTTGAACATTCCGAAACTTACAGCTACAATTTTATGGTTGCATCTAAAGGTTAACTCTTACAGGACTCTTGCTGAAATAGAAAAATACATATATAAATACATATTTTACTTTGTTTATGTCGATGTTTTTTACACAACAGAAAATGAAATACAATTGCAATTTAAAATTTATAATTTTCAGAACGTATACGCACAAATATATGCACATCAATCATGTGAAGTCATTTACTAACAATAAAGTATAGGTAAGTTTCGTATTCTTCGATATTCAATTTAATACATTACAAAATTTACATCGCTTTAATTGCATTAAATTCTGGTTAGAATTGGTCACCCAACTGGTGTTTTCCTTGGGTTTCCCGAAAACTTTTTATAAATGTTGAACAATTTTATATATTTTTCAAAATTTGTGATTAGTACACATTAAATGAAATAATAAATTAAAAATTCACCAAGTCTGGAATTCTTTCAGAATGTGTCTCAGGGAGAGGCATAATAGACCCAAGTTGCCGCGGGGCGCAGACACTGACAAATAATAAAAATAGAAATGGATATGCTAACCATATTATCATAATGCAACTTAAATTTCAGTCGATTTGATAATAGCCGATGACAATATGGAGGCAAACCAATATTATTGCCGAAGTGAAATGCAGCAGAATTCATCTCCATCAATTTCTCAACCGCCGCTAAGCAAAATGAATTATGTAAACAATGGTGGTCAGGACTATTTGGCATGTAGCTCAAATCATTCAGAGTCGGGCTACAACTCGAGCGATATGCCTGCACGAAATGGGAACAATAAATCTGTCATTGGAAATCGGAACATGGGAAATCCTTACGCATTTCCCAGTTGCAATAACAGCAGTCACTGCACAAATAACACAAATAATACCGGCAATTATATTAATATAATGTCGGTTCCCTTGAGCACGCTACAATATAATCGCAAGAAGTCCACATCGCAGGACTACCAGTAAGTAGAGTCATCCTTAAAAAAAAAAACTTGAAAAATTAAAGATAAGTCTTTCCATGGACAGATCACGTTTATATTACAATACAACGGATGTGAAGTGCCGCGACGATTACTATTTGGGAAACAATGGCAAGCGCAGCAACGAAACCACTGCACAAATACAACATCATCAAATACAACAACATCAAACATCACAAAATCACCATCACGTGCAACACCAACTGCAACACATCAATCAAAGTGCTCATGGCCAACGGATGCAAACTCAAAATCAACAAAAGACCGCATGCAGCCCCAACTCGGTCTTGGATACCATCGATGTTGATTGCACAATGTATTCAAATACCGGTGTTGGAAGTGGAGGACGTGTTGGGGCCGCAACACAAACGCATTTAAGCAATGCCAATGTGGCAGCATGTGACCAATTGGGGTCGCAACAAACACCAGTCTCACTGGTGCCAGTCAATGTGCCTGTTCCCCCTGTGATGTATACAGTGCATCGTGTAGTGACCACAGCTCAGATCCAGACAGCTGTCGGAAGCACATTTGCATCGTCTGCGAGCGTTTCGAGCGTTGTTAGCGCCGGTCGCAATGAGAACGATTGCATTTCGTCGGCCCAGGTGACTTCAGCGATGTCCATGTCAGCCAAGGATCCTTGCCTGCATCTCTCAGAGATCGGCGGCAATATCATTAATACCGGCAACTCACTTGGCCCTCTCACCGGAGTTCGAAGTGCATCCGGTAAGAATGGCTTTAGAGCTTTAGCTTTCGTTACTTTAGTTTCATTTTAATCTTACTGTATGTTCAGGTATTCTTCAAAATTTTTTACCAGTTCAACAAAAATGCAACAGCAGCAATGACGCTCAACAGAATCCAGTGGTATCAAAACGAATGGTAGCAGGCAACTCCTCTTCCACTTACACAAGCGCCGGAAAATCCAATTCGATTGTAACCCGTACTCTACAAAATGTAAGCTTCATACACTCAGAAAAAAGGACCACATTTTAGAAAATCGCCCTCAAGACTAGAAAGTTTTTCTTGTTTTTTAAAAATAATTTGTAAACATAAAAAAGTTTCTATATCTTCGAAAAGCTTGCCCCAAATTAGCAATAATTTATCAAATATAGTTTTTTTTGTATTATATAGAAATATTATCTGTTATTAAGAAATATATTTCTAAAAAGTAGAAATGCAAAATCCTCAAAAAATTCATCTCGCCTTTTGTCGCGGTTCGAATCGAATTTATAAACCAACTTAAATGTTTGTAAATGCGAAAATTAAACATATATTTTCCAAATTTTAGAAAAATGTACACTTAAATTAAGAAAGGAAAAACCTAACTTTTTAGAAAAATGCTTTCTGAATAATAATATGAGTTATGTTTGGTGAGTAAGGCGAATTTCTAAAACTCAGTGCAATTTTTTTCTCATTATATAAACTTAAATTAAAATATATTTATATAATATATATATATATATATACATAATTCTTGTACATTTTGAATAGGTCATACCAACTTGTGTGTACTTAATGTCAAGAGTTGCCGTGCACATGGAGATCGAGGGTACGGTTCAGTGTCCTTCTCAAGTGATGCTTGCAGCTGCACTGGGATGCGAAGAATTAGGAATTTCTAACAAATTGCTGGCGCAGAGCATTTTTGGATTATGGATGACCAGCAGTTTGCTGGAAATGCAGCTGAAAGCACACCATTGTCCGTACATTGTCAGAGTAGCCTGGCCGAATCTGCTCGAAAAGTTTAGCAGCGGAACACCGATTGAAAAAAAATTTGATGAGCCAATGATTGTCCTTAAGCGAAATGTTTTCTTTTCCAAGCGCGACGAAGAAAAAATCAAGTAAGTTGTGCTCATCGATCCAAACTTGATTTACATTAATTGAGGTACATTTTAGGGACCATCGAATTGTGGAGCTACTGTATGAGGAGGCAAAGCATTACGTATTAACAGGAAGATATATTATGGAGCCGGTTCATTCGCTCATGCTTGGCGGTATTCAAGCTAGAATCGAACTGGGCCCCTACAATTCTCACACGCACACAGTCGGATTTTTCAGGTGATTGTCAGAATATTCTAATATTGCAATTTACTGATCAATTTTTTTTTTTTTTTTTTTGATTTTAGGGAAAACCAGTCAAGATTCTTACCCAAACATGTTGCCAAGAGTTCAAATTGGTTGTGGTTGCCAATAAGTAAAAAGAACTCTGCAGAAATAAAACTATTAGAACAATTCAAGCGAGTGCCGCAAACAGCCACAACTCGCAAATTAATGCGCAAATATTTGGAGTTTTGCTGGGCACTACCATTTTATGGGTAAGTTTGTAGATCATTGTATGTTTTTTTCTCCCTTTTATTATTTCTTCTGTTTCTTTATATATATGTCGACTAGGTTTTTGATAAATCGAATATCTCCTATATAACATCTATTCATCTGAAACAATTTAATTAATTGGCATGCAAACTTCTCCGGTCCGTTGGTCCGTTAAGGTGGCAATGGCTTGGGCGCCGATCTTAAAAAAATGTTGCTAACAATTTCCAAATCACGCTAAATTTTGGCAGATATGTGCTTTTATCGATTTAAACTTATCGAAGTTATCGACTTATCGGCATCGTATGTCTGTCAAGCCGCCAATTTTCCACAAGCTTCGAGTACCTAAAGAATAACACTAAATTTAATAAAATAAACATGTTGGAGACACAAATTATTACAAATTATTAAATATTTTCAATTAAGTTTAATAGTGTCTTAAGTGGACTACCGTCCATGGAGCATTAGCATTGTAGTTAAAGGTGACTTTATTTAAAAAGGGAATATCGCTCAGAAATAATTACAAATTAGCAAATTAATCGTTGTAGTAACTCTTAAGCATCATTTTGCTCTTTGACCTTTATATAATTTGATTTTTATATCTCATTTACAAAATTTAGTGCTGCATTTTTTCACGGACAAATGGAGCAACCCGTTAGAGGCATTATGTCTTTAGTCAACCATAAGGATATGGAAGTCTTGCTTGCTGTAAACGAGAGAGGAATTTTTATAATAGACTGCGTGGAAAACGTAAGTATCATTTGAAAAGTATATACAAATAAAAGCATAAAAATAAATAAATATACAAAGAGAATGTTCCATCGCTAAGCGTACAATACATAATGGCGACAAAAAAGTGGTTGTTGAATGATCCTAATTTGATATTTAGTAGATTCTTTTTCTTTTCTTAATTCTCATAAAATTTCAATTACATCTAAATGCTAAATATTTAAAACAAAACAATGAGATTCATTTTAAATTAAATAAAAACGAATAGTTTAAAAATATTATTTTTTATCTTATATTATTTTATTTTAATATCCCAATGATATATTTAGGTTAAATATTTTGTATAAAAAATTAAAAGTCCTTATTTAAAATATAACAAAACGGTATTTTAACTAATTAGAATGATATTTCCATTGTTCGTTTATTCAATAATGGCTTAAAAATTTACCCCGCTGTTCGTTTTGAGCAATACCGGAAATTCAATGAGCCTCTTCGATCCCACAACCACTTTTTGTCTATGTATATAACACTAAGTCGTGTAACCCACTAATATATAATTGAACTTGCTTACTTATGTATTAACAATTTAATTTTCATGAAATACCAAGACTCTATTATTGGGGCTCCGATATGAAGATATGTCATGGGATTATGCTAAGCCAAGTGATAGTGAGGATTCCGAATGTCTTACATGCATATTCCTGCAGGTTGGTATTTGAAAAAACATTCGAAATTACATTCATAAGCACAATAATTTTTAAATATATATTTGGGTATATTTTTAGTTTGACGCTGTAGAAAATGGAATACAAATATCGAAACTAGTACAAGTGTTTTCTAAGCAAGCTGCAATGATTGATGCACTCATTTCGCACTTCACAGAGCAAATGAGAAAAAAGCGACAAGAGGGAAACTCTGCCGAACAATTTCATGATGGTAAGCTTGTTGAAATATTAATAAAGTAAATACCAACAAAAATTATGCGAAAGTTGCAATAATTTTCAAATCTATTTTGTGATTAATAATTGTTATTTTTAAATTGTATTTACAGAACCGAATCCTATTCAAAATAATGGGAACGGAATATTATGTAATAAGCTGTCTCGATTGACTTTAGCCAGCTTCGATGAGGAAGGCCGCTGTATTGGACAAATGGGATCATTATCTATAAGCTATTAACATTTGTTGATATACATATAAATTAATTTGTTACAATTAAGCAGAGTAAAAGGTCTACATACATATGAATGTATAACATTTGGAATATTAACGGCGGCCCGGTCACATTAGTAACTAAGTTTTTTGAAAAAAATTCTCAAAATATTAGTCAACCAAAATGTGTTCGGGGCTAATTTTCATTATTGCTGTAAATACTTTAAAATTCATTCGGAAAGTTACAACAATTTGCTGAATTGAAAACTTTTCGATCATTCTTAGCCAAAACATGATTATGCAAAAAAAAAAAACAAAAAAAATCAGTCTTCTATAAATTTTCATAGAGATGTGGTTGACTTAAAAGCTTAACAGATAAAATATTAAATTTTTTCATAAAATGTTTTTTTTTTTATTCCGAGGTTGCTTATTAAAGGGAAACTAGTATGTTATTCTTAGCATCACCATATAGGCACAAATCACTAGACAAGTCTTTCATATATCTTTCTGATGGAATGGAAACCAATTTGAAATTGGTCTGCAGAATTTTTTTTCTAAACAATTCCGTAACACCGAAGTTTAGATGTAAGGAGGTAGGGGTGATATTTTGGGTAACATATGGATCTTTGGAACTTGGTAAACATAAAGCACCGTGAGTTTTCTCTGAAATTGGAAAGAGAGACCGAGAGTTAAGTACAGCTAAAATCATAGACAAGAGAATGGCTTCCTTGACTGCAGCTACACTTAAATAAATATTTATTGCATTCAAAAGTTTGCATTTAATTGCATACATTTACTCAACATTTCAAGTTCAAATTTTTTTTTAGTTTTTTTTTTTTTTTTTTGAGATGCTAGCAAAAGATCGTTTAGGCAGAAAATTTTGTAGTTAGATTACTGTTCACAAAAAGATAAAACTTCTTTAAATAAATCATCTTATATCTGAATTAGACCAACAGTGAAACTATAAATATTTTTAAACTTGACTTCAGCTCATCAATCAGAGTTGCCACAGACACCTTCAATTTGGTTGTCCTCAACATTTTATAAGGATGCTCAGTTAGACACCAAGCAAAGCAGCTCTGATGATGTGCAAGGACAACTGCAACAGCATTTAAGATGAGAAATTCAAATTTTGAACTCTTCTCAAATTTAAGGATAGAAAACTAGGTTTTTGATCATTTAATTTGAGAATAACAATTTCTTAATTGTCTATAGATTGGTGAAAAGATAGATAAAACATTCAATAAGAACGGAGCTGACGTTTTCGGTGCACAAAAATGCACAAAATGAAATAATAATTATTAATTTTTGAAATATATGTAAGATTTTATTTGTGCGGGGCAGTTAAATGTTAGAATATTAATTTAAAATAATTGTATTTAACGAATATGTGCTAATATAAATTTTAATGCAAATTTTTGTCAGTGTAACGAATACTTAATATATGTACATTAGATATGGGTATATAAGTGAGTGCAAGTTGTATTCAAATATTTGTGGCGCTAGGCTAGCCAAAATAAAACAAGTGAGTTAAAATTCAGATATTTATCTTAAAGTCGACCAAATTGGAACTTTCTGACCTAACAGAACGAGCAACTGTCGATGGCGACAAGGATTAAAGATTGCAAATAATATCAACATCGTTAGCGGGGCTTAAGAAATGTATGCTAAATGAATCTTTGGACGTCTTCAATGGAAAATAAAACCATATCGATTGTCCCCAAAATGCACAGCTGTAAGGGGATCGGGTCCATATTCTGCAAGAGAACTTGTTGCAGCGAAGCCAAATCAAATAAACGATCTTAGTAGTAATATGTAAGATATCATGATATAATTTAATACCGATATGTATTGCTCTGCTATTCCCAAAAAGAAAAGCTTTCCAAAAAACATGAAGCCGTATTAGGGTTTTGGTTCCATATTCTGATCAGGGATCATAGTCGTTCCAACCGTAATCAATGAAGTCTATATATTTTGCAATTTGGTTTTAAAGAAATAATGGAATATTAAATTTGTATGTATGTAAGCAGGATGGACTCCGGTCTTCATTTCATTATAATGATTTCAATAATGAAGGTTATTGCTGTCCGTGCTATAAAAAATTTAATTCCCGACCATTAGGAAAAAAACTTGTGAATCAAATTATTAAAGATCCTAGATCTTAACAAGGTACTTCAGTAGAGTACGGTTTATTTTGCATTTAATACACAAATCGCATTTAAAGAACATTGCAGGTTTTTTGAATATTAATCATAGATCCCGATGGACATTTGAAAACCTCAGTCGCGCTACCGCCTTGGGCAATGAGCCAACCTAATCTGAAATACAAAATATATATATATGTATATATTATTATATATTATATATTATTTATTAAATATTAAGTAAATTGCGATTCCTATACAGACTTAGAGCTAGTGGGACCAAAGTTGAATATAACCGGTAACAAACTTCAGGAATCGACAAAATGTTTCCCGTTTAAGAACAGTTTCACTATAATCTGCACCCATCCGCAGTTTTCCCTCAAAACATATTTTTAGCACACATAGTAATACTTGTCTGATCGTTATTACTTGCTTGGTCAACTTACATGTTGTCAAACTCCGATGCGCTTGTGTCGATTCCCAAGTAGTTGGATTCAGAACAAAGTTCTTGAGCAGAAACTAGAAAAAATATTTGTGTTGGTGTCAAATTCAATCCAGGAAGTCGAGCCATTCCTTTAATTGGGCCAGTCAGCGAAAGCATCGAATGATATGATATCTGCATTCCTCCAGAATGAATTAAGATGTCCATGCGGCTAAAGTTTGAAAATATATTAACAGAATGGGGGACACAACGCATTGCCTTATCATCAAAGTTTTTCGTTATCGATCGCAAAATCTCCTTGGCAATGGAGACACCAATTGAAGCATAATGCAAATAGGGTGGTAAACTTGCATTGAAATATGGTATTAATATAACCGACAAAGGAACAACTGCGAATTATACAAACAAATAATTTATTTCTATCGTAGCTGGAGTTACAGTTAAAATACCCACCTATTGAGTGGCTTAATGTATCATAAAATATGGTCGACACAATGGGATATGCCCATCTGAAATAATAAATGTTTTTAATTTTTTTTTTTTTAATTATTTATCCGTTAATAAAACTTACGCGTCATGGGAGCTACCATCCATATTAATTGAATTGGGTACTAATTTATTCCGTTTATATATTTGTAAAATATTTTCCAGCCAATTATCTGGGCTGATCTGAAGAGGGTCCATTGCATTAGTTATTTGTGTCACGTTCGAAAATCCTTCCCAAGTCTGAGACTGTATTTTTAAAGCTGAAAGTTTTACAAGCGCGGCGCCCTTCAAGGATGGAGCTCGTTTTAAGTGAGCTTTTAATGATTTGAAAATTATTTCCGCCTGAAAATATGAATATATGATAAAATTATTGTTCATTTGATTTTTGTTTTTAACTTGCTTTACCCGCTTTATTATGTCCTTTGAATCTACTGAAGAGTATTGAGATATATATAATGCTGACGCTAGTTCCGGTAAGGCCCACATTGTAGAGCGTGTGCAAACCTCCGCATTGGGGTAATCTTTTGGTAACAGTTCAAGTGCGCTTAGCAATATCATTGAGTTATGTGCGATTCGAGACGGATACTTTGTAAGAAAGGCTTGTAGCGCTCTGAGATAATCAGCATTTCTTACAACTATGGGTCCACTCCAGTCCTTGGGAATTAAAAGTGTCCAATTTAGCTGAAACAACACATGAAAATAAATTTACTGAAGTAGGAAGATATGCGTGGTAGCAAAAACTACACTCAGAAAAAACGGCCCTGATATTCAGAATATGATGATGACTTTTAACGCCAAGGAAATTATCTATATCTTTTCTTTTTAAAATTTATAAAAAAAATTTTAAATTTGAGAATGTTTATATAAGTACACAGAATATTTACTTACATTGTTTATTAAACATTAGTATTTTCAGATACTACATATTTAATATATTAACATTTCTTCGAAGTCGTGTGACTTCCCACTGAACTTTATTATACTTTTTATCCCCTAGCTCGAAATTTATTTCTTATTAATAAAATACATTTCAAAGTAATAGTTTTTTAATTTTCTGAATTTTTTTTTCCTACATTTTTGCTCTCTGGTTTTAATGGCGATTTTTATTTCTAAATTCTAGGCAAATTTTTTTTTGAGTGTAATACAGATAACTAATCTTGATCTTTGTGGTAAGGTAAAAGGTTGATTTGGGAAGCTGGTGAATCTTGGTCATATGTACAAATGCTCAAATCCAGAATCAACAAGTTGACTTCACAATTTTAGTGTTTATAACCAGTATAAGTTTGCTTCTTTTCACTCTTTCAAAGCCATTGCAACGCTCTTCACAAAGTTTTCGCAGTTACTTTTAATTTTTACCATATGTATTTGCGTGTCAGGAAATATTAGCAATATATTGAAATAGTAACTTACAATTGGATACATGACCTGCAAACTGGATATATTATACAAGACAGAGCTATCCCAAAAGCCTCGGCGAGATTGTTCAACTTGAAGCTGAAATAAATATTCAAATTTATATGTATTATATTTTTATTCTACAACTTAGCAAACGTGTTAGAAGTAAGACGTAAGAATGCTCTAATCGAAACTGCCCGACATCGATATTAGTCGATTACTACAATAGAAGAATATATATTGGCCGAATATTGATGGACTCTAACAAATCTATCAAAATTGTTATGAAACACCGAAGGAAATCGGAATTGAATATTTAAATTCAGGATATATCCTAGAGGAGTTCTCTCGACTAGAGCATTCGTACTTGATCTGCGTTCACTTACACCTAAAGTTACATATGCAATAGTCTTAGAATCTTAAAAATCCTTACCTTATTTAGATCCTTCACAAATTCTAAGATGGTATCTTTTTCAGATACTCGTTGAGCAAAGGACAAGTAGCTTGGTAGAAAATGTTCAATTAAATCGGGTAAGAGCTTTGGTACTCCTTGCCGTAATCGATTTGGAGGGGCTTTTGGGCTCATCCAACGAACTTTATTCTGAAAATAAAATAATATCAAAATAAAATTAAATACAATTTGCTATATTGTATTAAAGGCATATAAGCGAAATAATTAATTACCAGCTTCAACTAATAAAATTAAGGAAATTGCAACCAGATGCTTTAACATGCCAATGAGGGGCTAATACAGATTAATTACAGATTGTTAATGAACCGTATTAATTTCTGTTTATTGAAATATGAAATATAATTTTCAAGTAAATTGGATAATAACCAACAAATTTCATAGAGTTGCTTTGCGAGTTTGGGGTTATAATTTTTCAAAATTTTGTATTTGTAATCACTTTCGTTTTAAAAAAGAATTCTTAAAATTACGGCTTCAAATTAAATTATTAATGAATGTTTATTTTTTTTTTTTGTTAAAATAAATGTACAATTTAAATGAACATACCTCCAAAATAATCGATGATGTACTTGGTCCACTTATGATGAGAAGCACATGCGGTCTTCTACCATAACTAAGATCATAATATATATCAACAAGTGGGCTTGGCCCAAGCTCATATATTTTAGCTACAAGAGATGCTATGGACGAAGGACCGGTGACACCAACCGTTAAGTACCCTCCTAAAGTATCAAATACACGGTGTAAAGCACTTGAATTTGTTTTGAGTTTCAAACAGCTCTCAAATAAACTCTGGAGTATCTTAAAATCTCCATTTATACTAGAATTCTGCAAGAGTACTAAAAAATTGTATTGATCATTATTATTAAATCATTTAAGAAAATCAATGTACAACTCACACTGCATTTGAGTATCAACCGATTTTTGTGAATTGCCCATTTCAATCAGATTCGTTATATTTTTATTAAAATTGCTGCGCCAACAACTGAACTTTTTAAATTCGGAGCAAGGATCTTTATTCCAATTGAGTCTTGCTTGAATGTTGGCAGCCACTGTTTCACAAATTGCTTCCGTACATTCCGATGGAGATGACATTGTTGGCGAGCACCCATCGCCCTCCATGTAGCAATCCCTGGGAAGCGGCGAGGGTGCTGTACTAATTAAAAATAGTATTGGTGAAGCGACCAGTAATGTTGTCACCAATAATGTTGCGGACGTTATTGCCACCTTGTGAACAGCAGCTGAGGTGCGCAGCCATATGCAAGGAGCACAGCATATCCAGCCAATAATATTATTCTAGAAATTAAAGTGGTTGGTATTCTTGGAACATACGAGTATTATACGAGAGCTGGAGTATTACTATACCTTGTTATATCGGCCAGCCAAGTTATCTATGTTTGAGTTGTCGATAATTTCAACTTCATCAATTTTGCCAAACTGATTAGAACAGATGGGGGTTTTGAATGACAGCTGCTTTTGGAGAAGCGATGCGCTGCTACCACCGCATGGATTGGCAGAAGTAATAATACTGCGGGTATTGCTGCCGAGTCCAGTTTTCCGAAAAGTGTTACGCGAACTAAACTCAGCTGTCATCTTTGTATTGCGCTTGTACACGTTTAAGACACCAGTGTGCAAAAATTATAGCTTTAATTTATTTGGTATTATTCTAACATTTACAACGCATGTGTCAATCATTTAGAAATGCGTTTAATCAATATTTTGCTTTACAAAACCAAAGCGGAATATAATCCCTAATGCACATGCTTATGTACGTAGATGTACTCATACTATTTACATGCTATAAAGTACTTGAAATCAATAAATAGAATACTGCCGAATTTAAGTATAATATTTTCAATTATTTTCACATGCCTTATTAACTTTCACAATATTTGACAAAAGCTCTAAGAGCTTGCCATCAAAGCTTTTGCAAGTAAGAGCTTTTTCTTACTTTCGGCAATTTACTCGAAAGGCACATCAGGTATGTCCATTGTAACAAGGCCTTTAGACGCGCCATTAAGCAACCTGAAGTAAATTAAATTACCTCCAGCGTTTCTGTTACATCTAAACGACTCTAATACTCTGATCCAAGAAACAGCTGCAATCAGAAGGGAAAGGACCTTCAGTTGGGATGTGGTCAGCGTGGCAGGAATGCTTTTAGCTAAAACTCTGGAAAAGATTATCAGTATTTTTTTAGTTTTACGAAGTTGGGCAATGGTTTACAAAAATGTAAATCTTGTTTAGTGGTGACCTTCTAAAAATGTAATCTTAAGTCTTTTAAATTTCCTCACAACGTCAAAATTTTTAAAGGACCTATATTGCTAAACCCCTTCAAAAAAAAATGTGAATGCGAAATAAATGTTCTGAAAGGGTTCAAAGTTATAAACCCAGTTTGCGCCATGCATGGGGGAGAAACAGTAATCCTTTCCAGTTATCCTTTTACGTAATAACACTACAAAAATTGATTTACAAATACAAATTATTATTTAAACTTATTAAATTTATTACTCATTTCCTGAATTGATAGCCATTTTTTTTGTTTACTTATCATTTTGCATTATACAAATAAATGATTCCGTCAATTTATATTCATTCGATTTGAGCTTTTGCTGTTCAAGCAAACCCAGCTGTTTTGCACAACATCAAAACAAATTGTCAGAGTGACCCTCAGTGAAAAATTTATCGGAAAATCCTGGGTACACAGCCAATCAAAATGAAATCACTTCCAGAACTTGTAATTTCAATTTCACAAAATTAGTAAGACCATTCATAGATAACAAAACAGTATAGATACTATATTAATTATGAAGTAATTCAAAATCCTTTGCAAATATTTGTTTAAATATTAAGCTTAACTGAACATAGGCCAACATGATATATAATAAATAATTAAATTTAGACTACAGTTCACCAAATTAATTTTTTTTTTTTAATATTTAATTTTTGAAAAACTTTTAAATAATAAATATTAAATTGTAAATTAATTAATTTATTATTTATTAAAATGAAGCGTACAAAATAATATTGTATTTTGTACACTTCAAATTTTAATTTAATTATTTCTCTATTTAATACTTGTATCTCTAAAAATTTAAGAAGCAGAAAAGTTAATAAAAAATATTTAAATAATTGATGGTAACTGAAATCAATGCGCTTTCGCTGTGCTCTGCTGTGTTGTTTGTAAGAGGAATAGCAGTAGCAGAAAGAACAAGAGCACAAAGAAAAGTTCTGTTTTTATGTTTAAAATTCTTGTTAACGTTGATATCGTGTTAAAGGAAATTGATCCCAATAGTTATACAAGAATTACCCGTATTTATTCAACAAACAATTACATATGCAGATAATCGATCTAATCAATCTAATAAATTCTTAAATTATTTATTGAAAAATTGCTTTTATTAATAAAACTTTTTTTGCCTTGATATGTTTTATTGTGAAAAACTATTTATCAATTTGATGTCGCAGCTTTAGCATCAGTGTTGCATTGAAAGAAAAAAGACGATAGACTTCAAAGGACTGCAATGTTGCCTTGGAGCTTTTTTTACCGCTATATCGTTCGTGCGTACTGACAGAGATAACTTTATTTCCACCTCTGTCGGTAGCAGTCGGCACAAGGCATAGCACAAGAATGGTTTTATACTCTGCTGATTGTTGCTGCAAAGCCGAGGGGGGCACCAGTTGATGCACTTTTTTTTTTGCGCTGTCGCATATTTTCCAGTTTAAATATGATAGATTATGGCGTCACATTATCCTTTTATATTAATAATAACAAATAATATGGTAATAATAACTTTGTAAGGTCACAGAAAAAGAGAAAAATATGTTTGATTAAAATAATAAGTTTGCTATCCTTAAATGTTGATATTTTAGTAGAATATTCAAAATACTTTGATCTGTGTGATGTGGTGAAAAATGCGCTGCTCTCCTGAAGCAGAAATTCAGCTACTTCGGCGGGCCAGGCCTTTGCAATGTGGTTTATTTTTTTATTTGGATAGCGATTGTTTAAATTTCGAGCATGGCTCAAATTAAATCGACAATAGAGAATCGTAGTAGCAAGCAAGTTATTGCATTTATTTGGACAACAAACTTAGTTTAATTCAATATCCATATGAATAAGATTATTCCTCGAAGCTTGGAGCTGCACTCTTTGTTTTGGAATAATCCCTAATGGGTGAGTAAAACTGGAAATAAAAAAATTAATGAAGTATTATTATATAAGTCCTTGGGACCTTGGCATGCTTATATATCTACCACAACAATGCGCTTTTTAAAAGTAAATATACATATATTTATATATATATATATATATAAATATATATATATAGTATTATGAGTGTACCCACCTTGTATTGTTTCTCCTTATACTCTTGCCATGGCTCTGGGTTGCTTGAACGATTCCAGGTGACGTCCGGATTCCTAGTAGCCAGACGACCCATATAGTAAACTGCGCCAATTGCTCCGGCCGCAACGCAGACGTACAGCGGAATCAACTGCAAGAGACAGGCGGTACGGAAGTAAAAACATATGACTTTAATATGATTTTCACATCACTAGCGTTACGTAACCGAAAGAAAATCAATTACTTACCGCAGGATTCTTTTTTATGCTTTGTAATCCGAGCCCCTGCATCCTACAATGATTAAATTATAAATAAATATGCCGTATAATAAATACACTATTAATAATGCACCTTTATTCTAAATGGTTAGCCGTAAGATAACAAAAGCTGAAATTGCCTAGTGGAATTATTTTCAGAACCACCTCTTTTGAACTGGTTCTATTATTTGTGTGTAAGCATAGCAGCGAATTTTCGTGTCAGTGTGCAACTGTAAGGCGCATCTACAGTGACAGGTTTATGACAACGGCACAGTAATTGATGAACTGGTATGGTTCTTTTGCATGACAAACTTATTAGTAGTGCATTTCCGTGTTCTTATATCATTTAGAATGTTAACTTACAGATAATTTATACCAGAATGTTAAAACAATTATAAAATTAATAATTACAGTATAATATAATTTTACACACTCCATACTCTGCACCGGGAGAGAAGCCTCGGGAGGAAGTCTAATATGTTTAAGTGCATCCAGAATAATATATTAAAAAATCGCACATCTGAAAACTAACTTGCATTTTAATTTTAAATATTTTAGCAGAGATTAATGAAACACCTGGAATTTTGGAACAGATATTTTTTGGTTGTTAACTAGCTACGATTTGCAATGTTTCAAAAACAATTTCAAAATGCTTGCGCCCAAAATAATTTACTAATAATAACATTTTTATGGACTTTTGTTCACAATTAACAATCCATTTTAAATGCATTTTGGTGCAGTTGATAATAACAAAATCTGTAATGCCTTTAGCGATATTTTGCTTTAGGTGTGAAAAGTCCGAAATTTCGTTTTATATATTTTGTTGCTTGTATGCGATGAAATATCTTTAAACATATCGATATTTATTTTGTTGTCATGCAAAAATATTTCTTATGAGTATTTATTCTTGAAAGACAATATATATCGATAGGTGAATATATTTTCAACAACTCTACCTTCGAATAATAATAAAAGAAAAATATCTAGAAATGGAAGACAATATTGCTTTATCCTCCATCGGCGATTTAGAAAAAAAACTTAACTCTGCTAGACGTTCGTTAATCTCACTAAATGACAACATTCGGCGATTTGTTGGTCGAGGACTTAAGGAACCCAGGTCTTTATTTTACAACACTCACACGATGTATGTATTAGTACGTGTTCTCTCCTTTTTTAGAATTGAGAAGTATAGTCTCGATGCCGGATGCAAGAAAAATGAACAAAATCAGGATAAAAACATTCAACGCCATGAGATTTTAAAACAAAAGCGGCGTAGTTACGATCCAAAAATGGTATTTAATCGGCTTTCAGACAAGGAAGAGTTGTGGCTACCAACACCTCGACTTAATTCTAGGGTAATTCGAGAATTGCCGTCGAGAGAGGAAATTGTCGAAGCTCAGGGAGTCGATTCCGAATCAAGGGCTCGGAATCGTCGCATGTTTGGTTCCCTTCTGGGCACTTTGCAGAAATTCAGCCAGGAGGAGTCCAGATTGAGAAAAAACGAAGATAAGAAAGCTCAAATAGAAAAGAAATTAGAAAAGCAAGAGCTGCAAGAAAAAGCATTGGTTCAAAAAGAACGCGACTCATTATTTTTAGATAGAAAGCGTAAGCAGCTTGAAATAAGATGCCTCGAGAAGAAAATGGCTCGTCTAAAAGACTTCAAAACATGGGAATCCTCAGTGATTTGCCAACAAAATCAGATTCGAACAAAAACAAAACCCTATTTATTTTACCAACCACGCGTCCACACGACCCAGACAGAAAAGCTCCAAATGAAAACTAAATGCGATCTGGAGTGCCTCATCGAAAGACGCCGCGAGGATTTACAAGCAGAGCTCGGGGAAATCGAGGGCACCAATAATACGGATGATGACTTCGTACTCGACGATAGCAGCGCCTATTATAATAAAACAGATAACAAGTTACATGTGGAGAGCAGCATTACTGGGATATGTAAGTTGATATGTGCTTTCTGTTCAATATAAGCAAATTGACAATTATTCTGTTAATTCGGACATTCGCCTCTCATAGAAATTCAAAATTACGGACACTTAAATGTCAGCAGATCTTCTAGCAGAGATGGCTTCCAAACTGCTCTCATGATTTTGCTCAGTGCCTCAAATAGACCATATGTTGTTCGTACTTGTGACCGCGTGCCTTGGCTGATTAACACCAGAGAAGTGCAAACATAACTTTTCATTGATTTTATTCTGCACTAAATTTCTTACTCACATGCAACCACTCAACAAAACAAGCTTTGAATAAACTCCGCTTTGCGAATACTCATCATATACCAGCACAAGGATATTTATATTTTGCTTAGCTTAACAGGATATTATCGTTTATGCAGGACTATGCGACAGTTACAATGCCACTGACACTTCTCTTTTAAAAGGGATCAAAAGTTAACATAAATTACACAGATTTTAGAGAATCCTTTGAGCAACTTGAAAACATGCTAATGAGTAGTTTAATAGTACGTCATCTCGATTATACAAAACCATTTACATTGACCGGCTAATAAACGAATAAACCAACAACAAACAAATGGTTAGATTTATTTAAAATCGACAACAATAACGTGTGATAATGCCAATTTCCACACTCTCTCTGATTAACACACAGCAGCAATCGTTAGCACACTCGACACAAATCTATTATAGAGTTGTAAGCAGAAAAAACGTGGAGCCAGTTGCCAGTTGAATAAGAAATTGCAATATATTTTGTTTGTTGAACCTAAATTTAATTTATTATATCTTATATATTTTTCAGATGACAGTATTGCACAAGAGGACTTTCGGAAGGTGCCAAACGAGGAGAGGCGGTTAATTAGTAGTAGTAATTTAGTTATTCAGGAAGCATGAAGTTGTTAATTTCAACATTTATAACATTAAAATATATAAAGAGAACAAAATTAATAATAAAAGGCTATTTGAATATAAATGAATGTTCAACAATTTATTTATTGCTTAGTAAAGTCAACTCATAACTTTATTCAAAATCCAAGCCTATTGCAATTTTTGAGACCCACTAAAATTCTGTTTGATTTCAATTGTCAAATATTTTATTAGAGATTTGATTAAGTAGCGCTTCATCATTAATCATTTGCTAAACTATTAAATAATGATTAATGTACCTTAGTTTGGTGCCTCCAGCTCTAAGATTTTTGCCATGACAAAAGATAATAATCATAATTGGTTAACCAGCTTATAAATATTTGCATACATATGGTTTTATCGATTTGCAATTATCGGTTTCATAGACCTCCCCACGTGTGCCGACCACCCCAACTTTTACACATTGTCTGCCGGCAATGTATATATTCCACCTGTCTGACAACGGTCATTGACAACCTAATGGAGCTCACGCCACGATTATTTTAGTCTAGATAAAAGCAAATCTGTAGGCATACCTAGGAAAGGGACTTCAAGTAACCACATTTTTAGACAGTGAGATCATACCAAATCTCTCCCTATTGGTAGAATTTAGGGACGAGATGAGAACTGAACAAAAAGCTATAATCAAAATCGATTCAAGCAAACAAAATAAATGAGGAGCTAAAATACTACTGGCCTCTTGACAGAATCCATTTATAAGTTAGCCAAATATAGAAACCCTCAATTCATCAAAGAAAGAGGCACAATAGATTTTAAAGGTAGTAGTGCATGAGACCCCCAATAATATTAAACTTGAAACATTGAGGACCCTTCAAGTGACAAATCAAAAAGTTGTTCCCCATTTGCATCATATATCGTAGCTCTCTCAGTAATTATTTATTGGTACCAGGTCGAAGCGACTATCAAATTGGTCGAGAATTGGTAAAGGACACCAGCTAAATTGCAAATCTAGCGATGAAAACAATGAACTTTGTAGAAAGTTGAGCAGAGCGGTATTATTTGTTGCATATTATTGTTTATTAACTTTGCTAAAGTCCATACATATTTTAAATATTCAGATCTTTTAATTATTTGAGTATCCGGTTTTATTTAATGTTTCAGTTAAATAAATTTTCAACAAAAATGTTTTAAGCAATTGTAAAAATTTGGCATATTGTTTTCTGTTAAAACAGATAAGGAACGAAAATTTCGTATATTTGTAATTGATACGATTGCTTTCATTGCTTAAGAAAATACAAATAGAAAATTGTTAATACTCTCTTAGGGATATTTTGGCGGTTGAAATATTCTTAAAATTGTATTATAAAGTTTCGTGATATAAAATGTACGTATATTCCTATTAATGTATTATTTCTAATAAAATTACATAATTAGTTTTTAACATCACAGGACCGAATTGTTAGTCCCGTGGCAATTCTATAGTCATACGGAGCTATCGCGCTTTATCATTAATGGAGTTTGGACGGTAGCCTCATCGTCTGATTGGGTTTGTTCAACAGAGCTGATCACGTTGCTGGCTGCTTCAACACATACCCGGCCAGATTGCACCTGGTTCATGTGGTGTAATGCTATGGTTCGACCGCGAGATTGAGCAAAGGTGTTGGGCGCTGAAACCATAGAACTATTCGATGCAGATGACGACGAGCTGGCATAGTCTTCCGTAGTGTCTCGAGTTAAATGTGAATCGCACTTTTCAGCTGGCGTTGATATTTGATGAAATGTCGAATTTAATCCGGCATGGCTTGGCTCGGGAACGTTGTTGGCGTATCGGGGCCACTCATTTTGGTACGACTGGCGTGGAAGAGTGCATTGGGCAATCGCATTTGAATAAACATGTGGAGTCACATTCTGAAAAAGATGTTAAACATCAATAAATCAATCAACATCAATAACTTTTGCTAGCTTTTTAAATCAATACACCATTTAATTAAATTTGTAAGCTTACTTACTTGATTTTTTTTCAGTGTACTTACCATTGGCAGTGTTCCAATCGGTCGTTTGTTTTGGACCTGCCTTCCAAATCGCAAAGTGCAATAACCAATGCTGTGAGCTGCACAGAACGCCCTATCTGTTGCATCCAAGCTCTGTCCCAGAGGTGCATTAACCAAAATACTTCTTCGAGGATTGCAGGTCGTTGTATCAATGGTCGATATATGCTGTGTTTTTCGGGCCGCTTCTCTCTAAAATTTGTATCAAATTATCATTAGCATTAAAATATTTCGAAAATAGTTTGCTATTTAATATTGCATTTCATGTTTTCAGCCAAAATATTGCAATATCTTTGTTAAAATTTCAGAGTTTACTCTTAAGACAAGGCTCCGAAGATGTTCGCAACATTGAGAACACAAATAAGTCCAAATATCAATGATTCAATATCAATCAATTCAGTAAGGTCTCTCATATACGCAAAGACTATTCTATCACTACCAATCACAAACTCCAAATTCACACCTGCTCACAAGAACAACACTACCAATACCATCTGGCAGAACCACTTGCTTGTAAATTCAGACGACTCATGATTTTATCCCTTCGCTACTTTCACAAAATAATTAGATTCCGTTTTTTAATCCTCGAGATGGCATTTGAAAAGAATAAGATGGTCTATTAGGCTAACTTTCCTGATGAATATATATTCTAATTATTTGTCAATAAGTTTGGTTCCTTTTGAGTTCTGTCATTGCTATCGTCAGATTATTGTTTGCGATTGTAGAACAGATTAAGAGTAATATTGTAATGTTTAAGTTATCCTGCCTTCAACAACTAGTTTGGTTATTTCTTCCTAGTTTGGTTATTATGTCAGAGTAGCTGTAGATATTTACCAAATAACAGTTGTTGGCCAGTTATTATGTAAGATACCATCCTATACTATAAATATAGAAATCAAGTGGGTTCGATTCCGGGCTTCTCTGTATTTTCAACTTTTTTACTCTGTCTAATTATTGGAACAGCTGTTCAGTTTTTATAAAGTTCCAACACCAATTTTTTTGAATGTTAACTTACCTGATCATCAAAATCAATAATTTCGGGCACCACATCCGGGTTTCTGTCATCATTTTCGTCCACATCCTTGCTAGCACTTTGATCGCTCGGACCTGGAGACACATCTCTCGAATCATTGCCGTTAGTGACCACTTTTTGTCGCCTTTTTGAGGTAGCGGCGCACGGAATTCGGAGAGCGAGTACTATGGCAAATGTTGCAATAATCATTGCCAGCGCTAATCCAATAGTTAATGATATCATGGGTGAGAATAGTAGCTCTGCTCGCGGCTTATGGGCTAAAAATAAGAAATATAATCAATTTGTAAAATTCAAAATTAGCATTTCCTTTTGTACGTTTAAGATTATTCTTAAAAGGTAATTTTTAAGCATTATTTGAAACAATTTTCAATTTGACAAAATGAAAGAAGAAAGATAGTCAAAATATGCAGGAATGCAGATTTGGGAACTAGAAGATATACACACCAAGGATCGAGCCGGCATTTAGTAATCATATATAACAAGAGCAAACTGCAATCTTGGGCATAAAATTGAAAACTCAATTTCAAAAGGCTGTAAGTATTATACTTTTGTACAATTTACTCTTTTTCGACACTTATTATTATTCTAAGTCAATACACTCGTCAGACAAATTGTTCGAAAATATCGATACAAAACTGCAGAATTTGCACACTACCAAAGGAAGGCAGGTTACGAAGAACAAATGCTTAAGATTGACGAGCAATGAATGTGTGAAAACAACACAGATAAAATGTTGACAAAGGAGAAAGTTGTAGTTTACATCTTTGATTATAAGCAGAATTTGGAGACAGTTGTACAGATATCCGCAGAAGTAAGTATTGCTTTGCACTGTGTCAAAAAGTATTTTGGGATCCAGATATAAGCTTTGGACGAATAAATTTGAATGCCTGCAGCAAAAATTGACGGCAATCATGACCATTAGTAGCCTGTTTGGGAATATCAAATTTGATATATCATATATGCCTATACTTACTTTGTTCGAATGTTAGTTGCTTCTCAGGCATTCGCATTGTTGCGGCGTTAACTATTGTAGGATCCGATCGTCCTTTAGAGTTGTATGCAAATATTGATAATATATACATGTTGCCTGGCATAAGCCCCGAAACTGTAAACCTCGGCACGGATGATGTAATATTTGCTTTTATTTCCTAAAAATGTAGGAAAAATGCAGTTAGTACTCAAAATATGAAAATAATACTCATTTTATGTTGTACGTATACATTCTAAGGTATATTTTGTCTATATTTGTCTCTTTGAACAATGTAAAGTAGCACAGATATCGCCTCGTAAAAAACATTTTATATAGATTTTAGCTTATAGTTAATTTTACAGTATTCCTCTATGTACCATATACTTACTTTGCTATTTGCATCATGAAGCTCCAGAATGAAGAGTTGTGGCAAGCCACCGTTGAAGGCATCACTGCAAGTTGCCGTTAGGGATGTCATTGAAATATTTAGCAGTGTACAATTGTGTACTTGATCCGGACGTCCTTTTAAAATAATAAAAGTAAGGAGTAGTTGACTAATCTTTTAAGATAACATCATAATATGGTATATATATAATAATAAGAGAGCAAAGGACTGCCCTTAAGTCGGCTCTAATGCAAAATAGTTTCTCAGTTTTAAAGTTATCTTGACGATGCTTTGGCCACTCCCGACTCTTGTCTAACTCAATCCAATGTTGAACTTACTACGAAGATGGGCTCTTCTGTCACAAAAATTACGTTTTCATAATAACATAATTTTTATTCGAAATTAAAAATTGCTATTACAAGACTTGAGTTTATTTTTAATTTAAAAAATAATCAATATGGTTAAGCTGACCTCTTTCCTCCCATTCTAATTCTCTATTTACTATATAGTCCGATATATTTCGAATCGAAATAAAAATAATATTACCATTCGCTTTTCAGAACTCCATGTACCGCCACAAAGTATTTAGTGATTTAAAATGTTACCTGCTGCAATGATGTGAAACACGCATGGAATTCGCTGTCTGCCAATCTTATTGGTTGCCACACACAGGAGCGTCCCATAGTCCAGCTCAGTAACTGGAGTGTACGTTAATACAGATGTCGTTCCTATACAAAATATTTATAATAGATATAAGGATAAATATATACAAACAAATTAGGAGTAACTACCCAAACGAGAAATGTGATTTGTCGCAACATCAATGCTTTCCGCGGAATTGTTAAATGTCCAACTAAAGTCGACGTCAAAAGGATTTGCATCAACCATGCATTTCACGTGCGCATCTTCCTGCTTTGCAACACCATAAATTTTTGGCTGGTTCTGGGCACAAGTTGGTGCATCTATATAAAAAAAATGAGCGCGTTTTAATTTTTAAAAATATATATAAAACATAACAAATAAATACAAACTGAATCCACTTTTTAGTGCATAAATAAATAAATGATTATGAAAATTACAATCTTGATCTCAATATGTACAACGAAATGTTTCTCAAGTTTTAAATTCAGTTTTGAACACCAAAATATTCTCAATATTTTCAAGATTGTTCGGATAATATTTTAATAAAGCAAGTAATAATATATCGGTTCAGTTGCGGGGGTTGTAGTAGCTCCAAAACTGTGGTTGATATTGGGTAGGTGGGTAGTTGATTTCAGATTTGAGAGTGGGCTAGCTGGGGGTTTACTAGTAATAATAAGACTGGCTCAAGAATAAATTCTTATCGATTTGATGAAAACGGGAGAACGAAAATAGGTAATATTCAAGTCTATAGCTTTTGTATATTTTCGGAGATTCACAGATGATCAGACGGACACGGCTATATTAAATCGGCCATTGTTTGAAGTGACTTCTTAATACTTAATGGGATCGGAGATGCATCCTGTCAGTGACATATTCTTGTATAAAATTTGATTTTTCTTTCAAATTAATATATATAATATATAATTTTAAATATAAGCTTCATGAGCATCCTCTACCATTGGTATCGAGGATAACCAGTTGTTGGCTCTCAAAATTAATAATATTTAGTATAAAACATAATTAATGTGGATATTTATTATAAATTCATATATGGATCATTTTATATTTGTGTATATTTAGAAACTTACATAAGATATTCAAATTGAATGGTTCACTGATACCTTCGCCTTCTGCATTAAACCCCACACATGTATAGTTACCAGCGGTGACCTTTGTAACGCCTTGTAAAACCAAAGAATGGTTACTTATTATAACTCCTTGCGATATATTATGTAATAATGGTTGATCCTTCAAGCAAAGAAGAAAATTAATTATTAAAAAAATAAATCATTACATTCGTTTTTCATATCGAACATTTTGTGATATTTATATGTATATGTATATACAAAAAACAGATTTAACTTATCGATGAAAACATCAATAACTAAAATATTTCACTAAATTTTTTAAATATACATATATATATATTTATTAAAGTGGGCTCCATCCCCAGCC
This sequence comes from Drosophila kokeensis, assembly GCA_035042145.1. NCBI lineage: Eukaryota > Metazoa > Arthropoda > Insecta > Diptera > Drosophilidae > Drosophila > Drosophila kokeensis. Next base: position 1,699,379 of record JAWNLT010000376.1, on the reverse strand, counting down.
ATTACCAAATAAGGTTTTAGGAAGTAGTAGTAATGGATTTTATTGTCTTATATTATTATTTAGATGGTACGACAAGCATGAAAAGCTCCAAGCAAGCTGAGTAGTTCCCATTGAGTATTGCCGCATTCGCGTGGCATTCTTCTTTTAATAATGGTTAAAGACCAAAAATACTTACGTTGTGTCGCCATTCAATCCTAAACACCTGAGGGTGAGCTATAACAAAACAGTCAAAATAAACATCGGTTCCTTCACGCAAGGCATTGGCATTCAAAGATGTTCCTAAGCGAACGAATACTTCAGGGATATCTGCAGTTAAGATGAATATAAAATTGCATTACAATTTTTACAAACAATTACAAAACTTTTATTTATAGCGGGCTGACTTAATAGTAATAAGTTATACATTTGAGTACCATATTTGAAAGTTAGATTGATGAAAAAATCATTTATTTATGAATAATCTTTTGTCGCCCACTTCCGTGACCACTAATCTGCTAGTGTTTTAGAGCTAGGTATTTTGGACAACATTTCTATCCTCTGGAAAGTAATAAGTTCAGGCCAGAATCATCATCAAAGTATGTTGCTCTTAATATCTTCTTCTAACAGCTGAATTCATCTATGGAATGTGCTGAGCAACTGATTTGGAGTGCTATTAAAGATTATCAAGGTGCTTTTTGGAGGTTCAATTAATTATGTCCATGAGAGACTTAATGTTAACGTCTCCATATACAATTATATTCTTTACTAATGAAGGGTTTCCTACCAAAAGTCAGATTTGGCATTAATCTATATTTAACATTAGTAAAATGCGAGTATGACAGGTGTGCCTGGCCTAGATTTATGTCTCTTTGTAATGTTAAGCTATATAGATTTTTCGAGCGAGAGTCCAGGATTCCATTTTAAAATGTTATTTGGTAACCGTGGTTATATTACGGTATATTACGGATAGCCCCTCGAGATGCTCGGATCTGCCCACTGCCGCTCCTACAAATCTCAAAAATGGCATCTCAAACACTTCTAACAATTAAAAACTGAAAAATGAAAACACTTTATGTATATACTCACATTGAATATCCAATTTCCAACCATCTTCAAGGGGATCAGACTGAATAGCATGATTGTAAGCCTTGCATGATAAAAACTTTCCTGAATCGCTTTTGCTCAGATTTATTGAAAGTGTACTGGTTGTCTGATTTCCGTCACTCGAAGTCTGCAATAACAAAAATATTTGTAAAGCATAATTTATATATATATTTTATATATATTTATGTATAAAAAGTTTGTTAAGCTAGTTTCAAAATGAACTACAAAAAAATTAAAATAACCTGGTAAATATAGCACAATTTATGAGCTACATTATATATGGCAGATATAGGTTTTGAAAACTGCGGCACTTAAAACTGAGCAGCTTGTGGAAGTAAAAAATCGGTCAGACCAACGTAGCTATATCAACTCGGCTAGTGATGCTGATCAATAATGTATATATATACTGGGATAGATCTCTTTTAATGCATTACATATGTAATGATAAAAATGCTAATAGACTAAATCATTTAAGATGTAACTGAATCATTCAGAATAACGAATTTGTTTGCTTCGCAGCGGAGAGATAAACGTGGATATGAAATGAAACGCCATTAATAATGAATCGGAGTAATATATATCTGCAGGAAAATCGGCATTAGATTCGAAAACCGGCAGAATGAAGTTTGCCTTCAGCAGCAAAGCATCGAGTGTTGTAAACAAATTAACGTTGAGTAGCTAAAGCTAACTAAACAAACAAATTTTAGAAATTGACATTCTTATTCTTCTTAAATAATTATAAATGTGATATAAATTATAAACATGATTTCGCAACTTACAGTTTCGGTGGTCTTTTCCAGTCTAACGCCATTTTGCCACCAAGTGATTACAGCAGGCGGCCTGGATCCAGCACTTTGGCACAGGAGATCATATCTTCGTCCAGCTGATAAGGGCTGATAAGCCCCCAGCAGTCTTATATTCAAAGGTGCAACTATAATTAAGGTAAATTAAAAACAACAAATTATTTGGCAAGTTTCACAGTAACTAATCATATTTGAATGCTTAAAGGTATTGAAGGGAATACTCGATAAGTTAAATAATGATTTGTGTATATATTATATAAGAAAACTCGACTGTCATAAATTCCAAACCCTAATAATAATAAATATGATCTGACTTTGGCATCTTAGTCCTAATGAATACTTTAAATTAAAGGATTCCAGATCTAACGGCTCAGAAATCGGCTCTCATCTATTGTGAAATGCTAGTGAAATGTAAGGCTAGGTATTAGAAGTGAGAGTGCCTCCATTTACCCACTCTTGCCTGAATGGAATAAAACTGTAGAAAGGGGAGGTTGAGAGTTCTGAGGGAACTACATAGTCGATCCTGCTTGGAAGTTGTGGGTAAGCTGTAAATATGTTGGCGTGCTCAAAGTGGCTTCCACTCTTTCGTGTACCACATTCTTAGATTAGCGAGAGTTGCAAACTGTTTCCTATTAATTCACAGCTTAGCCATGCGAGTTTACTGTCGAGTGCTTCTTACTAAATTTTAAAGAGGATCAGCTCATTTTTTGCTGGGCTAACATTGAGTACAGATCATCTGATCTAGCCGGATAGTACCCATGTCTGGGGAAATTTTTCCCGAGAAGGCGATGGCAATATATTACGCATATGCAATAACGTGAAAAACATCCCCCTCTAAGGTTCCATAGGAGGGGTGAGAGTACTCGGTCTTATGGCGAATGTCTACGGACGTGTCTGATTGTAGTCGACGTAGCCAGAGTCGTCTTAGCAGATCTGTGTTTCGGTAACTTATCTTCAAGACTCACTAAGCCTAAACGGGATACATATTCACACCGGTCTTCCGGTTTGTTAAGGAGCTGGAAGTCGGGTGAATGATGATCAACCATCGAGCACCATTTCAATATTCATTACCCTAAAGTTTTGGACTTCTATCTGCTGTGGGAGCAAGGTATTGGTCTGTGGTACGTGACGAGTAAAATTTTTTGCGGGACAATCCCGATCAATTAGCACAGGTTTGGGCAGATTAAAAATGCTTAAGCAATATTTTCTATGATTTTTGAAATAAGAATTAATAGATAAACAAACTAAAAGTTATACTTTAAGTGTAACTAAAAATTACAACTTACAATTCATGTCGATTTGAACAACGGCCTCTACAACAGAAGCTCTGGGATGGTTTAAGGCTCTGCAAACAAGTCTGGAGTTTAAATCGCTTCTGCCAAGTGGGCCGAGTAAAATTTCACTTTGTAGAACTTTTCCTTCCGACAAGTAGGTAGTGTCACTCGGAATTTCTGCGCCATCTCGATACCAAGTTATTGACGGCGTTGGGTAGCCTAGGCAAAAAAGAGATTAAAGACACATAATTTAAATATTTTATTTCTACTAATTTCAATTGAATTTTATTGTATTGTTTTTAATTTTAGGTACATTTGTTGCATATATCCTGACAGTGAAAGGTAATAGAACATAGGCCTGGATTACGCTCTTCAGGTGGAAAGCTGGAAGAAAACTCTAGGTATGCTTTGGATACTTGATAAACTTCAGTTTCTTTCAATTGCATACAGCGATAATTTTATGGCTTAAGTCTGCAAACTTGAAATGTTGATTCCCCATAACCTGCTTTAAAGATCGGTTTTTAAAAGAAATTACTCGAATACCGATGGTAGTGCAACTATACACTTCACTTTGGGAAAGTGTCCTGGTACTAGCCAATTGTAAATTATTATTGGGAACTTAGGATACCTGCCATTTCCGTTATAGTTGGGTTATGCGACGGGTGATTTTCGCCTTCCTGCCAATTTATGGGTCCAGATTTCTAACACTAACAAACAAAGAAAAAACGGAGGCCGGAACTTTCAAAAAAGCCGGATGGGATCAGACTCAAGCTTGGGTCAGCCAGCAAAAGCTTTGATTGACTTGTTAGAGCACCAAAAGCAGCTTTGTTCCAGTCACTGACGAAATGCCAACAAGAAAGTTTTTTTTTTTGGGTAAACCGAAACTGAAACTTCTCCAGAGCTGGCAGACATGACCGGCTTTTAGCCGTCAAAGCATGGAACGATGATGATCAAAGCGCGCGGTGAAATAGATCTCAGTGCTAAACTGGAAGTCGTGAACTGGGATATCAAATAACCCAAGGAGCAGAGTTTGTTATCAATCTAAGCTGTGCTATTAAAAGCTTTCAACCCTATAAATTATCAGCATTGGGCGGTATTATTTCCGCTCAACCCCTTCAGTCAGGCAAACTAGAAAAAACTACCGAAATATTTTTGGTCTCGGTTTCTTTTCCTACACACGGCCAAAAATCAAAGAAGTATTCATTGCGAAAGTAGATTCCATATTATTATTATTGGGATGTCTGCACAGCGACAGTAGATCTATTGTGCCCCCAGATTTAAAAGTTTATCATCTTTACTTCCAAGGACTTTGGGTTTAATCATACGTCCATTGCTTCAATATAATAATTCTTTCATTTTTTAAATTCACCTTATTGATTTTTTTTATATAACTTAAAAAACATTCTCCCAAAAGCAATTATCATAAAATGAGTTTTATTTAACAGAAATTACAACGAAGGGCGGTCAAGAAGACACCGGGAGTTCCTCACTTTGTTCCATCCAAACTTTATTGGGAATCACTAAAATACAATGATAAGCTATCTGCTCCAGTGCGTTATCATAGATAGGAAGCATAACCTGAAGTCAGATCACAGAGTCACAGTTGCACTCAGCAGCAGCAGGAACACCATTTGACTAAAAAGGGGGATGCCTTCCGATGGTTATATAAGCCCATCATTCGACCGATCCGCCGTCAATCCAACTGAAACTGAACCTCGAACTTCCTAAAGGAACGGACCACACTTACACAATACTCACCCGGTAGTTTTCATAGTTCCATTCTTTCCAGGAAAGGATGGCTAAATGGAACCATGAAAGCCGATGTTTACACATATAAGACGGCAAATTTGGATGGAAATTCTACTCTGCGCATCTGACATGGAAGAATTATTTCGAACTACCGGATCATTGCAGTGTTTTCAAAGCGCTAGTCTCACCGGTGGAAGTCAAGCTGCCATAAAATCGCACAAAGAATTCAAAAACTGTGAAAAACTGTCGTTGATCCCTTCACGAAATGAAGACATTTAAGCATCGAGCTGATTTGGATCCCTAGTCACAGGATTTTTTTTGTTCTCGGACATAACAGACCTCTCTAATATTCAATCAAAGTAACGGGCTATGTTCATTCAAGACATAATAATGCATATATAATAATTAAATCTATATATAATTATTGAAATTTAGCAGGCATAACAATATTTTATGAGCAAAATACTTACCTCCAAGAACTTGGCATTTCAGCGCCACAACGTCACCCTCGCTGTATGGACCAACCACTGTTGAACGCTCAACATTTGCACCATCTCGAATAACAACTTGCTTGGGAGGAGCTGAAATTAAAATATACAAGATATATTCGAATATGTGTACTATATAGAAACAGGAATGTAACTTTTAAATTGCTAGGATAAACTCCGTCTCACTTTTTCACTTAACTTCGCTAAGGGTAGATTGCTGGAAGCCTTCTTGAAAAATCGGAGTGAAAAATTCTAATGTCTGCTAAATCTGGCACATAATTAAAGCTAGAGCTATATAACTCACAAGTTAGATTAAGACCCATCTCTCCAAAAGTTATAGAGCTGAACCTTCGTCAATTGCCAGACAAGCTAAATATTCTGACAGGTGATGGAAGGTAAAAGTCTGTAATAGGTATTTAATCTGTCCACCTAACAATCAAATCTTTGAGCATTATCAAAAATGAAACCAAATCTTTTAATTAGTTAAACTTACTAATGACATTGAGCATTATCCGCGTATTATATGTTTGTGCCTTTAAGAAATCCACGCGGCACCTATATACTCCAGAGTCGTTTGCATGGACTTTCTCAATGGAGAGTTTTCCAGGCTCATTTTCAAAACCAAAATAAGCTCTTTCTCCAAAAACCACGTCATCAGACCATCGTTTTGGAGCTTTCGATGTTCCAGCACGCATGTCCACACTATATTAAAAAATAAAGAGAGATACCATTATGTATTTTATAAGTCAATTTGTCAATTTTTTATTTGTCAGGATATATATTTATATCTAATATTCCTGGTGGAATGCATATAGGATAACCCTGGGCGTTATAGGTAATAAGATAGTAATAAAATCGGAACAGTTTGTGAGTCTAAAATCCAGCTGCAATTATTAGAAGCGATAGGAAGCAAAAACTACTAAAATAGTATATTCAAAAGTCTAAAACATTTTCAAAATTCAAAGTTAATCACACAAATACATCTCTAATGCAGCCCATTGCTAATTAGTTGATCAAGAAAATAATTTTATAGCTAAAAACATTTCGCTGGTCTTCATATCTAAGCCTCTTTGAGTTTTATTCAAGTCCGTTTATATGCTTCTCAGGTGATTGCTTGAGTTGTATGGGCTGTAAATTCGATATTAATTCCGGTTGCTCCATGGAATGACACCATTTATCTTTATAGGCGTGGAGAAATGCCAATATTGAAACCCATATTACGCATCAAAAATCACGCCACCTCCGTGAAGCATGACGAAAGGTGTAGTGTCAGTGACCATCTGAGATCTCCAGGATTGGTTAATCCCGGTGTCGGCAAGCTGAACAACTCCAGATGCTGCAGTTCTCCTCCTGTATGGTCTCTGATAGGTTACCAACATTTCGAAGGAATCATAATAATAGTAATAGTGCGCAAATAGGTCAGACCACATCAAAAAAAAACTTGATTGCGACTGCGTTTCAATGTCCAACCAATTGATGACAACTTGTCCGGTGTTCTGACAATCTCAAGCATTTCATCATGTGATGATCATTTACGTCAGAAGCAATCTATATATATTGACAATTTATATATTTATTTATATATCAGACTGTTTTTGGGCATTTGATGTAGAGGGAATATTATGCTTCTCATTGCGCTCAGACTGATTTTACTTTTACGTCTTCTGATCCACAAACATAAATCGGAGGCAACACGCTGTTGCGATCACAGCAAACACATTTCCCAATGTTTTATTGGTTACTGCTAAGGTAAATTCTATATCAATTCGCAGGTATAAAGGGGAATTACGAGAACTTATTTGAAAAATTTTTTGGTATCTAGCTCTTATATCAACTCATCTGTTAATACCGATCAAGAATATTTATAATTTTTGGGGTAATATTTTTGTGGAGGTCAATTGTCTGTTTTTTCTGTTTATATGGCCATTCTATGAGATTATATTATTATTATTTTCTGTCATATTTACCTGTAAATTGGTGTTCCTTTGTCATCACGGTACCACAAAATTAAGACAGCCTCATCTCCATCATTGGTTGTAACATTACATGGAAGGTAAACATTTTCGCCAATTAAAGAATCTACTGTGTGGACGAAAGCTAAAAATATAGAAATTTTAAATTAATAATATTATTTCAATTTTAACACATCGATCAGATATTAATTAAAAACTTGTATGTCTAAAATGAAAGATTTAACAAATATATAAATATTAAAACTTAAAGAAGGGAGAAGGCGGGTTCCTAGTAATCTTCCTTCCAAGTTTGGTAACGGTAGCTTATAAATTGCGGCTGATATAGGCTTTTATCGTTTTTGGGGGCGGGAGTGAGCGTGGTCCACATTTTTTTCCGGATTTTTTAAAGTTATTTCCAGCAACATACATTTCAAATTTGGTGACTCTAGCTTTCCGATATATATGACATATATGGTCTTATCGGTTTAGGGAGTCGGAGTGGGCGGGGCCATCCAATTTCTTATCAATATCTTAGAGAGTAACATACTTTAACGGGTATGGGCGTAATCTGAAATTGTATATGCCGATCCTTGGAAGAGGTTTACAGCAAGTTATCTTTCAAGTTTGGTCACCTCCATCTTTCAAATTGTGGAAGACATGCCTGCTTATCGGCTTACACTTTCCGAAAAATCGGAACTGGCCATAAAAATTGTTTTTGTAAATTTGTTATCGGCTCTTAAAAGCGGCTACCAGTAATATACCTACCAAATTTGGCGGCTCTAACTCAAACCTGCGACAGATATAGCCATTTACAATTTGTAGGGTCTAAAGGCCTGGGGCGGCGGAGGTGGGCGGGGCATATCCCGATCTTTGAAAGATATCGCCAACAACCAAATTTGGGGACCTCAGCCTTAACATTGTGGGAGATATATGGCCTTATCGATTTCCGAATATCGATTTTATAGATTTTATCAATTTCCTACTCACCTAGTGGACGTAGCACTCAAATTTTTACACATTTTGTCTGACGCGGGCACAGACCAGTATATGTTCCAAGTTTCAAGTGTCGATATCTAAGGCTGTTGAAAAAAGTTGCGCTCATACAAACGGACAGACGCAAATATGGACAGACACACAGACAGACAGACAGCATGACGGACATTGCACAAAGCCAATATATACAATGTTACTTTCGGTATAAAGGTATAAAAACTACATAAAGCCGAAATACCGAGGGAAATTCAATGCAGCCTTGCAAATGACCGTAAAGTGAAGGCGAAGAAGAAGACAGACGCAACGAAAGCTCTGAGGAAGCAGTGCTGCAAGCCAAGCGACCTAGCCCCCGGTCTCTTTTCCGCCTTTTTGTAGAAGTAACCCCACATGGGACTCATCGACAAGGGAGATAAAACAAAAAACGAGAGCCAGAACCCTCCAAGCAAACCGACTGTAGTAAAAAATAGACTGCAGTAAAAATTCTTCGCAGATGCGGAATAGTCCAGGTGTAGGCCCCCAAAGATGCAGTTTGTCAACAAGGCATTATTAGTCTTATCGCCTAGTCCACGTAGCCCGAGCACCCAAAGAAGACACTTGACGAGAGCTCCCTCTATGTCCGCTTTGATTTCTTTTTCCAGTCCTCACCTTAAAGAAGTGCAAAAGTTTCTCAGCTGTGATTGACTTTAATTAAAATGTTGTTGCCACTCTTAGACTATTCCTTGTAATCTGCTTTTCAAGACTGGTAGCTCTAAAATTGCGGTAAATATATGCTTTTTCGATAATTAAGACCATATATATTTTTAAGGTTGTATAGTAAAATAAGTCTTAAAATTTGGTGACTTTATGTGTGAGATACGATTGTATTTATTTACTGATTTAACTGGGATTTTTCTGGGTTTCCCAAAAATTAGCATTAAATGGTGGACTATTTTATACTTTAATTTTCCCAGATTTCTTGTAACATTTATTTATTATTTTTTAAATTGAAATTTAATTATGTCCTTTTAGATTTATATTATTTAATTTTATACCTAACTAACAGATTTATTATGTCCATATTTACTTTTAATTTTATTTCGTTTTATTTGCTACTTTAATTTAAAATTTAATTTAAGATTTTAATTTACTTAATTTTATTTTTATTTGTTGAACTGTTTTTAATCCACATTAAATAAATAAATAAACTAGATAAGTATTGGGGGTGGAAGTGGAAGTGGGCGTGACTCCAAGATAATTGTATCTATCTTTAACAGGGGTTACCGTTAATATACCTTAATTGGTGACTCAAGTTCAAAAGCTGTGGAAGATAAAAGCATTTTCAGTTTTAAGGAGCGGTAACTGCGTATGGCAGTGGGTCTGCGGTTTAGCCCAGAAACGAAAGCGACGCAGAATTAATTGGACAATTTCAGCGGTTTAAACGATAGTTTGCAAAACTTTTGAAATCGTTCACCAATTCTATTAAGATTAATGTTGCTTAATATTATTTTTCACTGATATAATCGACAATACGAAATCTTATAACAAATTATATTTTTTTTTAAATTTAAATTTAAGTGTTACATTTTATATTTAATTAATATCATTTTTACTCCTTATATTTTGCTGATATTTGTTAATATTTAATCAAGAAAAGTTTATAAATATATCACTGATTTTCTCGTCGTGCTTATTTAGGTGTAATATCTGTATTTCTATTAAGTTGGCAACATTTTCACTCTCATTTTTAAAGGACTGTTATAATGTCAGGAGTCAGATGCACCATTTTTCAGTTCACTGCCAACAAATTCTCATTGTATATCATTTCAAAATTATCTCTTATTATTACTTATTACTTGACCTGCATTTCTACAAATTGGCAAGCAGAAGTAAAAACATGAAAAGCTTCATTTTGTCTTTTTGTCTTTTAGATTTTCAATGAGCAGGCACCCGAGTTTTATGAGATGTTTCCGCTCTCTTAGGTAATAAGAAAATAATATATTAGATGTAATGCAGAGAGCCCAGTTGGAGCTTTTTATAATGGCACAATGAAAAAGGAAAATTCTCAGCAAGAATATATAAATTAAACATTATTTTTTTTTATTTTTGCTTACCATCTTTCAATCCGGCAATTGCTCTGAGGAAAATTACGAATAATAAAAACTGGACTGAGACTGCCATTTTGTAGCTGTTAGTTGTTTGTTGTATGTTATTGTACATCCAGTAAACAGGATTGTTAAGTTGTTATCAATGCCCAAAATCTGCCAAAATGTTTTTATGTTATCGAACAGATCTGGTCATTGGAGCTCATATGTGTATGTATAGCAGCATGTACGTATATATACATGTCTATTTGTATGTATGTACATAGCAATTAATTTGTAACGTTTATCCTTCGTTATGGCACATTTAAAACATATTGATTTTATGATTTATGATTTTAGCTTTATTATGCAAAGTCTATTAATTATCCATATACATGGAAAATATTCTCTTCTTTAATCATGTATATATGTATGTATGTACATATAGTCTATGTACATGTATTCTATGTAAGTAGACGAGTTGGAAGCTGGCGATGTTAGGCGACATTCATAACTAATTTATCATGTAGTTGTAGTTGTAGTTGAGCGAAAGTTTAACTTTAAAGTTTATCAACACTGATTATACCGGTAAAATGCGCACACCTACATTTATGCAAGCATATACATACTTTTTCACACCATCTACGAAATACTCAAATTGCATATATCTAAATGAATATACATACAAGCATAGGTATGAATATAGACTGCACTTTGTTTTTTTTTTTCCTTTTTTTCAAGCGTGTGTATAACTATTTTTGGCACCCTTACATATATACTTTAATTGGGTTTTACTATGTCTGAAGTTTTAGTTTAATATTTGCAACACTTCACTTTGAAAACAATGCTGAATGCTTTCATAGAAGAACATTTAAAAAGATTTTTTTTTGTAGTAAAGTCACAAAAGTGCAGTTTTAATTGCCAAAACGAGCTTTCAATATTCATTTTCTGCACTCCCGAAACCGAGCAAAAATTCCAGACAACTACACCTGTCAAATGGTCAAATGTTGAGAAAACGCTAACTGTTAACTAACGCATGCGCCTCTGTCGATTTTTGATGTAAACAATGGGAATACATACATAAGAATGTTGTACGGGTATCTACTGTAAGCGTGTAACCTCTATCTCTGCACCTACAGCTAAAGCTACTCCCTTACAGATTAACCGAGCTCTGTTAAGCATTTAACATGTTGCTAAGGCTAGCTACAATGTTGCAAATCGAGTTTGTTTTAAATAATATAAATAGATGTCACATTGTTTAAGTGGAGGGTGTTCAGGTAGATGGCGCATTGCTTTTAAGTTTACCCACATCACTAAGAATCGAATACAATGCCATGCTTATGCAACTACAGCTGTCCTACACGGCTTGAGTGTGGGCAGAAACATATGTAGAATTCACTGACCTCTGTTAAATAATATGTTGATATACATGTTGCAAGCCACAATGTTGCACAACGAGTGCAAAGGTAAAATAATATAAATTTCCGCTCTATTTCATGTAAGATGTTCAACTAAATGGTACTTGGGTCGCAAGATTATCCTTGACTTGAAATCGGTGCATCGGATTCCACAGCTCGGTGGCATTCAGCTTTTAAAATGACAGAGCTTCTGCAACAAAATTAAAGTTCCCTTGCGGAACTTTATCTTAAAGTATCCGTCCGATGGACGATTCAGTTTGGTGGGATCTGAATGGAGTCTGTGTGTTGGTTGAACGCCATAAGTTGTTAATAAGTAATTTTATAAACGATGCATAAATAACATTCGTTGACTCCTTCTTTTTATGGTACAAAATGTATATGTCTGAAAGAAATTATTCTTGTATAAATCTCGAAAAGCAGACGTTCATGGGCTTGACTGAGTTTTGACTTCACCGTTTTCTTAAGTATTATTGCGCGCCTTGTACCACTCCCATTGAGTTTCTGTGAAGCGTTGCCTATTTCTCTAATTAAAAAAAAAAATAGCCGCTTAAATTATTTTTTTTAAGCAAATTAAGCTACGAATTGTAGCGCAGGTCAAAAACGAATATATAATATTTAAAACTTTCGAAACTGTTGAAACAAAGTTTTAAACACTTAAAATAACAAAGACTGAAAGGAATAAATTGCAATATTTACAGATGACACAAACAGAATTTTACTTAACGAAAAGTAGGTCAACTAGGAGCAGAAAAGCTAAGGCTACCTCATAATACGACGGAATCTATTTCGCCATTTATAAACTTATGCTAAATAACCACACTGGGCAGGGTCTTAAGTCAAGTCAACTGGAGTACGAGGACAAACGAAGATTGGAATCCCAAATCTCAAACAGACTCAATTTGATTTATACTGAGGTATTCCAACAGTACTCAAGAATGGAACGGAGACATATAAATTTGACCGTGAAAGGATCATTAAATTATTTCGACCAATGCTGAATGAAGTCGAGTAAATCCTTGTCGTCGTTAATAATTGTAGACATTAAAGCTTAGTTCAGTATTAAGAAGAAATAAAAGATTTTTAACTGAAAATAAATTTTTAAAATACATCGTATTATCTTCCGGTTCCACATCGGTTAATCATCGATGTTTTTTCTGATTTCTAAAATTTGAAAGATGCATTAATCCTACGTAGCTTTAGCTCCAGTCATTCTGTATTTCTACATCAAGTCTAATGATGACCCATATTGAAGATGAAATGACACAATTTATAATTACATTTACGAGAAGAACACTTTTAGGATAACGTTATATTGACTCATTTCCGGATAGCCAATTTGTAAAAAACCCGAATACATTGTCGACATTTTTAAGACAGTCTGCATTTTGCATAAGGTATTATTTTGAAAGAAATTTTATATCTTCAGTTTAAACTGTACAAGATCGCACTGCATTTAAAGATTATTTCAACGGGGGATTTTTTTAAAGGCAAAACTGAAGTATTAATTGAAAATATTGTCTAGCGTTAATTCTTAAATTGAATTAATAAAATAACTAAACACCATTGTCCATTTCACTGTCCAATTTAAATACAATAGAGTCTATCTTTATCCATGTCGGCGAGAAAAGAGCATTTTGTGTTGCTCAGCCAAAGTAACAAATAAATTATTTGATTGATCAACTAAATTTAAATTCTAATGTTCCATTAATTTAAAACTTTTTAAATATTGAAGTACAAATATATGTATTTTTAAGGAGTCCTTTATGTTGATATGTCCTCAAATTGTGATGGAGTGCCCACTGTTATAGTTTATCACTTTTATAAAAAATCCATATATATATACCATATATTCCTTATGTAAAGGGTTCTTATTTTAATAGAGTACTGCAGCGATAAACTGAAAGAAAATAAAAGGCAGTGCAACAAAGATTATATGGCTTTGTTTTGACTTATGCCTCTTTCACGATAACATAAATTAAATTCCACTTTGCTGTAATATATATCTTTCATATTGTCAAAAGACTTGCTTGACTTACTGTATATACCACCTGTAGCGGAAAACTGATTCTTGTTTTTATAAATAAAGACAAGAGAACCGGCAAAAAAAATTGACTTGGACTCAAGTTTTGAAACATTTACATTTCGTATTCATTTCGTGACATAATTATAATGGGGTATAATTATACATATATTATTAAAAAGGGGGCTGTAGAAACTGAACATTATTGTTCATTAAAATACTAAACTTAATTTGCTGTTTCACATGCATCCACCCAATCGTTATATACATCAATGGGTTCTGACAAAAAGTTAATTCCCGTTTGAAAGTCCTCTAAGCAAACGCGACATGTTATTTTGGCTGTGTTTCTTCCTTTATCCCTGTAATGTGGATATGAAGGGATAAAAAGTTGGAACAATTTTGAAATCATACATACTAATTACATTTTTACTTCACATGACTTCTCATGATTACAAAATGGACAATTAAATTGTTGGTCCAAGGGTTCGATATTTTTCCTCTTAGGTGGCGGCTTTCTTTTCGACTTCCTTCTCCCCATATTAAAAAGGCGTTCTTTTCACAAAAGTATGTCAACACAAGTTGTAACTTACAACTCTACCGAGATGCAGCATAGGGATGGAAGAAATGCTCGATTTGTTTTTTACTTATCGATATGTCAAGGTAACATCACAGTTTTCCACCAGTTATGCTGCCATTCATCGATTGGAAAAAACGGGATTATTGATATTTGCTGAAAATTAGCTATTTCAAAATGAATATATATTTTTGCTGCTTGGAAATATCGTTTTCAACAATAAGCCTTCAGTACAGTTACTTATATTTTTTAACTCCGACACCAAATCAATGCCTAGCCAATCGATATACCACAAAGCGCACATCGATAAAATATATATTTTCCCACAATTTTAAAGCAGTCATCAAATTTTGAAGATTGACCCTTCTGTGTACCAAAAATTACCCTGCCAGCTCACTAGCTGTAGTAATCCGCTTAAGCTATTTTTCTTTTGTCGAATTTGTATTGTTGTTTTGTTTCAGTAATGTGATTTTATTTTAAACTTGTAAAATGTATTTGTTAATTATTTTCTTTTAATCATTTATTACAAATATAGAAATAGTTATTATTCGGATGATTCATCGTCAAGTCCAGAATATTTGTTGGAAGACTGCAAAACCTAAAAATAAATTTGTTAACGTTGTTTTAATGAATGTTTCAGGCAAATAATCCTAAATACAATTTTAAGGTTTAAGTGTGTTTTAGGAACTAATCAACAATTTAAAAACATCACACTTTTATTTTTGCTACAGTTTTTTCCAAGGAGCAAGTCACAGCTTGAAATTTTAATCTCTATGGAGAAAACATTAAAAAGTCCTTTGTATATTGAAAATTACTGACTAAAACTATAAATAAGAAATAATATATAATAAAATAAAAACATAAATAAAAACATTTAAAATTAATGTGTAAAAATAAGCATTAATATTCTGTGGCCGAAGTCAGACCTTAAGATAGATGTTAGATATGACATCCTGACATTATCGCAAATTTTTTGTTTGGTGCAAAAGTAACCAAAAACAAGGCAATCATATGTTTAATGATATGGTAGGGTGAGCGTGCCCCAAATATTTTCTTTCCAAACTCATGAACTTTCCAATATTTGTAGCTTTAGCACTACGATTTTTTAAAATTTCAACATATATATTATGGACGAATATATATTCAAAGTTTTTAGTCTCTAGCTTATACGGACGGACAAACAGCATTGCACATAACATTATACTCTTGCCCCTCTCTTATACCAGACTATGAAAATTGTGGTTACAATATAGTCACTAACGTTATTATTGTGGCTCTTTAAAATGATCATATAGTCAGTAAGGCTTTTTGCAACTGACGGGGAAGGAACAAAGAAGTCGTTTGTTATTGGGGAAATGATTATAATTTTAAGTTAACTCAGAAACAAATAGAATTTAATTTATCGTTTTAAGTCAAGTAGTTACTTATCAATTGTACTTACAGGTTCACCGTGCTGGGCTGCATGCTTGGCCTGAAATTGTTCACTTCGAGGATCTCGTTTATTTTTATTTTCCTCTCTAGTTTTTGCTTCATGGTTCTGGTTATTTCTTGCTTTAGCATTCTCGGATCTGCAAATAAATTATTCAGGAAATTGTTTTATAATAAATAGCAGCTATCTTAGGCATGCCGTAAATGAATACCAGACAGAAAGACCGGCATTCGTCATATATTATTAATACAATCAAGTCAGAGCTTTGAAGTCATAGGTAAAGGACTCGTTAATACCCTGATACATGGTGGAAAATTACATTTTTTCTTGGTTTCCCCAGATGAACCCCTTTCCTTCGTTCTTAATCTGCGACGATTATAATCAGCCCCCAGCGCAGTAACAATCTCACCTCAAACTAATTTTTAACAACTTATAATTAACATTTGTAGATAATTTGATATAATACATTTTGGGACTTGAATATGCTTGCGTCAACAGACTTTTACCGTGCTTCAGATTTTTCATTTGCCAATTTGAGATTAACCAAAAGGTAAAGATAGAAAGACAATTAGAAATATAGAATTTGAAATTATAAATTTAGAAACCTTATAAAAAAAATGAAATTTTTATTATAGTATAAAAGTGTACATTAAACACGAATCTTTTAGAATGCAAATCAAGTGATCTTAACTTTTTTTATTTTTTCTGATGAACCAACTTGCTTGAAATGAAGTCATGCTAAAATGTATTTTCACTGAAGTGCTAAAATAAATCAAAATTTTGATAACCATTATTCGTTATCTCTATTTTAAGCACGTTGTGCGCGACGAAATTGAAAATATTGTTTCTGCTAAAAGAAAAAATACAGCTATTTGAATAGGGTCAACTTTCTCGTACCCAAGACATTTCAAAATAATTTAGCATTGAGCACATGAAAATAAAGGCAGCAAATGTGCCACACAGCGGTCATTATTATGCTTCCTACACTGTTTCGTACTTGCTAAGAGAGTGTGACCTGAGTGCGGTATAGAGGCGCAAAGTTGTTCTTGTTCGAGGACAAAGAGAATTGCTAGAATCTGTATAGTTTACGAGAGAGAGCGAAAAGACCACTGCATACAAATTGCTGAGTCACTGCAGTCAGAGATGCTCTCTTTAGCCGAAAAAAAAAACTTTACCTGTCATTTCGGTCCCGCGGCTTATTTAATTTATTATTATGATCTTGATCTTCGTTACGTCGTTCACCTGAAATTCATAAATAAATGTTGAATGATAATGAAATGAAAGATTAGATTAGATTAAATTAAATTAGTATTTACCCTGCACTCCTGGACTAACTTTGGTATTATCACTGGTCGAGGGATCGTGGATGCGGCGCCAGCTGACTGTTGCCGCATTGGCATTTTCACTATCGTGTTGCTTGTCCAGTTGCACCTCAGCCAGCTTCTCGTTGACAGCAGCCGCCTCGTCCTCGTCGTAGCGCACCTTTTCCTGGCGACGCGCCTCCGCTAAGCGCTCCTCAATCTCCAGCTCTCTTGTGGCAGTATCTACGGGCTTTGCCGATCCAAAGACATTTACGGAACTCTGCTTAACATTGACCACTTTTGTGTCGCTGTCGTTGTCATGTTCATGTTGCTGTTGATGTTCCACTTCTGGTTTATTCACAATCTCCGGCAAGGGTAACGTTCGAGGCTTTAGATTTAGCTTTGGCCTCTCCTCCGTCGAAGCAGATCCCGCCCCATCGTCTCGAACATTCGCATCGATGTTTCGTGACCGATATTTGTCAGACATGTCATTGCGATCCCCTCCCCTGCGCGGCGGAGAGAAATCCGACGATTGCTGACGGCTATTTGTACGCCATGAGCCCGGAGTATTATTTTCCTCGCGTTCGGTGATCGGTTTTCGTTCGCGATTGAAACCACGATCGAAATTCCCCGAATATCCGCCAAAGTTACTTCCATTATTTTGACTATCACGTCGCCAATTTCCGGAATCACGGTTCTCATTACTATTGCCGAATCCCTCGAAGCGACGATTGCCCTTCTGGCGATTCTGTTGATCGTTCTCATTGGAAAGTTCGATGCGAATGCGACGCCCCTTGATCGAGGGATCTGGCAGACTGAGCACGTGTATCAGATCCTCCCGACTCTCCAGTTCAACGTAACCAAATCCACGGGAACGCCCCGTTTCACCATCTTCCCGTGGCAAGCGCAGGGAAGCTAAATGGATTGATCCAAAGAATTCGTATATATCGTCCTCGCCGGCATCGAACGGTAAATTATTAATATAAGCTATGAAGGGCGGCCTGTGTGGAATCGAATCATCGTCGAATATCCGATTCGCTCGCGGTGCGGTCGGTAATTGATAGACTAACGGTAACGAGTGGCTACCGTCATCACTATCGTCGCCATCTATATTTCGTACCTTCTTGGAAACCTGTGTCGTTCCAGAGGGTGTATCTCCATTGGAAAGGAACGATTGCAGCGAAATAACGGTGCCTTTATTCTTTTTGCCTTTCTTGCCTGATGATAAAATAATCAAAAGCAATAATCATCGGATGTATAGACATATTTAATAAATTCATACAAAATATTTAGAGTTAATTATTAAAACAAAGGAGTCTTAAGTCGGGTTACTAATTGTATTTGATTTTGTATATATGCATACAATTAACACATATATGTACATATATCGGTTGATGGATTTACATACATATATTGGAATGCTGGTAACATATACATGTACATACACACACACATTCATACATACATACAAACATATGTACATAGTGTACATTACGTGTCGAAAGCCAAAAGCCACGAGGAAAATTCAACGCGAAACACATTGGCAGTTTTGCACACATATGAAGTGCTCAATGAGTTAAGTATGTTGGATGAATGGATGGTGTATGCATTATAAAATAATTGTAAATCAAACCTGCAGAAGCCATCTTGACGAAAAATCCAAACAAATTTAAATTTTGAAGAGAAGTTATATGTGTAGCTATCTACTGACACACATAGGGATGATAGAAATACAATATATTAATTTCCCCTATCGATATTTAATTCGATATTTTGTGCGAAAATATCTTGCTAATGTTTTATTTTCATACAAAATACAACACCTTTACTTTTAGTAAAATTTGTTAATTTGCTTTCCTGGAAAACAATTTGAGATTTTGATATAATCGGTAAAAACAGTATAATTTTATTTCATTTACTCATAGTTAATTTCGTTATCGTTTTCCCTACAAAATCCTCAATGTGACTTTGAAGTAATCGCCTTATTGATATCTCAAATGTTTCAATATTTGAAATTTTTTCCATCCAGTCATCAACAAATAATATTTTATGCTTATTAATTTGTTCTACTTAATGCATTTGAAATTATTTTGCTGTATAAAATATATAATAAAATTAAGTCACATTTAAATACTTTACCACGAAAGAAGGTAATATATTTAAATATTTAGTTATACAAACAAAATAAACGCATTCCAGTGTTCTATAAATTCTCATCGTTCCTATACCGCGGCATCCTTGGTTATCGATTGGTTATCGCACTGAACTCTGACAAAACAGCAGATCGATAACTTGTATATTTGCGACATACATGTTCTTTTCATCCGTGCTTTTCAAGTGATAGGATGGCTCCAACCGCAAAAACCAACAAGGGAGATACCAAGGCGTCGGCCGCCAAGCCCGCCGAGAAAAAAGCTGCACCCGCCGCCAAGAGCAAAGTGGAGAAGCCCAAGGCAACTGAGGCTGCCAAACCAGCGGCTGCTGCTGCCAAGAACGTGAAGAAGGCGCCGGAAGTCGCTAAGGACGTGAAGGCAGCCGCTGCAGGCAAGCCCGCTGCCGCTGCGAAAGCAGCTGCTTCCGCCACCAAGGCAGCCCCACCTGCTGGTGCCACCGCTAAGAAATCAGCGCCCGCTCCAGCTGCGGCCAAGAAGGATGTCAAGGCTGCTGCTGCACCGGCGGCAGCTGCCAAGAAGGCTGCACCCGCTGCCGTCAAGAAGGCAGCGCCAACTGCAGCTGCTGCCCCACCAGCAAAGAAGGCAGCGGCTGCCGTGGCCAAGGTTGCTGCTGCAGTACCAGCTGCTGTCGCCGCTGCTGTTCCCGCTGCTGCTGCAGCTGCCAAGCCAGCTGTAACAAAGCCCAAGGCGAAGACAGCAACGCCAGCAAAAGCGTCAAGCAAGGTTGTGAAAAAGAATGCCCTGCGTGGCAAGGGACTGAAGAAGAAGAGGGTCTCGCTGCGCTTCACTATCGACTGCACCAACATTGCCGAGGACAACATTATGGATGTTGCCGATTTCGAGAAATATGTGAAGGCTCGGCTCAAGGTCAACGGCAAGGTGAACAATTTGGGCAACAATGTCACCTTCGAGCGCTCCAAAATGAAGCTAATTGTTAGCTCCGATGTGCACTTCTCCAAGGCCTATCTCAAGTACTTAACCAAGAAGTACCTGAAGAAGAACAGTCTGCGGGACTGGATCCGCGTGGTTGCCAACGAGAAGGACTCGTACGAGCTGCGGTACTTCAGAATAAGCTCCAACGACGATGAAGACGACGATGCGGAGTAAAGATTCAAAACAGCAATTTTTATACATGATCTGTTTTTAAATACAAACGCCACCACACATGGTAAATACAAACTAAACGGATTAAGTTATTATCCAAAACAATTTTAATCAAGTACGATTTGAGGGATAGTCGACGAATATTTAGTTAGAAATCTAGTTTGGCCTTAATAAAGGAAATAACAGGGAAATAATTCTAAAAATGTACACTGCATATTTATAATAATTATAAATGCATATGTTTCAATGGCGTATGGAAATTACTTATTTATTTTTCGAAGCGGTTGCTAAACAGCATCTGTATTTTACAGTCACCAAGCTTGCGTTTTACATGTTGTGTAAAACACAGAATACAGAAAGTAAAAATAAAATTAAATTTACAAAATGAAAGACAAGATTTATGGGGTATTTAAATGAGAAATGGTCCAACATTTATTTCTCGGGTTTGGCAAAACCTAGACAAACCAAATTTGACCACAAAATTCTTACTGTGAATTAGGTAAAATGCATACGAAAATTTAATTCACGAGACAGGAAGTTTATAATTGGGTTCCTAATGATAGAAATGGAACACTGAACTGATTATATAATAAAGTCTATTGTAAGCGTGACACAGTACCCCGTTCTCATTGAAGAGTTCGATGCGACTGCCAGACTGAGCACGTGTATCAGATCCTCCCGACTCTCCAATTCAACGTAACCAAATCCACGGGAACGCCCCGTTTCACCATCTTCCCATGGCAAGCGCGGGATAGCTAAATTGATTGATCCAAAGAATTCGTATATATCGTCCTTGCCGGCATCGAACGGTAATTATTAATATAAGCTATGAAGGGCAGCCTGTGTGGAATCGAATCATCGACGAAAATCCGATTCGCTCCCGGTGGGGTCGGTAATTTAGACTAACGGTAACAAATGGCTGCCGTCATCACTATCGTCGCCATCTAGATTTCGTACCTTCTTGGAAACCTGTGTCGTTCCAGAGGGTGTATCGCCATTGGAAAGGAACGATTGCAGCGAAATTTCGGTGCCTTTATTCTTTTTGCCTTTCTTGCCTGCTGACAGAATAATCAAAAGCAATAATCATCGGATGTATATACACATTTAATAAATTCATACAAAATATTTAAAATTAATCATTAATACAAAGGAGTCTTAAGTCGGGTTATTAAATGAATTTGATTTTGTATATATGCATACAATTAATACATATATGCACATATATCGGTTGATGGATTCACATACATATATTGGAATGCTGGTAACCTATACATGTACATACATACATACAAACTTATATACATAGTGTACATTACGTGTCGAAAGCCAAAGACCACGAGGAAAATTCAACGAGAAACACATACGAAGTGCTCAATGAGTTGAGTATGCTGGGTGGATGGATGGTTTAGAAGCCATCTTGACGAAAATCCAAACAAATTTAAATTTTGAAGAGAAGTTATATGCGTAGCTATCTACTGACACACGTAGGAATGATACAAATACAACATATTAATTTCCCCTATCGATATTTAGTTCGATATTTTGCGCGAACATATCTTGCTAATGTTTTATTTTATTTTATATTTTATTTATTTTATTTTATTTTATACAACACCTTTACTTTTAGTAAAGTTCGTTAATTTGCTTTCCTGGAGAACAATTTGGGATTTTAATATAATTGGTACAAAAAGTGTAATATATTACATTATTATTTTCTTACGTATTTGCATTTAATTTATTTCCAGTTTATTTCGATATCATTTTCCCTACAGAAACCTCAATGTGACTTTGAAGGAATCGACTTAATAATGTCTCAAATGTATCAAAAGCATTTGGAAATTTTCGATCCCGTCACATTTTCGACGATTGTACCTTAACTCATAATATTCTATGCTCATCAATTTTTTTACTTAATGAATTTAATGAATGAATTTAATTTGAAATTATTTTGCTGTATAAAGCAAAAATAAATTAAGTCACATTTAAAAACGTTACTACGAAAAAAAGTAATATATTTAAATATTTATTTATACAAACAAAATAAACGCATTCCAGTGTTCCATATATTCCCATCGTTCCTATACCGCGGCATACTTGCTTATCGATTGGTTATCGCACTGAACTCCAACAAAACAGCAGATCGATAGCTTTTATATTTTCGACTTACCGGTTCTTTTCCTCTGTGCTTTTCAAGAGAAAGGATGGCTCCAACCGCCAAAACCAAAAAGGGAGATTCCAAGGCGTCAGCCGCCGCCAAGACCAAAGTGGTGAAGTTCATGGTACCTGTGGCTTCCAAACCAGCGGCTGCTGCTGCCAAGAACGTGAAGAAGGCGCCGGAAATCGCTAAGGACGTGAAGGCAGCCGCTGCAGGCAAGACTGCTGCCGCTGGAAAAGCAGCTGCTTCCGCCACCAAGGCAGCCCCACCTGCTGGTGCCGCCGCCAAGAAATCAGCGCGCGCTCCAGCTGCGGCCAAGAAGGATGCCAAGGTTGCTGCTGCACCGGCGGCTGCTGCCAAGAAGGCTGCACCCGCTGACGTCAAGACGGCAGCGCCAACTGCAGTCGCTGCCCCGCCAGCAATAACCTGCCATTGCCAACGTGGCTGTCCCCGCTGCCCACCCAGCTGTAACAACTCTATTGCGAAGACAGCAAATCCGTAAAGGTTGCGAAAAAGAATGACCTGCATGCCAAGGGACTGAAGAAGAAGAGAGAAGGTCTCGCTGCGATGACAGGAAGTTTATAATTGGGTTCTTAATGATAGAAATAAATGACTGAATTGATTACATAATAAAGTCTATTAAAACCATGACACAATACTCGAAAAGGTTCCAGGAATAATTAGTAGTAAAACATTTAAAAGAAACTGCAAAAAAGTAATTGGAAATGTGTAGAGGGTACGGAAATATTGAGTTGGCGTAAGAATGCAGCGGAATCGATTTCATCGTTTAGTAATTTAACTGTCAATACGACGATTAGTCACGTTTCTACAGTCGCTATAAGTAAATTTGGGCATCAGGTTCCATCCAGCAGACTGTAAGAACACCGGCGTTGGTTGGGTATTGGCAATATCCGATATGTCTGCTGCAAAGGAAGACCCCAAATATGGAAGTCTTCTACCGAGGACTGAATTGAATTGATTCCTCTTCTGCTTGGCTGTGAGAGTTCTTTTCCACCAGTAATCACCGCAGTGTTTGTATAATTGCTCGGCGCGGTTTTTCGATCGGTTGGGATTATACGGAAAGTTGGAGAGGTAGTAAGTCATTTCCTTTATTTCTGTCTGTTTGTTCCTCGAAACTTTGACTTGGACATTGGCACAGTTTATTTGGCGTCATTAAAGGACAAACCATGCATTCAAATGCAATGAAAAAATATTCTAAAATTAAAGGACTTTGGATAAATAATGAAATGAATACAATGATATAAGGAAATTTCTTCCTTGAACACTTAAGTTAATTATGCGTCTCTCAAAAAAATCTTATAATAATAATTGGTAAGTCTAGTTCCATTTTGCGTGGAAATGTTTTACTGTCCGAATTTTTCTGAAGTTGATTCCAGAACTTTTCTGGCGAATTATATAGATTTTGAGCGTAGCATCCTCCACAATAATTTGTGTAGATGCACGACTTATATTATCCGTAAAATTTGTTGAAATTTGGAGATGATTCATTTAAGAAGCAATATAATTCAAGCTCCCTAAATGAAAACCACAAGATAATTTAATTCGCTAATTATGATGGGTAAAGAGGTTTCAATTAAGGCTCGTTTTCGATTTACGGAATAAAATGTTTCGCTATAACGGCAAAAAACGAACCTGACTTCAAACGTAGCGATAAAGTTTCTCGAGAAATTATTTCAGCTATTAGCTGTTATAAATCACTGAATATTATTATATAACTTGAAGTTGTTTAATTTTTGGTTTTTGAAGTCTGTTATTGTTTTATGTACAAATGTATCTACTTGTTATGTATATATTTGTGATTTAAATGAAATAAAATGAATGATAAACCATTTTACATATTTAACAAATTTGGATCCGATTCCATTGAATTTGTATTAGAATAATTGATTCCTTATACGGTTTTTCGCTTTACGGCCAAGACTCGATTCACGAAGCAAGGTATGCGTGTAACATCTTTGATTCTTATCCCTAAGGGTAATGTACTTTAATGAAAATCCCTTTTTGGCGTTGCCACTTCGATGAAATTGTGTATCGTAAGGATGAGTTTGCAAGCAAGCTAAAAATGTCATATATATACATAAATATATGTATGCACACATACATTGATTTTAAGTTTTCTGCAAATAAACATAAGATAATAATGAGGAGTAGTTTGAGCAGTCTGGCCATTTCTTGCCAACTTCAATATAAGATTATCGCTTAGGCATTGCCATACAATTTATAAATATTAATCATGATAAGAGAACGAAATTATAAGAAGTAGCACTTTTTTATTTGTATTTATTTATTTGCTACCGAAAATCGCCCATAATAACCTACAAATTTTGACAAAAAACGAATCGTAAAAGACCACTTATCAATTATTTGGAGTAGCGTACTTGGCTTATTTATTTGCTGGTGAACCTATCGAATGTGAAGCGAACTTTAGATATTTTCCAACACTTATTGATACGTTGACAATTGTGATTGGTCCACATGTATCCAATCCAGTCGCTCCACCGATTTTAC
Organism: Drosophila kokeensis; assembly: GCA_035042145.1. Classification (NCBI taxonomy): domain Eukaryota; kingdom Metazoa; phylum Arthropoda; class Insecta; order Diptera; family Drosophilidae; genus Drosophila; species Drosophila kokeensis. Next base: position 1,674,273 of record JAWNLT010000376.1, on the reverse strand, counting down.
ACAGCACACATACATTCATCTCTCTCTGACATCATCATTCATCTAGCAAGCCGGCATTTAGTTAGAAGCACCCAAATTGCTGACTCCGCAGTTCGTAGCTGAAGTTTGAAGAAGAAACACGGCCTCATCATGCATCTGAGAGCGATTATTGCGCTATTTACAATAGGATTTGTAAACGCCGACGTTTTCTTTGAAGACAAATTCGAAAACGGTAAGTTTTTAATTGAATGCGTATATATGAGTTGTTATATATATATATATATATATATATCTCGTTTTTTTGTTGTAGATAATTGGCAGGATGAGTGGGTCTACAGCAAGCATCCTGGCAAGGAGCTAGGCAAATTTGTTCATTCGGCGGGTGCCTTTTTCAACGATGCCGAAGCCGACAAAGGTGCGTAATAAAACAAATATAAATACACACGTACATGCATATATGTACATAATTACGTGAGTGTGTTAATGTTTATTTGCATGAAAACACCCACGCAAACATACATATACGTATATTTACATTAGCATTTCTAACCAATAAAAAAAAATTCCCTTTAGGCATTCAAACTTCCCAAGATGCACGTTTCTATGCCATTTCAAGGAAATTCGATGGTTTTTCGAATGAGGGAAAACCGCTTGTTGTCCAATTTTCAGTGAAGCACGAACAGAATATCGATTGTGGGGGCGGCTATGTGAAACTATTCGATTGTTCGCTGGATCAAACCGATATGCACGGAGACTCGCCATATGAGATTATGTTTGGTCCCGATATTTGTGGTCCTGGAACCAAAAAGGTGCACGTGATTTTGAGCTACAAGGGCAAGAATCACTTAATTAACAAGGACATCAGGTGCAAGGACGATGTCTTCACCCATTTCTACACACTCGTCGTTAAGCCGGATAACACTTATGAGGTGTTAATTGATAATGAGAAGGTGGAATCGGGAAATCTCGAGGATGATTGGGACTTTTTGGCACCCAAGAAAATCAAGGATCCCAATGCGAAGAAACCAGAAGATTGGGATGATAAGGTAAAAATATGTTTATTATTATTTTAATTATTGTTATTATTGATGAGGGATGATAAGATAATTTCTTATATTATTAATGTTATATTATTGAATGGGATGATAAGGTAAATTGTTTATATTATTTTTTTTTATCGTAATTATTGATTGGGATGGTAGGGTACATTGTCGTTATTATATATTTATTACTGATTTGGATAAGTTAAATTATTTTTAACATATACTATTAATTAGTTTTATTTATTTTACGTTATGCTCTTCAAACAACTTGCACAAATTCTTATCTATAATTTCACATGACTAATTATTATTACTCAATTTTTTTATAGGCCACAATTCCCGATCCCGATGATAAGAAACCCGAGGACTGGGATAAGCCACAGCACATTCCAGACCCCGATGCGACCAAGCCTGAGGATTGGGACGATGAAATGGATGGCGAATGGGAGCCCCCAATGGTCGATAATCCCGAATATAAGGGCGAATGGCAACCCAAGCAATTGGACAACCCCAACTATAAGGGCACATGGGAACATCCAGAAATCGAAAATCCCGAGCACAGTCCCGATGACAAACTGTATCTGCGCAAGGAGATCTGCACTTTGGGCTTCGATTTGTGGCAAGTGAAATCGGGTACCATTTTCGATAATGTCCTCATCACCGATGACATCGAGCTGGCATCGAAGACGGCGGAGGGGGTCAAAGCCACACAGGCTGGCGAGAAGAAAACGAAGGAGTTGCAGGATGAGGTGCAGCGGAAAAAGGATGAGGAGGAGTCCAAGCAGAACAAGGACAAGGATGATGAGGATGATGACGATGAGGACGAGGACAATACGGAATCAAAGAATGATTCCGAAGACAATGGCCACGATGAATTGTAATTTAGCATCTACAAATTGAATATACGAACAATTTTTTTTGTGCGTATTTAAGTTGTTTGATGGTGGAGGAGACAAGCAAACTTAATAATAATATTTATGTAGAATTACAATTTGCAAGACTTATAATATAATTTATAAATAAAGGAATTGCCTATAAGTCTTCAACAAATAGATCGGAAACTTAACATTAATACAACTCCGGCTTTTAATCTGCATTTATCTTTTGTAGCTTTGCTGTGCGATAAATTCTCAAATTATTCACATTGTTAGCGCGAACCAACGATTTTTATCGATATTTTTACTTAACGAACAACTGTTTTGCGCTAAAAATAAATGGTTTTTTATTAGGTGAAATTGAAATTTTTAATGTTAAAAAAAACTTGTTTTGAACTTTTGTATGAACGAGACATGCGTTTGCATTTATTTGTATCTGTTCTTTGTTGTTTTAAAGTTATTATGCCATAATCACTATTATAAATAAGCTTTTGTTTAATTTGTAAACCACTTATTTTTGATCATTTGAAATTTGTCACTGTTGCTTACGAGTACGCTCTGCCTTCCATTTAGCCTGAAAGCATGCAAGCTAATAAATAATTAACATATTTGGTATTAGACATCTAGAAAAACTTTAAAAATATTTCAGATCTGTCAAAAATTCCAATTTCTTAGTTGAGTTCCCATGACTTTCAGGTTGATCACATGTTTCCTTATGATACTACATCTTTTTGCCAAAGCCCCCACATAGAAAATGATTAAATCATGAAATTGCAATTTATTTCGATTGCTAATGAAATTAAATACACAAAACTAGCCAAAATTAAGATATATCAATAAATATCAATATACAATTGCCGGTAAACGGCTATAAGTTTTTAAGATACCCACCTCAATCCAGACTCGTTGGCTAAAACCTCTAAGCAATTGAGTAAATAAATATATCAGTTTGATACCGTACAATATGCGTACAAGAAAATATTGAAATAATAATTAATCGTTTAAGTCTGTATTTTTGTAAAATTGGAATTTACATTTGTATAGAAGGCACAACATGAACTTAATTAATTTTTTACAAACTATTATTCGTAAAAGTGCTTCTCAATCCAACGGGGTAGGGTAAAAGCAGCGGAATGCACTTCACTGGAATAGTATTTTAAATTTAACGCATCTATTTCGGATTTTTCAAACTTTTTCGCTGGCTCCTTCAGATCCCGGCTTGCATTGAGAGATGCGACAATAAATCCGATGTGACCGCATGGATAAGACGGCACAGAGGTAACGGCATATCCAACTTTTGGAAAATGAATTCCACATCCTTTCATTGTTTTCTTGACGTGATCAAAGTCCAGCCAAAAACTGCCCGCCTGCGAGCAAATAATTCCGCCATCTTTTAGTGCATTCTTCAGCAGCTCAAAATAGCTTTCGAGGAACAAATTCACTGCCGGTCCAACTGGATCCGAGCTATCCGTTATGATGACATCGAATTCGTTTTTGTGTTGCTTCATATACTCAAAGCCATCGCCAATTGTAAGCGTTATCTTTTCGCTGTCGAAACCACACGCCATCGAAGGTAGGTACTTTTTAGATAATTCCACAACTCTGTCATCGATTTCTACTTGGTGGACTTCTTTAACCAACGGATGCTTGACAACCTCCCGTGCCACACCACCATCCCCGCCGCCCACAATTAAAACCTTTTGTGGATTTGGATGGCAACACAGTGGCAAAAAAGATATCATTTCCTGATACGAGAACTCATCTCGGGCAGTGCATTGAATGATTCCATCAAGAATGAGGCACCTTCCATAGGTTTCCCTGTAAAAATCAATTTTGATAAGAAAATGTTGACAAAAATAAATTACCTTAATCTAAATAATCTACTCTAATACTAAAATTAATTATGATTAAATGTGTTAAATGTTATGTGACAGAAAAAACCATATTTTTAGATGAAACGAATATTTTAATATTATTCATAATACTAATTCAGTAATTTACCTTTTCATGAATGTAGGAAGGACTAGTCAAAAATGGATTTCCAGGCAACAGCATTGGCAAAAATGATGAAAAGATTATCTGAAGGAGTGACTGCCAAAAACTTATGGTAAAATGCTCCAAAATTCTTGTTGAAAATATTAATTACTAAGTTGCATACGAATTATGTCAGCTAAAATTTTAATTGATTGAATTTTTGTGTTTAAAAATTCTTAGCTTTAATATAAAATAAAACAAATAATAGCAATTTCCTTGAACTCGATCGCAGGGCCACCTGCTAGATGCGATTGTGAGCCAAAATTATACAAGGGCCCTATCATATATAAAGATGAAGATAGATCAAGGACGTGACCCACTTATCTCACACAAATTTCGCTTTTATATAGGGTAAACTATAACAAGATGAAACATTTTTTTCTTTGTAGGCGACATTCATTCAGTCTTGAAAAGCAAGGAATTAAGGTTTAATGATCGGATATTCATGCATGGAGAAGTACTTTTTGTAGAAATAATGTACTTTTTGTAAACAAACGCATTTTGAAGACAACACACAAAAACACAGATGCAGATGTACTTATTAAAACATGTAAATATTTATTCATAGAACTGGTGGTACACACATGCTTATGAAAATGAGTATAAGTAAATAATCATATATGATAGAATTTGTATATGTATTAAAGCTACAGTATTTGCATAACTTACGTCTCAACTATTTGAATATCTTGGAATTGTGATTTTTCTGCATGAAGAACCTCTTTTACTTTCAACGAAAACGATTGTCCCGGCCATAAATCATTCTGGATTTCACTGAACCAGCCTTTCGAAATTTGATCCATTTAGTCAATATAGAAATGCAGTTGTGAAGATGCGGGTTGTACAAAATCAGGCACGCAAGTGTTTAATCTGGGATCAAAGGGAAATCAAATAGCAAAACGTGGTCACGAAACAAAGTACTTATAAAATACCAACGAAAAATACTAACATAAAAAATATGGACATATAAAAATAGAGTAGAATAAGTACCGCTTTTAAAATTTGCTAAAAACTCATCAGATGAATATCCACACAATTATACAGCTTTTTTTATTCTTTAAAAAAAATGTTGAATGATAATTTTGTAAATACCGTTTTGGCATCAGAAATAAGATTAATTTTTGGTTTATGAAAGACGAAGATAGAAAACATCTGTTTGGGAAATTTTTGGACAAATTACGTGTTTCTTTCTTTTAATTCCTTATTTGATTGATCATTTGATCGTGTTCATGGTGTAATTATACAGGGTTCTCCAATAGCGACAGTCGTAATGCAGTCAAATTTTTTTTGAAATACTGGCGGACTGCTTGATAAACTCGGCTTAAGTATCGTACATTTTCGTTTCTCTCTATCCCTCCTCATGTTTTTAATAGAACAGTTGCGCAGACACGATCATCTGATTCTCAATAAGCAAGAATGGGAGAAAAATTTAATGCAAATATGGAGCGAATTTGTCCGTTTTTCTTTACAGCTGCAGTTCGATTTATAAATAATCTGATCGAGCACTTCAATGCATGGACAGTTTTATTTTTTATCCACAAAAAGAAAATTACGAAATATATTATTATGTATATAAATTTTTTATAAAATATGTTAGGGTATGTTATGTATCATATTGCAAATATGCCGTTAAAGTGTGTCTTTTAGAGCAATCTGGAATCGATATTCACAAAACGTGGGGGGTTACCGATAAATTAAATTGATTTGCGCGCTATGTTCGAAATTTTATATTAAATAAGACTTACATTATATAGCTTTAAATTCTGTCTCTAATATAGACGAGAAGACAGTCAGCACTGCAAATTAATATACGATTTGGTTGCTTAACATGCTTTTCAATAATGTGCCAATTAAATAAATACCTTATTTTCTATTATCATTGCAATCAAAACTTGATTTAAGGTATCGGAGAGTTATTGACAAAATTATTATTCCTATTTTTCCATTTTCTCTTAAAGGATCACACGGAGAGATACCAATTCCGCTATTCACGCTGATCAAGAATGGATGCTTTAATCAGCAAGCCACACATTTCCCCAATATGACTGCATACATATAGAATTTATATAACAGCCTCATATCTCATCCATTGACCGAACATTTCTTTAATACACTTAAATGTTTATTTTAAACATCTTAACATTGACTAAGTTATAAGTCTCAAGCTTCGGACATTGCACAAAGCAATTCCCTGCTATTCCCAAAGGATAAAATATAAAATAAATAAAAATATCTAGCAAATCTATAATTATTCCTTAGCTTAACGGAGCACTTTCTCATATCTTCGTTAACCTGACAAACTAAAAATAAATCGTACACAAGGCAAATCACGTTTATACACAATTCGATATATGTATTTAAAATGTTTGTTTTTTTCAGAATGTTTTCAAAGAAACATAATTGCAGTTTAGCGCTTCCTGTGCATATGTTCGCGATTCTTGCGTCTCCAGGCAGCACGCCTGGATCCGCCGATGGTCTGCGAATATCTGTAACCCTTGCCGAGACCACGGGAACTCTTTCCGGCCGAGGTCAGGCCACGCAGCTCGCGGTGCTTGTGCACGTGCTTGCAGATCCAGTTAACCTTGGGGTCACGGCAGATGGCATTGTGGTGAATGTCAACCAAAATAACCTCAAAGTATTTGTAAGAGGCATCCTGGGCCACCCAGTAAGAGTTCAACACACGTAGACCACCAAGTCTGCGGCCAACACGCTCCTAGAAAAAAATTTGAGAAAATCTTCAATTACTAACCGGCGTATTATTGATATGAGAATTTAGATTGAATTAAGTTCAGACATCTAAGGAAGTTAATGCCACATATTTTTGTCTTCAGGAAACATGTGTTTATCATCAAGTAAGAATATGACACTTTTTTTTTTATTTGGAATGATGCTCACCTCAGCAATGGATTGCAATCCACGGTATGGTTTCAGTTGGTTGACACCGTGACTCTTGGGTTTGCCGTAGGTGCAGCCCTTGGGCACGGGGCGCTTGCGGCCGCCGCGGCGAACACGGATTCTGTAGATGACGTAGCCCTGCTTGGCGCGATAACCTAGACGACGAGCCTTATCCGGGCGCGTGGGTCTCGGCGAGCGATGCAATTTTGTCAATTGGCGATACTGCCAGACACGGATGCGGAGCAGATAGCGCATAACATCGCTCTGCTTCTTCCGATACAGTTCCTGCATATAGCGGTAGGCACCCATTTCCAACGGTTGATAGACCTAGCAACAAACGGAATTTGTTATTTTTATTTATAACTTGTCACATCATTGGTCTATTTTTTGGTTTTTGTTTCTTTCTCATAATTATTAAAACCTAAAAATAGATTGAAAGTGTCATTTAAATACAATTTAAATCACTTTATTTACTCGAGACCGATCAATACAGATTTGTCAGAATATCCATAATCTGCACGTTGCTTAAAAAGCATCAGAGTGGTGCATGGAAGTATCATCAGCATGCTCAGAATAAAATAAATAAACGTAGCAAACCCTGTAGTTGTAATTACCTGCTAGAAAAAAGAAATTTATTACATTAATATAAATTGATGACTGGGGAAATAAAAAATTAATATTCACACAGAAATTTTTTAACACCCACCTTTGTGGCCGACCAAAATCCAAAAGACGGAAATACGCTATGTTGTCAGTGCAGGCCTCGTCCAAGCGAGAAAAAAAATTGTAAATGAAACACTAAGCAATGTAAGCTTGACGTCCACTTTGGAACAGTGGAATCGAATTCATAAATGTTTGTGCCTTTTAATTTCCTATACTATTTATTGAAATTAATACGCAATAACTAAATTTACAACAGCATAAAATAAAACTTGTAGTGATGTATCTAAAACACACTCCTCTGATATTCTGTACGAAATTAATTAAAATTTACTGGGCTATTAACACATGACGACATATTGCGGACGCTTACAAACGGGCCAAACTGGTCTAAGTGTGCCGACCCTGGTCGGCATCCGTTAAAACCTAACATAACATAATATATATTAATATCAACTTTTTCGATAAGCTTTTTGGTTGAACTATGTAATTATGTTATATTTGCAACTCATCGCTTATGGTGACTTATTATTTTTGTAATGAAACATCAGTGTGTGGACGCTACAGACGCACAAACGGATTTACTATTCTCTATGAAGATTTAAAGGCGAAGTCAACATTCAGCAGCATTGGTATTCTTCCTGCAATCAATTTCTATATATTTCTCCAAATTATCAATGAGATATAAAAACAGCAATAACTTTAAACAATTTCTGTTCAAAATCCATTTTGATTTAAAATGTTTTATTTTAATAGTTATTTTTTTGACATATAACAGCTGTTAAGTTAGGAGTTTCCGCTGTGTCGCTCTGATTAAAGTGCCCATTTCGGTAGATTGTTAATTTTAGATCCACTCATATGAAAAAATTAAGCAAGGCGCTCTCCAAAGGCGAATATAGAATTTAAATATAATTACGAATTAAACACAAAAAAAATATTTTGTTTAAGCAACAAACTAATATGATACATGTTGGTTATATATGCTCCAAGTTAAATTCCATCACTTCAACGTTCCATAACGACGTACAATTTCGTTGCTAACTTGCGTTTTGGCAGCTATCGATAAGGCAAATCTTATCGATTTGACGATTATTTTGCAAATTGTGGTTGTGTATTTCCGTCGAACGAATCTACTTCCTTTCGTTTTGAGCCGTACGGTGAAAGGTACACAAATTGAGTATTATGAATATCTATAAACATCCGTTCGAATCTTGCTCTAAATTGTTGGCAGCTTATATGTCCAAATCGCAAAAGCTGCTGTGTAATATATAGTAATTATATTTTTTACTTAATATTTTGCTTTGTTCTCGATTTTGTTTCAGATTAAAGATGGGTCGCCGACCAGCTAGGTGGTAAGTATTTATATTTATTAGATATGCCATGATAAAGCTAATTTAAATTTAATTTTTTTATTGCAAATTTAAGTTACCGTTATTGTAAGAATAAGCCGTACCCAAAGTCGCGTTTCTGTCGTGGTGTGCCAGACCCAAAGATTCGCATCTTCGATTTGGGCAGAAAGAAGGCGACAGTTGAGGATTTCCCACTATGCGTCCATTTGGTGTCCGATGAATACGAGCAGTTGAGCAGCGAAGCATTGGAAGCTGGACGCATTTGCTGCAACAAGTATCTGGTGAAGTTCTGTGGCAAGGATCAGTTCCACATCCGAATGCGTTTGCATCCATTCCACGTTATTCGCATCAACAAAATGTTGTCGTGCGCTGGAGCTGATAGGTAAGTGTCTTGGAATTTTCAATTGCAGATTTCACTTACATATATGTGTCTATTTTAGGCTTCAGACTGGAATGAGAGGTGCATTTGGAAAGCCGCAAGGAACCGTTGCTCGCGTTCGCATTGGACAGCCCATTATGTCCGTGCGTTCCAGTGACCGGTACAAGGCACAGGTCATCGAAGCTCTGCGCCGTGCCAAGTTCAAGTTCCCAGGTCGCCAGAAGGTAACGCAGAAATTTTGATTTATAACTCCAAATATAATAAAATCTGTTTTCTTTTTTTTTAGATCTATGTGTCGAAGAAGTGGGGTTTCACCAAGTACGAACGGGAGCGCTACGAGGAACTGCGCGATGATAATCGCTTCGAACAAGATGGTTGCAATGTCAAATACCGACCAGAGCACGGACCAATGGCTGCCTGGGAGAAGGCTCAGCGTGATGTTTATGCTTAAAAAGTCAACTTTGGGTTTTCAATAAATAAATGCACTGGTTAATTTTCCAGACAGCATTCATTATTTTCTAAAATGCGTCATGATATAATGTCTGCTCATCTCCACCCTCCTCAATTAATTTAATTATAACTGCACGGTCTGTGGTCATTGTGGTGTTTCAGCTTCCCATCAGCTCCAATCTCGGTTTTCCAGTTAGCATTTTAAGAGAAAGCGCAGTCAGATCTGGAAATGAGATATGCTCCAAAGCGAATATATTTGTCAATATCAGAAGAATCCGCATCACCGATATCTGATGGAAATTCAAGGACTCTCAATTTATCCACAGCTGGCACTTCCAGTTCCTTCGATTGAAAACTCTTCTAGAAATTATAGAGCTCGACTAGCAGTTTTACCTAATCCATCAATATCTGATGTAACTAAAAAATGTGGCGCGAAGGAAGTTATCAGTCAAATAGCGAACACTTCTTCGTAATACGTTTGAGTGCCGTGGGCAATACGTATTTCGGAACATAGGCAAGATGTAGATGCACCCTAAAGTGCGAGATGGTTTGTCATGACGCAACGCCTGCCCTTGAGCATCTCACATTTGAGAATCTTGGTCTTGATCTCACATATCTGCGTACCGCGCACAGCGACACGGGTAGCAACATTTTCTGAACTAGGGTCCAGCATTATTATTATTACACATTTCTAGAGACTGCAACTTTTGAGAACATTTAAGAATTGCTGATTGCACAAGCCGACGATAAGGAAAGCTCTAAAACAAATACATATATATTTAGGAAGATTCCCTAGCCCGGTTGGAAAAGAATTAAATCGAATGATGAAATCTAAAATAAATATTTTAGAGTTTTCCCACTTTTCTTACAATAATGTAAATTTGGACGAGTGATTTTCAGTTTAAAATATAATATCGCGTTGCATTAATCATTAGAAGTCTGATGTTTGTTTACTTAATCCCATGAATCGCAACAGCAACAGTTTGTATTCATAACATTGTATTAATTCTGTTCAATTTTAAATTACATTATGCATCATCACGAGGGATTCCCAGCTGGGCATTGCTCCACTCCTTCGGATTTGGGTATTCGAACTCTCCCTAGTAATATGAAAATACCGGTTAATTTCGGTGAATACAATTATAAATACGGGGAAGTGCTGGCACTTACCGTTATGTGATCCGGCTCATGCCAAAGGTGCCAAATTACCCACCACCACATCGCTGCCCCAACGCCAACGGACACAATTCTAGTTGCCTTTGAGTGAGGCGGAGGAGCACTTCGGTACGAGACACTAAATAAAAACGTTATGTAATATAACAAAAGCAAAACGATATTATTGGAATATTCGATGTATGCGTGAATGATACCTTCTACTTACACATGACTTTGCCTGCTTATTAGATTTGTGTTGCCCTTTAGAGCTTGTATTGCTCTTTGTGTCACTAAAACCCTTCGAAGGGCTCTAATATTTCCAAACATTTTTACTATCAGCGAAGTTGATTTAACACAATGTTGATAGATGGCAGAAATAGAGATGGAAAATCAAACCGATAATTGTGATCCCACTCGAGTGTTTCTAAAAAGAAAAGTAGCGACTGGTGTTTTTCGATATGTTTATAAAGTAGTTGGCAATTTTGTCGATCTTCAATGCGATCAAAAATAAAATTTTTACCGTGTTTAAGAAATTCCAGAATTAAACTGCATTAAAAGAAGAACATTATTATATATATATAGATAAAAATAGGAAATGAATGAAATGGAAGTGAGAAACCGTCGATGCGATGCCATGAACCCAAAAAAAATCGATACATCGATATATACGATACTGTCGATGGTTTCTCACATCACCAGCCTGCACCCAAAAAATTAGTTTATTATTATACAGTATTGCACATATAAATCATCAGGATGAGTGTCTTGGAATGGAAAAAAGTCAAACTGTTTGACTTAATCACTTTGCGCTCAATCAAAGCAGATAATGTAAATGCTGAAATAGCGGCTCGCTGCTTTAGCCTAGTCAAATCTTCGAATGGATCAACGAGCACTTCTCTCGTGCTCTGTGACAAAAATGGATTTGTGCATGTTTTTTCTGATAATGATAAAACGCCTTTACGATTTGAATGTCACGAAATTAAGCAACCAATCAAATTGTGCGCACTAACAACGAACAATATGCTCACGATAGTGACTCAAAACGAGACAAATCGCTCGCTGGGCATATATATATACGATCTCAACCTGTTCAAAAAGAATGGATTTTCGAGCTTCGCAACCGCAATTTTGCCCACAACAAGTCGGGTCACATTTATGCAGGTCGCCCTCATTGGACCCGAGAGGACATATGCCTTAGCCATAGGGCTCGAGCGGGGTGACATCCTCCTCTATTTTGGTAAAATCAACCGAGATCTTTCGTCAAATATTTGTCAGCAGAGCATTGCAACAAGTGCCATAAATGGAATAGAATTTAATACATGCTATCAGCAGTCGGAGACGCAAACTTGTAATGTGTTCGTCATGTCCCTCGATGGAGTCTATAGTCTTGTTTTGAACGACAGAGCTTCAATTATCGCCATATATCCACTGGGCAGCGATAAGGATATGTATAACCAGTGTTGCACAATGTCGGAACCACTTGGCCCCAATTCGTTTTTCGTCGTTGGACGAGATGATGCCATTTACTGTTTTAGTCGGGATGGTCGTGGAGGCTGCTCTGTGATTGCTGGTCAAAAGGAATTTCTGTCATGGATTGGCGACCATCTGGTCGTCGTGGTTAAGGCTCAATTTGGGTCCAGACTCATAGTTGTGGATCTGCACAACAAACTGATACTTTTCAACGAACGAATTTCGAATTTGCTTTGCATTCTCAATGCTACAAATGCTTATCATATTATCATTAAAAGCGAACAGTCAAATGATATTTCTACCTACCATCAATACAAATTGCAACAGCACAATACTAATTATAAAGTTCGCCTCCTAATCGCTCAGTGTATGCACGATAAAGCGCTGAGCATTTTGGAAAAAGAGGCAAGTGCCGCCGACGAAAGTGAAAATATCGCAAATGTTCGTTTGCAACATGGCAACAATTTATTGCAAAGAGGCAGATTGTCTGAGGCAGTGACCGAATATGCTCAGACCATTGGTGAAATAAAGCCATACAACATCATTTCGAAACTGTTAAGTCTCAGGCATAATGATCATCTAATGCAATACATGAATGAATTCTTGAGAAGTAAAAACGCCAGCATTGAGCACAAGAAACTGCTTGAATGTTGCGCCGATCGGGAAAAGCTCAGCTCGAAAATTGATGAGTTTTGGATTACTCGAAACGATTTCAGTCACATTTGCGACTTTAGGAATATATCGCTTAGATCGCATAATATCTCCAGTTTGGAAAATGCCAGCGAATATTTGCAGGCGACAGATTTTCAGCAAAAGGACGAAGATGAAATTTATCAGTTCTTCCAAGAATATGGTCGGGAACTTTTATCGCTGGATTCCCAACAAGTTTTCGAAACGGCAGAATCACTGGTGAAAACGCATAAGATAAAAAACGTACAGCGATTCTTAACTATTTTCTCCGATTACGGGGAGTTTTGTGCAAAGTTAATAGCTGAACTGATAGAAAATTCTTCCAGCTGTGATGAAAAGTTATCCTATTATTTGCTTACTCTTTACCTTGGTCTTTGGCGTGACAATAAAATGTCATCGGAATTTATACATGATTTTTTAAAGAAAACTTCGCTTAGTTCTCAAAAGATTGCAATAATATCCAAGGCTTATCAATTTACCCACGAAAATAGGAATCTGCATGCCGCTGGATATTCTGAATTAATTAATGGCGATGAAACAAACTCAAAATGCATCGAGGAAACAATTAAAAAAAATCCAAGTCTTGCGCCTGTGTTGACAACTGATCAGCGATCATTGCTCAATATTTTGCAAAAAGTATGCAATAACTCTGATATCAAAATAATCGATATAAAACCATTTTTGATGGAAACATTTACGAAAAATGCAAATGATGTCAAAGCCGAGCTGCAGTTGAATAATGATCTCAAAAATGAAATAGATATCAATGCTGCATTAGTATCGCAATTCGAGTCGAATCCAATGGAGTTCCGCAACAGGTGCTGCGACATTTGCCGCCAACCGTTGCACATGCCCTCCGTGTATTTTCTATGTCAACATTCATTCCACAAAGATTGCCTCAGCTACAATTACAGCTCTAACAACGGCGATAATAATACGGCTTGTGTCTTGTGCGCCAAAAATACCGAAAACTTTCTTTCGAATTCTGAAAATATGAACTTTAGTTCCAAGTCAGTCAACACAATCAAGACAATTTCAAATGATTTTGCTTCTGGGCTATTTAAGCTAAAAACTTCGGATAAATTTCGCTTGGCAGAAGCATCCCATGGAGCACGTCATTCAAAGAATCCCTTTGATGATAACTATGATTCTAATTTTAATTATTGCTAGTTGTCATATTTATTTTGAATTATCAAATTGTGTATATTTGTAAAACTTTAAAACTTATTTGTATATATTGATATATCCATGTAAGCAGAAAAATTATATTTTTTATAAATGTATAATGAAATGAAAATGTTTTTACGATGGCTGATTTAATTCATTGATTCGTACTACGACAGATGCCATACGAAGAAAACATAAGTTTTCAAGTTCCAAATTATAGCGCGATAGATTCCGAAGAAAGATGTGTTTTGCTTTAATTTAAGCTGTTGAGCTTTAAATGGTTGATTTAAACATTTATTTAAGGAGTTTAGAAAACTTCCACAAACAATTTTTAACTACACCAAGCTGGTAATTTACATATTTTTATATTAAATAAAATTTGTTGAAAATTACGGAAACGTTTTGATAGTATTGCAATTACTCGTATACTGCGCTGTTAAACATTAATAATTACGTTAAGGAACTTTTTTGTGTTTTTCATTTCTATTTATTTTTGCATAAAATAAATTTATAAATTAGTAGCGGCAAGATTGACATTCTATCTGGCGGAAAATTTGTAAAATGGCTTTTGAATACTATCGAACCTATGCCGATTTGAGATGATCCTTCAAAGGAGTTAAGTTCCCGGAAGCTGCAGGCTTGAGAAAATGGGAAATTTCTACCAGTCGGTTCTTTTTCAGTCTCTACATGGCATTAGTTTATTTTGTGCACGTTTCACACTATCCTATTATGAACGCTGCTAGACGAGAAGACGCTTATAATATCTGTATGTTTTCAGTTGTGGAGGTGTTTATTATTTTCAGCAAAATAAACTTTAACAGATTCTCTACATGTTACGCCCCAGTGCGCCCATTGCGTCGTAATGAAAACTTCTGTTGAAATTCATCAGGCGGTGGGTTTTTCTCGTAGGTATGGTGATAGTGCCACACCCTCTATTTCCTCATACATTAACAAAACATGTTGTCAGAAGATATCATGGAATGTCTTGTCGGTTTTGATGAAATTCTTGGAACGCGGCGCTAAGGGAACTCAAGATATTGCGAATTCATTAACATCTTTTGCCTTTGAAATGTTTCGCCGTGGTGTGACTCAACCAAATAAAAGAGTCCAAGTTATCTACTCTGTCTCTTTAGTTGCAGTAAATGTGTTATATTAAATATTTCAGTTATTGCTGCAAATAACTGTAATCTTTGTCAAAATACCATAATCTACCCTATGTAGAGTTACGAAGAATTAGACATAAATCCTACAGTTATATAATGTTGAACCCTGTTGACTTAAGTAAATAATTTATATAGTATTTACTATTATTAATTTAACTTATATTATTGTTCTAAAGTTTAACGATTATACTTTAATTTAATCATGCGTTTAATGTTAATTTTATTAATGCTAAATATATTTTATAGTGCTATTAAGTTAAGTTAATACAAATTTCATTTAATTTAATCAAGAGTTTAAGAGGCAATTTAAAAGCCCAATTAGTATTTATTTCAAGCACTTCTCATTTGATTATCTAATATGAGCTTTGACATCCCTACTAATCGAAAGCTTTGAGATGTGTCTCTTAAAATGCGCGCGCAAAAGCTCGTCATATTGTAGGGACAGAAAAGAATCGGAACGCTCGCCAAATACCCTTTTCATCGTTTCTTAATAAATAATAATAAATAATTTGATATAATTATAAAATGAATTATTATAGTATTATATTATAATTGTTATTTATTATATTTGCCACAAAAGTTTGGTTATTCACGATTAAAATTACTAGTTTTATTTGTAAAATACATATGATGCCATATGCCATATTAACCTTATACGTGCGTGCTGTTGGTGGTTGTAGACTTTTACTTGCACTGTGATATCACAGGGTATAAAAACAATTTGAGTACAGAAGTGAAGCAAAACTTGGTGGTTTATTATCAGTGCGCGAACCTAAAAAATTAAAAAATTATTCTGTTAATATTACAGTCTTGTTTAACTATTAACTAAGGAATAAGTGAAAATTTTCACTTAACTCTACTGTGAAAACAACAACAACAGCAAGTCAAGTATGTATATTAAGATGTATACTAATATTTGAATGTACTGCATTCACCATATATCATGTGAAGTTAAATATATTCAAAAACATAATAAAATGAATAATTTTATATTCTGATACATTTAGAAAAAGAACAACATTTTTGCAAAGATTACGGACATGAGCCTATTGATTTTACACAACTTATGTAGTTTGGTAGTGCGCAGAATCAGAATTTAGACCTGCCCCTACATGAATTATAATAGTAACGTAAACATTAACGTTAACTTTGGCAATAATAATAAATCTCCGCCACAAAAGCGCAATAAAATAAGTAGATGTATGTGTACAGTGTATTATTATTTGTATTTGGCTTTTGCTACATTATTTGTTCAATATCATAACTATTGCACATTTTCCCAACCAATAAATTGGCCTTTCAGTTTTCTCATCTTTTAGTTTCCAAAATGTTCACCTCTTAACGAAGACGAATAGTTGTGCAAATGCATAAATACATCTTACAGTTTATATGTTATATATGCATTTTATTGTCCTTCACTGTCTATATTATGGAACTTGGAGACTATAGGAGACTTGATGCTTAAAATTTTAATTACATATAGGCTCTTGTATACAAAATCTAGTAAAATTGAATTTTATTTCTACACCATGTGCCGTTTAAAGAATATTTGTATAATAATTTAATCTTGACTTGTTTAACGTGAAGATAGAGACATGAAAGTACTTCTATTCCTGCAGAATCAGAGTCAGTACAGCCAGTCTATGCAACATAGTCTTTTTAATTTTGAAATAATTTTTAAATTATCCTTATAAAAGTACAATAAACCCGTTTTTTGCTGTTCAAAATGTTTAGAGAGGCGTGCTGCACTTGGCAAGATCGCAAAATATCTTGGAATATTTTGAAAACAGATTCCATTGATCTGCTGATTTCAATAGTTCTATTGTTTTAGAATTATTTATATTCATTTTTTTATATTATTTCATACTCATTGGCGCAATATATGTTAATATTTGAATAAAATCAAGGAAATAAATAAAAGAAAAATTAGTTTGAAATAAAATAGCATTCAGTTTTGATCGAACTGGAAAGTCTTTCTTTCATTACATCAAAATTGTGGGATAAATTTTTATGACTATATCATGGCTATACAGCTCATTGAATCGGAGACCTCACTGCCCTAATACCAACTTTCTTTTAATTTAAAAACTTTCGGTCTTGACTCACAATTTAAAATAAACTAAAATCTAATTTAAGGGAACACACATAAAAATAATTAAAAAAATTAAATGAAGTCAAACTAAATATGTATATGAACTGGAAAATAATTGAAACAAATTGAAAATGATAATCATCAAGATTTGTTGTATATACTATTAACACTATATAAAATGATTATTCATTAGTGGCAACTATTAAATAATAAGCATCAGATTGTGACACTGACAATGCAAAAAATCAATAGATGTAAAAAACACTCAAGGTCTTCTTCTACACACCTTGGATGGTCCTGGTTTCTTGTTAAGCCATTCGAAGCAGCGGACAGCCAAGTCTTCTTCCACACCCTCCTACTGATTTCTTGGAATCTCTCTCCTTAAGCACTGAGAGTTTAACGCTGCCTTTTTACTTGGCCGGTATGATGTGAAAAATTAGACTCCACGTAGTTCATCTATAAGTCAGTCAGTCTGCACAAACTGTGTAAGAAATTAAATGCTTATTGTTTATTTCAGTTTTATTAATTTAAAGTCGATTAACTAGGATCTGTTATTGTGCATAGTTTTTGATCGCAAATGTGGATCCTTTTCTATATTTGATGGTTAGCTTTAATGATTTAGGTATATTTAGATGTGATACAGGATATCGGCAGACAATAACAATTTAATTAAATTATGATTATAAGCAATTATTCAACAATTTGACATGTATATATTTTTATATTTTCAGAATGCCGGAAGAACCCACTGAAGAAGCACCTGGTCCCCAGGTTCCGAAGACGGAACTGGAGGAGTTGCAGATAAAAGCACAGGGGACAGCAGATGAGGTAAATATTCTCGGACTATTGTTATTAACGTCTCTTTTCGGATTCCCGTTTGATTCCCTTTTTAACAGTGAGTTGCAATTAAGGGATGAAATACAAATACCTAAAACTAAACACACTTTAGCTGTAGCAAACTTTTTGTGTGCAAAGTCAAAGAATAATAATGCTTTGTAACAAGATATGTGGAAGATCATAAATATTTAATTATAATATATTTAATTGTGATATGCCAGTCAGATTAAAGATGACTTTTTGAGTTCAAGCTGGAAGGTAAAACGGAAATTTGATAGGGTGATAAAAGTACAGATATTAACAGAATCCAATTACTTAGTATAGTCTAAAATATCACAGGTACTGGATTCTAGTATATTAGTTAAGTAGACATCATGGTATTCAATAAGAAATCAAAAAAAAATGCTATGGATTTTATTTAATTTCAATTTACTAACTGTAATTTAAATCTTTAATTTCAGTCGTTGGAAAGCACTCGCCGCATGCTTGCTCTCTGTGAAGAGGTAAGATTGGATTTATTTAAAATAGTATAGAAATATGTATACCTAGTACTCTAAGATTTAAGTAAGTATTAGCTTAATCTCAGACAAACTTTTTTTCATGTCCGATGGTTAAATTATGATATTCATTAATGCCACATATAACACTATGCATGCATTCAAAATTCTTAGAAATATTGTAATGTTTTGTAAATGTCTATAGGTGAAGGAAGGACATTTTAAACAATAACATTAATTATCGCACGTGAACATTGCAATCGGACATAACCGACTGCGTAATACTCTGATACTAGGGTAATACAAACTCAAGAGAGACAAATATACCTTTTTTTGTGGAAATGTTGTTTGGGTTGCGAGCGTGGTTAGGTCATGGCTCGATCTTCGAAAGTTAATTTTTATGTTAATCTTGGAAATTGTTTCATGTTTCCATTCCAAGTTTGTCACTTTAGCTCTTAAATTGTGGAAGATATTGGATTTCATGATTTTTGGGCTCGAGCGCTTTTTCGGTTAAAGCAGCAGCAGCAAGGAAGATATGAAGATATAAATAAATTAATTTACATTTTTGAATTTGGCGCCCTTTAAGACATACTGAGTAGCTTATTGTTAGTTGTAATTACATATGCACACAATGTTAAGTGCAGTTTGCCAGCATTAGCAGCGCTCCCTTTGTGCAGCTATAAAGGGAGTTCGCTGATCCACCAGCTGCTGGAGCTAATCAGTCATAACCTTCATATCAATAAAACGAAGGATTGTAAAAATGCTAAGCGTTGGCTTATCGCCTCAATAACTGCTGTTATTAAATTTTATAACGTTGCTGAAATAACTTTGTCTTTTTTTTATATTTCAAATAAAGCTATTAAAAAGCTGATAGCGCAAACAGTTTGACCTGAGTTAAGTCTAAAGATAAAGCCCATTTTACAGGTCGACGAAAAATTCCGCAACCGAAATTGCAATATATTTCATTTGTGAAATCTAAATTCTTGCCGTTACGGCGTTTGTAAGTACACTTTTTTTTTAAGATTAAAATCATATTTTACTATTTCCATTTCGATGCACCTGCCGCTCTTATGGTGGTTTGCCGATAACCACCGTCATTATGTGGACACCGTCAAACAGCTGTTCACAGAATAAACACAGGCAACAATAAGTAAACAATGTGGATTTTAGTTTCGGGGTTTTTAAGCCGGCCGTCAATATTCCATAATATTTCACGACCTGTTTGATACCATTTTTTTTATATGAAGTTTTCCATTATGGATAACTTTTCTTTTTATCTGTAAACTGGCCTTAAACTATAAAGTTTAGTTTATAGCGAGCGACGGAATAGAGATAGGTCGATATCAAATATTGCGTAAATAATCTGATTAAGCAAGGCAAATATCCAAATATCCTGTCTTTCATTAATTAATAAGAACTTGATTAATCTGTAGAAGAAAAACGTAAAGCAAATAATCTAAGATACTAGAGTCAATTGCGCTTCTAAAAAATTGAATTACATTTTTGGAAAGCTAAATCATATAATACTTCCAATTAGTCATTGCCACATTATCGTTATACATGAGTGTACATTTTTTTGGTACAATCAAGTTTAGAGTTTTTATACACTGTAAAAAGATTATATTGCTTTTGTGCAAATGTACGATATGAAATATGTATATATATATTCTTATTTAGGATAAACAGCCAAGTCAATTTAGCCATGTCCGGCTCTCCGTCCGTAAAAATACGTGGATCTCAGAAACTATAAAAGCTATAGACTTTAAATAGTTTCTCGTATACCACGCGCAGGTCAAGTTTGCTTCATTTATATAATTTCATATCGATAACTGCCTCCATTTCACGAATATCGATGCATTTCGATATCCGATATGTGGATTAAAGGCAGATGCTCCTAACACTAAACAGACAATACGATGTCACGTGCGAGAGCGCGCATACTTGTTTTTTTTTTTTAAGCAAATATTCCATTTTGCGTATGTTTCCGCTGTTTCCACAAAATCGAAAAATGTTACTTTAAAAGATTTTAGGAGCTAGAAACAATATATGTGTTAATAGTATAATGATTACATCAAGTGCTACTAAGTCTTAAAGACCAAAGATGTTGATTGGTAGGAAATTAGACATGAATAAATTACAAAGGTTGGCAATATTCCATTGCTTCTGTAATAGTTAAAGATCTTGGAGTTTTTTCTTCAACCAAGCCAAGCCTTAAGCTATATTTTTTCACATGTATTAATGCGCCTTCAGTTATCATTGGCAGAGAGAATCTAACGGCTTTTTCACCATTCATATTTTTCATGTCTCCTTAGTCGTACTCCTATTCATCACTCTTCACATCTCTTGAGATTTTTTAAATCTTATTTTATTTTAATTCTAATAGCGAAGGTAATTCCTCCAACATTTTTAATAAAATTTGACTATAGCTTTAATGTTATGGGAGATACGCCTTTTATGGATTTGCGTTGATTGATTTTATTGATTTAACAGACGAATTTTAAGTGTAGGTCTAAACCTAAGTCTTTACATGATAGTCGATAGTCGATATGACCGCCTGTATGAGCACGCCAATCTCAGAGACTATAAAAACTGAAGATTTATAATTATCGTATATTTTTGACAGATCCATTTATTTTATTTGATCGAAAACTAACTCCGATTAATCGATTAACGATAAGAAAAAATGCCACAATACATTGACTTTTTCAATTGTATTAATTTCAATACATCTGCACAAACACAACTGGAAATCGTGTATTAGTATTCTATATACATTTGCTCACAGAAGCAGACACATTTCTCGCAGTCGAACTCTCTCTCTAGGTTAGATTAGGTTCAAGATTTGCAAACTATTGTTTTTTCACCATTTTCGACAAGGGTTTCAGTCAAAAACTGCGAAAAATAGTGTGGTTCTTGAGACAACATTTTGTTTATTATTGTTTATTCTTGATAGCTTAAATTTCTGGCCTTAAGCAAAAATCTAAATGTCGCTAAATCAGAGTCCCCCCAAAAAAGAGTGGAAAAAAGAACAAACGTAAAAAAAATAATCTTTTTTTTTTTAACGTTGGAAATTATAATTAAAGTAATATTTCCCAAAATAAATAATTTTATAAATTCAATAATCGCACAAATAATTTAATGATATTACATTTTGAACATTTCAAAACTTGAATATGAATATATTTATAGTGGGATAGTAAAATAAGAATAAATATTTATTATACATAAAAGAAAGTGTCCGAAAAAGATTTCTTGAGTCGCTGTGACTTCGAGGGATTTTTAGATTTTCTTGAACTTTTCTTAAACTAACAAAATCATACATTTATAAATCTTCGCCGACAAAAAATGATTACATAAACATTTACACTTTAAGACTGTCGTTAACAAAATTATAATACCCTCTACAAGAGGAAACTAAAACCAATTGGCTGACCAGCATAAATATAATTTGTTTATTGGTTCTTGAAAAATTTCTATTCAAATATACATTTTGATGATTTAATGTACAATTAATTTTTGTTTTTATCATACTTACTTAATTTTATATAAGTAACTTAAACTGAGATATATATATACTTATTCCAACATACAAATTATTAATTAAAAATATATAAGTTAACAATATTAACACTTATCTATACACTTTTACAAACTATTTACATTGCATACATTGCTGCACACCAGAGCAAGGAGGCAGGAATACGTACACTTGTAGCCCTTGATGATCAAGGAGGTGAGTCCACTACTAACACAACAATATATCACATATTTATAGGGTATATATTACAGATAATAAAACTCATATTTTGCCAACATAATATGTATATCCAGATTTACAGCACTACATAATATAACGCACAACAATATTATAATACACATGCATACGCGAAATATGCATTTACATCAGTTTTTATAAAACCAATCGGACGAACAATATCGAAATTGGATCCGTATTCGAGAGTTCCTAGTGCTAAGGCTTGGTTGCTCGCTCAATGATCGGTTAGTCAAACCAAGCCCAACTAATTGCCGGGAACGCAAAACAACAGAAAAGCATGGAAAAGAGTTACACGAAAAAAATCAAAAAGTCAACCGAATCCGTTAACATTTTCTAAAGGCACACCGTTTTTTCTTTTTTGTCTTTGGTACGGATGCAAGAGCTTATTAGCGTTCCAACAAATGAAGAACACTTTTTACATCACAAGTTGGAAAACATTCGCACGACTATTGACACTTCGCCCATAAAAACTTGATAACACACTTTTCATTTAGCAAGGGATGAATTTTCCAAAAATTTACAAAACCGATCGTATGCCAATAAAAAAGTATCTTTTAACGGTTCCCCGGATATTCAAAAATTTGAATATAACGTAATATTTTTGCGCATGAAACTCGAATGGATTGTCATTCGCCAACCGACCGTGCAAATCAAATCGTCAGTCTGGTTAAATTAAAAGGAATGACTTGATGTTCATTAAATTTGAATCATAAAATCGACAAAACCCAAGTTTCAATTTCAACAATCGAAGACAAGTCGACGATCTGAGCGCACTTTCTGTTGGTATTTTTTTGCGAGTATGACACAGCTGGGTATGAATACTGATTAACCAATTTCCGGATTGGATTTTAGTTATAACCTCTTTCGACCACTAAAAACTTTCTGTATTGGTGTGATCGGTCTGTTAGTTTAAAAGCCAGTTGATCTACGGCCTTCGTCTAGCCTAATCTAGCTTGGAGACATCGATATAAGGATAATTGGTGGACGCCTTCAGTACATTCTCTTATAGAAGTACGGCATAGATCACTGTGTGATCTCTTTATTGCAAAAATCATTAGTCCTGAATTAATCAAGATATTCAAAATTGAAAATGTGACAGAAAATTGTGTAAGATTTAAAATGAGTACTCAATGTGATCCATAATTTTTGGACTTTATTCATTAATCTGACGTATCGTGAAGATGCAATGAGAGGAACCGAAGACGCCGCCTATACTTTAAATTGATCTTCACTCTGATTTTTTATTTAGATTTTTGAGATAATTCTTTTATAATCTGATTATTCGCTTCTGGGGCTTTCTCGCCCAATTTACGGATTGACAATAATTGGTATTCGAGATACCTTTGCCACCTACCAAAATTGCATATACCTTGAGAGTACGATTTTCGCTAAATGAATTTCGACCTAAAGTGTTAGCAGTTCCTCAAGTATACTTGTCGGAATTGGGACCATAATTGTCTTCCATGCAGTTGAATTTAAAGTCACAACAAGGCAATGACTATCCACAGAATTACAAGCGGAAATTTAAGATTAGTGCTAAAATATTTATGACAAAATGTTGTTTTTGTTTATTTTTAAAAGTTGGAGAAGGAAAATGGATCAATTTTAATTTTAGGTAAACAGAAAAAAATCAATTCTTAATTAGTTTAATTAAAAACTTACGTGGTTTTCGATCAAACTATGAAAACAGCGATCGATCGCAGGAAGATCGATATTTTGAAAGACATTTAATTTTTTTTTTGTAGACAGAAAAATTTAACCTGTCGCACACAAATTATCTATCCAGTTTGAAAAATCATTTTACTACAAATAATAATATGACGAATAGAAAAGTGAAGACCATGATTTTGATCTTCTCCACGAAGAATTGATCGTCTTGCACACCTCCCTTCTTTTTGACACGATTAGGCGTTGCTAGCGAGGCCATAAACACCCCAATGAGAAATTCTTTTAAAGCGAAGCCCTTTTTTCAAATCGATAAAAAATTTCGCACACGAAATTTGAATATATTTCGTTTGTGAAACATAAAAACAAAAATGTCTGCTGAGACCCAAAAAATTAATTATGATATTTTCTCACCTCAAGACCTCTCTTTTTCTTGACGATTAAAATAACTGAATATATTTTTAGCTCACTATTTACCTTTTTTGTTTTTGCTTATAGTTTTGCAGTTTTGCTTATAGTTTTGGGGTGGTTTGCCGATAGCCTCCGTTAAAATACATCGATTTAGTTCTTTTGCCACCGTTTAGGAGCTATTCACAATCCACACAAGTTAACAGTGCGGATATAAATTTTGCTGTCTCAAAACGAAAAAAACCACTGGAAAATGTTGCGGCGAGCGGGAATATGAGTTAAATGCGATCAATAAATGAAGATCGTGCGTGCAAGTTAGAAAATTGTAGTAATCTAGAGCGGTTGTCCGCAGAAAATGGAACGGATAAAACGTAAATTCGTGCTCGGAATATCCTAATGTTTAGAGTCTGCACGTGCCCATTTCCACACGTTCTCTTACTCATATTATGTGACTCACTTGAGGTATATGAGGGATCTGCTGATCTTTAATAATAATATTGCATCCTTGATCGCGCAGTTTAACGGTTGGAAAACACTGAAATAATCAGAGAATCTTCAGTAATAATCAAATTATTTAATAACTACTCAGAGTAGACTTCACCAGTTTTACCAGTTATCTTCGAATCTCCGCTGGATATTGGAGTCCCCCATATATTTTTCTCACTGGAGGGGATGGAAACATGCTAGGAAGTTGTTAGATAATCTGAAGGCCAAAGTTTTATGGCTTCTGTATTTCCGCGTCCCAAATTCGCGTCGTTGAAAGAATTCCAGCAGATTTTCCCATAAATTCAATAGAAAGTATGTGCTGGCTGCAAGGCATCGCCTGGACTTCTGAATTTGTCACCGGACAGAAATACTTTATATGGAAGAATCGATGGAGTGATAGCCGAATATATCCATCGGACTCATTGTTTGATAATCCTTTGTTTTTCAATCTATGCTTTTGGCCTTACTCGGATGCTCTAATATTACCCAAAATTAGGTCGGACGTAATCCTCTGCATAATACTCGAATAGCTGCGAAGTACCCATTTAGACCAAGGTAATGAGTGGATCTGAAGAAGGTTGTCAGTAACATCCATCCCGTTCAAATTTGATGATTATCTTCCAAAAATGTGGTAGATTTGGGGATTTTATTAATCTTTGAAGGAATTTACCAATAATTTACTTGACCAATTTTTGAAATCTAAGTCCAAGACTAGGAATTTAGGAGAAAGCCCAACTTCCAAGTTTGAATACTGTCGTTCTCAAACTTTGCGAAACAAATAGGTTCAATTGGCTTACGCTTCGAGGTACAGCTTCGATAGCGTCCCGAATAAAGTTACGGTTATACAAACATTGAACAACACCAATATACTTCTCTACTTCCGGTATCAGAGTATAACAATTTTAAATCGAACATTTACCCAAACTAAAATACGAACTAGAAATATGAACATTATTGAGAGATTCTCGCACTATGGTACTAATTTTTAAATAATTCTATTTAGAGCGCGGAAGTTGGGATGCGAAGCATTGTTATGTTGGACGAGCAAGGAGGTAAGACATATATAGTAAAGGAACTAGAGAATTTGACACAAGATTCAATGTAGATAATAATAAATACATTTTAAGGACACAGTCTAAAAACCACCATGTTACCAGCGCTACTTTTATCATTGACTTTATTTTACTTAACTTAATGAAGATCTCAATTGCCGGACGAGTGGAATTGACTTATTTGCATCCTACGAAGGGATTGGAAAGGAATTGCAATTCATGAGCGGATATAAAAGGCTTAAACTGACAATCGAATTGAATATACATATAAAATTAATAAGAAGTCTGCCTCTTTAGTCCACCTCCTCCAACTACTCTTGACCTATGCATAAGAAACCCGAAACCGGTGTCATCTTGCACATTAGAAGGACATAGACTCATCGCGCCTGAAATTCCTTTTGTAGGATTCTTAGTGACATCCATGCCCATTCCAGTTCCATACTTTCCGCCCAGATCAGCGTTTCGTAGCTCACAATGGGTCGGACCATTGCAACACACATCCACATTATCTTTTGGAGATGCCATTCCATCAACACTTGTTGACCTATAATTTATGAAGGTGCCCATTGCCTATATAATATAATCTTAGAGGAAAGTTTCCAGTTTGATCTTCAGGCTGAAGACCAGCCCGATGCTCCTGTGATCCCTATGCGTTCGCTGCTTATGGCTCTACCATAAACCTTGTCATTGTGGGCGTTGGTTATGTTGCTACAGAAATTTCAAAAGTGAGATCTTCTCCTTTTTCGTATTTATTCTTTGTAAAATAATTATCTCCGAATCTGCTTTCCCCGCGTTTCCTTCTTAAAATAGCTTACATTGCAGGCAGTTATGGATGAGTCTCTAAGAGAGTCTCTTTGTCTGCAATGAAAACCATTTTCAGGTCCCTCTTCATCCTGAGGAAGAGGTGTAGGGAAGATTATATTCGATTATGTTTAAGTTACCGGTAATGCGATAAGGCATCGGACAAGGCATCGAGGTTGTCCACGTATTGATATGATTTGTACATTACTAATTTACGTGTATTCACGAAATAAGATCTGGTACGAGACCTCTATACTGGAGATCATTAGATAAGTTGAGGGCTGACTTCGAGATAAACTTCGTCTTTACTATTCTGATTCCTGAAACTATTCCCATAACACATTCGAGCGATTAGTTAGCTTGCATCCAAGATGAGGAGCTCAACTTGGAATCCTTGAGTTAACTGTGAAACTTAGATATAATATTAAATAGATCCCACTTCATTAATACTAATGATCACAGGCCCCGGGAAGCTGCTGTGATAGATAGTCACTCACAAATACTCTGTGCACAGATTTCAGTTGATTACTTGGTTAACTTTCCTGCGGCGCTGATGACTCTTCTGAGAATTAAACTCACTTGTATGCAAACTTTATCAATAATCTTCTGTCCATCTTAGGCAATCTTATTTTGCGTGGAATTTACAAACCTGTACCGAGAACGTGATCATACAACCCGATATTTTAAATATTTCCTAAAAAATGACAATAGAATTATTTTCAGATAGTCAGGCGGTCTGTGATAGGGAAAGATCTTGTAGACCTTCCGTAAGGGCGCAGCCGATTTGTGTCAGAATACTGCATTGCACTTTGTTCCGTAGTATTCCATTTACCGCTTTTAGTTTAGTTGATTCGTGGGGCGAACCTATAACCCTATTGGTTGCGTCCATTCTCTTCGTTCTCCCTTTCATTCAACCTTACAAGAATTTAAAGAAATTGTTATCGTGTCCAAAAGAAACTTAACTTTTCAACAAACATCACAAACTTTAAATATTCAACTCTCTCTACCGGGAAACAAACCAATTTGACAAAACTGTAAAATTCTGCCGATAGGTAAGATAATTTTGTAATATAATGATAATGATCATTTTACATCATCAATAGTTTCTTTTGCCATTCACACAGTTAAGAGTTGTTAATTTAACAGAAAATATCACTTTAACAAAGAATTTTAATTGGCTAAAGTCGAATTAAGTTCGCAGCAAAAAATTGAAGAATTGACACAATGATTTGACCGAGACCCAATATACAGTGAAAGACAGCTCAAGTCGACCAGTGTCAAAGAAAAACCGTAATTGCCTGCCATAAGCTAATTATTCATTATTTTTCAAAAATTCCAAAAACCGATGGTAGGTACATGTATTAACCACCAATATGAATGTATGACCCTAATAAACTGAGGTTTCCCCACCTGCACCCAGGTGTCTACAATGTACCGTTTCCAAATAAGTTGCAGGCAATTATTTTTTTTCTTTGACACTGGTCGACTTGAGCTGTCTCTCACTATATACCTCTAAGCCATTGTCAAACATAGAAATTCACAACTGCAGGGTATGCATTTCGATTCAACTTCTTTATGTCCTGGAAATCCAAATTTATGGAACATGCACATCTTTGCCTCCATAAACTATGTATGTTATTGATAAGGACGAATAGCTGAATCGAGTATCCTGTTCGACTGTCTGTCGACACAAAACGTATTTGGATAGTTTTGCCCTTTATGAATAGTATATATATATGTATATGTATATATGTATATCTTGACAAAATATTGATTACCTGTAAAATGTTATCAAGTTCAGTTGATAATCCCGGATGTTCGTAATATTGTTTATTCACATGTACCCCGGTACTTTTTCATTTTCTTCATCTGTTTTTGTTGTGAATTATTAGAGTCTAACTTTAGGCATTTACATCAATCTTTGCAGGATCCTAGTAACCTAGCTTCCAAGTTTGATAATTTAATCCTTGCCATCGAATTCTTCCCAGTTTGAACACTTTTTCTGACGCCAAGCGAATATCTACTCTATATATTTCAAGATCTAAAAGTATACTCCTTGTAATTAATCTGTATAGACTTTTAAACTATATAAAATTGTTATTATGTAGTTGCACAATTGTTAGAAGGACATCTCCTACCGTCTGACAGACTATCTCCCGTGTTGATCTCAAAGTAAAACAACTTTTGGTAAAATCTTTTATAAAAAATAAGAAAGTGCAACAAAAAATGATTTGTGTGTTCTTGTCCAAACAAATTCCAAGAATATTCACATTTTTTGATAATTGTAAAATTTAGCCTCCTTTGGAGACTAATATATAATATATAACTCCAAGAAGTGTGAAAACCCATGTCTTCCTACCTGCAGAATGGCTTTTTCCTCACGTTTTCAGCTGATAATATATTATGCCTTCGATATAATACAACTGCGTCTTCATTGGTGTATCAGTAAAAAGACAACAAACAAGTTTAATGTTAACCAATTGATCAAGATTTATAAGTATTACATTTTAAATTTGTCATCTATGATTTTAGAGCAACTTGATCGAATTGAAGAAGGAATGGATCAAATTAACGCAGATATGAGAGAAGCTGAAAAAAACTTGAGTGGAATGGAAAAATGTTGCGGAATTTGTGTACTACCCTGCAATAAGTAAATATAAACAAATTATTCAGCTTAAAATGTCATTAACAATTAAATAACCCCATTATTTACTTTTTTAAAGATAAAAAAAACTGCGATGTAATAATATAATTTAGAATGAATCCAGAATTTGACCATTTATTTCAGCTTTTTTTCAACATATTTTTATTATTTTTGAACTGTTTTCAAATTTGAGATTAATATCTATTTCGTTGACTTAATTTTTGATTAGTTTGATGTAGTCGTCGGGATACTTAAGAGATCCCAGTAATTAAATTTAACATTAAATCAAAACTTCTATTTCTAACTTTTCAGGAGCCAATCATTTAAAGAGGACGATGGCACATGGAAAGGTAATGATGATGGGAAAGTTGTGAACAACCAACCACAAAGGGTTATGGATGATAGAAATGGAATGATGGCCCAAGCTGGATATATTGGCAGGTAATAACTTTGAATTCGTTTGCTTTAAAGGTAACAATTTTAGGATCTATACGGTCAAATAGTTAAAATTTGCGGAAACATGCTAGAAATTTTTAAAACCATATAATTTTGCTTACAAGAACTAAAGTAATCCTTTATAGGTACCTACCTTTGGACAGAGGGAAAGAAGCTTAATCATTTTAAAATCAAGAAACATAACTATTTGAATGTAAAAGTTCGCTAATGATAAGATTAAGTTAATTGGGCGGCTAGCTGAAGGTTCAGGTCCTTAAGGAATTGACCTAACATTATAAACCTGACGCTTAAGACACCCTGGTGGGGATTTCAACATGGCGATTTGCAGCGAGCCAGCTAATTCAAAAATGATCTATTTACCCACTGCAGTAAGAAAAACTTTGTCTGTCGTATGACAATCAATTATTATTAGAGTTGTTAAATCCTGCGTTACTTCGATTTCGGGTGCAATGCTTTAAGTATTTATAAAGCTTATATCGAATAGTCGCACAGTCTGGTAAAAGTGTTATTAGGAACAGAGTCATGAACTCTGGACGTCCCGGTTGTGATTTATTTTAGCTTTGTTGTTAGCTAACACTTTCAGGGCAATCACTCAAGCGATGGATCTTAGACAAATTTTTA
The DNA here is from genome assembly GCA_035042145.1 of Drosophila kokeensis. NCBI lineage: Eukaryota > Metazoa > Arthropoda > Insecta > Diptera > Drosophilidae > Drosophila > Drosophila kokeensis. The sequence goes on along the minus strand of JAWNLT010000376.1, from coordinate 1,643,630 downwards.
AGATAAGTGTGAAATTTGATTTAAGTGAAGAAAATTCAACCATTTTAAGGAAAATCGGGATTTTTTCGAAGCAATAAAATTAAACTAACATTTATTTGTATGTATTCTTAAACTAATTATCATATATAATTCTTTATCATATTGCACTATTTTCAGAATTACAAATGATGCAAGAGAGGATGAAATGGAAGAAAATATGGGTCAAGTTAATACCATGATAGGTAATCTTCGAAATATGGCATTGGATATGGGATCAGAGCTGGAAAATCAAAATCGTCAAATAGACCGAATTAATCGGAAGGTATTTAACGCTTTAAGGATATATTCATTCTTAATTTTTATAATTTTGATATAGTGCTACTATTTCTCAATTGGGTATGGATTATAATAACTTTTCTGTTACCACAACTGCTGTCCCAGACAGGGTGATCATCATTCCACATTAATTTAGGAATTTTGACACGGATAAACCTTGGTCTTATATAAGAGTTTATGGAGCTGTCTTGAATAGTCATCAAAATGAAGGCAGTATGCTTCAAAGGCAGTCATCTAAACGGAGTCGGTCCAGTCCTCTTGCCAATGCGGTAACAGAGTACCTGAAATGTCATCCGATTTAAGAAAAATTTGGAGATTAAATGGTCTTTTAGATTTAGCCATGTCCTTCCGTTTATCTGCTATCAGAAATTAATATATTCAAACAATTTAATGACATTTTTAAATAAAATAAAAAATGTACGACAATTCAACGATGAGTGGATAAGATATTCAAATAAATTGTTCATCGTGAGGAAGGGAATAATAATTACAGAAACAGCGCTTGGGTTTATTTTATGTTTCTGCAAATGATGTTAAAATATCTTTAAATATCCAATGCTTAATAAAATTGTAATCAATGTGAAATTTTCTTTTCTTTCTAGGGCGAGTCAAATGAAGCAAGAATAGCAGTAGCAAATCAGAGAGCCCACCAGCTTTTAAAATAAAGCGATCTTAAGACGATAACATGTACATACAACAATTTTGAAGCGTATTTCGGGTTTTTCATAAATGTAATAGTTTCGTGTAATTATTTAGTGCTCCAACAGTTGTAAATATGAACAATTTAATTATGTACATACATAAATTTTTCTTTTTATAATACCGAGATCCTGCCCGCATTTGGCAAGCTTTAAGTATCATCATCCATACGAATTGTATGTCTGTATGTATGTACATTTGACCACTCAAATGCTCACACTTTGACCATTCAACCACAAAATGTACATACATTCGTACATACATGCATACACTCATACTCTTATACACATGCACATACACAACACATACACACACAAACAATTGTTTAGTTAGACAACACCAGTGTAGCAATCAGCTGTTCCCTATCCACAACTTCAAGTTGAACTTTAACCTGTCTGTTTGAGCAACGTAGCTAAATTCTGTATGTAAGCTTTAAATTTTAAAGTGTATAAATTTTCACTTATTTTCTTCAGTCCTGAGTACAATGTCAAACATAAATCTCCAATGAACACTTTAATGAATACACAGCTCAGTGTGTGTTAAAATCAAAATACAAAAAAGAAAAAACCAAAGAGGTAAAGAGTCAGAGGATTCAGGCAGAGGATTCAGATGAAATGCCTATATATATTTGTGATAATAGCGCAAACATACCATAGGAATATTAGCAATGTCAGATTTGTTAAGTAGTTTTTCATTTATTACTGTCGAAATACTGAACTTGTCCATTACAATCGTTTCGAATTCGTTCATATCTTTTCGAAATCCTACACGACGAATCTGCAAAAAGTTCTTTAAATTTGGGAGCTGTTACTGATCTCAAGCAGGCTAGAATTTCATATATATGTACATACATAGTACATGCACATACATACATACATATATATGAAGTGCTCAAATTTAGAATATAGATTGAATATTAATATTTTAATAAATACAATAATCGTTTTTTTAGTCAAATTTATTAATATTGTGCGTAACAAATATAAAAAGTCAACTTCAAACGTTAAACGAAAAAATGCTAAAATAGAAACTCACATAAAAAAATGAGTAAGAAAGTGTTTAACTAACGATGCAAAAAGGCTGTAAGGGTGTGAATGGAGGATTGTTAATTTCTGTAGTAAACATAATTCAAATATTATCCTATTTAATATATTTATGTAGCTTATTTTTTAATCAATTTAATGTATAAATCACGTCTTAATTTATAATACGTACGCGATGATATTTTTAACATTTTTTGCTCACTCAAAAGTGTTATTAAAATCATCAAACGTATTATTCGATCTGTATGTCTTCTATATAAATATATTTATATTAACTAAATTAAAATAAATTATCGTTCTATCAAAAATTGTGCTTTAATAGAAGGTGTCCTAAATGGAATTTTGTGGCGTTACATTAGATTGGGAAAGGAGCAATTGGATATATGAGATACACATGGATTTATATAAATCAACAAACGATATAATCAGCTCTGTGCTTTAACTTGTCAATTACACATTCCCACATAAAAAATAATATAAAACCGATTGATGATCATTTACATCAAGAAAGCTAGAGAGAAAGTTGCAATCGGGAGTATTCGACTCGGAAACAGGTGACAGGAAATAACGATCTTTGAAAAACTGCTCTTCAAGTTTGGTATTAAAATTGCGGTAGATATGATTTTTTTAATTTTTGGAGAGTTTTGGAGTCATGGGAGGCGGAGTGGGCGTCTGGATGGGGCACTGCGGTCTCATTCGTGTGCATTCACTCCCGGGTCGGTTTCCTGGTTATAAAATGCACCGATGGCGGCTCAGCAGATTGGTTGTGAACTGTAACGTCACGGCTTCAATCATGGCAGGGAGTGTCACTCAACTAAAAGGTGGGAGCCTGCATAACGGATGTTCCCGTCACATCAGGTACTGCCGCTGCAGGAACGAGCAGTCATCCGACGCAGGCCGCCGACTTATCGGAGGACATTGCGTGAACGGCGGTGACGCTCTGTCCCGAAGACGGGGACATCCCAATGTCCTCACAGGAGCTGACGACGGAGCTGCAAGAGGCAGCGATATGACGAGCAGCGGAAACGGGGGTAGCTCAGTCCCATATCGGTGCAGGTCAGTGGTAACGCAATCTCTATGACTGCAGTGTCTGCGTACATTGCAGAAAATGGAGCCTGCCCACCATCATAAATAGCGGAACTGGTGGAGTACTGCAGAAAGGAGAAGATGCAGTGCACAGGCCTGGGAGTGGAGGGCCCTCTGATATTGCCAATTGCAAATATTGTCAAACGAGTCTAACGAGATATAGTGTGTCAAGAAAGTGTTTTAATAATTAATAAAAATAATATATTTTAGTTTTTTTGCAAAAAATATTGTCAGCTATATCATCATCACATCATTATATCATTTCACATCATTTCGCAAGATTTAGCATTAAAAATAAATTTGCAAGCGTGAAAGTCATTAAATAATATAAGTTTGTCTTGAAAATCAGTTACCACATCAACTGAACTGACGATTATATGATATAGTTGTGCGATAATGATGGGTTGTTTTGCAATTGTCAGCATTGTCAAACTCGAACCAAGTGAGTTTGGGGTATATCTTGGCAAACAAATAGTTTTGGATATGATACATCATCTTCCCAACGATATACCTTATGGGTTCGGAGAAATGACTCATTTATTAATTTAAAGGTATAGGAAAGGCTTACTTCAAACAAAGCATAATTTAAGAATTTTTGTATTTTAATAAATTTTTCATTAATATTTATTTTATAAAATGTCAAAAAAATTTAACACATTTGTTTTTTAATTACAAAAAATATATATTTTTTAAAGATCTATTGAAACGTTTGAATGATTTTAAATATAACAACAAACAGATAACTCCGGTCTATAAAAAATTAGTATAAATAAAAGCTTTCCGATAAAATAACTCCATTCTCGATCGATTGTCTACATGACGTACTTTTTTTTTACACAATCTTTCAAGACAAGTGACTCCGAAACATAAAAAATTTGAAAAAAATAACAGTTCATTCACATTCTCAATTTTTTGAAGATAACTTTAAAGTTGATTTATAATTTATTTTATTCAATCGTGAAATTCTCTGATTCAAACTTATAATAAGCTTCTTAATTTAGTGGTACATCATATGCAGAATGTTTGTTATTTGAACTGCTTGAGGTGTACGTAGAATAATCTGAAGAGCTTTCTTTACTTTCGCTTGCGTTATTTGAAGCTTTCTCGGCGTTCTGCTGCAGATCGTTAATCTCTCTTATCTTCTGGTAATCTAAGGAGGTGGTTTTAAAACTTGTTTCATTATTAATTGTGTCTGACGGGAGTTCTGGTATCGTTACTACAGAAACAGAATCAATTTTGCTTTCCAGGCGTACGTTTACAGCAAATTGATTACTTTCAGATAGTTCTTCGTCTATGACAGGTTCTGTGCTGCCAGTTCCATTAGTGAAATGGGGTTTTGCATCCAAATTAAAATCATTGACTTTAGAAGATACGCTTACAATGTTAGGAGCCCATACGATTGGCGTAACTGTTGCAGCTAAAGGCGGATAGTATGCGTTTTGTGGCACCTCAGACTCCGCTGGCAGCATATATTGCGTTATTGAGGTTGGCTTCTTGGCATTAAAAATTAAATGGTGGTGATGATGATGAATGTGCAAATTTGGTGCTTTCGGAAATGTTGATTCCGATTTCGCTACAAAATATAGATTTTGGCCTGAAATTATGTTGCCAAAAGTTGTTTGACTACTTTCAGTTGGATAATGATGCAGCATAGCGGTAGTTGGTGGTAAGATGGGTGAGTTAGTTGGTCTTAATTGATAATAAATATCGGGTTCAAAGTTAAGAGGCTGTTCTGAAGATATTGTCTGCAGAGGCCCATTATGCGTATCTTCAAAGTTAACAACACCAATATGTTTGACCTCTTCGGCTTGAAGTTTCTCCGGATCATGGGTTTCCGCGTCGTTTCTGTGATGAGACTTGTGCACAATTCTGGCGATGGACTGCTCTTCAATAAGCGAAGCTATTTGCAGAGCTTCTGTGCATTTATTTGTTGGCGTTGCAGCCATTTCAGCAACGGACCACAGCACAATGAATGATAACGCCACTAACATTTTTTATATAAAGTGTTTTATCCAAACATGAAGAATGACTGAGGCGATACGTTTGCTTTCATACCCATGCCTCTGTATATTTACATATTTGTTTACCCTTACTTTGAATACAGAAAGAAAGTAGAGAAAGCATAACGTCTGCGTATAAGCTGTAAAATACTCTAGATTACAAGAAAAGTGAATGTTAATGCAAATCAAAGAACACTGAGCAGTTGCATAACTTATTTACAAATTTTTTTTAGTAATATAAAATAATTTTTTTAACAAATGAAAAATATGGCAACAGAAAATTTCTATTTCAATAATTAACAATGTTTATTTTATTAATCGATATTACAGGGTATTTACTATCAAACAATCAAATATTTTCATTTTGAGGTCATGACGACTTAATACCCTTGCCAATAATTTGAATTTTATTAATATGATTTACGTTCAAAAATATATAATCATATATAATAATATAACACAAAAAAAAAAAAAAATATATATATATATATATATGTATATATATACATATATGTAATTTATGATGTATACCAAGTTTTTAAATTACGTTTTGCAAAAAACTTAATCGAGTGCAAAAACATATTGGCTCAGATGGGAAACAGGGTATTCAACAAAAAAAAATATATATCAGGAAACGCTTTCTTTTGGCGCGCCGAAAATTACATACTCTTGTAGACCAGAGTTAATCTCCAGACATATAAAATTTACTTCTGAGTTCATAGTATTATTATGCGTTTGTACGTCGTGCCTTTATGCTGATCAAGAAATTATATAGTTATAGGGTCTCACATGTCTGCTTGAACGCGTTACAAGCTTCACGGCAAAATTACAATACGCGCTACGAAGATATAATAATAATTGTAATGAACCGGTTTTAAAATTGTTAACAAACAATTTGCATGTGCCCGGGAGGGAGTTATATTTTTTTGTGGGTTACTTTTCTTGTCGCACTTTGTAAATTTTTGTTTGTCTTATTAGTTGTGTGGGATATTTCGCCCGTTCTGATTCATCAACCAATATACCCGTTTCCGAGAAAATTGTCTGTAGCAAGCCTGGTTTACTTAATTCATTTTGGAAATATCACTATACATTTGGATCGTCATATATATACGCCAGCTGATCTCTCTATTTTTGCATCATTACACCCTGATGCTGAAGGTAGAATGAGCTGGCTTGTGCAATGTCCCTCAACCTACACAGTTCCGACCAAAAGATCGAATAAGTCTATATTTATCAAAATTTTAAGGTTATGGTTACCAAACCTGAAAAGTAGATTAAAGGTAAACTCCTTTCAAGACTAGTAACATAAAGATTGTAATCGAAAACATATATATCTCCAGTTTTAGAACTGGAAAGTTCAAAATTATAAGGCAATTTGTTGATAAATTCCTCTCATTATCGAATAAACATTTTCCGACCACGCCCTACTAATCATTTCACATATTTTCAGCTGGTATTTGGAAATACATAAATTTTCATTAAATAATACTACTCAATTTTTAAGTTTAAAAAATAACAATAAAAAAATTATCAATTCATAAAAATGTAGTAATGCATAATGAGAAAATATTATAGCTATTGAAATTTTATCATGCTCGGTCGCTGTAAGTCACCCTACTAGAGAGCAATGGATTCAATCGGCGACCGCCTCAAAGAGCTTATCGATTTTTCTTTAGACCAAAATTGCTAAAGCAAAAAACAGATTTAACAAGCACGGAACTTTCAGGCATAGCAAATATCGAATGTAAGCTTCACGAAGCTCTGAATTGGGTAAATATCGAATTATGAAAATCCTATTAATATTCCTGAAGCCTAAATTGTGAACTTAGCCCGCGGACCACAGCAAGTTACTTCTGTGTGCAAGTTCACCAAGTAATCGGAGGGGGTTTTACAGGGGTTCAAATGCGAACCCTCCTGCAATACTTGGTGTCGTTCACCCCGCGACGCTACTTGCTTCCCCAAGTGCTGAAATTGATCACAAGTTCATCCGGGCTCACATTAGCAGTGCAATGCTACAAAAAGGTATACCAAAAAATTAAATCAACAAATTAAATCATAATGCGTAAATATCGTTAAAATTTTATGAAATTAACACGAAAAACATAACCGATAAGCAGTCGATGCTGACAGTCTCGGGTCAAGTAACTTTAATAACAAATGCAACTCAAGTCCCTTCCCATACTCAAGCCCTACCTTACCTCTTCCCTAATTCACCTCAGCTGAAGCTGCTCAACTTCGAAATCAACAGAAACTGAAAACACTCCTGTGCACCTAGAAAGAATGCATGTCATTAGATGAAGGCCATCCTACGAATTCGCACGCTCTAAAATGATACTCCGATGGATCATTCCCACAACCCCTAGACAGATCTATGGACTTCAATATAAAAACGTAACTATCGGACCAGAGATATCGCCATTCTTTCAGTTTAAAAGATTAAAGAAATTACAGATATCTGAAACCAAAATCGGTAAGAACTGAGAAACGTAGAACGACATCTGCGGCAATCGTGCTTGGTAGAGGTACCTGGGCTAAGTCAAGCCAATTGTCTTTTAGACAGCTGTAATTAGAAATGAATTAAGCAAGTAATACCCACGGGGAAGAACAGTCTTAAAAAGCTCACCAGTCTATTGATAGGACACTGTAGACTAAGAGGGTGCCGAGCTAAATTAGGCATAATCGGTAGCGGTTGATAAATTTGGTACTTGCGGGCAATAATGGGAAAGAAGGATGTGTCTTTGAACCTATAAAAAGCAAAGGAATCGGATTGCCTGTTACCACTATTGTCTGCTGTTAACTAAACGAGGTTTCCATGTTTCCATAAGTCTTTGAGATGGTTTAAGATATGAATTAGTTGTATCTGCCATATGTTTCACCGTTTTTTAATTAGTTCCACACACCTTTAAACGGCGATCATAAAAGAAGACAGCTCAAAATATTTGATGGTTTTACAGCACTTGGTTAATTACATGGGATTTTCGCTTGGAGTGGTATTTTCCTGATTTAAGTAATAGCTGATGCGGCTCTGTCTTATTCGTCACATTTTAGTCGTGCGGTACTTCAAGCATAACATTTCCTGGATGGTGTTGCTTGCTCCATGCAATTGGGACGATCCTCGGAAGATGTATCCAGCGAAGGTTCCTCGATACCGCGGCCATATTGCGTGCTCCGGTTAGGACATCCACATTATTAGATTTGCAGAAGAAGGTTCGGGCCAAAACATAAAAAAAACTCAAGAGTTAGGCATTCTAGAGGAATATTTCGATCAACCCCGCTAAGTTTGTTCCAGTTACGCAAGCTCTTGGGAGGCATATCACATCTGGCGGCTGCCTAAAAATAATTCGCTTTAGATAAGAGAAGCACTTTAAAGATACGTTGTTAATTAGTTTTAAATCATTAAATCTAAAGTGAGCAAAATATGACGGCTATGAGGAGTTTTCAGTAACCACGCGACGGATCTGATCGATAAGCAAACCATCTATAACACATAACACACCATAGCCTTATCTATTGATAATCACATCTCTAACAAGAAAGAACAGTTATTTTGGACTCCCCGCTGATTACAAATCTTAATTATAGGCTTCCGGTTTCTCGACTTGCAGCGAACTCAATATTCTACATTTTGTTTGTTGTATTAAAAAAAAAGTTCATTTTTCCCCAAATATTAATAAAATGGTCTATTTACACAGGTATTAAAAAAATTTGGTTTTCACAAATATTTTTGTTTTTATTCCAGTTTGACAAGTCACAAAAAAAAAACACACATGTCACATAAAAAAAAAATTAGATGTCTGGAGAATAGCTTCGACCCACAAGATAAGATAACCGTTTGTTCTTGATCGAGATAAGCGTAGGCATACTAAAAAATTACCTTTCGACCGATTCCTATTGCAACTCTATGATATGATAGTGGGCTGATACGACTTTTGTACTGCCTTCTGCCAAAAGACTGATAGAAATCAAGTTTCCTCGAGAATGCTTTTTAGACTGATGAAGTTCAGCGCATAAGACACTAAACAATTCGGACTGACGGACATGGATATATTGACTCAGTAATATAGATTTAATTTAAATAAATGCGCTCGGTGACGTCTCCTCCAATGTGTTGCAAATTTGGAAACATAATAAAAATACCCTCTATATATATATAATATAATTATTTGTAAAATACAATACAATAATAATAATTAAAAAATATTTGAAATTAATATACACTTATTATCAAGTTACTACGAAAATTTAACAGAATTGTTATAAAATACTTATCGACGTGGTGTCAGCATATTTCTCAAATAAAGTCAAATATTTAGTCAGGAATTTCTTTTATTCAAATACTATGTGTCTTACTAATCCATTGACAAATTAAAAATTATCGTTATGAAATTAATATGCGTGAAATACTTTTTATAATTAATTTAAAAAGTTGATTGCTTGGCTGTCACCAGCTGTAGTCATTTTACACATATTTACACACAAAATCTTAATATTAATAAACATATATTGTTTTTAGTTGCGGTTTTAGTTCTGGAGGTATCACAGGTGCAGGTTCCAGTTTTCGGGCAACTAATCGCTTGAACCGCCCACTGAATTGTTTGCGAAATCCTTTAAAACTGTTTTTGTCATTTGCTATCAACATCTCCTGAAACAAGAAAAATCATTATTTCGATTATTATTGACTTTTAATTTTTGATATTTTATTTTTATATTCCTTCTTGCTACCATCGATATTTTAACTGGCACAAAAATAAATTTACAAGTGAGCATCAGATTGAAAATGAATTAACAGAGAACATTAAAATGATAAAAAATATAACACATAAACAATTTAATTAAAAAAAAAAAAAAATAGTATTAATATCTATAAATAGAGTTTGACGCAATTACTACGGGTTTTCCTCGCGGCTTAACTGAGATTTGCATGAATGAACCAGTTTGATCTAAAAACGTTAAGGGAAATTCCAAACTGAACAAGAGTTTCTATTATCTAATTGATGTGTACAATGGGCTGTATTGACACCGTATAATGGATTGTGATCGTTCAATTAAAAACCCGGAAATTAATTTAAAAAAAAAAACTAAATACATTTTTGTGGAATACAATTCCACAGACAAAGATGATGATGAAATGATGTTCGAACTGGAGAGTAAGTATGCGTCATCTGTTTGGCAACTGGTTCGTATTATTACCAAGGTCTGCAAGAAAAATTTGCAGATACAAAGGCTTTGTCGAAATCTGAATGTTTTGAGTTCTTCGAAATGGAAGTGTTACGGTTTCACACAGAGCAATATCATGTATCAAGCTTAATTTTGATAATGCTGTGTAAGCATTTGCCATGCCTTTAAATGCATAATCATTCCTGCATCGCCAGACCAGTTGTGGAAAATGCATTCGACCATTTTGATATTTTTCGATTAAAATAAGGAACAAATTTTATCTTAAAATATTCATGGATTTTATTTGTTTTAAGCTAAAAAAAATAAATTTACTGGGTATTTGAGTTTAAGTTTTGCTCTCGCGCATCAGCTTAAGCAAGCCTGCCTAAAATCTTCTTGACTAGATTTAATGCCAAAAATTGTTTCGTTGGTGCATCTTCAAGATCTCTCATTTCCCCTAAGTCAAAAAGCCATCAAATTTTGTTTACATGTATACAATATATATCGAACTTTAAATATAATACAATTACAGAGTGCTTCAAAATAATTTCGGATGTGGGAATTATGCTGAATTTAAACCTTAAAGGCAATTCAGACAGAGCGTATGGAATTTTTTCAACGAGGTGAAACACTTTTCCTTCTAGCGTCTTCCAAAAAACAATGAATGAAAAATTGTTATTGAGCATTAATTCGATTTTGTTGTTTTTCATGTTTTGCAAGATCTGTTTGTCGATTTGGACAACATATAAATCCAAGTAGTGAATTCGAGATAAGCATCTAACATACAACATTAGACTAATAATATAAAATCATTTTTTTCTTTTCACAGAGCTACTATAGACGATTGTGGTTTAATAAAAATGCTTTCCGTTGAAATTGGAAAGGAAAATTGGTTTTTTTACGTACCGGGTTAATATGATAGATATGTGGTGCAGGCGCTTTTGGAGGAAATGTCCACTCCGGAATATCAATCACATCTGGATGTCCACTTCTGACTTCGGCAGCGCCTCCGCCGCTCGTTCGTACGAAAGATACGTGGTGGCTGCTACAGTTGTTCATAGTAGTATTCGTCCCCCTATCAGCATCAGTATCAGCGTCAGCATCATCTCCAGTGTTGTCTTGGTGCTCCCTATCTTCAGTAATAACGTTGGATGACGCGTTCCGAGGCTCGTCGCGTTTGCGTAATTTACTTCGAACGAGACGCATTGTGAGAGTGCCAGTGTTATCTTTGACCATTGCAGAACCAACAATTTTTGTGTAATTCAAAGGTGGTCCACTGCTACGACCGATTATATAATTGCAAGGTTCAACAGATGTGTATTCACAATAATGTGCACAGTGAACAATTCGCTCAAATGGTCAAAAGTTTACTGACATCACACAAATGCCACCGTTCAGTTCAAAATTCGTTTTGACTAGTACATAAATATCGATTTTCTAAATGTGGGCTGCAACTTGTGGGTGGTTTATGTCCTGCTAGTATTGTCGTCGTCGTTGTTTTAGCTTGATATGCTATATGTACGTGTATATGTATGTTGTATATGTATTTTGTATGTTGCCGTCGTCAAAAATGTTTTTTACAGCCTTTCGGCTGCAATAATTGCTAGCTGTACGCCACAAGATAGTACATTTGGCTTAACAATATTATTCGGCCTATTTTATATGTTTGTATTTTTTTTCGTTAAATTCACTACAACATTAATACGCTTTTAACAGAACTTTCACAATCTTTGGTCGATTATTTTGTTGGTACAAGAATTTGAGGAAAATGCTCAGGTTAGCATTTCCTCTAGCGATTCAATTAGCTTGTGTTATGTACATGCAAATGTTATGCTCATTTATATAAATGTATTTAATTGTTGCAATTAATTGTTGTACATCACGGCTGTTAGCACGAGGTGACTTCACTTTGGCTTACACAGAATATAACTGAACAAAAGCCAAGTATTGATCGCCTCGCGTACTAAAATCAAGCACAATTGCTATAATAAGAGGCGAATCTCTCGTTTCTCTTGACGTTCGCTCTTCGCTCTTACACCACTTCGGCTCTCGTAGCGAGAACACTAATACACATATATATTTTAGTATATATACATGTGCATGTATGTTTGAATGTATGTGGTGTATTTCCCAGTAACATTGATGGCAACAATAATTGAGGTGCTGCCTAAAATTACGTTGACCTTAGAAAATACTTTTTTGTCAGACAGATTGACGATATAAGCACTTTTTGTGTAAGCTTTTTACTAATTAAAGCAATATCACACGAAACAGCTGTCCTGAACTCATCTGACATTTTCCACACACATTCACACAACAATTTCGCGTTAAAAAAATTTGTCGTCGTCACGTTTGAGTGCAAAAGACTTCTGTACATATTCAATGATAATATACATAAGATTTTTTGTAGACTAAGAGATCACAACAAAATTCGTTTCTCATTCAGTATTTGTCTTAGGGTTGCCAACTCAACAACAACATATAAAACGAAATTTTGTTCAAGTTTATGTCAGCGTTGGAGAGTAAAAAAAAGGCTGTCACACATTACTTGTCACAAATTATTTCATTTTCCTTTTTCGAAAATAAATTAATTTTATAAACGGCTTTTGTGGAATTTGATTTTAACGTTGATCGTTCTACGGTTTATGGTATTTTGTGTGTCAAGTGAGCGGCGATTTTTACAATTTGGTTCCGGAACCGGAACTTTTACAGCATTTTATACGATATGTTTCTAATCCGTTGTGTTTTGGTTAAGAGTAAACGGGCATCATTAAACTACTTAACCATTTCATGAAAGTGAAATAATTAAAATATATGCGACGATATAGTGAAGATAGGAATAAAAATAATCGCACGCTGTCATTACTTATCGATATTTAAATATTCTTAGTGGAGTTGTGCTAATGATTACCAGAAAAAACAGTAAAGTAAAAAATTATATAACTATTAAAATACACATGGAAAAAAACGTTATTACGTAATTATATTACGGAAGAATGATTCTTCGAATTCATTATATTTACTTCAATTTTATTATTTTATTTATATTTTAATTTAGAGAATATGTGATATATTTGAGAAAATTAACTCATAAATAAACTTAATTTAATTCAATTACATTTTAGTGTAACATTTTGGTTTGGTCCGGAAGGTTTTGCTATGCTTAAAATAGCTCATCAAATCCGCGTCACCAGAGGATGTTCCAATTTCATTTTGTTGCACTTCGTATTTTCGGACCACCACTAACAAAAATTTACATTGACCGCAAAATTTGCAAAAATTTCGCCAGTCAGTCACAAGTATAAATTGTCTATAAAAGTATTATGAAAAAATTCCAACGTATTGATTTTATAAGTATTGCCGTTTTTGTTGCTGTAAAAAAAATTACTTAAATATATTATCTAAAGATGCCCGATTGATGATGCATCTCGGTGAAAACACCTGAAGCATCTTCAATATGAAAACAACTCAATTTTTAGCATTTGGGATATCGCTCTGAGTTTTTGCTGGTAACACCCTTCAAAGAGAGTTTTGAAAATTGGTCGACAACGCTCACTAAGCCCAAAGAAATCGCGAAATCCTATATCTGCCACAATTTTAAAACTATAGTTACCAAGATTGGTAAGTACTAAGAACCTCCTCCTTAGTGAATCAGATTTAGCGCGCTGTGTAGTCGGATGCTATCTTTTCCCGAAAAATCCCAATGATCAAAGATCCGGTTTCAACCGGATGTATTTTAAATTTAGTGATTCTCTAGGTCTTCATTTTTTTCAAAGCGGGATAGACAAGTTACGTAGCCTAATCTCATCCTAGGCAGAAAATGAGAAAGTGTGCGGCAAATTCTTCTTCCTCTTCCTTTTTTCCTTTCTGGAAAGTGGCCTTGGAGACTTTTGGCGGGAGTGCCGACCAAACGCGAGCGGAACAGTTTGCACTGGGCCTAAGAATCTTACTTAGAACCATGCAGAGAGTTTCAAATTTTTCGCATATTTAAAAAATGAGGAGAACCCTAGCTTCTCTTGAATTAAATAGGGTAACATCAATGTTCCAGTTCGGCTTTAGGCTTCAAGCCAAGTCATGACGTTCTCCATGCCAATGAATCCGTCGATATACATAGCTTACTTGGATATTCGGCATGCATATGATCGTGTGCGGGATGATGCCCTTCATTAATTTAATTTACCATATCCCAAGGAGTTTCTTAACCGACGAGACCTTTCGGGTAGCCTAAAACGGAATCACACAGGTAAAGTCCATCCACACCGAGTGCCCAAGATTAGTGCTTTGAGTCCTTATTCATAGACACTTTTTTAAAACGACTTTTCTCACAGTTAAAGAAATTCCTGCAAAAGGCAAGGATGATGTGTTAAAAGCGGTATTCGCTAATGAGACTACAGACACATTATGGGAATATCTTTAACGTTTTGAAAACTGGCCTTGTTGGAATATTTGCATCAACCTCAAAAGTGTTCAACCTAAGACCCTAAGACCTCGCAAAGCAGTCTTGTCGTAAGGCCTAGAATGAAGATGCATTATTATGACAATCAGCTTTCCCTCCGTAACAAGACTTATAATTAATAACATTATTTCCCCATCCCCCCAAATTAATTTATTTGTATGTTAAATTACGGAAGCAGAGAGGTATTATTCCCTCAAATCATACTGCTCGTTATCTTTACTTCCCGCTGGTAGGAGAATTCTACTGGGGAGCTGAGGAAAGAGAGGAGTCAAACTAGGTTAGGTTAGGTTTGATGGTTTTCAACCAAGGTCGACTCACATAGGCAATTTTTGGCGCGTTGTGGTACCGTGTGGATCTCACTACATTTCTTTGGCAAACCTGTGAGCATGAATCAGGTGTAAACCAGCTAGTTGCATTTATACATTTCGCAATTGGTTCTATATTCTCTAACTGTATTAGCGTCTTTTCCTCGCCAGTGCAGGGCAGAAGCAAAGGAAATGTTCCGGAGATTTTATACTCCTTAAGAAGAGAACTAGTTCTGTTTTGTAGGGGTTTACGCTTAACCAGCACTTGCTGAGGATGACATAATTTTTAGTTTACTTGCCATTAGGTCACATAGAGTTTGGGGGTATTTTTCTATGAAGATAACCGAAACACCATCTGCATACGCGTCAGTCTAACAGCCGCCCCCTCCGTGTCCCATTGGTAGAGGCATCCTTGATTTCTAGGAAAGCTATTACGGTGTACTCCTTGTAGTAAAAGAATGTTTCTTTTATTTTGACTACGAAATGGAGAACAGTATCCCAGAGATAACGTTTGCATCTATGGAACAATTTACGTATAGGCTTATGAGTCGCTTGACAGTTTTTAAAATCAAGGAAGATAGACTGAAGGTCTGATGGTAATCGGTTTTTTTTTCTGTGCAAAGAAAAGGTTTCATTGATGTGATCTCTTTCGATCCCATAACATTTTTGGTTGTAGATAGCTAGGAGCATCCTGGGACAGGCTGCCTTGAAGGCATTTTCGCACGCACTTGTGAAGGTGCCTCACCAGGAGTGTCGAGCGATCCCTGGGATCCCTGCCTGACCGACTTTACGACTTTCGCATTCTTCGACGAGAGACTTAATGCTTTCGTCCGGTGGAGGGCCATATCCCAAGTCAAGCTATAGGTTTGGGAAATCTCCCTGCCGGTTTTTGGTGACAACCGGACTCTTTTGGTTTTGTTTTGAGATCCATATGAATTCCACGAGTTGCGAAAAAAAATATGTCCGGGGCACAGAGGTCGCCAAGAATCAGATATGCTCTGTGAGCGACTGGACTATTTACGGGCCTTCAGCCAGGCTGGCTATCAGCACGGGTCGCGTTACACCTTAGACCAGCCCTACCTCAAACCATGATATCCCCCTTTACCAAGCATAAGTCTATATGTAGACCATGTCCGAAGTTCAGTAAACAGATCTTAGCTAGTATCAGTGCCTAGCGAACCACTGTGATGCTATTACCAGTCTGCACACTCGTAAAGGATTCAATTTAGGAAATTTTTCACAACGAACGATAGATCCGACAGACCTAGCCATCGTTCTGTCATAATTATTCAAATGCCTCAATCATTATTTTGTTTAAATTCTCTTAATTTATTATTTTAATTTTATTTAAAAACAAACTTGGAGGGTATTTTACAAAACGCATAGGTCGGTATTTATACGCTACACCCATCCTGTTCTGCGTCACCTGTTATCAGATGATATTACTGACGGTATGAGAGTATTTCGCTGTCGGGTTTTTCCTGGAAAAAATTCATAAGTTGAACGACTTGAAAGAAATAATCCATCAACATTTAGATTATAATTTTATATTTTTTATTTTAATGCAGAAAGTTGAGATGCGGACTCTGACACTGACACCGACGGACTCTGACACTGTGAGAATATATCCTTTGCACGTTTTCCACCAATATGGTCCGGGTGCACTGCGTCCATCATTCGGTCGCAATGATGACTCAAATAAGCCAATCGCCCTGAGTTGACAAGGCTATATCGATGATGATATAAGAGCTGCGCTCTCTGAGTCAACGTTCGTCCGTCCAACAAAACTGAGCACTTCCACAGATCCTTTACTATTTCTACACATCACTTGCCCTGATCTCACAGCATCTTCCAGTCCATTTCGTGTAGTATAGTATGTATTTAATAGCGTTCCTATTGAAACTTTAAGTTTTGTCTTTAGACTTTTGTGGGGCACGCCTTCATATGGGGTCTGACTCGTATTGTGAAAATGCACTGTGAAATATTCGGTTCGGTTGCGCATTGAGCAATAATGGCCAGCTGAAACTCTCTCCGTTGTGTGACTGTCAACGATGCAGTTACCGTTGCAAATAGGCGTAACTGTTACACTAAATTACAATATTAGTGGATAATTTGGTTGTGTAAATATCTTACCGTCTAGTATAAGTTTAGCTTTAGCAAAGTGATCGTTTAATGAACTTGGCTCTTTGTTCGATTTTTTGCTGGATGAAGATTAAGATTATAAATCGATTGAAAAATTAATTATTTATGGGATGTTTATTTTATCTTAACCTTAACTACTTATGACATTATTGTGAGCATCAAAAATCATTTCAAATATATCAAATTTAGTTTAAATTAGTTGTCATTAAGAGACATCAATTAAGTTACGTTATTGCTTTCGTAAATATATAACATATATATATTATACATGTATATATACATATGTATAAAATCATTATTATTGTACTATGTTTTTCAAATTATACTTTTTGTATTTGGGATTGAGCATGATGCTTTCAATTCTTGCAAAACATTGTTTGACAGTTAATAATTTATGAAAGCTTTTGTATTATATAATTTTTAATGTCACATTTTACTTTAATTTTTCCCCCTTTGCCACTAGCACTTCCTGTACGCAGCTGCAGTTGCCTAGCTGCCTACCGCATTACACCAGAGTCGTTTACCAAAGATATCGTAAAAAAAAACGAAATAAAAGTTCGAAAGGGGTAGACGATCACTGCGCTAAATCGGTTTTATTCGGGTTCCACAATTGTGACCAGCAACATGAAATTCTTAGCCAACAGAACGAATTCGTTACTATCTTCGCACAGTGTATAGGTTAGCGCTAACTGGGTTTTTAGCTCTCGCTTCTCCGCTCATTCTCAAACTTTGAGAGAGTCAGTTGGTCGTGCGTGTTCGTGCTGTTCGATAGTCGTGAGAATCCGGCGAGCTTAGCAAGGTCGACTGTGTATCTCATACACATAAAATACGCCCGAAAGCAAGCAGCTGCACCTTCTCATCTTTTTTTCAATTTTTGTTTTGTTTCAGTCGAAAAATTGTGTTCCATGAAAAATCAATACTCGTTTTTCAATAAATTATAAAACTTTATTTTTTTTTTTACTCTACCAAAGGATCACTTTACAGTCGCATGGTAGGGTGCTCAAAATGGAAATAATTAGTTTATTGTTGTTTAAATTCATAAATATTTGTATATAGTTTTTCTACTCCTCTGCAATTCGTATACTTAGCATTGGCAATAAATAACAATCCGTTTAATGAACTTAACAACAGAAACTTTTAGCGACTTCGGATCGAAATCTATTAACTTTGGAAGTCAGCCAAATAGGATCCATGAATGTTAATTGTCATTCAATTTTTATTTCCAAAAATTACGGATTGTAGATTGAAAAATGTGAAAATTGTGCACCTGCATCACACAAGCTCCACTTTAAATGATCTGTAAAATTTCACTTCACGCTTCAATCAGTATTTATATTTTCTGACGTTTTATTGTCTGAATATTACTTCATTGGTATTTTTTTAGCGAAACGCAACAATTTTCTACTCTTAGATCTAATCTTTTCATACCCGATTAATAAATGAGTATAAAGACTTTCTTTTTGTGGAGTTTCACTTTGTTGACAACTTGTCTAACAATCTTGCGATTTTATAAAAATTTGCAGAACATTTTGTGATATTCCTTTATTTTTCGTACAATCTGATTTTACATATTCGTCATATATATTTAGTACATTTTAGTACATCTTTTAGAGTCCAGATAGTATATGCAATTTTTGGTTCCATGCTTACGCTATTTATGGGCCTTTTGAGACCTTAGCTACCCCAATCATCAAAATCCTTTTCTTGTGTGCCTCTTTAGTTAAACACTAGGATCCGTACAAAAGTATAGTTTAGTCGTATTTAATTGTTTTGCAGTCAAAGCGGTTAATTTGGGAATTGATGTTTTGATTTTTCCATTCAAACCTTTTTTAATGACTTTTCGACGAGTTCATCAAGTCGGTGAAACGGATTGCCAAAATATACATATGTGTATCCAGAGCCCCACGCGTTGGTCAGACTTGCCAGGCTGGCATAAGGTCTGCAAAGCAGTTACACCGACGGCCTGTCGCTTAAGACAGATTTTATTTTTGGTTAAACATGTAAATAAATCAATTAGATTCACTTCTTAATATTCTGAACAAATCATTTTACATTAGTTATATTTAAGCATAAAACCATTTGCTGTGGTAATTACATTAATATTTTCAACGCCAGCAAGAGTTAAACTGAATAGTTAAACTTACTGAAATTACATTTATGTGATGAGTTTTCAGTTGCCATGTTACCGGCAGTTGGATTTGTTACCGGCGTTAATATTTCAGTTAAAAAAAGATTCGGGTGCAATAATTTCTTAACAATCGAATATAAATAAATTACTATAATCACCTTATATTTCAGTGATCAGCAATTTAGAATTTAATTGTCTGAATTTTGCTTTATTTAATTTTCAAAACAAAGATTACTGATGATGATCTAATGGAATTCCGGAGCATAAATTCTATATTGCATTTCCCGACAAGGTATTGAAATATTATAATACATTTCAAATTTTTAACTAAAGATGCTTTCGTTCAGCTAAAAAAGAATAAGTAACTGTTTCGAAAGATCATCATATTAACTATCCAATGAAAATGGATACTTAGTTAAAAGTGTTTTAAATAATCTGAACAAAATTGTTGCGCGCTGTCTTAAATCGCTAGGAAATTAATTGTGACCATCTTTTGGGCAATCAAGCAAGTTAATATATAATTCAAAAGCTTCTAAGTGGAAAAACTCAAACGGAAGCAATTTATTTTTTCTACAACGTGTATCCAAGCGTAAAGCGCAGAAGGAGACATCTGTGACCTAATTATTATCAGCCATCCAAATCCATGCCTTGACGATTTTGCACGTAACTTTTTCTTTCTTATAATTAAGTTGCAATAACTTAGATTGTATACATAAGATGGATTCATCTGCTTAACATGAGAAAAACGGAAGTCTTTAAAGCATGTTCAATAATAGGGGCTTGGGAAAAAAGCCAGAAGCAGTTAGGTAATTAAGACCAAGTACATAGGGGTTTTGGCTCATTCATGTTTGCCGCAGGAATTGGAAAACTGTAAAACTTAAGGCATTTACAAACACATTGTTGAATTCATTTCATACGCCTTCAGAGGTCTCCGGACGTACAGTAAATGATGTTGCTTGCTTCTATTTGGGTTAAAGATGCTAAATATTGTGGCAATCAATATTTTCGAATCGCCAAAAATCGATTAAATTAAATTAACTTGAGATGTGTAGGGTATACGGGCTGTGCTGCCAATGGCGAGGATACAAATACATACGAGGATACAAATACATACGAGGATACAAATATTTAAAGCAGGCTAAATTTGATTGGAATGCCAGTCATCTAAATAAATAACTGTTAATAATGTACAGTTCCTCGTTCTCTGCATCATTAAAGTCTTTTGATATTATTGTGTCTGTGAGGCTTAAATAATTTTCAGACAATTAACTGTATTTACCGTCGCCAGAAATTTCGCCTGGAGCGCAATCTTAGCTGTTTCTTAATCTTACGGCTAACGCAAATTAAAAAAAAAAATCCATATGTCCCATAAAAAGCCAAAATGGAAACACTGAGCATGATAATTTATATTCTTAATATATGTATGTGTACATTCGTATTATAATTTGAAGTCTCCAGCTCATATATGCTCTGAAATCCACGTGTTTATTCCCTTATAGTGTCCCTTTTAGCAAGACGAAAATGAAGTTTTATTACCTTCGTAATTTTAGCTCGTAAGTTTGACAAAAAAAAAAAAAAAAAAATTAAATACATTTTTCTTTATTAAGAAAACCGATTTTACATCAGAGATAAAATTGTATGTTGTTTATGTATTTATTTACTTTTTCATTGAGCTTTTAACAAAATGTGGACATTTTATTGGGTAATGAATTATCACAAAACAAGCTTAGTCAATATGATGCCTGATGTTTAAGAATATGTTTGTCTAAATGTGTAAAACTTTTATACGATATGATTTTTATTAAAATACGGATAACGGACCATTTAATCGGAATGAGCTATGACGATCATACAAGTGCTTATTCTGATACATATACATAGCATTTAGTGTTTGTTGCGGATTATATAACTGATACGCGATTGTGGGTAGATAAATCTGCTGCTGTGTAATTAATTGATTAAAGTTTGATAGTAGGAACTGG
The DNA here is from genome assembly GCA_035042145.1 of Drosophila kokeensis. Classification (NCBI taxonomy): domain Eukaryota; kingdom Metazoa; phylum Arthropoda; class Insecta; order Diptera; family Drosophilidae; genus Drosophila; species Drosophila kokeensis. The sequence goes on along the minus strand of JAWNLT010000376.1, from coordinate 1,622,317 downwards.
TGCGCGCTTTGATTTGAATCAGAATTAACTTCAGGATATCGGCTGTTTGTTGCTCCATGCCTCCTTTGAAATGATTGACAAGATCTTTCATCGTTAGTGGCTTCTGTGTCCGGAGCAATTAGACTCTCAATGGTAAATGCTCGCTTGGGACGTGTTGGCATACTCTCGACGAGTTCACTTTCATTTCCCAAAGGGAATTTGCATTGTTGATTTTGTGTATTTTGTGCTGCACTTTCGAACATCCAGTTTTGATGGGAACTGCTACTAGTTGTTGTTGATTTTTGATGAACTTTACTTGGATCGTTGATGAATTTGATATATGCAGATGTTTTTGTCAGTTTCGAATTGAAGAAATCCTCTTCCTGCTGTTTGACCCGGAATCGCTTGCGTCGCCTCAACAAACTGCCGTTTTCAAACATATCGAATGCCTTTGGATGAAGGGTCCAGTAAGATCCCTTGCCGGCTTTGCTAATGTTACGGGGCACTTTTATGAAGCAGTCGTTGAAACTTAAATTATGCCGCAATGAGTTTTGCCATTTTTGCATGTTGTTCCGATAATATGGAAATTGTTCCATAATAAAGCGATATATATCACTGAGCGATAACATTTTCTGCGGCGACTGAAGTATAGCCATGGCAGTCAGAGATATATATGAATACGGCGGTTTCTGATCACCATAAGTTGTTTTTAATGGACGTGGCATTGCGTCGCTCTTTTTTTTATTTCTTATTTGTTTGTTTCACAACGTTTTCACTTTGGTGGTGGGTAAGCGGTGTTCTCTCGTTGGCATCAGCGTTGAAACTGGCAAGAAGGTCTTCCAAATACATGTTTTAATAAATGGTCACCACATATCCATTATTTTCTTGCCAAGCGAGAAAGCAAGATGAGCTCCTAACGAACTATAGCTTGACTCTTTTGTGAGCAGGTTTTCAAGCGCAACGCTATGTTTGCCGTCTCGCTCTGCAGTTTACACCAATAAGAAATTGGGGTGGGATTTGTTAAGTGGGTTGTATGACTGAAAGGTCACCAATCCCAAATGAAATATATGAATATTATATTACATATGTTCAAGTCAAACAAATCAAAAATTAATTTTTTTATTGAATGTGCTTGTTAGTAATTTAATTAAATATAAGCATTGTTATTAAGCTACGATGATGATAAATAAGCTCAGACCCATTAATATTGGTATATATTTTAACGTGTACGTTACAGGTTTGTCACCCCAAACTGTTAATTTACTAGGGATAGTTCTGTTGTAATGCTAGCTGGGCGTTTTCTATATATTTAATGCTCAATATTACATAATCATATTAACTATACAACATCATTTACATCTGATCAATATCGTGTTAAGAGCATAATTAAGCTCATTTTATAAAACATGTAAAACTGATCATTGAGACACAAAGATTGCACTAAAAGATAAAATTTAACTTAACTTAATTATGATAACTTTAAGCACAAAAAGAATTATATTCTTTAACCATATTTGATTGCGCTCAAATAGAAAGAAGTTGATGGCAATGCCGACTTTGCTGTTGATATTGTCACAAAAATTTTTTAATTTCATCTGCATAGGTTTATATATATGTATATATTATTTAATTACTAAAAAGAAATGAAAAACTCATTTGCTTACCAATATATGCCGACCAAATTAACTACTTTGAATTTTATTATACACTCAACATTTCAACAAAGGCGATAAAAATCCGATAAATACACTGAAAAAATGGGCTGGCCAGGGGAGACTCGCCTTATTATCAAGAAAGTATATTTCTAAAAACAAGCGTATTTCTTTTCTTAGTTACAGGGTACATTTTTCTAAAAATTTGATAAAAATATGTCTAATTTCCTGGATCTACATTCTATATAAACCAACAATTAAATTGTTTAAAAGTAAGTGTGACTAAATCAAAGCAGTCGAGAAAAATTTGATAACTTTCTAGATTTCAGAAAGATTTTTTGAAAATAACGTTTTGCATTTCTACTTTCTAGAAAGATTTTCAGTTATTTAACAATAAATATCTGAAATTTTTTGGTGACTTACTAATAGTATATTTTTGTTTGTTAATTTTGCTCCAAATATTTAATTTATTCGGAAAAATTAGTATATCGCATAGCTTTACGGATCTTTTGTCAAACCTTCATAAAACCGTATCAGCAAATATAAAAAATTGGTTTATTCAATAAACAAGTTAATAAGATAATTTATAGAATCGCTTTTTATTAAACTGCTTTGCTAAACCGTATTTAGATACGGCAATTCCATAAGAATAATTGACCTTGAGAAAACTGAACACCTTGAATGTTAAAAAAATAAAAAATACTATAATGAGTCTGTCTGAGGGAAGTAAAGTAAACATAATCTCCTTACGAACTCGGTAAGGACGGACGGACATAGGGACCAAATCTTAGAAAACTAGAGAAATTTGGAACAAAAGTTTTTGTTTGCACTATTTTATCGATAGCTCTCAGTGTTAAAAAATATAAATAAATATAAATAATTTTCGATAACAACAAAACCCACAATTAGGAAAAAATTAGTTTCTTATTCGAAATAATATTGGTAAGAAAGTCGAATTGAGTTAAATATTAAATTATATTAAATATTATTGGTTACTGACCTAGGATTAGGCCGCCTAGGAGCATTCTTGCTTGGCTTTTCACTAACTTAAAAGACAAATTAAGGTCAACTAAATAATTTCATGAATTAATTAGTTTTAGAATCTAATCTTCTGGTAATTCAGAATAGACACATTCGGTCATTAAAGCCTAGCAATTTTCGAGCGAAAAACCGATAAACCGTGTTTTGCTTACAAGCTGACGTATTGGAATTTCATTTGGAAAACGATCGGCCGGACTTTAGCACAAAATCACTTAACTGATACACATCCTGCATAATCAATTTAATAGCCAAGATATCAAGAACGTTTTTACGTAAGATTATTTTTTTTATGACAGCTTATACGTTTAAATTCAATCTTATATAACATACACTCTGCGAAATTCGATTAACCCATATTGATTTTTTCTTTAGAGAATCTTAAATAAAATTTTATTTGGAATTTTATAAGGAAAAAATCAAGTGCCTTAAATCGATTTTCGCAGAGTGTATCTAATAATTTTTTAATTTATTTTAAAATTTTAATCGACAATATTTAATGTCTATAAAATAATAGTTTTTATTGAATGAACAAATATTTAAAATTTAAATTTTTCACAAATATAATAAAATATTTTTGTACGTGATAGAAAAAAGTTAGATAGTAATTTTGATCCTATTTATATGACAATCTTCTTCTAAATTTAATAAAAATCCACTCCGACATTAAAAAACCTTAAATTTATATATTTGCGTTGTAAATACAAAGGTGAACAACCCTGTTTTTCTGAATGTAGTCACACTGTGCGAGTGCTCCGAATGTAAGCCCATGCATGCGAGTAGTTATTCCCCTTGCAAAAGGCGTTGACTCCGCTACAGCAGGTACTTTTCAATAAAATGATTCAATAATTTCTTTAACTAATTCTTACCTTGTTAACTTCGCTCATGTAATCACTTTTACTGCCTCGTTTGATGACGGCAGCCACACTGCATCCGCAACGATGTTTTGCCTTCGCCTGTTGCAGATGACCTAGATGCAAGATCAGTGCTAAGAATCGACGAGCTTAGTTGCTTCCACATTAGCGATATTCTTAATGTTGAATATCACAGTTTGTTTCTTGACTAGTGCAATGACCTTACAAAGTCAGACCGGACGCTTCTTTATTGATAGCCCTAGACATACATTATCCTTCGCTAAATAGATAGATAGATAGTCTAAGCCACCTCATACGGAGCCTTGTTCTTCGGGTCACATCAGATCTATTTCCAAACGTGAGCAACCGGAGGCTGCAACATGACTTGTGATCAGTTTCAAAACCACGTCAGCTTGTTTTCCAATTCATTATGGTCCATCGGAGTAGACTCAAATCTGTGAGCACTTGAAATTCGCCACTAATTTTGTTTATTTATATTTGCGAAGTTTATAATTTAAGAAGATTAAGTTTACTGATTACCGTTATTATGCAAAATGCGATTTATATAAAAAAGTCAGAGCGTATGCCTGAGTGAGCTTTTTCTACACCATCCTATCGTATTTTCAGACATCATTTCCTCTTTGAGTGATGCGTTATGGGAACTCTTGTGCTTCACAAATGATGTCTGGATTTAGCTCGGATGTTGCAGTTACCTTTTGCTAATCTTTTCAGATGCCTCACTGCATAACATAGTGCGCAAGACACTTAAGTTCTTACTGACAGAGTCACACTTTTCGATATTGATCTTGAAGATAATCTTTCGTAATTCACTTATTACAATTACAACGTCCAGATAGCCTGCGATTGCCCTTTCAGTTGATTTGTTGTTAATGTTGTTGCTGAACTGCCGTGATGCCACAAATAACAAACAGCTTGCCGCCTTTTGCTTTACCACTTGTGCACAACGTGGAAAAAGCGCCTAACTGCTTGTTGAAATCTCTTTTCATCCTGTGATTATACAGAAAGTTTAGCTGCTGGACGGTCCGATCAGAGCTCATTACGATGTGATGTTCTTCGCGAAAAAGAGTAAAACAAGTGCCGTACAAGCATCTGCACAGCCGTATTTATGAAACTAATGAGCATTTTATCTTGGACTTGATCTCGAGGGTCCTAAACACTCTTGCATGAAAATCTTTGAATGCTAACTTCACCTGTCAGATCGTGTTGCCCTCCGAGAAAAATTATAGGCAAAACACAAACAGGCATTATACCCAAAAGTATAGAGTAGAGGAAATAACCTTCAATAGCAGAATGATATCTACATCAAGACTGAATTACTTTCCTAATTGAGCTATAAGTAATAACGCTTCGATCTCACCGTTTCCGATTTGATTAATATAACTATAATTAGTTACAATTTTTATTGATATAGGTATTATCGATTTAGATTTCGAGGTATAAGGAGGTATCATAGAATTGCCTTTTCAAAGAATAATGCTATAATGTATAGATTCTTTTCCGTTTATATTTGGGCATCGTTTTATTTACATAAATTAAAATGAGCATCCATTTTAGGAATCAGGAAACTACAGGCATATTCGGCACGTGGATTTTCATATACCCTTGCAATGGGTCGTCAACCTGGTCATATCTGAAATGAGTTATTATTTAAAAAAATAAATGATTTGTTTAAGGAAATATATGATAAAGGATAGTGATGTGAATAATTGTCTGTGGTAAAAAGGTTACAGTAATCAAGCTTTCAAATTAGGGCTCTAAAACTACTTATACTTTAACAAATTGTGGTGGTTGAAGTGGGCGTATCTGGGCTTTTTGTTAAAAATCTTAATAATAAGCTGTCAGTATTCCAGCTACCAAAATGGGCGACTCTGACTTTGCTCATGATCGAGAAATTTTCTTCAAATCTTGGATAACAATAAAGTTTCAAAAATTTGGTACTCCAGCTGCAGGAATGTAGGACAAAATAGTTTTCGCGATTTTCAACTGCTTGAGTGGGCGTGTCTGTCAAAGTTTTGTTGCCATCTTTGAAATTTTGGGACTCTACCTCTAAAACTCAATAGCCCTTTGCAAATGGTTGCCCGACAGAAAGAGAAGTAGTCAAGAAATTTGTTGATGAATATTTAAACGAGGTTGACAACCATCTACCGAACTTAAAAATTATGGGAATCATATAGATTTGGTACATTCCTATATCGATTTTGGTAATTTCAGGAGTTTGATAGATAACTTTGTCACTTTAGTTTTAAGATTTAGGTCGCAACGACATTCAGCATGTCGGACATTGCGGAAAATTAATAGATTCATTTTCCATGGGGATCAGAGATGTTTAAATTCCGTTGGATGCTATGTGAATGAATATCCCATGCGCGTCTTTTGACCAATAGTTTCTTTGAAATTGAAATTGATTAACAGATGCGTTTTCCCTTATTAAAGTGTACGTTAGTAAGCTATATACGTTGGATAAAAAAATCAATTAAAAAAAATTTGTATGCCATTTTTTTTCAATTTCAGGTTAGAATCAATGCGCTTAAGAGGAGCAAATTTGACGAAAATACTTTGAAGCCTCCAGTTTGCGTTTTTCGCAATAAAATCTTTTTGGCATTGAATCATCCTCTTGTTGGACTCCAGGATATGAAGTGTGGGCCATTTTCTTCCGCAACTCTTCAACTGCTTTTGACACCAGCTTAATCTTAACAAGAAATGTGCCACACATTTTTTATACTGGATTGAAGTACGCCGATCAAGGTGAGCACTCTAAAATGTGAAAATTCTACTCTTGTAACCATCCAAGACAATAGTTAAAAACTCTATATTCGATTTTATTAATGACGAAGCATATACATTTAATTGAATTTCGCTGGGTGTACACAGTATAAGAGCTGACACAAAAAGAGCATCATTTGAAAAATAAATAGTTACGGCATGAAGAGAGTAAGAGTCTATTCAAAACAATTTGTTTTCATGTTGTGTCAGCAACTGGCGATGAGAACAATGCATAAATTGCACACGAATAAGCATTTGGCCCGGGCAAAGCCGGATAATGCCCGCCAGTGCACACAGTGCACACAGTGCGCAGAGTACATATGTATGTTTGGTTGTGTTAACACACGTTGCGAGCCACAGCAATCGCCACACTGTCTCGCAAGTCAAAAGCGGTATTTCCAAATTGGTAGTCATTTCTCAGTTCGTAGAAAGAAGGTAAAGTCATTATGGCTTCCATCGAAGCGATTTTACTGTATGCTGTTTGTGCGTCGGCTGTTTGTTAGTCTGTGGCCCGAACACTCCTCTTATTATATATAAGTATATCCACTCATATAAAACACACACACATTTACGTATCATAAAAGACGGGATGCCGCAACTTGTGGATGTTCAAATCGCAAAATACACAATGTGTTCCGCCTTCGTCATATACAAAGATACACCACCAGCTTTAATTTGATTTCGATTCAATGTGAAGTGAAGCAAGAAAAAATACAATCCTTGGACTATCCGGATTTCAAATCATTTATTCGGCATTTATGCAGATACGTTAGTCAGTAAGCTAAGCTGTGCATCAAGTCCTGGCCCGTTGTTAAAATATTCTTCAAAAAGATTTGTAAATGATGTTCGGTGCAGGGACGCGTTGACGGTGATCGTTCTCACCTCGTCGACACTATAACGATCAACATGGCTTGACGCAGTGGTTAAGCCAAAGCAAAGGCCTACCCCAAAGGGATAGTAGGAAAACCAAAGTTGGATTTTGTTCTTCTTTTTTCTTTTTTCTTTCTTTTTTTTTTTTTTTGATAAAAGGAAATGTGCTTATAATTTATAATTTAGGAGTTTACTTGGCAAATAACTTTTATTATTGAGGTCCTTGGTAGACGACTTGTCTAAGGGACCCAGTCATTTAGGCAACTGTATCCGAGCTCGTGTCCCAAGGTATGGATGATTTAATGTAATTAATCGAATAAGCCAGCGATAAAACCTTTAAAAAAAAACTTCCTATTCCCCTATACAAGTATTTCATTTCAACCTGTTAAAAACATTAATGTTTTGCTTGTACAACCCGACAGCAACTCGGCAGTTTGTTTGACTTTCAAATCAAAATTGATCAACTTTATGCATATTCAAATTATCAAAATAAACTATTCGAAATTATAAAATTATATTATTATATTAATGTTTTTTAACTTATATAAAAGCTCAATTCCCACTAATCACATTTTACTTTATAATCAAGAAAAATACCTTAGGTGTTATTATGGATTCAAATTAACATTTTGCGAAAAATATTTCTCGGATACCGAAGATACATTCAAAGATTGATTAAATATTTTGCGGTCACACCCACCCATGCCCCTTAAATTCATCCAAAACCGATATACCTAGTAAGGTAAGCCGATAAGATCACAAAAATTAAGAAATCCAATATCTCTCAAAGCTTAAGAGATAAAATTATCAAACTTGAAATCCTGAGATTAATAAGAACATTTCTTGATCACTCCGCACCAAAATTGCAGAGCTAGATAGACCTCATTAAAAAGGTTTTTTTTTTCTAAACTGAAGCTACAAAATTGTAGTTAAGATATTTTGTGCAATTTTAATGGAAGAATTCCGGTAACTGAAAGGAATTTTAACTGCCCCGCTCTCTTCCTATATCTACTACAATTGTAGAGCTAGAATTATCATAATCATTACTGGCTTTTAGCGGTAAGGCTCGCTAGAGCTTTTGGTACACTCTGAAAAAAGTAGCCCTGAATTTTAGAAATTCGCTATATATTTAACTACAAGGATAATTCACCGTATTAATCAGAAAGTGTATTTGTAATGACCAGGGTTGCATTTTTACTTTTCATAAATGCATTTCTTATAGAAAATATTTCTAAAAAAAAATAAAAATAAGCACCATACATATGGGATCTTCAATTTTGATTAGAAATTGGTTGTCTTATGTTTAGAAATTATTTCTAAAAACAAGAAGAATGCTCTAGTTTTCAGTACAATTTTTTTTCTGAGTGTAAGTTAATTTGTTTGCTGATTTGATCAGTGCCTACAATTTATTCTCTTCGTTTTTGCATATTTTGTTTTTATTATAGGAATAAACGGGCAAAAATTAAGGTTAATGTTAAAGTATATTTAAGAAACTAATAGTATAATAGAAACTAAATTAACGATTGAATGTTAAATGTAATGATTTTCAGATTTTTTAAAATACATTTTGGGGAAGCATGCAATTTAATTTAATTTAATTTTAATTTAAGACTGCAAGCCTGTTCGAAGGCAAACCTTCGAAACTCAGAATAGCACCAGCTACGGAACCCTCTAAACTTCCTTGCGCCTTTAATTTATAAGTTTTAAACTAGTAAAGACTAAGATAAACAAATAAATAAATAAAATAAAAATTTATATCGTCCGCTTTTCCTTTATCCTATTGGCTATTCAGTCTATCCCATTTGATATGACCCGGTAACACGTTTCGGCTGGTATGGAGCAGCAATGACACCACGGATGTTGGCTTCGGTGCTGACCAAACTTGTGCCGATACCATCTTGCATGGGTGTCGACCCAAATCATGCCACAAAATACGTCAGGTTGTCATGGCGAGAAACAGATACATTTCGGTTGGCCTCAACAGCTGCAGTATTCTCATTAATGCGCGCAGTTCGTGCACGAGTTGCTGGCTTCTGGTTGTCGAGAGCAAATTAAAATTCCAACTTATCCACAAAACGGCGTACAGAACGCTCATTAGGCGTAAAATGACAAGCGTGTTTGGCGCGAAAAGCTCCGCGAGTTTAAATAATCCAGCTCGGATCGATAATTTCGATAATTTCAAACATCCCTATTGGGTACATCGTGAATAATAAGACATGAAAATTTGAAGAGTTCCCTGTTTTATTTAAAAAAAAACTAGAATATAATTGCATTAAGAAATATAAATGCTTAGTGAGAAAAAAGCAGACCTGCAAATATTGAATATATAAAGTTGAATATAGTATATATAATATATATAATATAAACTATGTTTAATGTTTCCCATTAGTTTCCCTCTACATTAACACATTGCACTTGCAATATGAATCAATTTTTTTATTTAACTCGTGATTCAGATAACTTTAACCTTTTAACTTAAAAACAATTGTAATTTTCTCGATTTTTTATAAATCAAATATTTAAAAGTTTTAATGGAGAGTCAATATAGATAAGGAAAAAGGTTGGAAAAATGGGATTTAAATCGGACATCGGATAACATTTGACTCTGAATCTAAATTCTTAAATGCGGTATTTTTTATGTTTTAATACAGAAACAATATATTAGCACATAAAGCAGCATAAATAATGTATAAATATATTCGTACTTATTTGCGCCAACGAAAAATACTTTACACAAAAGCCTCACTCTTGAATGATATAAAATGGAGTCGCCCAAAGCAAAAAATGAAAAAAACAAAGAATAAACGAAAAAAAAAAACAACAACAAAGAAACAGCTGTCCGTTGCCGTCGTTTCAATGTTCTCACTGTTTGTTGCGTATTCAAATTTGTCGTGTTTGGCACTAATTTAGCCGAATTTCATGTCATGAATAAATCTTGAAATAGCAGCGAGGCTTCATGTCACACTCCTGCTTAGCCTTAGAAAGAGTATAAATAAACAGTATGTGACCACTTTTCCAAGCAGATAGACACAATTATATCATGTATAGAATGTATTTACATGATATTTAAATAAGTTTATGTATTTATGTGCATATATATTATGCAAAGCTAACCCGGCGGAGAGGAGACTCCTTCTACTGCCTTCTTTTTCTAATCTTGCTTTCGACTTTGTCTCTTGTTTGCATGTACACATTTTGCTTTAATCAGGCGAAGAATATTATTTTAGGGTAAACATTCATCTGATAATTACCACTTTACAGCATATGTGCAAGTAATGCCTTAATAAGAGAACACGTGACACTTGCGGTTATGAATTATTCAACGAAATGCCTTAATAATGCCAACACCAATAACAAATTGGTTAGACCTATTGCGGCTCATTAACTCTTGATGGAAATTTGATGGCAAATAGAGAAGAATGTTGCCACACTGAAGTGTATCGCATTTTTGAAAAGTGTGTTCTTATGCATAAATAACAATGGTAGGCCTAGTGACTTGGACACTGCTCAGCATCCACCCCTATTGTATTTATATAGAGCAATCATTTCATTAATGACACACAAAAGCTACCCCGTCATAACGACCCTTTTAGAAGGCACAAATCGGAATGCTTGTTTTGATTTATTATACCATTACAATTTAGAAATTTGTTCTTCTTGCGTTTCATCTGATTTCATATTGTATAAGAAAATAAATAGCTGTTGATTCCATGCTTGCTACTCAAGAGTGAGGCATTTTTATTTGGACAAATAAATGGGCAAATAAAATTCATTGATTGGTCGAAAAAAAAATACGGAGCCTCTGTAGTCGTCTGTCCGTTTGTCTGTCTATCTGACTTTCAGCTTATCTCTCTTTTTTTCAATTCTCGTATAATTTTGCCGAAATCAACAAGTTGAAATTGCGCAAAATGTAGTGTAAAAAATAAATAAATAAAAAATAAAATAATTATTATGTGACAAATCCGGACTGCATAATAAATAACTTCACTTTGCGCTTTTGCCATCGATGGCTAATTTATAGTTACGGAACCCGAGAGCATTCACTTGCACTTGATATATTATTATATTATATAGATATTCCAACCAAATTTATCAGTTACCAGAGCCCGTAACTTCTTAGGAAAGAACTATAAACGTTCCGCCTGTTAATGAATACGTATATAAAATCATTTAATTAAATCAGAAAAAAAATTATTAAAATTATTATATTATTAAAATTATTTTTTTTTTTAAATTAAGAAACAGTTCTTTCAGAAATACAGTACATTGCGGATAACCTCCTTTAGAAAATTTTATAACTATATTTTGTTACTTGTTAGACTCTGTGGTACTCAAGTGGTGAACTCTGGTACTCAAGGGTATGCAATCTTTTACCAAATAAAGCTGTTTCCTCATGTTATCTAATAATTGGGGTCAGATCACTACGTGTTCGCTTGTGTGTGTATATATTTGATTGGATGCAGGAAGTATTTTATTCTACTCATTATATAAACACATATAATAATATTATTCTGAAGCAAACACAGCAAGGGAAAAAGTGCACCAAATATGAATTTAAGTCCAATTAAGCAGCAGTGCTGCCGTTTTAGCATTTTTCAGACAGCTTAAGCATTTGTAATTTGCTTGTTGGATATATTAGCAACAATTTAAAGTTTCAATGCAATCAATGAATTATGTGAATTTGACATTTTGTAATATTTCGCGGCAACTTACAGAAAAACAGGATGCAAATAAATCACCGCTTGGTGCATCGTTGCGAAAACATTCAGATTTCAAAGGCTGGCTTAGCTGGGACAATAATGAATATATTGTTTTAACTTGAGTATATTTTAATTTAATTAATTTGTTTTTAAATACATTTGTTAACCGTGTTCATGCAATTCCTATAAGCTGTCTGGAAAATATTTAAACATGTTAGAATTAAAAACTTAAACGACACAGAAGGTGATCAAATATGTTATTTTATTATTATTATATTTACTTGTCCTCCCGATCTTTGCTGTTTTAATAATCGATAGTTGTCAGCACTATGTTAATAAATACACAGAATGCACTTTGTAAAACATTTTTTTAATGTGTAAGACAGGTTAAAATCAAGGTTTGATGTTGTCGGTCACTATATAATATATACATATATATTTTATGCGGTTGAAGATCCATTCATTATTACAATTTCGTTTAAACATATTTTGTGGGCGTGTGATGCACAAGTTCCTATACCTGTAAGATTTTATGAGCAAACAAACAAATACATTCCCTTTCGAAATGACGGGGAGTTATAAAGGTATGAGTTCCAGCAATTATAACAAACAAAAGAGAAACATCACTTCCATTCCTGACGGGGGGTAACTTAGCTGCTGCTCTCAAATCTTTCATCTTACCGCTAATATCCAACTGGTTATAATGGTTATGGATGAATTAATAGTGTGTATGCCAAAACAAATACAATTAAATAATGAAGCGTTAAAAACGGAATTAATTTGTGTGCGGCTTCTTTCATCATAATTTATCAAATTAGATTTGAACGCCGACAAAACGATTTAAACAGAATTTGGACATTCATATATATGTATTTGTATGAATAGTAAATACATGTATATAAAATATAAACATGAGACCCCAAATCACAAACCAAGCATAATACAAACAAAAGAGAATGTTTTGACCAACCAGTAAACCTATAAGAGAGCAAGTTTGTAAGTGAGTATGCCATATATATATATAAATATATAAATATGTATATATATGTAAATATATATAAATACATACTTTCAGTGTGCCATTACAATAATTATTACCTAACCAGATGTTAACTTTAAAATTAAAAAAAAAATCATATAACTTCAGACGTTTTCTATGGGCTTTCATCTTATATCTTTTTTTAAGACACTAGCTCAAAGACTAAAACTTATAATAGCACGGTTTGTTCGGCTTTCAGCTAAGTATTTAAATACTTTTTTCACTGAAAGTAGACCCTTTTTTGGGTGTCAATTGTTGAGCTGTTAAGTATGTTTATTGCTTTGAAGGTATTCATTTCGAGTTGTTGTTAAACAATGGCATTGAGTTAAGATTTGTTCGATGTTTATTATAACGACTTGAAAGATGTTTTTGTCCATGTTGTGTTTATTTGTGATCCCTGTGTGTTAGAGTATCTTTTATAATTATTTTTGTTTGGTTTAATCTGGTTATTTCATCCTGTTTAAAGAAGTTTATTAGGTTTGTGTTCTTATGATTTACCTTTTTAAACCAGTTTGTGTAGTCGTACTGCTTATAAGGGCTTGCGGGTTTTTTATGTTAGTGTTGTTTGTGGTCTTAACAGGATAGTTGATTGCTGTTTTGGCATTTGTGTCGGCAAAGTCGTTTCCTTTTAAGTTGATTTCGCTGGGCACATTATTTATCTTCTCGTATATACTTTTATTAAAACAAATTGCTTTAGTCTACCTTTGTATTGACGCAACTATATTTTTATCTTCAAGAACGGCATTAAATTCTCCCTCAAATCCCTCGACATTAACCAATACAAGTAACTCTCCCCATTTACAGGACTTTGCACACTCGGTTGTCCACCTTTTTGGACCTTTTAAATACTCTTTGCTTTTTCACACACACACACACACACACATACAAATATATACATATATACTTATATATGTACATAGCTTAGTTGCAGTGTAGGTGTGTAGATGTGTGTGAGTAGGTGTTTTTTTTTTTTGTTACGCCATAGAAGTGAGAATCTCCTGAAGATATAGGGGCCCGGGCCACCTGCATGCACCTCGACTGGGCGTCGTGCCAAGATCAGGGAAACGTCAGTTTAAGCCAACTCATACGGAGCCTTGTTCTTCGGGTCACATCAGATCTATTTCCAAACGTGAGCAACCGGAGGCTGCAACATGACTTGTGATCAGTTTCAAAACCACGTCAGCTTGTTTTCCAACTCATTAAGGTCCAACGGAGTAGACTCAAATCTGTGAGCACTTGAAATTCGCAACTAATTTTGTTTATTTATATTTGCGAAGTTTATAATTTAAGAAGATTATGTTTACTGATTACCGTTATTATGCAAAATGCGATTTGTATAAAAAAGTCAGAGCGTATGCCTGAGAGCTTTTTCTACACCATCCTATCGTATTTTCAGACATCATTTCCTCTTTGAGTGATGCGTTATGGGAACTCTTGTGATTCACAAATGATGTCTGCATTTAGCTCGGATGTATGTTCAAGTTACTTAATGACGTCAAGATGGTCATATCTGAAAAAAAAAATTAAATGATTTGTTTAAGGAAATATATGATAAAGTAATGTGATTTGAATAATTGTCTGTGGTAAAAAAGTTGCTGTAATCAAGCTTTCAAATTAGGGCTCTAAAACTATACTTATACTTTAACAAATTGTGGTGGTGTGTGTAGGTGTGTGAGCCTGTGTCAATCAAATGCTCAGATTTCTATAGCTGATTTTGTTTTAACTTCAAAATGAAATTTGAACAATTTTTTTCCCGAATTAGTTGCTCGTTGTGTACTTTTCATGAGTTCGATTACCAAATACAAACACACACACGCTCACAGGCACACATGTTGTCAGCGTGTTAACTACACGTGTATCAAACATAGGCTAATCTAAAACTCATCAGATATCATTAACTTACTTAGTTCATCATCAACGACTGCATGTGTTTCGGATTTTTCGACGACTATTGTTTTCAAAAACCCGTCTTCACATTCCATTTTAATATGTCCAGCTTCCCTCATTATATAAATTTTTATGTTTTCCGTTGGTGAATTCCCATGCTCTGTAGACACTTCCGGAACTGGCACAAGCTGACTTCTATTGTTCTCCATTGTTAAAATAGAAATAGACTCGACTGTAAACTGTCAAAGTGACAGATGGTAAATGAATATTCGACTCGATTGTCGACCCTCGATTATCGACTATCGATTATCGATTATTGGTTACAATGACTCGCTTGCAAAGTTAGCCAATAATTAGAAACGATAAAATAGCGCAAGAACCAAATTCTTATTTTAATAACGTTTTCTGTTTTGGCATAACTTTGCCTTTAAAGCAAGTTGCGTTCTTTAGACCATTCACATATGTCCTTAAAAAGGCGATTTCAATTACGCAAAACGATTGGAACGAGAATTTCAGCCCTTAAATATGATACAATAAATTGTGCGCTTCGCTTTATGATTTTGAGATAAAAAATTATTAACGCATAACTATGAAAATTCATCATCGAGCTATAAAGCGATTTTCTCCCAGTGCAAAAAAAAAAGAAAACAGAAAAAACAACAAATAGCGATTACTTTTTGAAAGTGACCAGGGACGGAAGCCAAGTGGAGCCACTACGTTAAGTAACAAAAGGAAATGGAACAAATTGAAATATGTGAATGACTTAATTTTCAATCAGACAAATGGCAGAAATTTAGCATATATCCCTCACAGACCACTTTTGCTCGAGGCGCTTTATCAAGTTCTGCAACAATTAAAACTTTCAGCTGCACTCAGAACTGCAGCAGTGCAAATGGGGCAAATGGGGCTCGTTTTTGTTTAACATTCAAGTTGAGCTCGAGTTTCGACAAACTCGAAGCAACTCACCTCAAAACAGCTCCGCAGCAAAAAATGCATACGACAATTTGTCTTGGGAGTTTTTTATTATCATATCTGGCTACATCTGAGTACGTACTTATCAAACACAAAAAAATTTCCCATAATTTAATCGATTTTTATCTATAACTCAACATTTGTAATTTTATAAAAGAATCTTTTCCCACAGGAACTTCATTTTTTATTGTTCCGTAAAAAGAAGAAAACCCAAAAATGACACAGTTCATAAATAAATACTGAGAGAGATTTACAATAACATAAATGGAGCGACGAAATATCTTGCACTTTTTATGATTTTGTGCCAAAAATCTCAACAGCTCTAATTGGATTCAAATCCTTATTGAAACTAAAAGTCTTAGTTTTTATATGTTGATCTGAAATTTGGCTTATTTCAAGTTGCTAGATTTTTTTTTTCATGTTATTTGATAAAAATTAAAGGGGAATAATTAGATTCGAGGAACACAATTGGTTCCATTAAAGCTTAAAGAAGTGCAACTCAAACAAATTAATTTTTTATCGCGAAACAAGTTTCACTTGAATGCCAACGAAGCATGAATTAAGTGCATTTGGCGCTGGGAAACAGTAACAGAAATTACTTCAATGCGCAATTAACTTTAATTATTTAAGCAAACAAGTTGTACATTCTAGTGAAACTGAATACCTAAATACATACGCCTCCACCGTTTACCACATATGTGTACACTGAACCCATTGAAAATGGGTAAATAGGGTATAAATGATGTAGTGCAAATGCATTTAACAGGCAGAAGGAAGCATCTCCGACCACATAAATTATTTATATTCTTAATCAGGATCAATAGGCGAGTCGATAAAGCCAGTTCCGCTCAGAGACTATGAGAGATAGAGGCTTCAAATATAAAATACATAGATCAAGTTTGCTTCATTTCCACGATAAGTGCCTCCGTTGTTCGAATATCGATAAATGCAATAAATGCTGCCAAATTTATATATTATATATACATATATATATAAATATATACATATTATTGATCAACTGTCACAATGTCATTAAGATCGGATAAGAAACACACAAGTTATTGGGTTATTGATCTAATTATTATCAATATATTATCATTAATATGCGCGTCGGGAAATTTGCCAATAAAACTAAAATATATTCAGCAGCTGGGTTCAGCGCATATCATAGTCGAGCACACTCGTCTACAGCATTCTTACTTGCTTAAACTGCGTTAATAGTTTTAACTTTGCATGTGTGTCTCATGCTGCTGGCAACTATCGATTGCTAAAACAGGACGGAAAGTCCAGGGAAAAGGGCTAAAAAGGGACATCAAAAATATGTGTAACATAGACAAAAGGCCAAATTTTATGACTAAGTTAATTTGGTATGGCAACTATTTAAAATAGCTTATTAATAATTTAACTATTAAAATTATATATTTTATTATACTCTGCTTCACTCCAGTCATATGACGAGTTTGTGCCTATATTTCTTAAATATCTTTCAGTCAGCTTGCAGAATAGACGGCAATGTCCAAGGCGATGTTACCAAATCTATTTCAAATAAAATTAATTAAATGAAAAAATGCATATATTAAAATAATACTTACAGTGTGCCACTGTACACTGGACCCTGTCCGTCTTAACCTGCCTTGAAAATCGGGGTTATTTTGGCGACGATTCACAAAAACTTGTTTATAAACATGTTTTCGCAACTAGTTACTCCGTACTTAACGCAAAATATGCAGCACAGAAACATTCTCCTTCATTTTATTCGATTGCCAGTGAATTCCTTGAAATTTTTCTTGCATATTTTCCCTTATTTAGATCTGTACAGGAAATGGCTTCAGTGGAAGAATTGACCTCAATGGGATGTCTTTTCTAGACTAACGAGATTGATCCGCTATTATTGTGCAACTTGTTTCTTCTCCGGAATGTTTTAACTAATTTATATACGCAAAAGAGACAAGTGTGAGCAGCAATTGGGCGTATTCAGCGAAGGCACCAAGTAAAAAAATGTTATATAGTTACTAAAATGAAGCCAAACTCAATTTATTCATATCGCTTATACAAAAAATCAGTCGCGGGTTCGAGTCCCGCTGCAGGCATCATTTTTTGGTGTTGTTTGGTAGTTTAGTCTTCTTTTTATCCTTCTACTATTAATCCCTCTCTCTAACACTCTTTCTTTGAGATCTGCGGTATCACAACAGGC
This sequence comes from Drosophila kokeensis, assembly GCA_035042145.1. Classification (NCBI taxonomy): domain Eukaryota; kingdom Metazoa; phylum Arthropoda; class Insecta; order Diptera; family Drosophilidae; genus Drosophila; species Drosophila kokeensis. The sequence continues at coordinate 1,604,348 of JAWNLT010000376.1, read as the reverse complement.
CAAAACTGGACTAAGTGCACCGACCTTGGTCGGCAACCGTTAAAACCTAATCTAACCTTGTACAATGAAGTTTTGAAAAATTCGACCAATAAAACCTATTGAGCTTGTGATTTCTGTATTTTTATTCAACCGAAGATCTTATAATGGCTGCATGCTTCACGCACTTTTTGGCCAAGTTTTTATGGGTGAAATTGATTTAATTTTATTTAGTTTTCAAAGTTCCAATTTTAAATCTAATCCCAAGTCGCAAATTGAGGGAAAACTGTGGAAAATGTGTGAAAGTTTAAATTTTCAAAGCTCCACATAAAACAGAATTGATTATGTGTAAAATTATGAAATTCCGAAATAGTGGAAGAAAACTGTGATTTTTTTAATCTGACTAAAATTTTAATGAAAATTAAGCGATATTTGCCAATTGTTATCGACATATAGGAAACAGCGAAATCTACCTAAAAAAAGAGGCTTGCCGGCCTGACAGACAAACGGACAGACCTAGCTTTTTATGCTGATCAAGTATTTAAATATCTTATGAGGTTGGACATGTTTTTTTTCTGTCTTTTACATATATTTCCAGAACATCATAATAACCATTTTATTCAATTATTCAATTATATGGTGGGTATACAAAAATGCGTGTCAAGCAAAAGCTGCTAAAAAGCAATTTCGGGCGTAATTGCCTGTGGAATACTCTAATTCCAGAGCACCCCACATTGCGGGAGTGGGGTGTTCAAGTTATCCAAAATATAAAAATATCCAACACATAGAAATTATGCTGTTATGACTAAGCAAATTTCAGTCTCGTTATAAGCCTGCCTATTTTCCTAATTTTGATTTTTTTTTTGCTCATATTTTTGTTTGACACTCAATTTTTGAATCTCGGCAAGGACAACAAATTTGATACCAATTCAATATTAACTGTGAAAAATGTTATTTTTAGTGCGACTTATTTGGAAATTAATACATTTAAGAAATATTTTTGAAAAATTATATTTTAATAGACTAAATGCAAATGCAACTGAAACTAATTATAGATTGTTAGTATTACTAAACTCTATATCTAATTATTATAAATCTTTTATAATTAAAAGTTTATTAAGCATGTTAAACTACTTTTAAGCGATATTGTGACTCACGTAATAAATTATAAGCGTAAGGAAGGAAAAGTATAATATAATGAGACAGATTATTTGTATATTACGTACATCTGAGCATTGCTATCAAAAAATGTTAGAAGGCAACTCAAGCAACTGATGTATTCTTTGTCTTACAGACAAGTTCAAAATATTTCTAGTAACTCAAGCCTACAACAAAAACTGACCGAATGCAGTAGCAAAGAATAATTGATTGACAAATCGTTTAGATTATAACCAAACTGGTTTTCCGATTCGAGCATAATACAGGTTAGAAAATATACTGTTTAGGGCGTGGCAGTGGGGTGGTATTGGATTGTTTGCCAGTAAGCTTCATATTTCATTTAGGAACTCTAGCTTTATATTTATTGCAAATATTTGGAACTTTCGAGCTGTATTGACTTTTATTCATTGTGTCGATTTCATCAAGCTTCGATATCAGAATATACAAACGGCTTTGTCACGTGCTGTCTCGAAACAAGTGAACAGAAGCAGCTAATGAAAATTACTGCTGCCGACGGTTTTTCTTATTTTTGACTTATTTTTAAATATTGTTTTCATTAAAAAAAATGAAAACGATTTTATTTTTATACTCTTGTTAAAGATTTTTTAATTGCTTTTCTTTTCAAATTTGCAACGCATTGAATGAGACCCCCAAAAGTATATATATATATTCTTGATCAACTACAGAAGCCAAGGCGATATAGCCGATGCAGTCTGCCCGAATTTTTTTTTAGTCTTATATGCGTGGAACTCCCTCAGTTGAAAAGCAATCTTGATGAATCTTGGTATATATCCATATTTTTGACATGTATGTGCATTTGAGGCAAGTGTAGAAATACATGGCACCCTCTCTGAAATAATATATAATATATATGGAATAATTAGTTTAATAAATCAAAAGAAAAGGTAAATCGAACTATAAGTAAAATTTGTAAAAAAAAGAAGTAAATACAAATATTTCGAACGACAAATTTAAATGTATATATGAGCAGATTAATTACAGTCGATAAGGGTATCTAATCTTCGGCGTGCCTATGTATTTTTTTTATTTCTTTTATTGTATATTTATTGTATCTTTATACACTATCCGAAAGAAAACGAAGATTTTTAAAACGATCCTTTCCCACAATTTCCAAATTGATGCGTATAAACCTACGGCTTATGCTCTGAATGTTACCTTTCATATTATATAACGAATTGTCAGCTAATTGCCAATATCAGTGGTGTATATAAACTTGTGGAATTGACTTAATTGGCTTAATATTTGTAATTTACAGAACCGCTGCTGCTCCAGTTTTTCCAATGAATCAATGAATGCAAGAAATGTGTTGGAAAAAAATAAGTAAAATGACAGAAAAATAAGATTCTGCGCAGCAGTTAAGTTTGGGACAATATAACACATATAAATATATACATACGTTATTCAAATTTGCTCACATTATATTCAATATATCTTTGCTGTGTATGCATGTTTTACTGTAAATTGGAATCAGAAAACTGCATCAGTGCAACGCAAGAAGTGCATCCCTAAACCGTATATTGAATATTTACATAAAAAGAGAACCGCAATAAAAATTATGTTTCACATTATATTTAAAATGGAAAAAAATCGATTAAAATATAAAAACACATATTTTGAGCATAATAAGACAATACTGTTGAGGAACACTTAGAACGTTTATTGAATGATGGATAAAATCAATGAAAGTGCAGCGGATTCTCGGGCACTGGTATTTCAACGGCCAAGTCATAACCCTACAAACTGGACGATTGAGTCAATAGATCCATCTACTCCAATTCTTTGTGTCTTTCTTCGATATGAATGCAATTGTTTTGCTGGGCAATCTGTCCACAGTATACCTTCTTGTTGGGCTTCCTATTTGGTTTTGGGATCACCTAAATCAAAATATGTTAAATTAAGATAAATATATTATATGCAATATCAAAATTGCACTTAGCTTAAATGGTCAATGTTTGAGTTATTATTCGGTTCCATTTAGGAGCACTAAATGCCAGGGTTTTCGGCTTGGAACTACAAGTCAATAAGACCTCTTTATTTCGAATCGTCCCTAAATATCAAAAACGCCTATCGAGCTAGATCCCGAAATTCGCAATACCTAAGCGTAACAATCGATAAATCCTAATGCAGTGGCTTACAGCAAATTTTACCAAACACATAATACATAAAAGCTAGATCTACACAATTTTGAAGGTATAGTGCAGCTTGTGATAAACTTTCATCCTAGAACCATATCCATGTCCTTATCTGATTTGCGCACCTTTGCACGGAGTCACCACAAAGCGATCGACTAAAAAGTCGATATAGCCGATTTGTCAGTCAAGGCACTACATACATATGTGAATTAGGAAGATATAGAAATATGTGTTGATATTTTTGGCTATTACATAATTCTTATTCATTAGTTGGTACTTAGTGAAGTAACCTTTAACAGATTCAAACACATATTTCTCAAACTCAGCTTTAATACTTACTTCTTGGAGCTGGTATTCCAAATAATGCTATTATTAATTAAGAGAATTGTGAATTGACTTTTCGCTACACTCAGATTTATATTATAAATGGATTTATCTTTGAGGTGCAACTCAATTTATGTAGCAATCTACTGTGGAAATCGTTGTTAAGATGTAATGTGCTACAGTAAATTCAACCTATGAAGGATATGGTTGCAGCAGTTTTAACCATAGAATTGGGTGAATTTTTAACCATAAAATTGGTTGAATTTACCAATGTCGTATTTTTCCTTTGTGATTGCCATTTATTCAAGGTATGGTAAAAATAATTTAACACTAGAGTCGGCAACCCATGTGGCTGCATAATTTACCTTGGCATTGATAACGATCGAATAAGAAACACATAAGTTATAAACTTATATTCATATCAAACACATGGCAACATATTATTATAAGTAAAACGATAAAACGATAAAACGATAAAGATCAATTAGCTGTTGTTTTACGATAATTAAACGCTTAGCACAGAGTATCTGCCAGTCGAACTTTTTCGAGTAGAGCTCCCTTGTTTGCTATTACAAGATATTGATTTAAAGAGCTCGAAAACCTGTATAATGCCGAATATTACTTGTATGATAGTTTGTTTATGGTATGGTCGGTTTTAAGCGTTAAGAACGTTCTTTGCGGTGTGTGTGATGCAGATGAACACATATAATTGGACCGAGGCAGTAATAACATATTTCGGCTGTTTTGAAGAAGAGGCAAAACAACGCTCATGCGAAGTCTGGCTTTTTTTTTCCAACATCACCAAATTGGGAGGTGTTTAAGGAAAGCTGAAAACAAAGTAGAAGAGCGAAAGAAATAAAAAAATATTTTTCGTTGCACTGAAAGTCACATACTCTTACTTATCAGCGGATGAGTGTTAATATAAAGTTAAGTTATATAATCGTTCTTACAAATCCATATACAAATGGATACATATAATAAATCAGTTGACTGACCGTTTAGCGGATGCTGCCAATCAGCAAAGAGCTTAAGCGTAGAAGCTGAGAAATCGTAGCTAAAAATAATTGTTTCAAGATCTTTTCGTGTAATTGTAATTTGAGTCGTAATAGTAGACAAACTACATAAATAGATATGCATAAATAATGGAATCAGCCCAACTCGATAAGATCATTGTACCAACCGTAACAAAACCCAAATCCGATTACGACACTCCGAGAAGAGTATTTGTATGTATGTATGGATGTGTTCATATGAGATTAATATCGAAAGAGGCTCTGTGTATTTCTGCTGAGTGGCGACGGAAAGTCTTTCGGTTAAAGCAATTTGGTGAATAAGGCTGGTTATCGCTGACGGCTTCTTGAGTTTAACCTAACTTGCTCATTGTTTCGCTAAGGTGTTGGGTGCAGCTATAAAAGTCAATTATGGTGCAGATATTAAGCATGGAACGTTTACGTTTCCTCTACATACATACATAGATTACTTTTTATACTCTTGCAGACGGTATTATAGTTTTGTCACGACATCTGTAACGCTTTGTAGTCGACATTAGGTATATACACATAGATTCCATATTCTTGACCACCATTAAACGAATTAACAACATATTACTACTTAACTTAAAATGCTCCCGTGTCATTAAGAGAACTGCACGATCAAATCATCTAACGTGTTAAAATGTTCGTTTAAATTGGAATAAAAATGCTCATTTGTTTTTTTATGGCATTTTAACCGGTAAAACATAATGACATTATTTTAAAAATGTGTGTGTTTTTATACCCTTATATTCTTTTAATGGTAATGTTTTAACTTACTTATAATAACCATACCTTTATAGAAGGTATTATAATATTGTTTTCAAGTTTGCGACGCATTGAAGAAGACGACACCATAAAATTACTTCTTAATCAGCATCATTATCCGAATTGATAGCCTTATATACGCACAAATTCTCTTAGTTTCTCAGTTCTGAATTATCTTGATGAAATTTTCTATGCATTTATCTTTTGGCTTCTGATTTTAATGGCGTCGGAGGCGACGGGATTGACTATTGTAAATAGCTATCATAACAAAAATTGCCCAAAAAGGATTATTCTCGTATTCAAAAAATTCCTGACCGAGTTCACAAAATATTACTGTAACTAATTAATATTTATCCAATTGGAAATTTTGTCAACTATTTTGTAAATGTATTACTTTTTAATCCTTTTTTTTAGAAGTACGAAAGCTAAATACACATACAGCTTAAAATTGGATAGTTTGAGGGCTTTATCACAACATTTAATGAGTAAGTGTTGTCTTAAACGACAGCCCCGTAATGACATTTTACGGGTCAATATCGAATTTCGAATTTTCCATTCTAGTTTTATTTGTTTGATTACTCATAATTGAATACGCATTATTAGAAGACTAGAAGCCCGTGATGGATTTTTCCGTTTAAGGAAGTTCATTCACTAAGTTTAGTTTTTTTTTAATTTTAAAAATTTTGATAAGTTCTGCAGTCATTTCGAAAAAATAATATTTGTTCTCTTCTGTTGATATTCGCTTTATACTCTTGAAGAAGGTATTAAATTTGCGTCGTGCAGCGTGAAACGTGTTGAAGGAGATGACTCCATAAGGTATAAGTATTATTGATCGATGATCGACATAGCCATGTCCTTCTGCCGTCTGTCTTAGTTTCTCAGATTCAAAGCTTCCTAATGAACCTTGGAACATTTCCTGCATAAATGCAGTCGACCGGGTTGGTCCATTATATCTTATAGCTGACATTGGGAACAACATGATAAAATCATTTATTTAACCAGTTATAAGAACAAACAACATCGGACTTCTATATGGTATAGTTTTGTGAGAAATAATAAATTATTTTTCAAAGCTTAGAATGACATTTGCCTAAGACAAACGTTCTTTGTATATTTAATATTTATTTAAGAGTTTTTTTTTTTAACAGAATAGCTATTGCCCACTTATCTCTTGCATCCGAATTAATGGCTTAATACCGACAGGTATTAATTTTACCATACTCGGAATATAAAATCTTAAGTGGAATGAAAAAGTTGTCATACGACACATGTCACCTTGATTTGTTTCAGTTGTCATTCTTGTTTCCAAATTGGAAAGCATTATCGTTTGTTTATTCATTCAAAGTTTATTTTGCAGTTGTAATAAATATTTATTAAGCATTATTGTTTAAAATATTCAGATGGTTTATTGTCATACTTTTTGCAATTCTAGGTTAAAATATTATTCATATGATTGGGAGGACAAAAGTCATTTATTTCATTATTTCATTAAGGACCATCATAAAAGGTATCCAACTCATATTTAAATAGTGTTAATTTAGATTTAGTTGAGACCTAATTTATTTAGACATTTGCACATTTAATAAGAAAATTAAAAAAAAAAGCTAAATAATTCAGGTTATGTAATGCATTAAAGTGTTCACTGGCTTAACTGATAAAAAAAAATATATATTTATTGGGTTTAATCGCTGAATTCCTGTTTTGGTTCAGACCATGCTTTACTAGAATTTAAATCGACAGCAAGTCGATACGCCTAGAAGGCCTAACCGGTAATATCTTTTTCTCATCTGGGGCTCCAAACGAAGAATTGTTTTAAATAAAAAAAACTTGTGTATATTATAACTGATATTCAAATTTGCCAGATAAACAGTTATAGTACTATATATTAGTTCTGGGCAAGTCTATCGTAAACTTTGAATTTATTTTCATAACTTATTTAATTTAATACCTCCGCAATAAATTGCATATTTCTTGGACGAAATATTTATCTTTTGCTTATGGAAACGAAAAAGAAAAAAAACCATAAATTCCTTGTTCAAATAAAAAACCGTTGATTCTTGTAAATTAATTGTGAAGTTAATTTTAACTTTTTTACATGATTAATATATATTATGCCTACTTTAAGAAATCATTCAAAGATTTTTTTTTAAATATTTCTAACAGTCAGAACAGTCCCACTGAAGATATTACTTTGGAAGGTTGAAATTTTTCACTAATACTTAAAAATTAAAGTCCTTCGCCGCGCTTAATGCTATTCTGTCCACAAGTTAATGATATCATTTGTGTATGCCTTTTTTCAAAAACTGTTTTTATACCTTGCCATTTTTTAACAATAAATTTTGATAACTTAATTATGGTTATTGCAGCAATTCCCATAAGCTGATTTTTTCAGTCAATGCAAACATGAAACGAAAAATCTCTTCACAAAACATAAATGATAAAGAAGATAACAACAAAAATAAATTTGGTAATTTGATTTTGAATAAACGGCTTAAAATAATTGCCATCGCAATCGCCAATTAGCTTGACTATAATTTAAGCTTTTCTCTATTCTATTAATTATATTTTTGGCCTCTTAATTGTATATTTGTCCCATTTTAGTAATCGATAGTTGATTGATTGATTTAATTTATATTTGTTTAATCGCATAAAAAAACGCAAGATCTTATCGATTGACAAAGTGCCAGGAATCGTGGCAGATATACAAAGCTTACGTTTCAAGTTGTAAAAGTGTAGACAGACAACCAGGTGTTAAAAATGACAATATAATCTACTATTTGTGTAAGGATATGGCTAAGAAAAACATCACACAACTCTGGTTGTCTAAACTAAACCGTACCAAATGCAAAGGGTTCCAATAAGTATGTTTTTTTTATAATTCGATGGAGTATCTAAACCATATGAATGTTGCTCGTAAGGGACACACATTAATAAATTTTCGCTCATTACATAAAACTAAATTTGGTGATTGAAGACTGTGATTAAAATATAATGCAAATGTACACCGAAAATTATAGCTAATAGCTTTTTGGACCTGGTTAAATCACGATTTGTTTAACCACTTTAAGGCATATTCCAATAGCGGCTTTCATGTTTATCGGTAATCATTTTTAATGGATATTTAGGAAATTGAGGAAGTTATCGATGAAATAATGCCAACGAAGAAAAGAGAGAGAAAGAGAGAGAGAGAGACTGATAGAAAGATAGGCAGGCGGAAATGGCTTGATCAACTCGTCGCTTGATGCTGGTCGAGAATATATATACTTTATGGAATTAAGTCCTAATGCCTGTTACAACTCCTTGTTGCTATTTAACTCATTTTTAATGGGTTCTTTTGGCTCAAATAATGATAAAGCCTCCCGCCTACATCATGAGTACCCGCTTGAAGACTTCGTTTAAGGACTTTGCCTTATCCGTAGAAATAAGTAATTCAATTAATTTTGACAGTATACTTGTTAAAGCAATAATGTGCTTATATTTTTTTATTAATACTTTTACAGTTTTTTATTAATTGTTTCGTTTTTTTCTAAATTATTCATTGCAAAGTTGACACAATCTATTTTACGTATCTTCTTTCAATACATACATATGTACTTAGAGAAAAAGTATTTTTGCGCAATAATTCATCTACCTATATACAGTTATTTATACAAATTAAATTAGGATTTTACTAGTACAGAATATATGGATAGAGTGAAAATTTCAGAAAATAACTAATAATTATTTAATATTTTTCCAAATAAATATAAATGCAGTAAAGATGTGATAATTAATTAAATTTGTATTTTAAATAAATATTTACGCGATAAAGATTTGAAAATAAATTGAAATATTCTCGTATTAGTTAGTTGAAGTTCACTTTGGCTAAATGTAAGTTTATGTGGGTCTATGAACATAGTCTCTATATATATATATGTATATATGCTAGCTTTTACTGATCAAGCTTTAACTCTTATAAAGAAAGGAACTACGTTTATGTACATACACATCAACAGCATTGAATTCTCACTTATACAGACAGGAATAGCTTCATCCAATGGAAGCATATGTTTATATCGTTCGCATACCAGAGCTTATTCTATTCTGAGTTTCGGGACCTCGGTACGTTTGCGGCGGTGGTATTATCGAAAATGTGTTGCAATAGCTACTGTGTATATTCCCAATTGGTGCTGCCGACATCATCAGGAGCGGATGCGCCATCGCCAAGTCGTATGTCATCGACGAAATTCCCGAGGACGCCTGAATATTGCCGGATACATTGACGCCAGCCGCATAATGCAGGAACGGTAAATGTGCCGAGGCTGTTATCGTATGCAGTGGAGGTAGCGGGCGCTGTCGTTGATCCTCGGTATGTGCGGCGGCCAGCGCTATCGATGGACTCATCTCGGCCGATGATGTTCGCGGGTAATCGCATATATTCGCAAATGTGTTGTTATTGCCACCGCCGCACTCCACCACATCGATGTCGGTGCGATCGTCGTCTTCCTCATCCTCCTCGGATACCTGATCCGGCTGCCTATCGGGCGTGATAAGACTTTCGATTGTAAACGAACGCTTTGGCCGATAACTATTTGTGCCGTGCTCCAGCTCGAGAGCTCCATTATTATTTGTGGACGAGCGCAGATTGATCAATGTCATTTCGGTCAAGTTGCTCTCGGCATTCTGTCTTGGCCTATGGGCCATATGTGGCAAGGGACAATGTTGCACCATGGCGGCGGGCGAAACTCGATTTGCGGCATGGTGTGACAAAATCGCCGTAGACTCTACCACATTCATAGTGGCACTGTTGACGTCCAACGTCGGCATTGGCGTTATTGTGCTCCCCGAACGGGCCGTGAAGAAAAATCGATTGATGTTCGCCAAGGCGGTTAGCTCCTCATTGAGTAGGTTCTTATCATTTTTATGCAATTTGAAGCGTTTTCTTCGTCGCAGCAAGCTCCCGTTCTCGAACATATCGAACGCCTGTGGGTGCAGTGCCCAATAGGCCCCCTTTCCGGGTCTATCCGGTCGTCGGGGCACTTTGATGAAGCAATCGTTGAAACTGAGATTGTGTCTCAGTGAGTTTTGCCAGCGCTGAGTGTTTTTTCGATAGTACGGAAACCTGTCGGTTATAAATTTATATATATCGCTCAGAGGTAGCATTTTCTCCGGGGAACTCCAAATGGCCATTGCCGTCAGCGAAATGTATGAATATGGAGGCTTTTGATCACCGTACGATTCACGTGAGGGCCTAGGCATTATTTTTGTATTGTGATGATTTTGATATCGGTACGGTTGTATTGTATTATCAACAGTGTTCTCTATGTTGATATTATTATTATTATTATTGTTATTATTATTATTATTATTATTGTTATTATTGAATGTCTTGTGATGACAAACACCATTTTAGTAATTATAACTTTTTCTTGTACTCAAGCTGGTAAACACAAAAGACGCGTATACAGTAGCGACATTATTAATTTTTTGTTTTTTTGTTTTTTGTTTTGCTTGTTTGTTTGTTTGTTTGTTTGCTATTAATGTTATGTAAATAGTCGTTGATTTAACATTGCAAATGTGTCACAGGCGACGGTAAAAATAAGCGCGCGAGCTCACGTCAGTAATCGGCGCACAAATACTACGCTTCTGATAAGCTTGAGCAGAGCATAGCAGAGCAACAGAGAAACAGAAACAACAGCGAGTGTGAATGTGAAAAGCGAAAAGCGCTCTCCAAGCAGGGTTTGACCGGTCTGGCGAATTACCATCAAAAAGCTGAATACGAATACGTGAGCAGTGCTGAGCAGCAGAGTGCTGAGCAGTGAGCAGCAGTGGCAACTGTGGCTGCAGTGAGGGTGAAGCGAAGATAACGACAGACCCGAAGCAAAACAAACGAAGGAAGAACCAGACTCACATAAAACAAAATCACTCTTACACCGGGAGACTAACAGACGGCGTGTCTGTCGTTCGTTCGTTCATTTGTTCGCTCGTTCGTTCGTTCGGTCTGTCTGTCTGTCGTTGTGTCGCTCTGTCTGTCGGTTATTGTACTAAGTGAGCAATGCAGTACAACAAGCAACCAACCACAGTGAGCAATGCAATCAAAATATAATCACTCACATCATTGCCCCCGTGCTCTCTCCCAATCACCGCCATGCCAATGTATCATCCCTCTAAAACGGCAAAACTTCAAAGAGCGAGAGCCGAGAAAAAGAGTCAGAGATTTACTAAACGAGCCAAACCAGTTTGGCCAGACCATACTATACTATACCATACTATACCATACCATACCATACCAAACCAAACCAAACCATACCATACTATACCATACCATACCATATCATACGATACGATACCATGGCAGACCACACTACACACACAAATACACACACACACACACATACACACACTTTGGCAAACAAGACGATAGTATAGTAGTTGGGAGTGTCTACAGACACATGGCTTAGCAGCAGCGACTACAATAAACGACTGACTGACTGACTGACGGACTGAGTGGACTGACTGGACTGACTACACTCCACAATCGACAAAAGAGCCAGCCGCCCGGCAGCTGACGACCCAATATGAACGCGAGGTGTTGAAAAAGAAAATTACATCCACTTTAGCGATTTACTGATTTTACGTTTTCATAATCTTGTTAGTTAATTTGGATGGCTGAGAGCAAACTTTAGCTGAGCCGACCTGAGCAGCTTACAAACACAGCGTAAAGTCAACTTCTCATAGAATGCTTACATATGTGCATGTGTATTTATATATATATATATATATATATATGTATAGAATGTTCTTATGTGTATGCCATTTCTAATCTAGTGAATCATTTATATTAATGATACTGCTAATTATGTATAAACAATTTAGCTTGTAATTAAAAATACATGCTCATAAATTATCTTCTATTTAATAGTTGAGGTAAGTATAAAATTACATTGTTCGCATTTATATGTACAAGTATGTGCATATGTACATTTTAGTTTTTGCCTCTTTTCTTTATTGTAAATACAAACAAATTCAATTGCTAAGTAATTCAAGTGTTCGTAGAGATAACAAGGTACTCATCATCCAAAAGTGAGCAAAAGCAATGCTATGTTCTGTAGACCAAGAAAAGTACACAACGAGTGTGGTGTTAATAGGAGAGAGAGCGTCTCTCTCTCTCTCTCTCTCTCCCTCTCTCTCTGCGCTCAGAGACTGCGAGAGAGAGAGAAAGAGTAACTTGGTGGAAAAGAGATGCACAGAAGCAACTCGACGGCAGCACCAACACTATGTGCATGGTGTAAAATTAAACAAGGACAGCAACATGCTGCTCGGCGCTGAAATATCTATCTACCTTTGCTCGCCTCTCATTTGCCCAAAATAAATGGTCGATTTGATTGGTCGTCGTATGGCATGCACTCATTTATTTGTTGTTGGGCGGATCTTTGGAATTGTATTTTAACAATGAGAAAATGAATTTTAGTCAAGCATATTATTAAATTAATTACATATATATATTGACAATAATTGAACAATAACCATACTGATGAGATCTGTGCGTCATGTCGAACATTATATACCCTTCGCACTTGCTTTAATTTGGTCAAAGTTATTTGTCCCCCATGAAAGAATCTAAAGAAAGGATCAATTTTTGAATGATATACATATTTATTAATACCATCGAAGTCTGTAATATAATTGTATTTGATGCTTTTATGTCGGTCTAAAATACTCTGATGTCATTTTAATAACATTTGGAAATGATTCAGTTAGATTAGATTAGTTTTTGATAAGCCAACAACTATACAAATTTGGTGTCTGAAATTTCATGGTATATCGGGACATATTAGTCGCTACGCAATTTCTTTCGATTCTCCAGCTATGAAATTGCCTTCTGAGACGAATGGACCGGAATGGCCAGACTTTGTACAAAACAATATTGATAATAACCTCAAATAAGTACAAAAGTAACAAATTTGTAATAAGTATTTCTTTTCAAAAAGAGATGTCAAATAAATTGAAACGTTGACTTTTGGCGATTAAACTTCCTCGAAACAACTTGATTTTTATTTATTGATTATTTCCAATGGCCAATCACAGATATTTAAAAAAAAAATCCCCCAATTTACCATCATAGCTTATTTGATTCAGTACATTTAAGATATTCTAAGCATTATTTGCGGCTCCCCTGCTGATAACTAACCATTTTATAACTTTACAATCCGATGATCCCTATTTTTTTTTTTGAGATTTGCGGAGTAATTTTGCACAAATCCTCCTCCTGAAGTCATGTTTGTTAGACATTTTCCTCTTCCGGAGAATTGTATCGCAAATTGCCCAAAAATTCTCTATATTACTGATATTACCTGACAATGCTGCTATTTTTATTCCATGGCGACAATACATTTGAACTAAGCCCGACATATGCTGGTAATTTATGCCGGGATTAGAATCTTTAGGTAATTTTTTTATACTTTGCTTGTTGAATATGACTGACCATTTTCAGTTCTGACAATAACTTTTAACATCAAACATTGATGGGGTATCAAGGAAGAATACCATTAAAACTTTTATTTAAATTCCTGAAGATTAAAAAAAGTATTTTGAATACAAAAGAGCGAAAAGATACTGCGTCTGACTTTTTATAATTTTAAATTTTAGTCTGATATTATTCAGTTGAAGATAATATTATTTATAATATGTGTTCTTTTTGTGAAATTTTTTAAATTGTATTATATCTGCCCATCTTCCAACCAATTGCTCCTAAAGCAGCTTTATGATTATACTGTCAGACAGCTCTGGAACTTATACAACCTTAAGATAAAATTATGATACCTCCTTTAATTATAACTATAATTTGCAACGATTTTGAAACAATTTGCCTTTAAGGCTGTTTTCTTAATGTGCCCAGTTAAAAGCATTCCAGTTGTTGATATTCCGGTTACTAAAGTTAGTTATAGCTACGTAGTTGGTGTGGATAGCTTTTAACTGCTAACCGATACACTTCAGCCGATTAGGCTGAGCGACTCTCAAAATCAAAGAAAAAAACATATAATTACGATTTGATTGATAAATCTTGTTTAAATCCACAAATCCTTCACCTTACGTCGTTTTATTGATTTTTATAAAGATCTTACAAATATTTCCGCTTACTTATTTGCAAGATTGTTTTATTGGCAGATTATCGAGCTGATAGTCAAGTTCACAGATGTTTTGTATACTTAATCCTACTTCCCATACCAAGGAAAAACAATTAAGAACACTCTAGAGAAGAGAACTCATTAAGATGTTATCGATACATAATATAAATAGTTTTAAACGATTTAATTAACAATTTTCAAAGTATGTCAAGTTTTAACTTTAGACTGCTATACCTTTCAAATAGTGGATTATTTTACTATCGGTAACCGACATTTTCAAAGATATTTTGGAAACGGAGGAACTAATCAATGAATTTCAAAATAAATGTGGATTATTTACGTCATGTTTCTCGACTTTTCATAATTATGATGATTATGATTTACTTGTCGCCTTTTGCACATTTTGCGATTTCTTAGCAAGCAGACTTATAGATCTAATACTTCTAATCTGATCAATCAGTAGGTATTTATACCCTTGCAGAAGGTAATCCCCGTGTAAAAGACTATATACATTCTTGATCTGCAATACTAGCCGAAATGGTTTAGCAAAAACCGTGCAACCATGTCTCCCACTCTTTAAATTATATAGATGAATATTGGAAAGACAGATTGGACCACTATGTCTTATAGTTTACATATAAATTATCGGTCGAAAATTGAACTCTTGTGTGAAAAATTTCACTGTTTATGAGTCTTACCCTGTGAAGGGTATGTAATCTGGCGTATAACTCAAAGAGCTGTTCACTTTTGTGTAACAGTTTAATATATATATATACATATATATAAATAAAATCGATGTAGATAAACCACCCAGTGGCATTTATCATTCAATCGTAAAAACACGAATGCACCACACGCACAATATTAATTTGACAAATTAAAAATTGTTTAATTTCCGCAATACATTGTTGTTTCTAATTTGTGTGGATGCTTAACATGGAATTCCTTTTTGTGGGAAATGCATTTTGGTAATATTTTTATTGCCAATGAGCTATGCTTCATTAATTGTATTAAATCTTCTATGGTAACATAATGTAATCACAACCGCAATCACAACAAATTTCACGGTAAACAGTTTTAACACAACACGAAGAAATTTGTTCGCTCGGGGTTGAGCTAGGCCGGAGTCATAAATCTCTTTCGTATTTACCGCCTTATTGTTACACTTACTGTACACACAGTGGCGACCCACCCAGTCGTTTTGACATTTGCTTGTAATAATCGGGATTTCCGATTCTGTGTGAACACACACAGACATGGAAATAAACGCTTTAATGCCATTTGGTGCGGTACACAGTTTACAGTTGTTACAATTATCCATTGTTTGGGCGAGTCAGTAGCGAAGCGAGATGGAACCCCGTCCAAGTAAATACAACTTAAACCTCAATCGGAAATAAAATACAAATACCGTTAAATTTTTCATTTAAAACTCATTTTCCATTACAACCATTATACATGTTTGTGCATAATACATAAATATATTTCATTCGGTCTGTCTGCTTCGGTTTAAGCCTTAACACAACTTTGATGGAATCCTTTTGTCCTTTTCTCTTTCTGCCAACAATTTATTTCAATTTTCATTTTGCATTTCCCTTATGCGCAATATAATTGTTATAATATAATTATTGTCACAATTTTCTACTTTTCTAAATATGTAAAAAATGTGTTTTTTTTCGTTTGCTAAAAAGTAAAAAATCACAATGTCAGGCTTGTTGGTTCTATAAAATATATATAAATATAACAAATAAAATAAATATATATATATATGTATATATGTATATACACTTATAGATTATATGTATTTGAAGCAAGTATTTATCCTCTTGCATTATTGACTTACATGGCTTGATTCAAGTTAAACATTATCATGCGTAAAATCTTTGGGAGCCCCCCGTTGGTGTGAAATTCCATAATCAGTAGAGACTTCCCAAATCCAACTTTTAATGAGGCCGTTAATGGATTGACCGCCCAACAGTCATTGAAGCTTTCTTCTCATGACAATCCATTTGCCAGATTCCTTAGCACGGAGCAGACCAAAGCGCTTCTTTGATTACTGATAACATCATGGGAGGGGGAAATTCCAAGATTATGATGTTACGGTTTGTAGGTGTAACAGTTCCCTACATCATAATCTGCTTCATATCCGCTTCTCGGAGTTGAACAAAATAATAATAACCTTCACCATTGGCTTTCATAGCATAGTTTTCCAGCGGTTCCTTAGGATTCTTTAATATAAATCTTCTTCACACTTCTTCATTGTAACTTATTTAAAGTTATCGCTTCATATTTTTTCCATGTTTTGTTCATATTTAAGAGAATATTAATAATTCGCATCCTTAAGTAGATTAATTGTTTAATCAAATTGGTATTCATTAAGAATTGAATTTGCAGTATAATTTCAATTTCTTAAATGTATTAATATTTATTATTTGTACGTATTTTAGAAGTGTATTGATAGGATAAATAAAATGTAACGATAATTTTTGGTTCTTAAAGGTTATTGGATAGAAAGAAGCATTGGTTATTTTGGTGACGGCGTTTGAATTGTGGTTCGATTGAGCTCATGATTTTGACCAAAAGAAATACAAATAATTGGTAATTGGTAACTGCAGCGCCTTCGGCGGTTAACTTGGCTGCCAGCAACTGCAATTACTGTCACAATTTAAAATATCATCTACAGTTGCGGTCACAACAACGGAGGAGCAGACATATGTTTTGCGAAAATTAATTAAGAATAACTTAAATGAAGTATAAAAAATTATAAGTATATTATGTGGGCATAAGCAACAAAAATATGAGAGATAGCTATAAATATATTAACAGAAAAAATTAAAATCTCTAAATTTACAAAATCTACAAATAATTGTAGTGAAATTATATTGAAATTAAAATGATATTACTTAAAATTTTACATGATTGGTTAATATATTATTCTTGGGTTAGTATTTAATTGCACAATAAAAAATAACCGCCACACAAAGGTAGTGCATGAAGTCCCACAAGTTTTGGCATATTTCAAGACAACGATATCCAAAGAATTTATAGGTTGGGTTTATTTTAGAAACAGGATTTACAATACAAATTCTAAATCGAGTTGAATTTCCGGATTCTGTACTGGCCATCCCATCAACTTGATATCTTGGATTCTTCCGACCCCAATATGTTTCTACATCTCTTAAATAGTCAATTCAAATGTAAATCGTCAGACTTTATTCTCACAACATGTTCTTTTCGTTACTATGGAAAGTCTGGCAAAAGTCTCATTATTTTTTTTGATGATTCAAAATGATTTAAAATAAGATTAGCAGATATTTTTGACTATGACCATGATTTTCATTTCGAATAATTTTCGGTGAGCAACCAAGCATTGCTTATATAGCAACTAAATATTTTCACGCTTTTTATTGAGAACTCGCTTTTCGGCAGATCAGTGTTCACCACGTCCCTTTGTGTTGCCATAAAATGATGCACTTTTTATATGGAATGATTTAAGCATATAAACTTTGTATAAATTTACTCAGTTAACTATAACTGAACTATCTCAATTAAATGATAAGTAGGTATGTGAAGGAGTAAAAAAAAAAAAAATTGCCATCAAAAAATTTGGATTTTACATTATTATTTTTACTACACAGTACTACAAGTATCTAAGCATTTGAATTAAGTTTCAACCATAAAATAACTTATTAACGAACGTATAAATTAAGCTGATAGAAAAAACAAATTTTTCAGTCAACAAATACTTACATCCATCCCATAAGAATAATGTTATATATAATACATTAACACACGGCAAACCTGTAAATACAAATCAAACTGTATTGAAAACTAAAACTGCATTAATTTATTTTAACTTAAGAGTGAGGGGGAATGTGTTGGTTATTACAAAATTTGTGATCCCCAAAAAAAGTTCTTGAAATCAATTATATATTCTTACAGCTAATAAATTTCGGATGCCTTCATTCTTCAACCATTGTGTCGACATTTTTGGCATTTGCGAGTTTGATAACCGAAATTAACTAATTTTAGTACTTAATCAAATTAATAGTTGTGCCTGTACTGATTTATCATTAATTTTGATGATTTGCCATTAACTTGTATATACATAACCGGCAATAGAAATAAATTCGGACAATCGATTATGTGCATTTTTCTTTGCTGTATATTTAGCGGTAACTTACAAAGCAACAAGGTAATAAACAAGTTGTTGAATCGTGGCCAAAAAGCCACGTTTCCAAAGGCTGCTGAGGCATGGACAGTAGCGATCAAAGAAACGCAAGCTGCAAATATTTTTAGCGATATTAATATAAAAATCATATCGTACTATATTTTGTTTGTTACTGGAATATTGAATTCTATGTTAATATATGCACATTCAAGAACAAATAATGTATATTTTGCATAAGATTTTTGTTTAAGAAAAGACATCAACCATGGACTTTGCTGCCATTCTGAAACAAACTACAAATGATTTAAGTGACAAGTATGAAAATATATCGTTTTGATAGTTAAATTATTAATACACTATTTAAAATATTTAATATTCAGAATTGAAAGTTTTTGTGCTTGTGTAAAACACTAGAAAAAATTATCGCGCGTATTTGGCCAGCTCTCCAGTAGATATATTAAAACATGAACTCATCCATTTATTTATACATATATATATATATACATATATATACACGTACATAAAAGAGAGCAAAGTCTCAGCAAACTGTGTATTTTACGCAAAGCATTACATTTTAGGAAATTTATCTCCAAATAACTTATTTGTTTAAGTTGAATGAGTTCGACAAAATAATTCACATACAATGCCAAAAAGATTTCAAATAATTACAAGTTAATGTTTTTATCGTTTCATATGAAAATTTATATTTACTTTGAATGCGGGAACTCGATATCATCTAGACGTCCACTTTGTGATTACTGTGATTACTATGATTACTGTTAAGCTCATCGAAATTTAGTTGCAAAAATCTATTAAAACATATTTAAATACAAATATTTGCATGGATTTGTTAGCGACGGCTGCGTAAACAAATATAAAGTCTAGATACTACCTGAATGTTGGCTGTTTCTTTTTTAATATACGTTAATAATGATAAATATTCGTATCTCAATCAATACACACTGCATCACGCTTGACAGCTCTAATTGAGATATATTTTATGCACTTTAATTCATTAGTAAACAAATCTACTGAGAAAAATCTATGAATTTTTCCAGCATAAAAAATATTTTATCGGATAAAAAACATAAAAAAAAATTCAATAAAAAAACCCTATTTCTGACATTGGAAACGGAATTTACCAAATGAAAACATAAAGTTTCTTCAACTTATTTTACCATCAAAAATTTCAATAAAATTCGAAATAATTTTTTTTTTATGTCTGCAGATATGGTGCAATATTTAAACTATTTCATTAACAATTTTACTTGTGCAGACGACGAGGAGCGCGGATTCTCCTAAGTTGTTGCGTGAAGTCGAACTTGACTTAATAAACATATTTACTTAAATTATTTAACGTCTACGAAAAGTAATTAATACAGAACAAATCAAAAACAAAAAATAAATAAATTAAATTAATAAAAAATTAAATTTTATTTAAAAAATCAGAAAAAAAACTGAACATATCTTAAGGATATAATTAAAGAATTGGGTCAACAGTTGCAGCATGGATTTCTGAAAACCTAGCAAATGCCCAATCAGACCAACAATGAGAGAAGTGGTAGTTGTTATTCCAGGGACCAGAAGTTTTGAATTGAGTTCCCTGTGATAGAAATAGAAAACTCTGGATTAATTGTAATCTTTAAAGAATAATTGAAAAGGTTGCAAGGAATCCTAAGAAGTACAGCGGTTATGAGAAAGTGTGAGAAATCACGAATTAAGTTATTTAAAATCTGTTACATAAATCAAAAGAAGCAAGATTATATAATTATAAATACTACTGAAAATTTTCAAAAATAATTTAATCAACTGTTATATTCAAATAAGTTTGATGGAACTGTAAGCTCAGAAGAAAATTTTGAGAGACGGAGGGGAACTCTGGAAAAAGAGCAATGCTAACCCTAAAATTGTGGAAGAAATAGGTTTTCATTATATTTTTGGGAGAAAGAGGAAGTATGTTCCGGAAATACATCACTAATCTAGGGATAATCAACCTTATAAATTTGGAAAAGACCAGCTCTAAAATTGAGGAATATTTAGTGTTTTTTATACAACAAAATGTTGGCAAGAGCGTACCAATAAATTTGATGACTTCAGCTCAAAATCAGTTTAAGAAATAGGTGTTCAACAGCATATTGGATGAGGGTGGCAGTTGGGCGTGGCCATAAATGGACAGTTGCGCCCTGCCCATATGCGTGTGAATACCTTTGGTTTCTGAGTATGAAAAGTAAGAGACAAGTAAACATAGTTAACATCGAGCATGACTTTATTTTCTTATGGTGGTTGATGATGACAATAAAAATATACATACATACATACATACATGTATGTGTATACTTTATGGGGTCGGAGAGGTTTCCATAGCAATAACGACTCACTTCGTCGGCTTGGAACATAAATCCATTTACTATTTGGGGTCAGAAATATAAACGTTTGCTTATTACATATATTTGCACAAGTTATCGCGACCATATAAACCGTTTTACTAAGTACATGACATAAAAGTTCTAGAATCTAAATGAACGCTTTGAGGCACATACCCTGTACCTCTGAAGTCACGGAGTTGTATAAACAATAGAATTATACAATTAAATCAGCAAATTGCAGCGCAATTTTGTTTAATTCTGATTTACACATAAAAACGAAGACAAGCTATCAAATTACGTTCCTTAAATATTAAATCCAATATTTCAAATATGTCCTTTCAACTATAGCTGAGATAAGAATTAATCAAGATTAAATACATCAAGCGAAATTTATGAATGCTTGTGAAGTCAGCAAAAATATATTTAAGTAACACTCGCAAAAAATGACTCTGAAACACAGAAAATCATCCTAAAATGATTATTGCCCAAAAAACTAGACAAATTTTTTAAATATTCGAAAAAAAATGTGCTTAAGTAAGAAAAACCTATTACAGAATTATATTTAAAAAGTGAAAGGTAAAATCAGTGTTTTTAGCAAAATGCTTTCTGAAATTCAGGAAATAGTAATAAAATTGTATCTCTCTAGGTTAGAGTCCAGTTTTTGCACGCCCTTAAGGACACATATCTCAGTGGAAAGTCCCTCAAGAAAACATGAGTTGTACTCTAATTAGTTAAGAAGAGAAAAATCCACTTTTTAATTAGAAAGACTCAACCTTCCGTTTAAAAAACACACTTGTTGAATTTGTTAAGTGTATTTATGCAGCAAACACTCTAATTGAGCTCAAGATCAATGAATGCATACACACACAGAGGTTTGTATGGTTTGCTTTGTTGGATTTGTGTTTGTCAGTGAAAACGTTACACAAATCATGAACCTGTTAACATGGGCGCCACTCATAAAACCTTTCATAACATTTGACTTGAATACCTGCTTATTTGTAAGCAAAACATTAATCTACTTCTTAGTCGACTTGAGCTGTATTGAATACTGCAAGTCATGTCGAGAACTTCATGCAACATGAACACAATGGAAAAAGAAACTGAACCACAATGCATCTGTATCGGAAACGTGTCAATTCACAGAATCGTATTTGTTCAAAAAATATTGCATAAATCATAAATAAACGGAAATAAACTGAATTGTTATCGGAATTTTCCAAGTTTTTTATAACTGATCCATAATTCACCTGTGTACCTTACTCTTTGGAGATTCTAAGTGAAATACTTACATTTTGAAGAATGGATTGAACTATTATTAACTTATTAGTTTTAAAATATGTACATTGTAAATTGTACTCGCACTCTCAAGAATGACATGCATGAGTTTGTGGTCGATCATCTACAAATTCAAAAAAATTTATAATTTTTTGTAAATGTAAATTTTATTTTGAATTGAATTCAATTTATTTTCTGCTTTTGCATTTTCTGTGCCAACTGTTATCACTCGACATTAAATAAATAATAAATAATAATAGCAATAACTGGTTGGTACTTAAATGAAGTTCTTAAGGTAGATTGAGTTCTTTGCTATAGCAGTGGGGCAGTAAGTGGTCGTCTAAGAATAGAGCAAAGTGAAGGCATTCTGGTCTGGGTAAAATCACTTGTTCTCTTCAACAAGTGATTTGGAATGATGATGCAGGTAAACTTGTTTACTTAATATTGAATTAATTATGTCCATGAGAGATTTAATGTTCAGTTCCCCATATATAATTGTGTATCTGACTAATGGGCGGTTTGCGCCCATAGGTCTAATTATGGAATTTAGTTTTTGCTGCAATATGCACATGTCTGGAGAATAATGATTGCAAAAAAGTACTTAATAAGCCATTGTAGTTTTCCCTTTCTAATTATGATTCGCATAAGAAGGTCATCTGAGTGTATGAATAACCCTTAAGTATTCCATTTAATGTAATGGCTCAGCTGGGCGTATGTCTCTTGGTGCGGTTAATTTGTGTTCAATAGAGAATATAAAAATAGCATTGCTGTTTTAACTAAACGAGTTGTTTTATGTTTACTATACTCAAAATGATGGTGATATTTGTTTGAGTCTCCAATTTCATTATGACTGGTATAAAAATCGGAAAATACAATTTAAGTAAAAATAAAAACTGTAATTTACGCATATTAAAATAAATATTTAACTGACCTAAAATTTATATTAGGTGGATTAAAATACGCATAACATATATACATAATATATTATATGACTTTCCACACTCAAATGTAACCTACATTTATTCAGTTATATAAGTACAATTACTTTCATATGTATTTTGAATCCTAGCATCTTGAATAATTAACTAATGTCTTTTAGAATATGTAGCAAAAATATAATAGTATAGTAAATTACTGTAAAGATCTGGATAGATTCGGCTTTTAACGCTAATAAAGAAAATATATATATTCATAACAAGATTTATTCTTAATGATGGGGAAGAGGACTTTATGCCTTATCATGAGTGTCAATTTGACAGCATCACAGAGTAATCATGTCGCTTCCAATCATGCCACATTTCTGTTTACTATGTGTTCACCAATTATACCTTTTTATTGTAAAATATACATTGGTATTATTCTATTCTTTTTGTCGAATGATCGAGTATTTACACTTCTTACCTTTTTATATGTTTACACATTTAAACTGTGTCGGTGGCCTGCTGTTGCACCACCTGTCGCACAAGGGCGAGAAGATTACCTTTGCTCATAATTTCCAAACCATAAATTTCAAGAGCAAACTGTTGTGTTTGATGTCAGAGGTGTAAAGATATGTAATTAGAGATATATATTGGCTTTGAGCCGTAGGGGCGCACATTTTCTCACTTTTTACTTGCCGACAGCACAGCGGCACGCCTCTAATTCGGCACTGAACCGCAAAAAAAATGTGTTAGAAGAGGCGATCTTATGTTAGGTAGAGAATCGAACTCTCCTAATTCGAACCAACATCTGCCACAAATAAAATTTTACGTTAGTATATGTGCACATAGATATACATATATGTAAATACATATATATTTAAATAAAATTAAGCAAGAGCAGCAAAAGATTAGGAAAGAACTAGAAACTCACAAAGCAATATTCGGCTGAAATTATAAATGTTATACAAATTTCAATAAATATTTCTATAAATATTTGCAAATGATTTTAAAGCTGATTCCCTCCGCTGTGGAAAGAAAAATAATTTAATTGAATGTAAATTTAAAGCAATCTATTTAGTTCCGCCGGGGAATAAATACCCCAGACTTATAAAATTTAATTTTAATAACTAACTGAAAAAATATACTTTCTGCTCTTATTTGAGATTCTAAAAATTTATTTATTTATTTAAAAATATAATATAAGCAATCAAAATTGAGGTCATAAAAAAAGTTGTCATACTTTCAGCGAATAATTAAATAGTTGCAATCCATTGTGAACGTGGAGACATAACATTTGGCAAACATTTAACATATACCAATTGTCTTCCTCTTCAACCTTTCCTCCTTAACTAATAAATGGTGAAATCGATTCAGCGGTGCTGATGAGCCAAATTAGTATTTTATTGCCTCTAGACTTCCTCGTTACTTCTACTACTACTACTACTAATTGTTCTCTGCATTAATGGTTTCGAGTTTTCTGCGATGATTTCAATAGACTTTATCATGAAATCAATTCAGAGTCCTCCATTTCTATCATTAAGAGCAACATTTGATAAATAAAAGTTTCACATGTATTTGTGATGGAGCCTAATCCATGCAACAAATGTTTGACCATATTGCATTTAAATACCCTCAGAAATCTTACAAAAGTTTATTGTTTTTGAAATTTAATTTTGTTTTAAGTCTTATTTTTAATTTAATTTAATCTTTTATTTTTTGGGTCGACTGATTTTAGTTAACGTTATACAAATACATTTATGTAGATTCAAACATATTTATAATATTATTTTATAGATTTCTTTAATTTTCTTTTGAACCTAATATACTTTGCAATAAAAACCCAATAATCGGTTTAATTTTTAATTAAAAATGATTTGATTTCGATTTTCACTTCAATTAAAATATATAAATTAAATTCATTGAAAAAAACAAGAAAAACTCGAAGAGAAATTCAAGCATTCGCAAAGTTATTTTCGAATATACACAAAGTAATCCCTTACGGGAAATGTACAGTTAACGTACTGCAGACATCCAAGAATGTTGATAGTGGAATCAGGTTGTTAGTCAATCCTAGTGTGACAACTGATTGACAATGCGAAAAACGTCAGTTGTCATTGTGTAAACATTGTGAATGTTTGGAATGCTCCATTGAATTTTACATTTACGTAATTGGTTTTCCATTTGTTTTTTTTTACGGTTTGCATTTTAATAAAAGAAAATCAAAAGCCAAATAATATCCGGCATGCCTCAAATATACGTTCTAATTTGTTATTTGGTTTTTTTATTGGGGTACTTCATATTTACTCGAGAATGTTCAGTTTTCGAGCCATTGTCTCCAAACTAATTTTCGTTGCGGCACCTACTTAATTATTAATTACGTGATTTTTGCATTTAAGAAGTTAAAAATCAATTAGCTTCAAACTGATTTTCAAAACTCTATTCAAAGAAAATTTTGAAAAAAATGTCTTTACCCGATTAGCTTAAAATTCGTAGATGGTTTTGTATTTTGAAATTTCATCTGATAGTCCTCAAACTCATTTGAAAAACACCACATTTTGAAGAACTAAGCAGACATTTGGATAATACATCACCAGGATACAAAATGTTCATAAAATAATTTTCCTTTTTTTTCTATTTATAAACGACTATACACTGGGTGAAAATCAGTGGGTTTTGTCAAAGTTTAATAGAATAAAGTTTATTTTCATGGCATTAAATTCATTAATTTTGAATGATTAATGTTTTTTACAGATCCACTGCTTTCGTACCAAAACAGAACACAAATTATACAATTCTAAATCATTTAGTAGAACTATAATACGTACAGATATTGATGAATTTTGTTACCCAATATAAATCACTGGATAAACTTTTAAAACATGTGAAAATTACAAAACATTCAATGACGAAGACAGGAGCAGAATAAAGTCAACATCGTTATAGTATTACAAGTAAATAAGTTTTCCGAATAGGTACAACATATATGATTTAAATTTAACAAACAGCGCTTAGGCAAAGAATGGGATAAACTTGAGTTACAGCTAACTGCAAGTACCTAATCACAGGATCCATCATGCCAGCCGTCACGCCACCTCTCATTTACTTTGCTGCAATTGAACAGTGGTTTGCCGAGCTTGTCATTCACTCGATTATGGAACTTGCACAGCCACATCGCCAGATCCTTTTGTGAATTCACATTAACTGGATTCACCTCAATACTAAAAAAAAATAAAATAGTTAAAATCATAGTTAGAGATTTAATATTTAATAAGCACACATACTCTGCACGAAAGTCCTTGGCACAATACTCGCATGGATACAAGCGTGAGAGGACATCAAAGAATTTTCGCATATCCCGCTTCTCAGTGTCCGTGGGATTGTCCGAATAAAATGCTGCCATTGTGTGCAGTAGACTCCAAGTGGATATGCCCAGACTCACCTTGTCAAGGGGGCAGTCTTCCCTCGGCGCTGCTACCTGAGCTTTAAGCTTCTCGTTGGCAGCCATGTGTTTTTCCTAGCCATAAAACACCAACATGCAAATTAAATTGAAAATATATATGCCGATCTTTAAAGGAGGTTACCAGCAAGCTGCCTTCCAAGTTTGGTGACCCTATCTTTAAAATTATTGGAGATACGCAACGATCGATTATTATCGATTAACTAAGTCTTAAATGCTCTTGCCTTAAGAGCGTCACAATAAGCTGCGCTCATACAAACGGACAGACCAATTCACCGATACACTCTTAATCCCTACGGTACCTGAGTACGAGGAGAGCAAACAGAGAGCGTTTTCGCGTTTACCTTTGCTGCCTGCGTATTAGAGATGAGACGCTGTTGCTTGGACCAGGACTTGAAGTCGTTGCAGGTGCGACAATTGCTATCCTGTTTGCTGCTTCTGTGCGCTGTGAACTGCCTATCAATTAGCGGCGGCTCTGGCTCGGATGGCTTTGGCTTTGGCTTAAATGTCGTTTCAGACATATTGAAGTTGGGATCTCGCAATGTTTGCAAAACAGTTTTTTGAAGACGGCGAACAATCAATCGGGCGCCCTCACGATTTTGAGCTACCGTACTTTGATAGCTGAGACGTCGAGTTAATTTCTGCCACATGGGCAGACAACTGCTTTCCGTTAGCGTCAAATGAATTTGTTAATTCAGAGCGCTGTGTTAACGCCTATTTCAGATAGCGCAAATTCGCGGCACTTGTTATGCACATCGCAGCGAGACGGGCTGGTTAGCTGCCAACAATCTGTCAAAGTGATTTCTTTTTTGCTGTGAAATTGCTTTAAAAATGTATCTAATTTTTGGACACTTCGTGTTTAACTAAGACAAAAATTCGAAATAACACGCAAAAATTTTTGATTATTTTCCATTCCTATATCGTTGACAAGCAACGTTGAAAGAAAAATCTTTAGGCTAATCGATAACATTTCCATGTCCGAGTGTTACGATTCCACGTGTTCCGATTAAAAAACGGATATGGGGGAACCATAAACTCTGGAGGATAGTTTGCCACGCTACAAACTTCCTTGAATTTGTCAATACAAATCCGACAGTGCTGAATCTGCCCCAATTGCAGTTTGTGATGCATTTGATCAAGATGTTCGGGGAAAAAGTGCCAGAAAGTGATTTCAAAATGCCGGAAACTGGCAGCAAATGCCCCTTTTTCGGCCATTCGGACGATAAAGAAAACTCGGCCAAGTCGGCACCGGGCGCTGATCCAGTTAATTCAGATGAAAGCGAGGAAAAGACACCCAACGACGAGGAAATCGATCATTCTGCCGAATTGCGTGACCAGGCAGCCGTCAGATTCTATACGAAGGCCATTGAACGCGGCCGTTTGTTAGTCAAGCTGCAAACGCACTGGAACAAGGCACTTCGTCTGCGCGGCCAGTTCGAGGAGCGGGCAAAGCCCAAGTCGCGCAAACAGCAGAAGAAACGAAATGCTGCTGCTGCTGGCGGCTTTCCTGGTGCCGGCGGCTTTCCTGGTGCTAACGGATTTACGGGTGCTGGCGGCTTTCCTGGTGTTGGCGGTTTTACCGGTGCTGGCGGTTTTCCGGGTGCTGGCGGCTTCCCCAGTGCTGGCGGTTTTCCGGGTGCTGGTAGTTTTCTGGCTGCTGGCGGCTTCCCGGGTGCTGGTGGCTTCCCCGGTGGTGCCGGATTCCCGGCGTCGATCCAACTGCTGGCGGCGCCGACAAAGATGATGCTGATGCTGGTGCCTTCTGCGAAGAAGTCGTCGGACTACGTTGACGATGGACTCGATTAAGATGTGAAGAAAACAAAAAACAACCAGCAGCAAGGGCACCAACAACAAAATACATCAAAATATATACAAACTTAACAATAAAGAAAAACATAAACAATACAAGCAATACGAATTAGAGCAGGGTAGCAAACAAATTGTGCAACTTGAATGATTTTATTGATATTTCCGATAGACTTAGCCTCTATGAGGCTATACCAACGTGCCATCCAGAACTCCTGCCACAGTTTGTACATTCGAAATCCGCCGTGACCAAATACGATCCCAATGGGAAAAGGTCAAAAAAGAGTATGGGCTGTGCTCCAAAACTGCCGTTCAAGGAGAAAGCAGTGGCGATAGTGTGGTGTAGCTCAACTTAGTGAGCAAATCGCACAAGCTTCTGCTGCAAGTAGACCACAGCAAGTAGATCACAGCCCGTTCCGCTTGGACCTCCGATATTGAGAGGTTGCAGACTTCTGCCTTCCAAGACACTGAAGTTTTTAGTAGAGAGACCTTTTCACAGCCAGTCTATCCCGGTGGAAAAGCTCTTGCACCTAAATGCCAAAACTAGTGGTGAGGCAAATACATTAGTTGCCTCATCACAAAAGGTTATATTCCTGGCGGCTTTTGCTCGCTTTATAGCAAGACGTGGCTGTCCTCAGAAAATGCATTCCGATAACGGAAAAACATTCGTGGGCGCCTTCAAGATACTTGGTCGTGACTTCCTGGAAGTTACAAGATCGGCTTCTCACCACTAAGTATAGTCATCAAAACTTTTCCTGGCACTTCAATCCTCCCAGCGCTCCACATATGGGGACTATGGGAAGCCGGATTTTTTGTACAAATCCATCTCTTCACTTAAGTACACATTTGAAGATCTCTCCACACTTTTGAACAAGATTGAAGCTTGCCTTCACGGCATATTAGCCCATAGACTTAGACCTATTGGCCGTAAGTCCAGGCCACTGCATTGGCGGCCCTCTTCCGACGAGAAACCTAAAGAGTAGCGATTTGGTAATCTTTAAAAAAGATAAAATATTATTGGATCGAATTCTACAGTCCTATCCTGGCTCCGATGGTATGGTCCGTGTGGTTGATGTGCTTATAGCCCGCGGGGTCATCAAAAGACCAGTCGCCAAACTTCTTCCTTCCAATCCTTATTCCTGTCGACAATAAGTTCGCAGAATGCAAATAACTCCCAGTTCCTATTATTTGATGCATATCCTTGCATGTTTCTTTTTATTTAACCGTAATTCATAAGTTTGTTTGCTTTTCCATTCTTTTTTTTCTTTACGTTTGCCAAGCACAACATGCCCTCCCTTAAAACCGCCACGACATAGAATGGCTCCACGTACTCAGCATCCCCGAAATTTGGAAGACAGACGTGCCCGAGGAATGAACTCCTACCGATGCCGAGTCTGTCGATGAATTCACGCCCTCAAGCGATGCCAACGCTTCTTGAGGCTAAATGCAGAGAAGCGTCTTCGGGTCTTGGTGAACAAATATTGCACGAACTGTCTTGCCCACGTGCATTCTGGGCGCTCATGTCAAACCAAAAACTCTGGAGGAAAGTCTGCCCCGCTACGCAAACAGTCATCAAGTTAGGAAACACTATAAAGAATTTCTCCGATCGGTCGAAAATTTTGTTGCAATAAACGGATTGAGTTATATGTTTGATAAAATCGTGACTAAATTAAAATAACCTGTACAAGGAAATAAAAATAAATAAAGGTTTGAATAGTTTTTGCACCGATTTTAAAATGTTTATTTATCAGCTTTATATAAAATGTTTGTAATAAATGTTTTTTGCGTTGAGATACAAAATAATTGAATTGATTTATATAAATGATGGCAATATATATTACAATTACAATTTAATGCACGTTTAAAATCGCCGATAATTTGAGTGCTGCGAATTATTTCCTCTATTTGGGTGTCGGTATGGAGCACGTCTTGGCCCATTATAATTATTGCGTTGCTGATAATTATTATCCTGGTACCTCTGATTGTACGGCCTAATGTAGTTTTGATTTGAATAGTTGCCTGGAATATATTAAAATAATCTCATTAGTTTAGCAAAAACTTAAATAATTCCTCTGACGATTACCGAAATAATTGAGCGATTCTTATAATTTTTACTTGAACTATTTCGAGAGTGATTTACAACGAGATATTCTCTAGCATTCTAATTAAATGTGCATTGTTTTTAATTTACCTTGAGGTGGGGGATAATTGTAATTTCCACCATTTCTTCCGTTATTTTGATATCCATTGTCGAATCTTTGCGTTCTCATGCTGGATGTTAATAACCGTTGACCGCCAGGAGAAATGTAAGCCCTTTGCGAACTATTTCCGAAGCCTAAGTCAGAAGAAAAATATATTGTTTTTAATTTATCCAGTTTAGTGAAGATGTTTTGACTTTATTATTTGAGCTCTGCATATTTTGTTTTGTTCTTTGTTCAATTTTATAATACAAAAATTCAAAAAGTATTTGCAGCAAATTGTCCTTTGTTCTGACCCAGAAAAAAAAACTTCAAAATTGAAATTTGACTGAAACTTCATTTAATGACACATCCTTTATATTTTAAAAGCTTGGAATATGGGGACAAAAAATATGCCCATAAAAATTTCGCTAACCTCGCTTCATGCTGGTTATCGGAAAGTTAAAGTTATTCTAGAATTGCAATCACTTGGGTTGAAATGGTAAATATTTTAATCTAAATATATATTTTGGCAGTGCTTTGCTTATCCCTATTCCTTATTCGGATGGTGAATATTTAAATTAGTAAGAATTTTAGAAATGAACATAATGTCAACATGTACATTACAAATAAATCTTAAATTGTTCATTGTGCCCAGATTTATAACAATGAGTCGAATGCATTGAAACAAGACTCCCTAAAATAATGTAATTTGTTAAAGTCTTCATTGCAATCAGCTTCGTTTGGCGTCTGACTGTTAAAAGGCTGCATTGCATCGTTGAAAATGTGCAGTCCTAAAACGATTTTTAAAGGTAGTTTGAGAGTTGATTGAGGCTTTAATTTCTGGGCGGTTTGCAGAGACAAAACGGGCTTGTTTGGATTGTTAAGCAAGATTGATTTGATTTGAGTGTTTGTTTTAATGGGATTGTCTATTGCTTTTTTTATTCCTTGTAGTGTATAAGTTAGCCGGCTTGAATCTCGTAAGCGTTGAGTGTGCAAAAACTCATTCCTATCGCTTAGACGAAAAACCAGTCGCAAGTTCTGAACACGCTTCAGACGTTTGGTTGTTTAGTGTTTTGTTGGTAGTTTAGTCTTCGGCTTATTCCTCTACTATAAAACTCTCTGTCTATCACTCTTTCTTTGAGATCTGCGATATCACAACGGGCCAAAACTGCAACCTTTAAAACCTAATCTAACCTAGTGTATAAGATGAGAACAGAAGAAGATGAAATTGAAAATAGGATTTAGAAATGTTTGGATACGCAGTAGTTACCTATAAAAATACAAATTGAATGAAAAAATAATTCAATTTTGAACATAGGCCAATCGAATTGAACAGATAGATAAGAAAATAATAGTTGCTAAATATGCCAATATAATAGACTTTCGGTTACTTCTATAGAATTTCCCGTAGTCAGCAACAATATGTTTACATATTTACATTGAATAATATATTGTTAAATAATAATTTGTTTTACCGATAACAGGTCCATTTTTATGACTGTTCGCTTGTATAACTTGTGGAGGATCCACGGCGTTGGGCAGCCTTTTAGCTAAAAAGATATAGTTCTCATCGTACTGTGGGTCCATGAAAACAGTTGTTACAACTTCATTATTCATAATGTCAGGCAAACCAGGTATTGGCGACTTCAACTGGCTAAAATTATAATGAAAAAAATAAACACTTTAATTGAGTAAATAATTTAATTAAGTATGCCACAGTGGCACCATCGTGTGTGTGCAACTAATTATAAAACAAGCTAATTTTATGACAAAATATAGTGTGGATAATACTTTACGATACCCAATGATACCCATGATGTTCATATACCACCCAAGCTAAATGTTAAATATGCTGCTGACAATTATTTTTTAATAATTAGGCATTTTTACAATGCATTTCAAATGATATCTTTAAAATAAATATATTATATTGGGTAAATCCATTCGTTACAGAATTTTTAGAACAAACTGAATCATAATTTCTTTAATTACTATTTCCATTCACGATCAATATACAATTTACCATATTGAAATTTTCAAATTCTATTGCGCACTTACATCATGCAAAACGTGGTCAAAGTAATCAATATTTTGATTTGTTGCAGTACTTCCCTGCACAGTTTTCAAAGCTCTAACATAAAGTGTATTAAGTAAAATATAAAATATTGTGCTGAAGTGGCTTATATTGTTTCAATTAAGCTAAACTTTAAAACTCCGTTGTTGGCCAGACTTCACTCTAACGTAAAAGTCCCCTTCTGGTAATGATTTTACGTTAGTCTGACATATTTCTCAACTTAAAAAGACTGAAGACGCCTAAACTATAGCGAGTCATAACTAGTCTGCACTCCACAAATGCCTCTCTTCTATGAACACTTCCAAATATATATCAAGAACGTTTAACTCTGCTATTATTATTATTATTGATTATTGATTCAATTAGTTTTATAGGTGCAAGTCCAACTATCGCAGGCAACAATTCTTTAAAGCTCCATGTGCAAACATTTTCTGTAGTTTCTTACTTTCAAAAAAAAAAAAATTAAGAATAGGACTTATGAAGCAATATTTACGGAATAGCGCCAATTTATTCTTATGGAGGACATTTTACGGACAGCATTCAAGGTAGTTCAAAAGGTGAAAAATGTTAAAAGCAATGTTGTGTGCGATTCTTTTTTGTAACACGGTGCCAAATATTGGGATCCGCTCGCATAACTTGCATGTCACTTAAAAAATCATGTAAGCGCCGTTCGAATGTATTTGCAGGGAAAAATGTGCTTTTAAATCAAAAAATGTGTTCATCTCATTGGTGGTTCTACAATATAAGATTTCTAATTTGTGTATTTTATAAGACAAGATGCTCGAGCTTTAGAAATTCGGTCGATTATATGAGTTCTATGAGATCGTTCACAGTTCTACTGCTGATATTGCGAATAATATCAATATTATATATCAAAATATAACTAAGAAAAAAAATACTAAATACGCTGATCTATGTGAAAATTACTTTCGTGAAGAAATCTTTGATGCATTCTACAAACAAAAAATATTTTTTATTTACTTATTAGTATATATATATATATATGTATATATTGTTAAAAGATCTCACTTGGAGAACTCACTAGAGATATGATTTAATCATTATCCTACATTTTTTACGTACGTACCCGTTTAACGCTGTGTTGAGCTGTGAATTCGAAATTGTCCCACTCATTCCATCGAATGACGAAGGACTGTTTTTCAATTGGGAATTGCCGCCAGTTTCGTAGAGTTTATTTATAGTCTTGAAATGAGGACTACATTTACTTATGTACAAATTATTATCCCCTCTTTTGTTACGTTGTACTAAAATAAAAAGAAAAGGAAACACAAATATAAGCATTCGCCAAAATTGACAACTGCTTCAAGCTATCAGATCTAAATTCCTAAATCATCGCAGTGAGCTTATTTAATACATCACGAAACCCGGAACACCCCATAAGTATATGGATGGTTAACATCGACGTGACACTTTCTGCCATTACGAAAGCAAATGCTAAATGAGAATTTGTTACCCTACTCCCATCAGATCGAGGCACTTATACATCGATAGTGTCGTAAGTGTCTTTATTCAGATTGAAAAAAGATAATGACAATGAAAAACTTCATTTTAAAAAAGAATTGGAAGACAGCACATAAAAGTTATCACTTTGTCGGATTTGAGATGGCAAAACTGAAATCCAAAGTGTTAAATTGTATTCGTTGATATTAAAATAACAAATTTTGAAGGTGTCTATTGGCAATCGTCATCTTCCAAATCGAAATCCATTAAGTATGTTGTGAAAGAAAATATAGATTAAATTATTTGAATCGTCAAAGAAAGAAAGAACTTAATCAATTCACTTTTTGGCACCCAGCAGACATTTTTGTTTATAGCTTCTACAAACAAAAACTATTCCAAATTCGTGAGCGAAATGTCTTCAATTTGAAAACAGGGCTTCGCTGGAAAATTTTAAAACCTCAGCTTTTGATAACTGACTATGAAACGTAGAATAGTCAGTAAGAAGTTGCCAAAAATTGACACTTCCATAATTTCCAAAACTATAAAGTTTAAAAAGTTGTATATTTCTTATAAATCCGTTCAGAAAATAAAACTTACCTTCCTCGTCAGTTAACTGGATGTGGAGAGGTCCGAGTGCCTTAAAAAGCCTATTTTCATCAACAAATGGTAGCAGGGCAACTCCTTGCCAAGCAAACTTTTTGCCGTTAAGATCAATTTTGAAATCTTCTGGATAGAAATCAATTATGGTGGAGTCCTGAAAAAAAGAATATAACCACATTAGGATAAAAAATATATTTGTTTTGTATGATATCACAGCAAATAACAGATTAAAAATCGTTGAGGTTTATTACTTACGGGTCTAGACATTAGCTGTGCCCATGGTTCCGGAACATGCGAGCTGCTAGCTGCTGGAAAAACACCCATTAGCTGTTCCAAAGGATTGAACTAAAATAAACAAAATAAAATATTCATTTAATTAAATAAGAAACAAATTTATCCAAGTATAAGGAAAATAAAATACTATAAATTAAACCAGTAAATTATTATTTTCTGTAAGCTTACCGGCTTTGTGCCTTTTTCGAATGTCGTCGACAGGCCTTGTATGTTTACAAAATCGGAAGCAAAAGGCGCGTAATGGTAGGGAAAATACCAATTCCAGGAAGCACATCCTTGATAGTAATATTTGAGAACCCAACAGAGTCCCCGGACATATTGCAGTGCGACAGCATAACGAAATTGAAGATTGACCAAACCCACATCAAATTTCGATTCGTAATATCTGTTTTTGAATCCATCCTCCCAAAGTCGCACTTCATCGTTATTCTCCTCCTCATCTTCATCTAAGTTTGCAGTTGCACTCGAACGTTTGGTTGCCTGCGAATCATTTGATCCCATTCGTACAGCAGCTGCTTGCTGTTTATAATTCGTAATCTGATCTGCAGCGGCGTTATTTCGTCCAACTGCCATCGGTCCAAAAGGGCTCTGTTCCATAGCCTTGTGATTTTCCCGTTTCTGTCTGGCCTTGTATTGCTGCTCCCTTCGTTGTCTATCCTTGAATATTTGATCCTCTACATTGCCCAAGTCCGTCATGATTAATTGAACCCTGTCCAAATTAACGTCACCCGAGTCGGTTAAATATCCTTTGGTTTTATAAACGCATTTCTTGTACAATTCAACCAATCGATCGACGGCTCCCTCTCGGATCTCCAAACTGGGTAGATGAGGTAGGAAATCGTTGCCCACAAAGAAACACATGAATACCCAATCGTCTAGAGCTCTCTCAAAGTCATAGCTAAACGGTAAATTGGGCATTTCGAGAGTTTTTCTCAGATATTCTCGCAACACACTCAATCGGACAAATATGAATTTCACTTCGGCTCCAATTGGAACATCGGGTGGACTATTTATATTATTGGAGCCAACGGCACTTAGACCAACACACTTGTCCATTTCGTGACCAAATTGATTGCAAACGTCACATGGTCGTGGCTTGTTTGGCAGAAACTCCTCACGAATTATGGTAAAGTTCGGCTCGTGAGTCGCCAGCCCAAGCATTATCAGATCTGCATCAGCCCCACAAAGCACATGGTGAGTGTTGGGATCATGATCCGGCTGTGCACGCTGCTTCCGTATGTAGTCCATTATTTTGTGTTCTCCCTCGCCGGGCACGTTGGCATCGGATAATATAATTTTGATTCCTTTCCAAGCCGGGTCATTGTTCAGGCGATCATGTATATAGTAATGAAGACATTTACTTAATCTGTCCATGAAAGGTGTTCCGGGCGTAATACAGTTCGAGTCGAAATGTTCGCCCTTCTCCTTTTCCGGCGGTAGTTTGCAGCCTGAAAAAACAAAAGAACACAAACGCTTTAATAAGAATCCATGCCAGTGACGTCCGTCCTTAAATTAAAATTTATATTACATTTTTCTCGTTAAAAAATTATATTAAATTAAATAAAAAAAAAAAGAGTCCGGCGTAACCGACTGCGAAATACTTTGAAACCATAAGTAATATCAGCTGATAACAGATAAAACAGGGTGGCTGTAGCCAAGACATGCCGATATTTTTGATTTTTGTTAATCTACCATCCAAGTTTGCCTTTAAAATTACGGTAGATAGTGAATTTTGAGACGGGCAAAAAAAAATTATTGGAAGAGTTTCCCAGTAACTTTCCTTCCAAGTTTGGTAACTTTGGTGACTCTAGCTTTCAAATCGTGTGAAATACATCGGTTTGGGAAGTCGGAGTGGGCGTTGCTATCCAATTTTATATACAGATTTCTTAGGGGAGCATATTTTCTAAAATTTGGTGACTCTATCTATTTATCGATTTACACTTTCCAAAATATTAACTTGGGCGTGGCTATAAAAATTTTTATCGGTTCTTAAAGGCGGCTACCAGTAATATACCTATAAAACTTGGCTCTAACTACAAACCTACGGAAGATATACCTCTAACATTTTTATGGTTGTGGGCGTGATAAGATCCAAGTTTCAAGGGTCTATTTCGAAAAAAGTTTTCCTTTGTCAAAACACTTTTGTAACATTTTTTATATGTACAGTTGTCAAAGCTCGGTAGCTATAATTTTGTCGTTACTAGTTATATTAATTAATTACATATACTTCATATCAGCATCACTAACCGGTTCCATAAAACCATATCTATGTGGTCCCCTAAGCGAACTATTCAAACCAACTTAAAGGGAATTTGATTGTGTGCCCAAAAGTATCACGGTCGGCAGGATCGGATTACTATATCCTAGAGTTTTAAGAAATAATGGTTTAAATAATGACTTTTTTTATTTACCAAGATATCTTTAAAGTTATTAGTCTCTATGCATCCATTAAAAAATAATCAATATCTGATTACTATATTTAATAGCTTCCATAGAAAGATAAGGTGGTTACAGTATATTTATCCGTTCTTTCTCGTCGTAGATAATTTATGAATTTTGTGTGTTATAGAAACTGTACAAACATAAACACCTAGCAGCGAACTAGTGAATGACCTGTCATTACAGAATGCATTCTGTGTGCAAACATTGTAATTCACTACCTAATAATGCTCTTGTATGCGGGAGCTTTTAAGTAAAGCACTAACCTTTCATTTCCTATCTCTTTTACTATCTAACCACTTAGTACTCGCAGTGTTTTTATGAGCTATGCAACTCGTATATTGAATAATAAAATATATATGTTTATTTTTAAAATTATTATATCCATCATCAAATTGTATATATACTTTGTATATACTTTGAACATACATCTATAAATACATTTTGCATTATAATAGTATATCTTGGTATATAAAGTCGTATAGTATTCCATTTATGACTGCATTGCAGATAATTCAGCATGTAGTGATTACTTTAGTACAGTTCACGTATTGAATTCGTAATGGCTTCTTTTCGCTGCTGGGATACATAACAAACACATACACACATACACACTTACTGCTTACCTCGTGTTAAAAGTTCGTCTCGAATGCGCTCAATTTCCAAACGCTTTTCGGTTGCTTCTTTTGCAGCGCGAAACCTTCGGGACCTTTGTTGATTCATTTTCGCTCTGGGCGCAACGCCATCGATGGCCATATAGAGCAGTTTTCTGGGACGAACAATGCCGAAAAGTCGATCAATGCACTCGAAAATAGCAATCATCATTTCCTCTTCATTTTTGGGTGCCGGTTTGTCCTCGGGATGGGTACAGGGATGTATTATGCCATTCATATCAAGATAGAGGTTGTCAAACTCGACCCCATTGGGATTGGGCAACGTAGCATCCTCGTAGATATTCTTTCCAGTGTCCGGATCTACTTGCTGAATTTTTTCCGGTTAATGAAAAGCGTGTTTATGGTGATTAACAATTAACTATACCTTGTTCTCATTACATTCGATAATGACGCACGGATACTTTTTGCTCAGCCATCGAAAGAATGCGGGTACTCCCATATTAAATTGGAGTATTTACAAATTGTTTAACAATTCCTCGTTTTTTCCAAATCTGTATATTTACATACATGAATGGAACACATACAAGCCACACTCACCGATAGTAACTAGTCACGGATTCGATAAATTATCGAATGCTGTACGCACGCAAGTGATGCCAACTTAGCTGTTTGGCATCAAATTTAAAAGTGTATTATTATTAAATATGTATATTTTTGTAAAGTATATTTTATATACCTCGGCTTAAGCAATTTCTCAAATACCCAAGCGAAAAAATAAATGTTCTGGCTTAATAAAATAAAAGTAAATAAATAAAGCGCGCAAGTTGCCATAGATTCCAGTATACATACATACATCTGAAGTTCCGTGGAAAGAATAAAAGCAAAAAGGAAAAACGCTCGTTCATGTTGTTTTTTAATATTTTCTTCTTTTTTTTTTTTAAATATTTGTGTACAAGTACAAAAATTTTGCTCTTAATACGTGTATTGCCGCAAATCCATCTCGCTCAAAAAGGTGGCTAATGAAAAATTTAAATTGGAAGTTTTGTGGCTTAATACCGATTTTGAGTGCTTAAATTATTTGCTTCTGGCAAATAGCAGCAAACATTACTCAAAAGTGAAACATGGCCATGCAGTTGAAGCGTTCGATTACTCATGGAAGCCGTCAGTCTACCGATCCGATTTCTCGCGAGCCATTCCTTATTCCGCAAGCACACGGCCAGGGATGCATCATGCATTTTCCGAGTTATAGCCGAGCAGATGTACGACACCCAAATGCTGCACTATGAGGTCAGATTGGAGTGCGTGCGCTTTATGACACGCAAACGCCGCTTTTTCGAAAAGGATGTGCAAGGCGATTTTGATAGTTATTTGCTGAATTTGGCTAAGCCCGAGACATATGGCACCTTAGTGAATCTGCGCGCCCTTTGCTGCATGTATCGTCGCAACGTTATCTTGTTCGAGCCATACAATTTGGGCTCATTTATTACGTATAACAAGAGCTACTGGGACAAATTTCAACTGTTTTACAATAATGATGTTCATTTCGATTCCCTCTACAAATTGAGCTACATTCAAGATGAGGCTATTTGCCAGGCAATAAGCCTTAAATTGCTTTACAAGATGCTCTTTAAGCAGTCCGATGTTAATTATTCCGTTGAGAAAATACTGCGTCCGCGTACCTTCAATTGAGACAACTATCAGGTGGCGATGGACCCGAGGGGCTACATTAAGAGCATTAACTGCCGCGATGGGCGCACCTTTCATCTAGATATGCCCGAGGATACCAAGTGCATGCTGCAGGACTGCAAGCTGTGCTATTTTCACAACAATAATTTACCAGACTACGCTACAGCAGCAGCAGCATCTGCATCATCATAGTTACGCTCATCCACGTCATCCATATTAAATTTATAATGTTTTGAATTTTAATTTTGTTTGACCAAAATTTCGCATAACCATTAGCTTCCTTTAATGCAAGCCAAACAGTAGATATGTATATTAACTGTTAATGTTAGTTAAAACTGTTGTAAGATGGTTAACAGCACCAAGCAGTTGTCTGTTTAGTGTTAACATGGCATGCACCTACCTAACAGAAAAAAACATTACAATGTAAGTCGAATGTCAAACTTTAAATATGTATGTTAACTCCATTATAGTTAACATAGTTATCTGTTTAAAAATAACAACATATGCACCGGCTTAATAGTAGCACTTACTGCAATACCAATAAACAAGCATATCAAATAATATGATTGTTGTATTTAATCAAGCTTTCTAGCACAGATGACATTCAATCTCGCCTAAATGGTCTATATGTTTGCGTATATGCCGTTAAAACATTAAAACTAACTAATAACATGCTATGTTAAGTCAAACTGTTATGCTAAAACTGCCTCTGTAAAATAAAATGAATAACAGAGTATGTATATGCTTAAGAGAAAACTCACTACAATATTAATTACGAAAAAATAAACAATCATTACAAATAACAAGTTGTTAATAATAGTATGCAAATAATTAGTAAAGGTAATAATCCGCTTCCTATGCGCTCTATTTGTTTGCTTACATAGTGAACTAGTGAATATTAAACGAATGTCAAACTGTAAGCAAGAATGTTAACTTTCAACTGCTCTGCTAAAACTGCCACATTTCTGACTGCTGTTAATTTATAAATAATTTTCACATTTGGAAGGCAGATGTCTGGCATTTTACTTCGACTTGTACTTTGAACAGCTATATAAAGTCTCGGCACTAAGGTTAAAAATGATAAAAAAAAAGTCAAGCAATAAATCCCATTGGAACAACTAACGCATTCGCATTCGCATTCCGAAGAAACAAAACGATGCTAATAAAAATCTACGAAAAGTGAATTTTATAATTATATATATGTATATATGATTTTATTACAATCAATTTAAGTGATTTACACGAAATTATATTAATACAATAAAATAATACATTAGAACATTTTGTTTGCAAATACATTTCAGCCTACAACTTAAAAACAACACGTTTGTATTTTATTAATTTTTTTTTTTTTTGGGAATGTAGAAGAGCATTCCTATTGTTTAATATAAATGCATATTTACTTGCAGGCTCAAATAAAAAATGTTTGATAAACTTGCTTGCTTCTCATTCATTCATTTGTATGTATACTTATGTAACTTATTTTGATTCGAATATAAGGACACGAATATCCAAGTTCTCAATTTTCTTTTGCTTTTCTTTCATATGTTTTTTGTTGTTTGTTTTGTTGTTATTTGAATGTTGAACAATAGTTTTTTAACAGGTGGTTTCTGGCATTGGTTTCGGCTTTTGATGTCTAATGTAGACTTTTGTCTTTCCCAGAACTGTGGAAACTTTGGGATTGTTGTGCTTAAATGTTTGAAAACTTTCCTTGAATTTCAATATCGTCTTATAACCTGTCTTCTCCATTGTATGCAATTCTGTCGTTGACGCGGGTATTTCCTGGTAGAAACTTTCTGTATCATCTACCATATTATTTACATTGCAATCGTCCAATGAGAATTGTACAAGATTTGTTTGGGCCATCTGCTCGGATAGACGACGAATGTTCAACTGGAGCTCCTCGCGCGACTGTTTCGATATTGAGGAAAAGCTATGCCTATTCTGTAATTTATTGCAATTGTTCACAGTTAGATTTTTATTGGGCTTGGACTGATCGTCATCATAATTGGATGGAACGGAAAGTGTTTTGATATTGCTATAGCTGAATGTGTCCTCGAATGGATTTAGAAATTGTTTACCACGAGCCGGTGAAAAACTGGCAGACTTCGTTGGCAAATTCTTTTGTTGCGGCAAGTGATTGATGGTGCAACTATTATTTGAATTGGTAATTAAATGGGGAGATGGTGGCGCAGAGAGTATGGATTCTTCATTTCTGTACAATTTCTGTTTGTGCATATTTGGTTTCAAATAAGATCGTTTGCTTGTCGTCTCCACCATAAAGTCATCTTTTGTACAAGCATTTTCTAATGTTCTTTCCTTAGAATGTGCTGATTTATCTGTGCCAAGCGAATCTATTGGACGTTTAATCCAAGGATCCGCCGCAATTTCCCAGTCAGCCTCGCTGAAACTATTAATTTGCAAATCATCCTTTTTCTTTATCCACGGATCCATTGATGAAACATAGTGCAAGGAATCAGTACTTCTTTTATTGCTGCCATGTGAAGAACTCGATTTCGTTTGATTAATGCCGCCCATCATGTTTGGCGAAGTCTGTTCCGATTTACTTGTTTTGATTGTGAACTGATGACTGGCATTATGATTGTCTTCAATTCCGAAGAAAGGCCTCAATTGTTGTTGTTGCTGCTGTTGTTGTTGGTTAAC
Source organism: Drosophila kokeensis (assembly GCA_035042145.1). NCBI lineage: Eukaryota > Metazoa > Arthropoda > Insecta > Diptera > Drosophilidae > Drosophila > Drosophila kokeensis. Next base: position 1,561,827 of record JAWNLT010000376.1, on the reverse strand, counting down.
ATCGGATGCAACAGTTGGTACAATTATTTTCAAATTGAAATCACTAGTTGATGTTTTTTTTGTTGATTGTGTTATATTGAGTAGGTGCCGCTGATGCGTATTTCTTTTCTCTTTCGGCGACTTCTGATCCTTAACTATAAAATTTGCTGCCGAAACGTTTTTGAAGTCAACACATTTGGTTTCCTTTTGGGTAAATGTCTTATCGTACTTGGGTGATTTGATACAACTACATGTTATACTTGAGTGTGTAGTGATTGATGGTGATCTTTCCTTCGCATTTTCATTTACACTGAAATGTGGTGTTTTGTGTTCAGTCAATTGTTTAGCACTAAGTAATTTGTTAGCAGACTTTTGTTGAACTATTTTATTATTTATATACCGACCAGAAAGTTTATTTTGCTGAATAGTGGAATTTGAACTCGAATGCACAGGTGAATGAGGAGAGTGTATGGGGAGTGTGGGAGCAGGATTATTTATTTGCTTAAATGTGGCCACAATCATCTCATCGGATTTTATAATATTGTATTGGGGAGAGCTATTTTCAGGTTGGTTTCGGCTGGTTTCTATAGTTTCAAGTCGCTTTGAATAACTGTTATTTGATAGCTGCAAAGAATACTTTTGTTGGGCCGAGGAGGTTAGGCCCATTTTTTTTTGCTAGAGAAACTTTTCGGCCAGATCTTTAATTGATGTCGAACTGGATGCTGAAAGACCTGTAAAGATTTGATAAATATTAGATTTATATTTATCGATATATGTATTTTTAGGTATGTTTCTTTATCAATAACTTCTAAAGTTAGTCAAAAAAATAATAAAAAATCGCTTCTAAAATTGCACATAATTTGCTGAAGATATGTATTTTTAACTGAGAAAGGTTGTGGTAAAATTTTGATACTAGAGTAATAACAGATGAACAGAGAGGAAAGACGATTCGCAAATCCTCTGCTCAGCCTCTACAAGAGATCATCAGCAATCGTTTTCCGAATATATTACAATGAAAAGCCATTTAATTTAAAAATTTGGCAATAATTTGAAATTTGTTTTTTTTTTCGATTTAAGCAGTACGATATTTAAATAATATTGTATGATTTATTTAACATCTGTAGTTTTTAGTTTTCTTTTATTTTTTATTATTATGCTACTCACCATCGTTATCATCAGGCTTTTTATTTTTGTTATTAGATTCATGTTCTGTTGTTGTTGTTGTTGATGTCGTCTGAGGTTTTTGAGTAAGTTTCAAGCTGGCTGCCAAAGGATTGGAACTAGTTGCTCCTTCTGAAGTATTATTAAAAGCACATCCCTCGACATTGATCTTTAATTGTCATTTAATCAGTTCCACGGACAGAAATTTTCTCAACCGCTCATAGTATTGGGGATGCAGTTCAACATCATTATGACCAGCTCCCTATAAAAAAAAGATAGAAAGATAGATTTTATTAAATTTCAAATTACATGTCTGAAACTGAAGTGAAAACTAAAGGCCAGATTAGGCTTTGCTAAGGCAAGTAGAAATGGCAGAAATCTATCTTTGCATTTTATAGCGGGAGGATTTAAAATATACTTGGTAGAATCCACGGGCGACAGGCTCATATCCGAGCAATCACTTGACTAGAAATCGAGCAAATCTAGCTAACTGAAGGCATTTATTATTATTACCCAAGCGTTTTTACCGGGTTGAGGATTTCCAAGTCCCTCAGGTTGGTAACATGTATGCCTAGGATACTACATTTTGTTGCTTGCGAAGGCGCGACATATCGCTAAGATATATTTGCAGAATTATCCTCCTTATCCAAAATCCACAGATTCTGCTAATTGTTATACCTAGCCGATTAGCTAGTCGTGTCTGGAGACCGATTAGTATTTTATGCTTTGTCTGAGGACCTGATGCCTTTGATCAGCTCAATTGGCACAGATGACTTTATTCGATTCCCTGTTGATGGCTTATTGTGTTCTTTGCCATAGAGGCCAATCCGGTTCTATTAGGTCGATCTCTGCCTCAAATCTAGCCCCCTTGGATGCTGACGGGGGAATGGGTAAGATGCAGAGTCAAAATTTGAGAAACCAAACAGATAATGCCTCAGATGCGGAGGACAAACTGTACAAATAAAGCCTCTCTTCTTCTACTGCGGAATTTGCTCATATTAAAAAGATGTAAGCTGGCATAATCTGGTAAAAAAAAGAACAGTATTGAAAATCCCACAGCTTAAAATTAAAAAAGTGAGCCAACATAATATATAAAGCAGGTCAGTACTTATGGTTTGAGTGGTTACCTCAAAAGATCACAGAAGACACACAAAGTCAAGACAACATTATAATTGCTGGCGCCAATCAAATCAAGAAAAATAGGACCAATGTAAAAGAGGGTGTCAGCATTCAACATGACCAATCAGTAATCTATCTAGCTTAAGATTAAGTATAAGTTTTCGCAATTTGGGTGGGAGATTATTGGGTGACTTCAGCTGTAAGACTTTCGAGAGAAAAGTTTTATTAGGCAATATTTGAAGGACAAATTACTATTGGTGTAAGCAAAGTAAACAAATAGCAATGAACAAGTGACAGTAAACAGACACGCTTGCGTCTCGCAGTTGGATTTCAATGTAATCGTACAATGCAACTAAAGATTGATAACAAATAAATGAAGCAATAACGATAAAACAAAAGCAAAACATCAACGAATTCTAAAACAATACCAACGTGTTAAACAGCTCCAAAGAGCGAGCGTTTGAAATATGTAAAGAAATAAACTACTTCAGAATTAAGGAAAAAGATATTAAGTTCCACCTTCTGGAATAGAGTATATATATTAAGTAAATATTTAGCACAAAATTACCTCTACCCAAAAGGGCTCCACAGTCTTCGGACACCGCTCGTAAATACCAATTCCGTGAGAAAAGTCAATGACCTCGTCATCCGTTCCGTGAATAACCAAAACTGGCGACTTTACTTTAGCGACCTTATCAATACTGCGTGTTTCGTAAATAATGCAATTTTAGATAATATTTTATTTGTTTTTGGTCGCATTTACCTTGGGAAAGCGTCAAAAAACCAGGTTCTTTTCGTATTCCTAAATACGACTCTCAGACCCGACATCAACGGCGAATGAAGAATAACTGCGCCAACTTCGTGACGAGAGGCGAGATCAACTGTTGGAACAGTTCCAATACTTTGGCCATATAAAATAATGGTTTCTGGACTAATGTTTAACCTTTAAAGATAAAGACTCAATCGCATAAGTATTGTTTATTTTATACGTATTAAAAAAGTAATTACCTTGTCCGCATTGCTTGCCAAGCAGCTTCAATATCTGCATAGAGATTTTTTTCCGAGGGTTTCCCACCGCTCATCCCATAACCCGAATAATCATAGCCAAATATATTGCAATTGATCTGTGAGCCGAGAGTCAAATAAAAGCTGCTCATCTGACCCAAATCGACAGCGTTTCCATGTGAAAATAGAAGAGTATATTTTGCATTTTTGCTGCAACGGACATAAGTGCACGTTATCAAATTGCCACGCGATGTTCGTGTGAAGAACGCTTCGATTTTGGATTTTTCACGTTCCGAATATTGCCATTCGGCACGATCGTAGAGCTGTAAATTGTATTTGATATTTGTGTCATCAGCTGGCGTCAGTTTGTAGGTCGGCTCAGGTGGCTGGAAAGCGAGTTTGGCAGCAATCGGTCCGGGGCAGGGTGGGCAGCAAAACATGCAGCATAATTCACTAATACTAAACATACTCGACTCGTTGCTTCCTGCCGCACACAAAGGAATGTTATGTTCTTCTGATTATAATTTTAATTTAGCTAAAACACACTTCACACTTCTGCTGAACTAAAAATATAATAAAAAAACGACTGTCGCACGCCAATTGAAACTTAATGTAATTAGGAGTTCAACTAAAACAGCAAGTGCACCAAATATTAACTAATTTAATGTGAATGCCTTTGAGAACATCATCTTTTCAATGCAGTTTTTTTATCACTCTCACAACATTTACACGGAATAATGGCCGAACATTTAATATACATATGCAAGCTGTGACGCTCCCGATCCCGTTTGTTCAATAAACATCTATTAACAATCGATATATTTGTCGACCGTTATCGAATAACTTATACACAAGTAGGCTGCAGATTTTTGAAACAGTAGAATAGAACACAGACATTGCTTGTACAACTAGAAATGCTAGGCTTCTGTGTAAGTTTTTTAGTTAAAATTGTCAAACTCTTCGATTTTACAAAATTCACTGAAGCTTGGTAACTAGATTTAAATTGATCGGGATATATCTGTTTAATATATTTACAGCCCCAAGCTAATAATTTTAAAATACATAAAATTACAACTGAATATAAAAAGAGATTACGTTTAAAAATTAAAGAGGTAAAATTAAAATGTAAAATAAATATAAGTAATAAATAAAATCAATATTGCAAAAAGAAGAACGGAATTTTCGGTCATGGCCGACAGCTGAATATTCTAAGCGTCAGAGAGAGAAGGAAAACGTGAAAGAAGAAACCGCAGTTGCCCTGCCAGCTGGAGTCTCTTTTGTAGATCTAGTAACCTTCATTTCAATAGGCCTGCCTTTCGCAAGTTAAAAAAAAAAACTGGGAAAAGTTCATGTCGGCATACTAGAGCGAGATATAAGAAAAGTTTTCACTTGCCGAAAGAAAAAAGTGCCCCTTGATGTAACATTGAGACGTAGACGGATTATAGTACCATGACCGTCTGATATAAACATATTAGAACAACCAAACCGATAAAGCAAATGGAGATATATAAGGGACGGAATTCCTTGCCCATTTTAATCTTACTTTCGTATATATATATATATATATATGTATATACATATATACATATACATATATATATATATATATACGAAAGTAAGATTAAAATGGGCAAGGAATTCCGTCCCTTAGCCGCAAACTAATTAGCAGCATAGCACTGGTCATAAGCCAAGCCAGAGCACAAAGATTTCACCTACCCAATTTTCAGACTCATTACCTTAATGTAGTTTTTGCTTAACACGCTGGAATAGCTAATGCACAACTGATCTAACTGGTTGCAGTGTACAATAACGCTATTAAAATAATAATAAAAACACTTTTATTTATACAAAAGTTGTAAATTACTTTAGAAATCACTTGATCAACTGCAATGTTTATTTCTTAAAATTCAGTTTTCATTTAGTTCATACAGAAGTTAAGAATAATTTTTTGTATTTTTGAAAAAATATTGTCTTTTGGGTTTTTTTAAACATAGCCATGAACAATTTTCAAAATGCATATTTGTATATATTTAAGATTGAACATTGTATTTCGAAATCCAATTTAACCCTTCCACGGTCGTCGTTTTTGGCTTGTATTCACATCCAATCCAATCATTATAGCCAAACGTTTTCAGTGTTTCAAAAACATAATCGTAATTTATTTCCCCTGCCGTATCTGGCTCATTTCGATTTGGTACTTGAGCAATTTGAAAATGACCAATTACATTTTTATTTTCTTCCAAGGTCTTAGTAAAGTTTCCACATATGTGTTGAAGATGGTATACGTCCACCATTAGTTTTATATTATCGCTGTTGACTTCCCTCAAAACATTTGTTGCTGTAAAAAAAAAAACATTTGTTAAAAGTGATTTTTTTCGTCAAAGATATTAATTGCAAACTAAGAATACAAATGTATATTACTCGGATTTAAACAGATGTCTGTTCATTCTTGTTAAAAGATAGAACTCTATTTTAAAATATATCAAATCAATTATTTAACATATTGTTTTACCTTTTTCGTAAGAGTTCATAAAGTAGGATGGAACGGCATATTTATTTATTGGCTCTATTACCCCAATTATGTCGTTCAATTGCAATTCCTCAGATGCTTTCTTTAAGTTTGAGACATATGTTTTAAAATGATCACCTTCCAGTTTGCTATTAACTGTGCCTGCCATCAAATGAATTCTGGAAAAAATAAAAATATCTTTTAAATAATCTGTTAATTATTGCCTTTAGTGTTATAAATTCTTAACAAATAAGTAAGAGTGTTCAAAAACAAAAAGGCCAATGCTGCAAAATTCTTCACGTTATCAAAAATAATAAACAGCTTGAAAACGTATCTTCAAAAATATACATTGCGATGATATGCGAAGTAAATTCCAAACACTTTCGCCAGGCATGGCCAATACCAAGAAGCGGCTGGTACAGATCGCCAAATGATAACCCTGTCCTGAGGGCACAGATCGTGACACTTCACCTATAACGCGCTGCTGAGCTTTTTTTTAAGGGATATGGAGCTCTTGGTATTTAATGGGGTCCAAATCAGCAAGCCAGAAGATTTCATCCATTCCAAATGAAATAAGAACTTCGACTCTATTGGTCAGAAATAGAGCCCAACTTCTCATTGCATACGGAAAAGAACGATTCATCAGGTATCTTCAGACAGAGAGCAAAAAAAATGATTAAAAAGCGAAACAAGAATGCGGAGAAAAACTCTCATTATAGGTTGTCTATAAGGGAGAGACATAATATATTCAAGTGATCGGAGTGCTCATTCACGGATAATAACTAAAACATAATTTTTGAATATTTTTTAATTACACTCACTTTTTGCAATTAATCGTTTTCGCATATGCGATTGATTTATCCAACTGCGTTTTAAAGAGATTTTCCTCCCCTGGAATGCTTGTAGATCCAAACTTTAACTCTTCCCTTGTGCCATCTGAAATTAGATTTTAATTAACTTTATTATATTCATTTTCTTGCTAAAAGTTCAATTATAATAAATAATAAACATTTTGTGTTTGTCAAAGCACAACAAAATCAAATTGTTTTCAATTCAACTCATCACAAAAACCATTTTTCAAATTATACTTATTTTCGCTTGCGTGCTTCGAGGCAAATGGAACGGCCTATGGCTTATTTAATATTATTTATTTTAAGTCCAACATAAAAGTGCTTAAAATTCTCTCAAATATTTATTTAAAATAAATTCAAAAACTATTCTGCATTAATAATAACGGAAAACTAATGCCAAAAATCTTTTTCAAATAAAAAATATAATTTACTTTTAAAAGCGGTAGCTCAATCGCATCCATTTTAAAAGTGGAAAACCAAGCCAAAAATTGATCCTAGTTCAGTGTTATTTACTAACTGTTCAAAAAATACTTAAATACTTAAATCAAAGAAACAGACCAACTATCATTGGCTATATCTACTCGAACAGCGATGCTTATTTAGAATATACATACATACATATGTATATACTTCTTAATCACGAAAAAATACCCTCTGCAAGGTCATTAAAATATGCATCGATTAATACTTAAACGTCTTATATTTTGTCAATATATCAAATAAATACAAGTTAAAAAATATTTTTTTAAAAGAATTTTTGCGCTTTTGATTAAAATATTTTATCATTGTTTTTCTCGTATTCTAATTTTTGAGTGATTATATTTCGACAATTACCAACACTGATACGCACATACATGTGTACATATATATGTTTGTAAATTGAGACTCACCCAATGCAATGTTCATCAGACTTATTAATATTCCTGTATCACTGATGGCCTGCTTGACTTCCTGAAGTTCGCCACTAGGATATGGTATTTCGACAGCTTGGAAACCATGCCGATGCGCTAATCGAATTCTCTCCGATATAGCTGCAGCAGTTTCAGTGAAAAGGAAGTTTAAATTTGCAGCAAATTTCAACGCCATGTCGCAAACTAAACCTTTTGTTGTAAACTGATTTTAAAATGGCTTGTAATTATCACCTTTAACTAAGTCAAGAGCAATCACATGAGATAGTAATGCATTCGTACAGAAAACATATATGTGTTAATAAGTATGTTCAAACTTATGCACATACATACAAATGTTACCCAATAGAACTTTGTTTTTATCAAAAATTGTGAACAAATTTCATAATTAATTACAAAAAACCTGAGAGGAATAATGCATATAAATAAATCATTTACTATATATGTATTTAGATTCTCATGGAATAAAATTAATTTTAGAACTTTTTAATTGGCTGATTTTGGCGATTTCTGAAAATCACGAGACAAAAATAGCTGTATTATCCATTCAACAAGGCTTTTTTTGTAGACGACTTCGAAAACAATTAAATTTCTGATTGCATGCTGAAAATTGATTATTGCAATGGATATAAATTATGATAATGCCGGGTAATCGTGTTAACTTATATTCTCAATACGCTACATTACAAAAATAAAAAGCCATTTAAGATTTTTTACTTTTATTTTGTATGCATCCGCTTTTTAGTCTATTTGAGGCCAGTATTAGATGTGTTATTATATTAATTAATAATATATGACAAAATAAATAATATAAAATTTAAATTTAAAAATAGCGGAGCCATAAATGTATGTAAAGAAATATTGAGTAAGAAAAAGAATATCCGCGAATTATCAACTGAAATAATCAACAAGGCACACAATTATTTCAATTTAGACATTTTCACATATTTGCTTTAAATCATTTAAAATTGCTGTCTGGGAAATTCTTTCACTTTATTTTTCTTTAATTTTGTATACCATTAAAAATTACTAAGCCATAATAATAAATTTGTATGCAACAGGCAGAACTAATCATCTTCTTGATAAGTATCAACAGCCGTATAAACAAGCCGGTATCAGAGTACAGTTTCCAGCTGTTGACGATTAAAAATAGCCAAATCCGAAGGGAAAATATCGATATCTTCAATTGTTGTCACACTGACCGAAAAATAACAAATTCGCTCATCTCTAACTTGTCAATAATAATATAAAATACAGAAATATGGAGAAAAATAAACAATTATTAAAACTTAATAGCAAGAGTCGAAGAAAGACGGAAGTAAATAGCAAATTCATAAAAGTGGACTCCCCCATTGCAAAATATCCTTTTTAAATAACGTTATAAACTTATCACATTATAATCACAGCTATGTTTTTGTTCGTTTTGTTATTGTTCGGCATCGTTTCACCTCTTATATTGCTCAGGCTATGAAATTCATTTAGATTAAGCAAGAATTTAACTTTTTGTGTTGGTTTTCTTAACAGATATTATACGTATGATTCTTCAGGTCAATTGTCCTGCGTTATTTGCAGGATCCCCATTAAACCGAGTATATGGAAAGTGCACTTGAACTCAAAGCAACACAAACAAAATTTGGAACTCGTCAAACGACAGCGAATCGATCCAGATACTAAAAAGTCAGATACTTTGAATACAAAAAGCTCTGAGCAAATACCGCCAAAAGCCAAACCTGTTGCCTCAGAGAGCATTGCACAAAACAATGATGTTAAGCTGCAAAATGGTGGAAATTCTGAGGATGCACCTCAAGTAGTACAATTAAATACACCTCAGGTATTACCCGAAAAGTTCTTTGATCAGGAGAAATCTGTGGCTGTGGCTGGAAGCGATCGTGATTTGGAAACAGAATGGATTAAATTTCAACGTGAAATCAGAGAAGCTGCTACAATATCAAATAATATAGTATCGGAAGAGCAGGATAGCTTGAATAATAAGAGACACTTAAAGGAAATAGACGAACAAATTGAAAACTGGAAGAGATTCATCAAAATCAACGACAGAAAGAACTGCATTTTCAAAAAGCAACGCTTTGAAAAAAGACCACAAGAGTTCGTCGATGTTGCGTCTAGCTCTGAAGAAGAATGCAGTGTTGACGATTTATTAGATTGGAGAATTAAAAGTGTTCATAAATAGAATACGATTTATTTTTGCAGTCTATATTCGAATTTAGAAATTAAATGCAAAATGTTTTAATTTAAAGACAAATTTGTTAAATATAGAAATGGTAAAGCACCAACGAAGAACTTCTAACTTGTAAATTGAATAATTCGATGGGCAATTTAAAAATTTTCAAATATCGATGTACTTTTATTGATATTTACCCTTTTAATAATATTTTCCCCTATTTTTAATTGAGTGGAAACTTTCTGCGAGCCAAATTCGTTTCCATATTCGCTGTTAAAAATACCGCCTACCAGGTATTTTTTTTTTATTTATTTAGGACACATTAATGTTATCCTTAATGAATGCCATTCCTGACCTTCAAATGGTTTTCTGCAACGGCCATGATAGTCTCGAACAGTATTGCAGAGTTTATAATTGTATTCTTCCAATCATAAACTTATTGAATTGTCTCCGATTAAATCAATTTATGTCAATTTTATCAAGAAGTTGAGAATTGGTGGAACCGTCCCTCCCGTTAAAACATATCAAGCAAATAACTCATTGTTAGACAACATATCAAGACAATTCGATATTCCATGTAAGCAAAAGCAAAGAGGTTTTACTGGCGCTGTGAAGTAAGACAAACTGCCTTTTAAGATCCAACCATGCCAATAGGGACCGATAGGTGTGCCACAAAAAAAAATGCTGCAAATCCTGTTATTAAGAAAGTCAATAGCTATGGATTAATTAATGGATTCGATACTGACGCTCGAATACTTTAGTAATTTTGGCTGTAAAATTTACCACAACAACTAAAACAGCTGATGCAGTGATGTGCTTTCTATTTAAAACACATTGAAAATGAAACAAATATATGATACGATCTGGAATTTTTTGTGTTATGTCGCACAGTCAATAACTATAACTATTTGATTTTAATTTTGTTTTGACTTTATTATTATTTTTATTATTATTATATATAAAACGTATTTATTTATTTAATATTTTTATATTTTGTTGTATATATATTTCATATATTAAAATGAAGTAAGAAATAAATTAGGTATTTTATTTTGTATATAATTTTTTTTTATCAATCTAGATGAATAAAACTCTCTTTGCAAATGTTGATAACAATTAAAAAATATTACATGAGAAAAATAAACTTCCAAAATATTTTTCGAGTTTTTCATAGAGGAATATCGCTAACGTTTGTTTTGTGAAAGTCCATGTGACTGCAATCGTAACGTGTACAACCCCTCATGCACGATAGCAAATGTCGTGTGACGGCCACACTGTAATCGCCGGTAATATTTTTTTTTAGGCTACGTGTCTCAGTCGTCTCCAGTTGTGTTAAAATTTAAGGTGTGGAGACGTTTAAAATGAATCGGGGCTCAAGGATACTAAATAGTAAGGTTGCTGGCTACAGCAGCCTGATAACATTTGCAGTCCTGCTAATTGCATGGCTCGCCGGCTTCTCGTCACGCCTCTTTGCCGTCATCCGATTCGAGTCTATCATCCACGAATTCGATCCATGGTTCAACTATCGCGCGACTGCTTACATGGTGCAGCATGGCTGGTACAAGTTTCTTAATTGGTTCGATGAGCGCGCCTGGTATCCACTCGGCCGCATTGTCGGCGGCACTGTTTACCCCGGCCTGATGATCACCTCGGGCAGCATCCATTACATCTTGCATTTTTTGAATATTCCGGTGCACATTCGAGATATCTGCGTATTTTTGGCTCCCGTCTTCAGTGGACTCACTTCAATCTCGACGTATCTGCTCACGAAGGAGCTTTGGTCACCGGGCGCTGGACTTTTTGCAGCTAGCTTTATTGCCATTGTGCCGGGCTATATTAGTCGCTCTGTGGCCGGCTCCTATGACAACGAAGGCATCGCCATCTTTGCCCTGCAATTCACCTACTTCCTCTGGGTGCGCTCCGTGAAGACGGGCTCGGTTTTCTGGTCAGCGGGTGCAGCGCTTTCCTATTTTTACATGGTGTCCGCGTGGGGCGGATATGTGTTTATCATTAATCTGATACCACTGCATGTCTTTGTCCTGCTCATAATGGGCCGTTACTCGCCCCGATTGCTGACCAGCTACAGCACCTTCTACATCCTGGGTCTGCTGTTCTCGATGCAAATACCCTTCGTGGGATTCCAGCCGATACGCACAAGTGAGCACATGGCTGCGATGGGTGTCTTTGTGCTGCTGATGGCTGTCGGCGTGCTGCGGCACTTGCAATCTGTGCTATCCCGGAATGAGTTCAAGAAACTGTTCATTGTTGGCGGCCTGCTGGCGGCGGCCATTGTCTTTGTCGCTGTCGTTGGGTTGACCATGATGGGCGTCGTCGCGCCGTGGAGTGGACGATTTTATTCGCTTTGGGATACAGGCTATGCAAAGATTCACATACCTATTATTGCGTCAGTTTCGGAGCATCAGCCCACCACCTGGTTCTCTTTCTTCTTTGACCTGCACATCTTGATCTGCGCCTTCCCCGTTGGTCTCTGGTATAGCATCAAGCAAATCAACGATGAGCGTGTCTTTGTTGTGCTCTACGCCATAAGTGCTGTCTACTTTGCCGGCGTCATGGTCCGACTGATGTTGACCCTAACGCCAGTTGTGTGCATGCTTGCTGGTGTCGCCTTCTCCGGACTATTGGACGTCTATCTGCAGGAGGATGCATCGAAGCGAACCGGAAATGTTATGAACTCCGTCTCGGAAACGGATGACCTCGATGAGTCACTGGAGAAGAAAAGCTTATACGATAAGGTAATTACCAACTTTTGGACAGAAAGCTGCAATAATCACTCCCAAAAATAAACTCTTGATTTTGCATCCTTTGCACACAGGCTCAAATTGCTCATATGATCCTTACTCATACTCAAAGCGATCAGTCTGTTTCCTCATACTACTATAATAGTTTTGATTAACTATGTTTTGTCTGCTTCGTGGTTATATCTAGCATAGTTAACATCAAACCAATGCCAAAGCCTGTGGAACAAACTCAATTCTAAATTTGCGTGAACCAAAAATCCATGAATTGTTATTTGTAATGTGGAAACTTTCAGCGGTTCTCCATATTCCCTGGTAAATATTTCACCTATACTGACTTAACTGGCTTTCCACAGCGGTCATGATACTCACCAACAGTTTCTTAGAGTTGATAATTGTATTTTTGAAACTTTTGAATAGAAAAACTAATGCAAGTCAAACTCTTTTCATATTCAACATCTGTTTTATCGCATTTGGCATAAAATATATTCTTCAAATGCATCTCAGCTTTACTTATTATACTTGATTGACTCTATAGCTTAGTCGACCATCCAAGCTCTTTGCAGATTGAAGGCCGATTAGATCGGTACTATGAAAAGATATGATTGAAGTCGATCGTTTTGCTTCGCCATTTTTTGCTTATCATGCTGCTCCTTTGCTGGCTTTTTTTTTGGAGCGGTGATCTATCATGATCTATTATGATATTATATGTTTATTTTTATATGTGCTTTGGTAATTCGGAGCTCTTTGTATATGTTACCTTTGTCATGACTATATATTTTTATATCTGATATTTACAGGCCGGCAAATTGAGGCATCGCACCAAACATGATACCACACATGAGGGTGGTATGAGCTCCAATTTGAAGAGCATTGTCATTTTGGCAGTTCTGATGATTTTAATGATGTTTGCCGTGCATTGCACATGGGTCACAAGTAACGCGTATTCCAGTCCCTCAATCGTTCTTGCTTTCCACAATAGCCAGGATGGGTAAGTAATATTTCTTTTTTTAATTAATCAATTATCGCAATTCGAAAAGAATATTTTGATTTTGTACAATCTCCTTCGTCGCAATCTTGAGATTGGTCTCTAACTTTTGACTTAGAAGAAGCGCTTTGTAAATTTCCACGTTAAAACAATTTATATTTTGAGTACAAATAAATAAACAATATTTTTTTTCAGATCCCGAAACATATTGGATGATTTTAGGGAGGCTTATTACTGGCTGTCTCAAAACACTGCCGATGATGCTCGCATAATGTCGTGGTGGGATTACGGATACCAAATAGCCGGGATGGCCAATCGAACAACGCTAGTTGATAATAATACATGGAATAATAGCCATATAGCTTTAGTCGGCAAGGCAATGTCATCCACCGAAGAGAAATCGTATGGAATCATGACGTCTCTGGATGTGGACTACGTATTAGTTATATTTGGAGGAGTCATTGGCTATTCGGGTGATGATATCAATAAGTTCCTCTGGATGGTGCGAATTGCTGAAGGAGAACATCCAAAAGATATTAAAGAATCTGATTTCTTTACGGACCGTGGTGAATTTAGAGTAGACGCCGAGGGGGCTCCAGCCCTACTTAACTGTCTTATGTACAAGTTGAGCTACTATCGCTTTGGAGACTTGAAACTGGACTACAGGTAAGACTAAGGCTGTGCAGGGTATCTCTCTGCCAAGTTTTCAATGTTAGAGTTCTCTTCTACGGTTGCCAGCATTATTTTGGGTTTCAGTGGTAATCTAGGTTAACGGCACTTGATCGTTTTGAATGTGTTGGTAATTTGGGTATCATTTTAGATCCTTAAGTTGACAAGCAAATTGTTTTTGCCACTAATCCAGAATTTGACGATTTAAAACTATAAAAATATATAATTATATGCGTTCAGGTCTTAGGATATAATTATCCATATTTGAAATGCAGATTACAAGCTAGCTACTTCGAAGAATTTAATATATTTCCCAGTCACACTCACAGTTTTAGAGTTAGAATCCTAAACTTAAAACATAATTAACAGTCAACGCTTGAAAAAAAAAACTAAAATGAAAAACACTATAAATTAAAAAAAAAAAGTTCAATCAAGGATAAACACAAGGTTAACCAATTTGCGATATAACCCTCTTATTTTGAAGCCAACAGTCACGCAAACTCCAGCCCGATTTGTCGAGTTTTGCTTAATTCCTTTCCAAATTTGTGTGCCGAAAGGTATTGTACATCTTGGTTTTGCCCGCATTGCTATACACGCGCTAGAAAGTTGAAGTCGAATTATATTGATTGTAGCGATTGTCGAATTATTATAATTTAGAAAATAAGTATTTTTCCTAAGGGTGTGTACAAAATTTAATAATAATATTATTCGACTTTTAGCAAAATAGATTTAAAACCTTTGAAATTTTCATATTTTTATAGGGGTCCTTCTGGATATGATCGGACCCGTAATGCTGTAATTGGCCATAAAGATTTTGATTTGACATACTTGGAAGAAGCGTATACCACAGAGCACTGGTTGGTTCGAATCTACAGGGTTAAAAAGCCGCATGAGTTCAATCGTCCGTCTTTAAAGATAAAAGATAGGCTTATTCCACCAACGAACTTTATATCCAGAAAGGTAATATCATAATATTAAATATTAAATATTAAAGAGAAATCATATTCTACTATTCACTTTTTCAGAACTTGAAGAGGCGCAAGGGATTCATTCGAAATCGACCAACTGTTGTCAAAGGAAAAAGAACTTTAAAATAAACTATAATTTTATTTATTTACTTGAATAAAATCGAAAATTAAATATATTAGCACAACATTGTTCGAAAAACTTTAATGACGTACATTTTATTCATTTATTTTTCTTTGCCTTTAAATAAATAACTAATTACGCACATCATCATGATCATGCTGACTACTCAGGCCGCTGCAAAATCTCTGAAAGCAGTTGGAGAGGACATCCATCAAAACAGAACCGAACTTAGGATTAATGTACACCTCAAGAGCAATAGCGGAAGCACTGTTCCAAAATGTAACTAATAAATGCCGACGTATCTGCAGAACAGTAATATGATATAGATTCGCCATTCGCAGCAGCGAATAAAGAACTAGATTTAAAGTCACAATTTTATTATTTATTAAAATCTGTGTGTATCCGAGTCCGAGCTTGATGAAACTTCAGTACTAATTTATTTATTGGAAAACTTATATGAAGTCTCATTTTAGCTTTCGCTCGTGTCTTGCTAGTTGTCCGCACCGCAGATCACGTCGAGTTCAAGCTTCTACATTGGCTGGTGCTTGTGCGAGAGCAGTTGTCGCAGATGTCGAATCAGTTGACATAGAAAAGTTGGGCGCAGGCATGGTGCCTGGCTCCCCAATTTATCCATCGAGTGTGTTTACTCGTAATAAAGCAGTTTACGATGAGGACCACAACCTAAGCGCTACCGATGTTTGTAATTTATAATTGATGCTTTACAATTTAAGCACGTTCGCCACGAATGCGTCTGGCCAGTTGGATATCCTTGGGCATGATGGTGACACGCTTTGCATGGATAGCACACTAGTTTGTGTCTTCAAATAGGCCCACCAGGTAGGCTTCGCTAACTTCTTGCAGAGCCATCACAGCCGAACTCTGGAAACGTAAATCAGTCTTGGAATTCATGATATTTTTACTGATTGATCAAACATAATAAATAAATAGTTTTATGATGACTGATTGAGGCTTTTTAGTAACTTTTACAGTAATAAGAAACCCCGAAAAACTTGTACTTGTCAATTTAGTTGTTTTTGCTTATTTAATATTTAACTAATTTTAAGTATATACGTCTTTTTTTACGTTTTAATTGCATTTCTGGAAATTTAAAAAGTATTTAAAATTTAATAATATTTTGCGGACCTTTGCTCCCATTATACGGAACAAAAATACGAAAACAAAATACTAGATTATTATCGGCAAGCGGTCACACTGGCCTTATGTCAAATAAATAAAAAAAAAAATAACTAGGGGAAGCTGCACATAAATTAAAGACGCTGTACGAATATATTATTGTTATTATTGATAAGTAGTTTGCAGACTAGATCACAGTATGCCAGAGTATTTAATATGTCGAATATGTTTAACGGAAGACATAAACGCTGATAACATTACACCACTCTATGACGACCAGGACGTTCAGTGTCCCCTTGTTCGCAAAATCGAGGAAATCGGCAGCATTAAGGTAAGCAATCATATAAATAAAAATATATTCATCAATTCGTTGCCATTTATAATTATTTTCAATATTTAGCTGCCACCGCTGGAAGACCAGCCAAGCCTTCTCTGCTGCAGGTGTGTCAATGACTTAACCAGCGCCTATAAATTTCGGGAATTGTGCCAGGAGAGCGAACGAACGTTTGCCAATAGCGTAGTGAAGGTAGATCATCACTGAACTCTGCAGTAAATGCAAATGTCGTATATATTAATTTGATTATATACTTGAGTTCTTTAAGGCTGAACTGAAATTGGAGCCAACTGACGATCACACCCAAATCGAAAGCGACACTGTGGAGTACATCTACGAGGCAACGAACGAGTTTATCGATCCCGACGATGATATTGAATTCGATACCATACTGGAAGAGCAATTAGAAGATACCAATGAGCAGACGGATGAGATTAACACGGGCTACGATGATGATTTTGTGGAAGCCGGAGAGTTGGATGAGACGAACATATTGCTGGGAAATGCCAGCGACAGTGACTACGATCCCACAGAACGATTGCGAAAGCCAAAGGTACGTAAATCCAGGCATGGCAAACGTGGACGGGGACGACCACGTAATCCGACGCATCCAGCGCTGAAGCATGTGAGTGCAAAGCAAACAAATGCTGCCACGGCTGCTAGTAAATCGACTGAGGAGACCACTACAAACATCATGTGCGAAATATGCGGCAACATCTACTCGAAGCGTGCAGCGCTCAATATTCACATGCGGCGTCACATGTCCGAGAAGCCCTTTGAATGCGAGTATGTAGTTTGTTAGCTGCACAAATAAATAAATCATTTTATAGCATAAATGTTTTCCAGAATCTGCGCTAAAACGTTCGCCGGACCCTCTGAGCTGAATCGACACATCCGAGTGCATACGGGCGAAAAGCCATTTACGTGCAAATACTGTTCCCGCTCCTTTGCCGATCGCAGTTCGAATATCCGCCATGAAAGGTTCCGTCTAATTACTTACTTGTTATAACCATTAATAATACTGAGCTGTGTTTATTTATTTTGTCAGAACCCACACAAACGAACGTCCTTTTACCTGTGGCACTTGTGGCAAGTCTTTCTCTTATTCGAATGTCCTTAAGAATCATATGCTGACACACACAGGGGAAAAACCCTTTTTGTACGTATATCCTTTTTCGCCAACTAATGTCATCTGATTAACGCTCACAACACATGCAAGAATGTAATTCGTTTCATGTTTTAGATTTTTGTTTGATTACAAGAATATGATTCTTTTTGAGTGCTGCATTGAGTCGAGAGCCATTAGCATTATCATGCAACATTTCATTATAAAACATATATTTATTAATTGAATCTTTATAGATGCATTCCGTGCAATAAAACATTTTCGCGCAAACACCAATTGGAGCAGCACATGGGCACAATGACCCATCAGCTGACTGTTAAAGCACTTCAGCCGAGCGACGCGATCCGACACACTGAAATTTATTAGTCATTGTTTGTAATTCAATTATTAAGTTTTAATGTATTTGTAAATTAAAACCTTTATTGTAAATAGAAGAGTACAAATTTAAGTATTCACAGGCTTTTTTAAGGGCACTAACAAATTTAAATTGAGCCTTCAATTTGTGATTGCGTTTGTTTTTATATATTATATCCAGTTCTTGTAGTCTCTGTGATTAGCACAGACAGACGGACATGGCTATATCGGATTGCTTCTAAAATACCTTTGCAGAACTTCATTATACTCCTATTCAGGTAGATAAGTTTCAAATTACAATTCTGTTTTATATCCAAATGCTTCTTCTTCGCCAAAAACCAATCACAACGAATTTCGGCTGCTGACACACAGCTGATTTTTGCTTGTAAAAACAACAAATTGTTGAAACTTAAGTCTGATTATGTTTAATTGGCCTTTCTTAAAATGCCGCTGCAATGTCGTACCTGTGCAAGCGTTATCTACAACATGAACGCTAAGAATATATTTGTAATCGAGAACTCAGAAATCCTAATGAGCATTAAATTGGTAGCTGGAACCACGGTAGGGATGTCTCTATTTGTACGTGGTGCAAATTCATAATTATGATAATTTTGTGTACAGCTTGAAAGACGTCCAGATCTACCATCCCACATATGCGCTGGCTGCTTGCTCGACTTAAAAGTAGCCGAATACCGTATGAAAGAATTCCGAGACCGCTGCACCAAGACTCAAGAGGAACTGCTTAATTGCAGCTCCCATTTGGAACAGCCGTTGGAGGAGGAATACTCAGACATTGGCTGTGATGATGAAGTGAAACAGGAACATGGCGTTGACTATGACGAATTGACCATTGCAATTAACAAACTGGAGGAAAATGAAGTCAATGATGTTGAAGACGAAGAGTTGATTGAATTTGAGGAAGACAACAATCCAACTGATGTGGAATCTGATCTTAATGAAGACACGAGTCAAGATGTCGACTCTTTGATTAAGAGCGTGCAAAACGAAATGCACAGCATAAGCACATACAGCAGCGATAGTCAAGGGACACTCGAAGATTTTCATGATTTCTCCGACAATGATGACAACTGCATGGACTTATTTACAGACACCACTATTCCCACAAATTTCACCAACCTTCTGAATAGAAGTCCAAACAGAAAAAAATGCAAACAGAAGTTGTCAATTGAGAGCACCTCGGATGTGGCTGGACACGACAGCAACACAATCCACAGAGTCAAGAAAACCTACACCAGTTGGAAGAATTTGTCAGAGGAGGAGATCGTCGAACGCAAGCGTCAACGACGACGTGGTGACTATGTCTGCGATCAGTGTGGCAGGCACTTTAATGACCAGAGTAACTTCAAACTGCATCTTCTGCGACACTCCGGTGTCAAAAACTTCAAATGCAAACAGTGCAGCAAACTCTACTACACGGAGTATCTGCTTCAATTGCACGAGCGGATCGTGCATCAGGGCGAGCGGCCGTATGCCTGCAAATACTGCGATAAAACATTTAACAGCAGCACCACGCGCGTAATGCATGAACGGTAAGTGTTTATTTCATGTTATCATTGCGAAGTGTTCAATTTTATTTATATATTGTATTTCCTGTGTCAGTTCGCATACGAATACACGTCCATATACTTGTGAATATTGCGGTAAATCATTTATTTCTGCATCTGGTCTCAAGCGACATGATTTAACTCACAACGGCGTTCGGCCATATTAGTAAGTATTTATACTGGAATCATGCTACGATTTGGTCCTAATCACATTTGTTAATATTTTAGCTGTTCCATATGCGACAAATCGTTTCAAAGAAATACTCATTTGAAGGCCCACTTGCGTTCCAAACTACACGCTTCGAGAGAAACAAGCGTCGGCTTATAAAGTGAATTAGAATTAATTACAGAGAGAACAAAAATCAGCTTGAGACAAAAATAATCCATGAGACCTTCATATTAAATCGCTTATGTGATTATTTGGTTCAACTTGATGTACACATTGCCAATAGCAACTCAGTTTCTATAAGATTTAAATGATTTCAACCAACTCTCTTTGGTACCCGTTACTCCATTAATCTCCAGGTAAAACAGTTCTTCCTGTCCAATCAAACTAATTTCAATCCTTCAACAAGTTAATATTTTTCACCTTTTCTATAGAACACGTCACACAAATGATTTCTGTTCACTCCATAAACGACCGCTATTATTCTATATTTTCCTAAATGAGTAAATTGATGTTAAAATTATTAAATTATTATTATTATTGTAGTTTACGTAAATAACTAACTTATGCGCTAATTTCAAATAAAATAGTATTTACATATTTGTATATTTTTTAATCTGTTTTTGGTATTTTTATGCATTTTTTTGCGTATTTCATAGTTTCCGTGATACGGTTGCGTTGTCAACAAATTGAAAGAGTTTTGGCTGCGTTCTCATTGAAATGGAGGATTTTTGCCGAACCTGCGGCAAAACAGTTAATGCAGAAAGTTGCATCAACATTTTCCGTCCAATGGGCCGTCGTCTTTTGCACAGCGTGCGCACAATAACAAATTGCTGGGTACAAACACAACGGACTTAGGCATCTCAAATTGTGATATGCAAATGTATTCTTTCATTCAGGTGGAGAACGCTGCCGGGTTTCCCACTTATATCTGCGAAGAGTGTCAAATTCTGCTGAAGAAGATCAACTCCTTTCGGAAACGCTGCACAAAAATTGAGGCGTTCCTCATGAGACGTAAAAGCAAACTGAGCTCAAGCAATGAAATCTCGCCCGATGCGTCAGATAAGGGGAAGAGCAACGACCCGCTTCGAATTGAAGAGCCGGATGAGCTTGGGGCAGCTGATATTAAGGTAGAGCCAACAACCACCACACATCGTAATCGGAGCGGCGGTGATGGTATCGAACCAATGAGCAACTCTTATTACGAAGATCAACCAGATTCCGATGGCTTTGACCGTTTATCTTTTGATGAGGAGCCACCCACTGATGATGCCTCCAATGTCGGCATGATCCAGCAGGACTCAATCGTTGAAGTCCCTTGCAGAAAAACCAAGCGCAACTACACGATGCGTGTGGGAAAGAGAACTATGTATATCAAGCTGACCGATGAGCAACAGCCGAAACGCATTGTGGATCGCGAGCGACAATGGGCCTCGGCTCGTCCCTGCATTTGTGAGCACTGCGGTCGCCAATTCAAGGACGGCAGCAATCTCAACGTGCACCTGTTGCGGCACACTGGCACCAAAAACTACGAGTGCACGGAGTGCAATGAGAAGTGCTACACGCTACATCTGTTGCGACGACATCAGCTCAAACATACAGAAGGTCCCTACGAGTGCACCTTCTGTGGACTCCAATATAGTACAAAGAGCTCACGTGTGCGACATGAACGGTGGGTTAAATGTGGTTGTTAGTTAGATCGGTTTAAACATTATGGGCATTAGAGTCAACAGTGGTCTTCTTTCTGTTTATTTACAGTGAGGCTTGCAAGAAGGGTCGAGGGCCGCAGTCAAAAACGGAGCTCATCAAAAGAGGCGAACGCACCTTTCAGTATGTGTTATTTATTATTATTTAAAGTGACTTAACTTAAGTATATCATTTTGTTTTTTTACTCAGCTGTGATGTCTGTGATCTTTGGTTCCTGCGGGCCGGCAACCTAACGCAGCATATGAATTCCTCCAATCATATTGCGAATGCGCGCTCAAAAACCAAAAAGTTCCAATCCAAACAAAAGAAATCGCTGAACAAGGACGCAAGAGATAATGGGAACACGATTTTGTGACTTTGAGACTTGCTTTAATAAAATGAATTTGCAGATTAGCTGTGCTTCTAATATTAGCTTAAAACAACTGAGAGTCTTCCGTTTCCATTTAATTTGAGTCCTCCATAATTTCGATCTTTGTCAACTTTTGCACATTTTCCTTATGCATTTTACTAAATTGATGCGAATACAAATTGAACTTGTATCGAAACAAGGCGTTGCAAACGTCACACCTACAAGCAAAAGATATTTGTAATTTGGTTATCTTATTATTGTTTGGTGAATAGTGGATTGCACCCACCTATAAGGACGTTCACCCGTATGGATTCGTTCATGCTCCTTCAGCTTGCAGCGCACATAGAAACCCTTGAGACAAATGTCGCACTCATAGGGTAGTTTACCGTCATGTTTCATTTCGTGCTTCTTTTTCGCCTGCGGATCGAAAAATCTCATATCGCAGAACTTGCACTTAAATGGCTTGACGCCGATGTGCTGATTAATATGCCAATGTAGTGCATATTTTGTCGCATAGCTCTTGTCACAATACGTACAAAAGTGACGAACTGCTGCCTTTTGGTTCTGGCTTTCCTGCGGTTGCTGATCTCCGTCTTTTAATTCGAGTTTCTTGTTCAAACGATTTTCGTTGCGATGAATGCGAGGCGATGCTCCATGCACATTCCTGTAATAACGATATATATGTAAATTAAATTTGATTATGTCTTATAATGGTAAACCTACTTTTCGTGTAGATAGCGAGTATTGGACGAACCAAAGGCTTTTTTACAAAAATTGCAGGTAAATGGTAGCTCGCCTCTGTGCCGCACACGCAAGTGAATGTTTCGCATATAGGAATCATAAAATTTCTTTGGGCACTCGGGGCATGTGTAGTTCTTTGTGCGCGTATGGCGCAACATGTGTATGGTTAAATTGCATCTGACGCGAAAGGATGCGCCGCACTGGTCGCACACATAATTGAGGGGCATCGCTCTGATCTGTTCACGACGTATCCGATTTTTTTCCTCTTTCGTGCGTTTCGGTCGTATGGCTTTTGGCTCGCGAGCCGTTCGGTTCCTTTGCCTTGGTGCTGGCTTCTGCATTGCAACTACTCCACTTTTCTGCCTTGGACGCGGTGTCTTCTCCTTACCCTTGTATTCATTTAAAAGGTCTTCATAGATTTGCGCACCCAAGGCTATACTATTTGGATCTGCGGCCTGTGGACCCACTGCCTGAATCATTTGTTGGCTCAAAGGCTCAATGACAGTTATCTGATTGCCTGTTTCATCTGCCGTAAACACTGAGACAAACTCATCCTTTGCAAGCATATCTTGCTCTTGATGTCCATCCGCCTGCTCATCCCAATCTTCTGAGATGCTCTCATTGATAACTGCTGGAATTACATCAGTGACTCCTGCAGCAAGCTGCAGTTCCGTTCGAATGCATGCTTCCCGAAATGCAATTGCTGTGCGCAGATTGGCAACGCAGCTTGAACACATTACGGCCGACACTCCATCTTTGCACTGAATCTGCAAAGCAAACAATACTTGTTAAAATTATCTATTTAGATAAGAAGCTGTTTTCATCTGTGACTAACCCAAATTCCGGTAATAACTTCAATATGGTACAACATCACAGCGTTTTGCGTGTCACACAGATCTTTCGAGTTTTCATCGAATACGAATTGTTCATGGCAGGTGCGACATCTCTTTTGTTCAATAATCCTTTGATCCTGACCATTGCAGTCCAACTCCTCGGCGAGGGGATCGTGTTCTATGGGCGTGGGCGTAAACGGAACGAATGCATTGCCTGTCGCACTTACAAAATCGGGGACAGAGTTAATGCCGGTGTTTCTGATAAAGTTCGGAGCGATTACAATTGCTCCGCTTGCTTCGGCGGCCTCCCGCGCCGACGCCTCCTCGAGCAGTTCAGCAACCAACTTTTTGTTCTTCTTCTTTTCAGATCGCTCTCGTTCGAGCGCACTTATATCGTTGTTGTTGATGCACGGCACGGCGCCTGGTCTCAGTGTTCGCTTTGAGCACAAACCTGCGTAGAAATCTCAGTTAAAATTGTTGTGCGTACGTTTCGCAAATTTGTTAAGAGTAACACAAACCCATTTGGAATTGTAATGCTCCTTGGATATCGTCCTCTTTAAAGTGCTCATTGCAAATGACGCTCTTTGCCGTTGCCTTCAGTTTATCCCTGCTGCTTTTGCGGCAAAACGCAATCCATTTTTTCAAAATGTCTGGGTTTTTCGGAAAGCTAAAGAAGCTCAACTGTTCGGAGTGTTTTTGTTTTGACTTGAACTTGTTTGTGCAATTGTGCACCGCGCATTTCATTTTTAAGCAATTTCTTTTCTTATTTGTGACGTCGCATTACAGACCTAGTGCGAGGGCTGCCATACATTTTCTGTCCATGCAGTAAAGCAATCGATATTAAATCGATAGAATTTTGTCTCGCCGATAGGCCTGAATGTTGGCGCCAAATATTGTTAAACGCACATACAAATAAATATTACGAATAAACTTCTTTCTGTTTATTTATACAACTTTGAGCGGTAATATGCACTCAAGCTTGATGTCCGATTAAAGCTGACACTGTGAACTTTTTAGCTGTTTTGAAAGTGATCAATTTGATATACCAAAACAGCCAGCAGCAGATTTGTTTCAAAACTGAAGTGTAGAAACTGACTTCTAAGGCCAATTTTACTAATACTCTTCATGTATTCTGCGGAAGAGAAAAATTTTACTATAATTAGTTGAAATAAGTATCGATTTCCTAGCCACCTAGTGGACGATCATGATTTGTATAGCATAGTGCGGTTTTTTTTTAACTGTTCACCAAGTTTGAAACCACAGCACACAAAGTATATGGTGAAAATCTAAAACCGATATCTGCCAAACGATTTTTACGTTAAGGGGACTATCACTTGCCACTGGCATTTTAACTTACGAAAATATGTATATATTCTTATTTGTATTCTAAATTTTTTTAATTTGCTTATATATTTATTATTATGTTTATTAAATGGTTTATGAACAATGTGAACAGCAAATTGTGAGCAGAATACATTGAAGTTTAGCGACAAAATCATTTAATATTAACAAGCAGAAGCTGTTTGTTCTGTGCTGAGTAATGATCTAAATAAAATGCTGTTTGTATTGGTTACGAATAAGTGCAGAGTTTTGGTAACCGTTTGCAGTAAAATCATTTCGGATTTGAGATTTAACGCCTCGGCATGTGGGTCCACTCTACTCGAAAGGCGTTGTACATCAAGTACTTTTATTTATTTTTCCTAATGAAAGTTAAAATGACTTATAACTGGCACCACATTAAGGGTCAAGTAGGGGTACTCATAGCTACATCATGCACCCTGCGACAAATGCAATTCAAAACCGATTCAACATTGAAAAGAGATTAGACTGGTCAAATCCTTTCCCTGCCTGAATATGCATGCAACTCTAAAGGGGTGGACACCGCTGCCCAGGGGTCGATTCTGGCTCCAGGCTTATCGCCTCTCAGTTGGGGTAGCAAAAGTGTTGCAGTTTAACTTTATTATTTTGGGTCAGCATGCAAACAAATCAGGCATCAAATTACTTTGCACTGAACGTTGTCTGAATTTTTAACTTTGGTTGTTTTTGGTTGACGAGTAACAGGTCAGCCCTTATGTGTACTCAAATTAAAAAAGTTTCTCATTTGAAATTTTACGTAAAAGCACTGAGATAAAAACAACTACAATTAAAGATTATTTTGTACACTACTATTATGTAGGGTCACAGATATCCTTTACATTTCAAATTTCTATTTTTTTTTTTTCTTTTGGCACATTAAACTGTATAATTATTGGCACTCGCATTCAATAATTTCATAATGTGACATTGACCCACAAAACCAATGCCAGACCAGAGGCCCTTGCTTATGGAATCACTGGTTCAACGAAAAGAAAAGAAAACCCCAAGGCAATGACTGATTAAATCAACCCCGCGTCGGGTCAATGAAAAATCGCTTTAGTGTTCAGGCAAAAATCTTTACGATTGTCATAGGGAAAAAGCAAGGATTGCCAAAGGCCGTCAAGATATTGAGGAAAACCCGTTTCTTATTTTTACATTTCACCTCTGTCCGTAATTTACTGTGAACCCGATCAGGGTAAAGAACGTGGATTAAGGATTAAAGACGTTGACTATGCTTTGCTAATTTCATCGGAGGGGTGGCTCTATGTGCAAAAGTGACATCAAAATACGTGAAGCATTTCAACCCTTGCTATTGCAATTTTATTTGCACCCTTTGATGACAGTTATTCGATAGCTCGTATTTTTTTCCGATCACAGAAAGCGATTTTCGCACTGTGGGAATTTCCTCGCTATATTTGGGGAAATGCGTCCGTTCTTGATCGATGGCTGTTTAGGGTTACAAGACAAGAAATGGGTTCAAGAAACAGCATCTCGGATTTCTTAGGTACGTAAGTACCATGCCAACATTTGAAATGATTAATTGTGGGCACAAGTTGGTGCTGGACACACCTTCACACTAATGTGTTTAGCCAAATCACTTTTTGATTTCCCTTGACCACAACAAAGTTGGCAAAATTTGCACTACCTTTTTTCTACTACTGGAAATTAAATTTCATTGTGCATTTATGTAAATTAATTTTTTGCTTATGTGCCACGTGTCCAGCAAAGTTAAGCCCTTAAGTGACCAGTCTAAACGTTGGGATGTTGCCAACAGTTTATCCTGCATCGTGTTTGTTGTTTGAATGTTTGAGAAAATTTGTGAAAATAATAAAACGAAAACTGGTAAATGTTGTGCCCAGAAGGTACCCCAAATCGTCTCCTCATCTACAGAGACGTTTTAATACCTAACATAATTGAGTACAGGGTATTTTATTTTTGTTGGGTGATTAAGAATTGGCCAAAGGTCAGTGCACTCTTCATTAAGGTTCGCATCTCTCTCTCAGCGTTTATCCCTATTTCCTATTAAAATAGGTGCAGGTGTATAAGAACATGTGCCATTAATAGCATGTCTATCTATATATCATATCATATATATCAGTATTAAAAGTATTAAAATTGGTACTGAAATTTGAAGCTGTGCAAAGTGTATATTCTAGTTTTTCTTTCTACCCTAGCATTCCCATTTTATTTTTTCCTTTCTATTCATTTAAAGTTTGTGATTTAAAATGTAGAAAAAATGCTAAACTTTGGCAATGGTTTCGCCAGTGTTGTTGTCATGGTCACGACCATAATTCTGCATGAAAATAATGGAACGGGTAGTTGCACAAAAAGGACAAAGAATACGGTTGCTGGGCGCCGTTAGTTGACTGTGTGTTAAATTGGTTACGACACACAACAGAGCGTTGCGTGTAAAAAATTTAACTGACCTTTCATCTCTTTGCTCGCAAAATTTGACAAACTGAAAAGAGAAATAGAGAGACAGGAATAAATCTTGGGTTGAATGGAAAAGAGAAAATTGCGTCCTCTATAACTATGTTTGGCTTCATTTTTTATACCCTGAACCCGTTAAAAATGGGTATAATATATAACAGGCAGAAGGAAGCATCTCCGAGTCCATAAAGTAGATATATTCTTGATCAGGTTCTAAGGCCGAGACGATATAGCCATGTCCGTCTGTCTGTATGAACACGCGGATCTCAGGATTATAGGTTCCAGTATATCCGGCGCAGATCAAGTTTGCTTTATTTTATCGATAGTTGCCCCTGTTTCTAGAATATCGATACATTGCGATTTTCGATAGCAATAAATACCACAATTTTAAAGACAATCTTCCATTTAAAATATACAATGCATATGCACAATATTGATCAATTGCCTAAATTTCATCAAGATCGGAGAGAAAACACTCAAGTTATAGTCGAAAATATATTCTCATATTGATCTCATTCCTTTCAGCAGCCACAAGCATTTTCTGTATGTATAAATATGCGAGCGCATTTATGAGAAAGAGATGGCATGATATTCGCTGCGAGCGTCAATATGTTTTTGTGTGTATTTTGCAGAGCCCCGTTACCTACGACTGTGTGTTTGCGTGTATGTGCACGTGTTTGCGCTGGCATAGATTTTATAACTCAGCAGGCCATGTGCCTGCCATAAGAATAGAGTGCACCTGAAGACCTTCTCACATTTAAGTGCAAGACTTTTGAAAGGGAAATTTGCCAATAAAACTAGAATATATATGTATATTCAGGGTATATTGTAGTCCATCTCACTCGACTACAGCATTCTTACTTGTTTTTTATTTTTGAGGCATTTATGAAGTTTCTCTAACAATAACTAAAAATTAAATAAACGGGACTATTTTCGATGTTAGGTAATTAAATCTCAATATTGCACAAATTTCAGAAGTATGATGAAATGAAAAGTGCAACCCTTGGCAAATACCTGAGCGGGCAATTCACAAGTTTTTAATTTGGCTGGCTTGTTTATGCAATTTGGCAATATCAAATGTCACGGAAATAGCAACAGGATCATTCTATAAGAAAACGTATTACTAGCAAGATCAATGCATTTTGTTGAAAAACTTCAGACATTTTTGCTCAGATAACCACAAGACCTTAACGCTCAAAGAAAAATATGCAACCTTTTGGTTTAGGCAGGATAATTTTAGGTAAGGCGACTTTCGCAGCAGCCGGGCACTTCATTACCAAGGTATGTCATTTATTTCCGTTAAAAGATTTTTCAAAAAACTGAATCCTTTTTTGATGATTTTTCTCTGCCTGAAATCTGAAACTTTTTATAATCGGAAGGGGTTGTCAACTTCCTGATCATTAACTTTTAAGCTGCCCATGCCTCATAAATCAAGAAAGGACCGTCATCCTTAATTCTTACTACTAAAGTGCCCAGAATCAATGGTTTGAGAACATTCTCTGATAATGTTGTCCAGTAAATCAAAACATTTTGAAGGTAACTAGATTAACTAACAAAACATCTTTAGCAATAATCATAGCCGTTATTTAAGAACCTGTTTTGGATAATACGAGACTCAGAGAACAAGAATCATAATTAATATCTTTTTCACATCATATGAAAATCAAACCATTTAAGAACTAAATAATTTAGATTAAGACAGATATTTAATGGAAATCACATTTTTGTCCAAATTGTATAATATGCTCCGATCATGATATCCTGTTTTACAGGACCGTTGTGTCGGTGTTATTTGCCCCATTGCGCAACTGTCGAAACTGATTCCAAGATTTGTCCACAATAAAAGAAATACGCATAGAAATTGACAAGGAAAAAGAAATGGAAGAGTAAACCAATCCTCCCTCAATTGGATTCCAAACTCATAACAACATATTTGTCTAAGCATGCAGCGTATTCCTTTTGTAAGGACACGTTTGTATGTGTGTTTGTTTCGCGTGACTGAAAGGGTTGCGTCTTAAGAAAGATGAATTTAGGACAAACGTCTCGCAAAATGCGTATTTTCGATGTCTCAACAAACGCTTCGAAAAGGCAGCTGAAGATGATCGACAAAAGACCAAAATAAGATGATAAAAAGGTTGAAGTTTAAAGTAATCGAATGCAGAATTCTCTTTTGCTAGATCAATTACATTTAACAACATAAAAATAACTTTGATTAGCTGGACCTTAAGTTTTAAAGGACTTCTTCAGCAAATATTACTAAATTGAAAGTCACTAAATGTATCCAACTGCAACCCTTTAATTATCCTTTCGACTTTCCCTTTTTACCTTCTTCAATCACATCTCAAATTTCAGCACATTTTTCAAACATTTTCCCTTAGAAAAAGTTACATTACATGATATCATTAATATTAATATAGTCTTTTTTTTTAAGAAGCAGACCAAAAAAAAATCTTAAAATTCCTTGGAATATTGAGAAAATCCGTGAGAAAGTTGTTGTCGTATCTTAAGTCATCATTAATGAATCCCTCAGCAACTTTGACTAATTCATAAGGATCATCAATCAAATTGGAATCTGCTTGAAATGAGGCCAATATTTATGATAAATTATTTGGCCATGTTCATTGCGTTTGTTTTGCTAAGAATGTCCAGTTTCAGTTGCGCCCAAATGGGCAAAAAATATTGATCAGCTGCCGATGAAGTAATGAAAAAATAACGAGCATTTTTTACAACCCTTCCGGCTGTCAAAGTTCAGCATTAATAAATAAGTTTGTTTTTTGCAATGCGAACCTGATACCCAAAACAAATTTAAAAAAATATTTTTATAATTTTAAAGCTGGCGACTTTTAAGTGAGATGCCTGCCAGCCATCAACCAACACATCCTGCGACAGCCACTGTTATGCTAATGAACCTGTGACTTGGAAGAAGAGGAGGTTTCCCAGAGAGAGGCGCACGCGCGTCTCATTTGGGAAATATATGCAAATTAGCTGAAGGATATGCATAAAAGGAGCGCAATTGAAATCCGCTCGCAAACAAATTGATTGGCGAGGACCGCGTGTCGAACTGCAGCCATCGATTGATTTCGAATACCAAGCATTGGGATTGAGCTCTGTTGGTTTACCACTTGTTTGGGGAATTGGTACTAAATTGGATTTACCAACTGTTGCCATAATTGAGTGACGTATATAAGTAAAAGGCCAAGCGGGTAATTAAAGTTTGAATCCGGCTATCGGTAACCGAATAATTTCTCATGGCAAACTGGCAATTGAGCTACTAAAATACGGGATACAAATGAGCACCAGATAGTTGAGCATGTCAAAAGGATGTTTTATGCTTATCGACGATGCCATCAGCGTGAGAAAAATCTTTGAAAACATTTAAAACCTATCTGACTAATTACGTCAATTGCTTGTGGCATTCTTTGTCCTTTTCCACAATTTATGCTAAAATGTGAACAAAGTTTGAATATTCGAAATGCTACCCTCAGAATGTCGAGTGTTTATCCTAAATGCAGAGATATTTTGCCGTTTTCTTCCCTTTTTAGAGATGTTTTGTTTTGAGACGCGTTTGGTTGCAGATTTATTGCCTCAAGTAAATCTCAACGCTAACCCCCGAAAAAAGAAAGGAAAATTCTCAATTTCACAAAATCCAGAATAGTATTTCAATATAATCCTTAGTACTTATGGCAATTTATGCACTGCAATTCATTGAGGATTTTGCTTGGTCAACTATGTTGAGCCTTGACGAAGGCGCAAAAAGGTTCCATTTGTTCGCACTGTTGAAATTCTGAATTCTAATAGGATCTTAATTATGATAAAAGGACACGCGCTAGGACACAGATTATCTTCAGGGTGTGGACATTGAGGGCATGTCCCAGGCGCGAACTTGACATCTTGACCAGTTGTCATTGTGTGTGTGTTTATCCTTTAAGTCTTTCGGGCACACGCATCGGTTGTCCTTGCTGGTCAAGCCGCCAGACAGGTTTGTCTCGAGGAGTTAAATGGTCATTTATTGGGGTCATCCTTTCAACGCGTGGCAAAGCACTAAGAACAAATTGAGCCGGCCAATAGCTCTGAATAATGACCCTTTTTGGCTCGGATACAGATTCAGCTGCCCGGCGGTAATTTATAACGGTTGTTTAGATATTTTACTTTGAAGATGGGAAAATAAATCTTGAGCAAGAGATTTTCCATCTAAACCCTGACCTTCTTGGTAACACAATTGGGTGAGCGCGCCAATTTTATTCGCTTTAAGCATCCTTACACCGAAAAGGGTTAAGGCAACCCATAGGGACGAGTTCATTGCCCAAAAACCGGACCGCGAATCCGTATAAAAGTAATCACAAAGCCGAGAAACCGGTTTGGACACTGGCATTCATTTTTGGAAAATTTGAGCCAGAAAAAAGGGCGAACCCCTTGCAGTAAACAGCCATGTGACGGTCCATAGCGAGATCTGGTCAAACTAATAATATAACAGCGGCTGCAGCATCGCGAGTGCGACCAGTTGCCTGATGTATCCTGACAGTTGGTTTTGTCCCAGGTTCTGGGGTGGCAGCGATTGCATGAGGACAGCAGGACAGTGGTTGCTCAAAGGGTTCGGTTGCGGTCGCGCATACAAACTTCCTATTTCGTCGGCATTCGGGTATCCTATTTATGACATTGTCATGTTTAGCATTTAAAGAGTTCTTGGAGGTCAGCCATTTTGTTCAGCCTAAACTTGAACCCAAACATGTTCTCAAATTAACGGACATTTCTCAAGAATTTCGCACGATAACTTTTGGGTCAACAACCAAGTACGAAGGGAGAACATAAAACACAAAGCAGCTGAAGATAGAATCAGCTTACAAATGGCGATTGCTTATCTGATGGTCGCGTGCTGTGCCGCAAGCAAAGTTGAGTCCAATACTGACCATTAGCACGTCAGCACTTTCCCCTCATAAGTCCTTCCGACAGGCTCATCCAATGACCAGCTTGACCGGCGTTAAATGATTTAATGACTCTGGCGCGTGTCCGTAGCGGGGTTGGTCACTGCGCTGGTCAGCGATGTCCTTCTACTTCCCCTAGGACCCTATTATTCAGAAAATTCAGATTGTGTCAGCACTTCGCACATTTGCATTGTCATCAATGACTTCTTGTGATTATAGTCTCCCATCCATTATACATTATCATTATAAGAATTCTTTACAGATCTTTGTTGACAAAGCACAACAGAGAGACACAAATATCATTCAAGGGTCAATCTTCCTGATGTATCCGAAAAAAACGTTTAAGAAACTGCCACTTAAAATTTGAATTAAATAGAGAATTTTTTTTATATATTTTCTGGGGTAAAAGTTGTTTGCTTAGCTAGGGCAAAAGCAAAAAAAGGAAGCAAGGTTTTCCCAAAGATTTTCCCACGTCAATTGTAATTTATGCTGGGAAAGTATATTCGCATAATTCACTGACTATAACTAACACATTGTGTTTGATAAAACTGTGAAGACACATTTCTCTAATTAACTCCCTTTTAATTAATTAGAAATCATCCATTTAGTTATGTTGAGCATATATCATATACCTCTCCGTCCCCATACAATTTTGTGGAGCCTGAATTAATAATTGTAGTTTCAACAGCAAAGCGATTGTAAGTCTTTAATTATTCATTAAGTGGGCTTTTATTTTTTAAATTTGTAAGGGGAACATGAGCAGGGGCAAGAACAACTAGCAATCAATGCTCACTTTGAAAGAAAATCCAAAACACAAACATTTGTAACTGAATCTGTAATTCTCATATGCAAATACATATGCCACAAAGTACACATAAAAATGGAAACAAATCGAAAACCCGGGCCCCGTTCCATGGGCTTTGTGCATATTTTCATGTGGACTTTTGTTGGTTGCTCGATTGCTATTTTGCCGATAAACCCTTTTAGTAATCAATATCTAGATCCTAGCATAACATATTCTGTCCTCTCCTCATTTCACTCATTTATGACAACAATTGGTAAAAACTATTTCAATCTCAAAATCAAAATCCAAATGACAAACAGGCAGAGATGAGTGGTGCCAAGCCGTATACTATTTCTATATAAAATCAATCGATGTCTGAAGTTCGTCAATATCCGCCCCTTTTGCTCCTTTGCATTCATTGCATGACCTGATTTGCATATATTTTCACATGGCGCGCGTCGCGGGAACCCTCCTCCGAAGTGGGCACCGACACAGGTCGATTAGCATAACACTGGCTGGGATTAATCCTGATTTGCTTTGCTCTTCTCGATTGTGACTTGAGCCTTTGCGCCTGTGCGAAAATTATGCAAATTTTTCCACACACCGATATTTGACAGCTATAATTTATGTAAATTACACCGACGAGGGTCTTACGCGCCTGCGCAACGGATGTTACAAGTCGCGTCCTCTAAGGGTTTTTATTTGTAAGGATTTCCTCCTATTTCGCATTTTTGCAATGTTATTTTATATGCAAATTTTGGCGTTTTTAATTAATGTTTTTTTTTGCGCGGTTGTGATGCAGATCTATTTTGTGCGTTTGTAATTTTAATTTAGTTTATTTTTTGCATTTTAATAAATTTGATTATTATTGGAATCTGCAGCTGCTCTGATTTCTAAGCAATACACATAGAGTTCTTCAAACTGAGTAAGTAATTTGAAAAGGGTTTTGCTTTATGGACCATATGCCATTTTGTGCCTATAAAATCTGAATTTTAATTGATTCTAGTCTTGGAAAGGTGTGAGAAAAAACTAGATTACGAAAAGCATTTGCATAAATAATTAAGTAAACTACTTCTTATACTTCAAAACATCGTACCAAAAATGCGTACCAAAATGTTTTTCATAATTAGGTAAAAATGTTAGAATATAGTTTACATTGTGTACGGTATCTCGTCTTCTAACAATCATTACAATATTAAAGTTGAAATAAAATAACAATTTAAAGTTCTTTCTGTTTCAATTTTTCCCTCCTGTGAATTTTGGAACTGCATACATCAAATCATATTTGCTTCAAATCATATAAATTTCCCCACTCTACACACTCCAGCTCTCTCTTTCTCTGTCTTCCCTTGCAATGCTCAGGGGAAATTCCTTGGCAGTAGTTGGTCCCTCAATGTCACTTTATTTGACCAAAACTCGCCTTTCTGCAGAAATTTAAATGGACGCTGGCATTTTATTGGTTGGCTACAAAAAAAACACAGCAAAAAACAGTGACAAATTCACAACAAGTTTTTGAATACAATTTTCACAGACAGGGTATAAAAAACTATTTGAGGGTAGCATGCGCACTTAACCACCACTTAAAGGGCTTTATTTTCAGTGTTTCTTTTTAAAGAGAGTCAGAGATGCAAGAGCGAGCAGCCTAGATCAGTTTTTTAAGAGAGAGGGTTGCTGAGAGGACCTACGAAATGTTGCGCAATATTCTACTATATTAGCGGGTTGTCTTGGAAGAGTTGAATCAGTTTGAGCTGCGCAGCTGAACTTCGGGGATCGTTAGATAGATGTGTGCCGTTATCTGCGTCGAGAGTGATAAAGTGCAAATTGTGAAAATCTTCATTACCAAGAAATATTTCTGAATTTTCAAAGAAAAATCAATATATTTTGTGTATAACAAGAAGTGATCGCAAAATGTTCAATCAAATGGAATTTATGATGCAGCTTTATATGATGAACCTGTTGCAGCAACAACAACTGCAGCAACAGCAAACCCAACAACAACCACAACAAGAACAACAACAGCTGTCAGGCATTGACCACACTCAAACTGAGGATATCAGTAGCAGCATTTGCCTGCAACAGCAGACTCGAACACACAAGCGAACAAATTCACAAAACACAAACTGTAGTTCTAGCAACCGTACTTGTAGTCCCAATAGTAATTTGGAACAATATGAACAACATGCAACACCACTAACAACTCCCACAAAAACTAATAGCACGAACACTAACTTTGCCCAGCAGTTGCCACAAATGTTGCTCAGCACTATATCGCCACTGACACAATTCATGTTGCAACACCAACAACAACAACAAGAGCATTTGCTGACAACTTCAACTTCCAATCTGTTACTAACACCTAACACGCCCAGCTCCACGCAACA
The DNA here is from genome assembly GCA_035042145.1 of Drosophila kokeensis. Taxonomy (NCBI): domain Eukaryota; kingdom Metazoa; phylum Arthropoda; class Insecta; order Diptera; family Drosophilidae; genus Drosophila; species Drosophila kokeensis. The sequence continues at coordinate 1,526,429 of JAWNLT010000376.1, read as the reverse complement.
ACTACAGCTGGAGCAGCTTACCAGAAATAACTTTTTGCAATCCTCCGCAGTGACATCGACGCCAAATGAACATGCAGCAGCAGCAGAGAACTATGCAGCAGCAACAACAACAGCAACTGCTAATGTCGCTGACCACGTTTCGGCAGTCAATGTCAAATATGAGCAGGATTTCGATGATGAGGTTGATAAGCCGATGTCTAGCTTGAATAGCTGCAGCTCCTCGGGCATGGCCAGCACTAATGATGCCACCAGCGTCAACAGCGCTAACAGCGATAAGTTGTTGCTGTTGTCGGGCTTACAGCCGCTGGAAAGCACGAGCACCAACGACGACAGCATTGACTCACCCAGCATGGTAAGTGTTTTATTATGGCTACTAAACCAACTGAATCTTCTGGGTAGTTTTATTCAATTTTTATAGCTTTAATCAAACTACCCAAAATGATTTAAATTGATTAGATTTTCCTTGTGGGGTTGTCAGCTGGAAATAGCTGAATTGCTTCAAAAATGAATGTAATGTAATTTATATGTATGTTCGTAAGAAACTCCCACGCTGTTTGCAATTCGAGAGTAGATGTTTCTATTTGTATAACGAAGGTCTTCATTTTTGCGCTTTGCCTGGAAAAAACACTATGAAAACTTTGTCGCAATTTGTTTGCTTGCTTAATGTAAACAACATCATGATTCCAAGGAAAATAAGCAGCTGCTGTGCCACAACAACTGGCACCAGGCAGTCTGGTTTTAAGAAAATATATTACCAATAAATAATTCATCCATTCTACATTGCAGTATACGCCCGTCAAACAGCCGGCGGATTCCTCGCATAGTGTCATGACCTCCATCGAGAATGATGAGGAGACATTTAATACACCCTTGGCACAGAGCAAGAATTCGCTGCTGACGCCACCGCCGTCCAATGATCAGAGTAAGGCAAGCGTTGTCAGCCTGTCCACGGCCAGCAGTTTGGATGGTTTTCTGCTGAATGAGGAGAATCTGAAATATCTACGCAAGGTGTCCTCGCATCTGGAGTGCGAGAATGCGCTCTGTCACCAGGACACGTTGCGTGAGCATTTCCACTGCTATGACGCACCCTGCCAGGGCAAGACTCTTAGCAAAAAGGATGACATCATACGCCATCTGAAGTGGCACAAGAAGCGCAAGGAGAGTCTCAAACTGGGCTTTGACCGCTTCTCCTCCGGGGACGACTGTGCGCCCGCCTATGGTGATGGCTGTGCCTACAACTGGAAGCAGACGCACTATCACTGCATCTACGAGCACTGTCCCAAGGTCTATGTGAGCACCAGTGATGTGCAGATGCATGCCAACTTCCATCGCAAGGACTCGGAGATTGTAAACGAGGGTTTCCGACGCTTTCGCGCCCATGAAAATTGTCGCATCGAGGATTGTCCCTTCTATGGCAAGAAGATATCACACTATCACTGCTGTCGCGAGGGTTGTAATCACACTTTCAAGAATAAGGCCGATATGGGTGAGTGAAATCGAATTCAAATAAAATATACATCCTTATTAATGTTGCCTTTAGACAAGCACAAGACGTACCATCTGAAGCATAGTCAGTTGACACAGGATGGCTTCAAGAAGATACTGAAAACGGAGCCATGTCCCTTCGAGTCCTGCAAGTTCTCCACGGTGAGCAATCATATACATTGCGTGCGCGACGACTGCAACTACATCCTGCACTCAAGCAGCCAAATGATTAGCCACAAGCGCAAACATGATCGTGACAATGGCGAACAGCAGTTTGCGAGCAAACAGGATGACTTGGAGGATGCAGCACAAACACAACCAACTAATGGACCTGATTTTAACAGCAACTGCTTCAGTTCCACCTCGACACCACTTTCTTCGCTATCCGCGGAGCACTTCCTGGCTCGTAAGCGAGGTCGTCCGCCCAAGATGATTGTGAGTTGAATTCTGTCTGCTGCAAAAACTTCGCTTAGCACATTTCTATACTAATTTCAGCAACTGCCCGTGGATGCACAACAGTCCGAGGCAAAGCGTCTCAAACTGGCTGACACAGACAGCTATCCGACGCCGCCTGCTCAACTCACATCCTCATCCAACACCAGTGCTCTGCTTCCCAGCCTTATGCCCAACTTTATGCCTGCAGCAGATGCCACGTCGCCAAATTTCCAGATGACACATCTTATGGCGCTCTTTCAACTACAAAATCCGCTCTTCTATCAGAATCTGTACTCCGGCGCCACGGATGCCAATATAATGCAGACCTTGCCTCAGAACTCGCCCATCCTTAACAATTTAGCTGCCTTCAACGTGGCGGCTGCAGCAGCAGCTGCGGGCATGCAACAGCCAAATGCCGAGTTTAGCATTGAGCCCGAATTTAAGGAGTAGATAAGTTAGTTTTAGTGGTATGTTAGGAGGATGATCAGGAGTCAATAAGGCTCTGAATATGTTTAATGTAAATGTCAGAATGTGGTTAGGAAGTTCCTTTCCATTTTGCATGTGATGTTTTTTTTATAGATAAATTTATTTGGAACAAATATTCTGAAAATACTTAAATTGTTCGTAAGCTGTTTTGAGACCAAATAAATATCCCAATAATATGTGATATGATCAAAATATTTTGTTAATAAAGATTAAATACATTTTTTAACTCTTGTGAAAAGTAAAATCCAATTTTTGTTATCCTTGGGAAATTGTTTGAAAAAGTTGAATGACAACAGCGTTGGTTCTTAAGTTACAATAAATAATCCTTGTCCTGAGTGTTCAATATTTTCGTTTTGATCAAGGCTACCAACAGGCGAACGGACACCTAAATCAGCCAAGGATTTTATGATTTCGACTCAGTTTGCGGTGTAATTTTGACAAGTGCTTTTGTTCTTAGATGACCCCTTATTCCTTGAATGCTCTTCGATAGAAGTTTTTCGTTGCAATCCAATTGCTCATAGTCCTTCGAAAATCTGTAAGGATTCGGCCAAGTTACACTGGTTTTTTTTTAAAAAAAACCCTATTGTACTTTCACCTTAAAAGTATGCTTCAAACGTAAAATAAAATAAATATATTTGTTTATCTCTCCAATGAAACAACATGTTGAATATCGGTTAAATAGTTGTTATTGCATTTATTGCTGTTTTTATATGGCTCTTTTACTCATTTACTAAACACAAATTAGCTACTCAAAAACTCTGGACCCCTTATGGCAAAGAGCCCAGCTAATCAATATATTGTACTTAGCATTGAAGCATTTTATTCACTTTTGTTTTTATTTAGATAATTTTTTGCATTTAATTACTTATATTTAAACAATGATTATAGATAATCCAAGTCCGAGAAGAGATTTAAGAATTTATATAGTACACATGCAGATATATGTTTTCAGAATTTAGTTTAATATGCTGCTGGATTGCTTGGTTATCGCTTACAAATAAAACGAAAAGAAATAATGTACAAATGATTATTGTTTATAAAAATTAAGCGAAACGGTAAAAACTAATTGACTAAAACTAAAGAAACATTAAATTCAACAAGTAAAACTAATTAAAATTTGTTACAAATTAATTAAATCTGCTGAACAATAGAAAACCTTAAATAAAACTAGAAACTGAGACTGAGACTCTGCTTATCAATTTTGTATATATCCCACCAACACAAGCATCCGTGGGTTGACAAGATAAGATTCCTTAAGGTGGTTGACACACAAGTCATGTTTAGCCAAAATTTATAAAATTGTTGCAAAAGCATTTATCCAGTTCCATGTATATGTACTTGTATATAATTTATGTATATATATATATATATTTATATATGGGGTCTGTATATATAACGTTTATGTATGTAGGGCAACAATTTGTGCGCAACATGCAAAATAATGAAATTTGTAGCATATTTGTATTTTTGCATCTTAGCCGCAACTGAGGTGTACTGGTAAGCGTTTAGCCCTGCTCAGGCTGCTCAGGCGTGCGCTCCCGATAAAGGCTGCGCATCAGCCTGCCGATGAATCAAAACCGTTAGCTGCGACCGGTGGCCGCAGCTGGTGGCGCGAGCTCAACCGTTGGAGCCGCATTATGTGCCGGCAAGCCGGACAAGGTAATCGCTCGCATATGATGAGCGGGCCGTATTGACTTGAGCTGTGTGGTACCATTGAAACGACATTGGACATCGCTGCCAACCATGCTAAGTGGATGCATGCCCGGCTCCTGCTCCTGTTCGCCCTGTTGACCTCCAGCGTCTATGAGCCCGATGGCAGCCATTGTGGTCACTGTTTGATCGAGCGGTACAGTTGTTGGCGCTGTTGTAATGGCAATGGCACCACTGTAACTATGACGCATGGCCATCGGGGACAGGGCCGTGGGTGTCGTCTTATAGCCCATGCGGCTGAAAATACTGCCCGCTGTGCTCTGACTGCTGCTGGTGCTGTTGCTGCTGGCGGTACTTGGCGGACTGAGCGGCGTGCCAACGCCAGAGTCCACCTCCAGTGGACTCTTGATATTTGCGACAAACTTATCGACATGCTCCGGCAGCTTCAGCTCGTCCAGCTTTGTTTGCATGACACTGCGTGCACTGGCATTGTCCAGCAGCCGATTGGGACGTGTTGGTGGTGTTGGTAGGACAACAAGTGGCTCGTTATGGCCATTTTGGCTTTGGTTGCGCTGGTGCTGCAAATGCTGTTGCTGCTGGCGCAGTTGCTCAAAAAAAGGTGTCTTCTCCTTCCTCTGCTTTTGTGGCGAACCAGGTTCGTCTCTTTCGCTCAGCTCTTCGACCACCTTGAGTGGAAACCCCAAGTGACTGTTGACTGAAATGGATTTGTTAATTTTACGCTCAGCAAATATTGGCTTGCGTCGCTGTCGATCCAAATCATCCAGCTGCTGCAGCATGCGCCGCACCTCGCTGGGCAGGTCCAGGTCTGGATTGTGCTCAACCAGTTGGCCAATATAACGGCCGAGCGTTTGTATTGTCAGCTCCAATGATTGCACCTGTGATTGCAGCGTTGAGATTTGTGTTTGCTGCGACGAACGCGTTGTTTCCAGCTGCGCAATGGACGATTGAGCGAACTAATTGGGGAGAAATGGGAATGAATTATTTTGATCATAAAATGATTTGAATTATGTAACAGTTACTCACCTGCAGCTGCTGCTCCAGATGCTGATTCTGTGCCCTTTCTCTGTTTAACATTTCCAGATGATGATTCGTCGTGGTTATCTCCTCCTGCAGCACATTGTATTCCACATTGTATTCGGCCAGCTGCTTGCCAATGTCCAGCGTGAAGACTAGCTTCATTATTTGCTCCATGCTGTGCGACTCCATTTTTGGCACCACTGACTTTAAATAGTCCATTATTTCCTCAAAGTTATCGCGGGCCAGCAGCTGTTGCTTGTGCACCGACAGCATTGCAATGGCGAACTTAAAGATAACATCCGACGACTCCAGAAAGACCAGATCGAAAATGCGCGCCACAAAACCCAATGGAAACTGCGAACTGAATACGGTTAGGATCCAGGGTGCGGCATACAAGGTGGGCGAAACATCGTTCTGATCCAGCCACACATACAAATCGGGCAGATGATCCTTAACTAGACGCGACAGCTGATACAACTGCAGTTGAAACTTCTTCATGTCCGGCAGGTATTTGGTGCGCATGTTGCGACAGAACATCAGATGCTTCAGCAGCTGAAAGGCGCTGGCCTCATCGCACTACAAGAACAGATATTAATGGAGGCATTCATTGAAAGTCCAGACTGTGGCTGGTGTCCACTTACATGTAGTAGGAGGACGCCACAAATGAAGCCCAGGCCCTGGCAGTAGCCCAGCTCTGGGTCAAGTATGGAGTAGGCCTTCAGCAGATTGAACAGCGATAGCTGACCCAGACCAAGTGGATCCTTGTAGAACTGATGATTGGGAAAGGTGCGACCCAAGTCAATAAATATCGCATGCTGATGCTCGGTTAAATGCTTGAGCAGCGTATGATACGGTGTATTGAAGTTGGGGAAACGGTTCGCATCCACTGGTGCCACATTCATCGAGTGCTGCTCGGCGAGGAAGGTCCACACATCGCCGCGCTTGGAGCGTGGCACTCCAGTGCGTATGGCGTGGCGCAGCACTTTGGGATCCTTCTTGTTGCCAATCTGCATGGAGTTGCGCTCAATGATTTGCTCCCAGCGCTCGATCAGCTGCTTGTCGCACGCCACTATCTCCTCGTAGTCCAGTTTGATACGTTTCAGCTCGTTCTCGTTCTGACGCGCCTGCAGCATGGCATTCTCCGTCTCCATGCGATTCAGCATAATCGTCTGCCGTATTGCGGTGCGCCACAGTTCACGCAGCTCTTCGGCATCTCTCTTGCCACGCTTTGCAGCTATAAGAAGATGGCAGATTTGGGTATTTATTTATTGGGCCATTGGAAGCCAATTAGACTTACGCTTGCGCATGGGCGATAGAAATTCGGTGGGCACCTCACTGTCCAAACCCTTGGACGGCGTCACCACGCTGTTAAGTATGGCTTGTCGCCAGGAGCCCTGATGTGTTTCCGCTTCCTTCGGACTGTTGCCCACTTTAATAAAGCTGCAAAGTAAAATAAAAATTGGAGTCATCCACATTTAGCTAAATCCATTCCCTATTTACTTACATGTCCATCATGGGACTCTTGAGCTGATCGGCGCTGGGCTTGTTGCTAGGACTGGCGCCTACAGTATTCGAGCGCGAACGGAATCCCTCGGGCGGTGACTGGGTGCCCAGTGGCTCAGCGGAGCTCTCGCGTATCTCCCGCAGATTGTGCGGCGGCACAGTAACATCAACCGCAGACGGCTTGCGCTTGATCAGATTATCAAAGGAATTGGTTAGTGAGCGTTTCGCCTTCGTGAAGATGGTGCTGCCGCCCAATATTTGATTGAGAAACTCTGACCGATTCTCGGCGGTGTCGTGGACATGACGCTGCTGCCTGGACTCGCAGTGAGCGCGCAACAGCATCATCAGAAACTGGTTCTGCTCTTCCACCGATGAGTTGGTCTTCTCGGATCCATAGTACTTGGCCTTGACCATTTCCTGTTCGTCTTCGCTCAGCGTGGCGATACGACGATAAATCATTGACTGTGTCTTCTTCTCGGATAGGCCTTCCACGTCCGTGCACAACTTGTGATACCAAAGCATGGGGCAATGCTCGCAGCTGATGATTTGTGTCTCCTGCTTCTTCTTCTGCTCGGCACAGGTGTCGAATGCCTGCACAATTGCCGCCACAATATCATCGCAGACGTGCTCCGACTGGCACTTGAACACGTAGCCAATGTAGCCCTCGTTGTTCAGTTCGCGACAGATGATGCCGAAGTGATCCAGTGACTTCTGGCCGTGCACACAGCTGGCCACATCCTTGAAATCCTTGTACAGCAGCAACTGCTTGCGATCCGGCGAGATGAGCCTCAAATCGCTGCGTCCAACCAGGAAGACCATGGTGCGATTCTGTTCCGCAAACGGCGGAATACAGCCCTGCGAGGCGGAACGATCCCTTAGCTTGGGTATGCTGCAAAAGTGGGAGGGAATCGGTGTAGGATTAGCAATGGAACAATAGCTGTGTGCTGTAGGCATGCCATGCTTAATCAAAAATAAATAAATATGTAAATAATTATAAACATAAAACAAGCAACAACTTCAGGCGAAAGAAACGTTAACAGTTGAAGTGAGCCAAAAACAGCGACTTTTTTGTATAAACTGACTTTAAAAAGTCGACTTTAAAAGTTAAAAATATATCAGTAATGAAAATATATAATATTAGCTTAATCTTGAAGACTCTTTGTTCCGAATACGATTATTTATTTAACAAATGACGGCATGAAAATACTGTATTTAATAAATAAATAAATAAGACTAAAATAAAGACAGTTAATTTTTCTAAAAAGACTATATAAACTGATTTGATAGACATATGTATATAGTCTGTAGTTTCGGGGTGGCTTCATTCAATGCAATGCAAATTTCATAACAACTTCAATCAAAAATCAAACAAATGAGGATAAATGAGCAACTAAACATGAGTGGGATCTGGCGACAGGACGCCACTTACTTCTCCACAGTTGGAGCAGTTGCAGTTGCAGTTGTATTTGCAGTTGCAGTTGCATTTGCAGTTGCAGTTGTATTTGCAGTTGCAGTTGCATTTGCATTTGCATTTGCATTTGCAGTTGCATTTGCTGATGTTGTAGCTGGCTGTTCTCTGGGTGGCGTTGGTTGTTTGTTTACAATGACGTTGGGCACCTCCAGTTGCTGACCATCCTCCGAGCTGCTTCCGTATTTATAGTTATTGAATTAGTTTTGGCACACAGGATTGGGCAACAAAAAAAATGGGCAGACGACAACCAATTTTAATCTATGATTACTTACATCTTTTCACCCAGTTCCGCTTGGCTTCGGCCGCGCAGCAGAACGCGTTTGGCTGGTGATTTATTCTCCTTGTTTTCCTCGACTTGAGGTTGTGGCATGGCGTCCGGTTCGGCGCCCATCAACTGCTGCTCCTCTTGTGGCTCCTCCTCATCCACTTCTTTGACTTCGTGGCTCTTGAGAGTGCTGCCAGCACTCTTGGCCACAATGCCAACGCCACCCTCGCTGCTCAGGGACATCTTGCGATTCTGGAAGAGCCGCAAACGTTGCTCATCGTATGCCTTGAACTTGGGCAGGGCATCGTCAATGAAGGTGTTGGGCACCCGCTTCTGCGAGACGCGTATCTTGCCCACATACATGACCTCAAAGAAGTGGGTGTGATTTGGTGAAATGTCCGTCAGCAGCGACAGATTACTCTGCGCCGATGTCGACGTGGGAATGTTCACAGTGCCCGACGAGCTGCTCAAGCCGTGTGTGTACGACTTGGATGCCTTCATCTTGGAGCTCACAATGTTGGGACTAGCATCGTGCTGGGCATTCCTGAGCGCTTCGCTCATCTTCAAATTTGTTGCCGGTGTGGCATGTATGCCATTTAGTGAGCCATGAGCGCTACCACTGCCGCCTGCAATCAACGTCTGTGGAATGCAGCCCACAGAGCCGCCTAGCGTATGTGCCGGATCCCGCATCTGTTGCATCAGCTCCGCCATCTGCAAAAGGCGAGAGACAAAGAGAGAAGCGTGTTTGAGTGAGTGACATTTGCAGTGTGTTTAAGTTTCCGACTCTGATTAAATCGGGCTGCAGGCAGGCATGCACTAAATATAACAAAATGCTAAAACTCCATTACAACAATCCCTTTTGGTTTAGTCCTGGCCAGTTTCCCGTCTGTCAGCCCATCGAGTTTTATATCTTTTGTCCTTAGTTTATGTAAGTTTATACGCCTTTGGCACTTTAAGGAATTGTTTGCGGCTGGCAATCAAATTCCGGACATTCATTTTATGTCACTGACAAAGCAGATTGGCTTTGGTTAGGTTATGATTTGACGAAGCAATTGCTACAAAATTCACTTATGATGTGTGTTAGCCTATATTTGAAAAGAGTGTTGCTGCAAAGTTAAGGCAAACTTAAGTAAGGTAAAGTTAAGTAGCCTAAGGAATTTCCAAGTGCAACCTTCAGATAGATGCAATTTTAGGTTAGGAAGTGTGACGGTGTTCTACAGAAATGCCTTAAGAAAATAATCTAACTAGAATGCAGTCAATTTTATATAGATTGAGAAATCTATGTTCAAACATGCCCCTTCAATTTGATAAGAACTTTTGAATGTTTATTTATTTATTCATTCATTGCAATATATAATCATATATTTTTTTTCCCCTTTACATATTTTGCTTATTTCCATTCTAGGTGCATATCCTACACAACTTATTATAAATTTATTTTTCACTACTTTGCTTCCCAGTGAATTTTGATGCATTCGCGAATAATTTATTATCACGTTCCTCATTCATGTGCAGACATCATGTCTGCGGCATTTTGGTGAATCTGATGAATCTCTGGCTGAACAGCTGTTCGCTGCGTGTTGCGATAGTTCCTCTTGAAATCTTGAAAGAGAAATATTCTCAGTTCTGCGCTCAGTGGCCCATTTGGACGGCATTGAAATGCTGCCAACAAAATAGAAGAAAAAAAAAAGCCAAGCAGCAAAATCAAAAGTTGCAAAGTCCAATGTCAGTGTATAATGCAGCTGCCTCAAAGATGTGGCATTTTATCTTATAGATGCATTAACTGCGGTGTCAACTAATTGTCAACCTTTATCTGCGCTTTTGGGCAAAAATAGGAAACTCAATTTACGCTGACTCTTGGCTACCAAAAATTGAGATAAAGATTTTGAATTTGGTGCCGTCTCTGCCTCGCCTGTCTGTACAAATGTACAAGCAGATGTCGCTGATCAGTCGCTTGTCGAGTGATCGTGACGTCATTTGTGCAGACTATACCACAAGTTGACAAAGTTCGCCCTATATATGCATATTTGTATTTGGACTCATCTATATATACATACATATGTTTCTTATGTACTTTTAGAGGCACACGCAACGCGTGCGCTGATTAAAATAGAGTTGTTTAATGAATATTCTGCTAAAATAAAAATACAACAAAATCAGTGGACACATATTTATTTTTAATTGATAAAAATCAATAGCCATAGTTTGGATAATTCAGTGTGTCCAAATAAAACTTTGATTAGTCAATGCATTTTTGTATACTTTTCTTTGGCATATATGTTCCGTAAAAATCACATTCTCATTTTGCTCAATGATAAATGCAATTTATGATGTGCTTTGGTTTCTTGCCCCATCATAAAAACTTGTTTCTTGTGTAACATTTGTTGTTGTGTAATTTGAAAATTCTATTATATGTTTGCTAAATGACAAGCCGAACAATTTATAAAAATACATTTAATAGCGATGTGAAACTTGTGTTTGTAATTTGTGTTTAGCAATTTGCGTGAGCTCAGCGAAAAATAACCATATCTTAATTGGCATACAAACATGCTTATAGACAACATATATACGATATATACGACTAGTAGTTTTTCTTGCCAAAATACTTCACAGGAATTTAATTCAACGTCACGTTCGCATCGCGTTTTGAGGACAGTTACGCCTCATGGGTTTTTTTTGTGGGCTCAGACTACGTGCTCCTTAACTTTTTACTGTTGCTGCACATAGTTTGCTAATACTTTGTTTTGAAGAGCAACAGAGTATATCGGCCTCACTCCCCCGAAAATATGATTAAAAAATGCATCTCTTTTAAAGTCCGTTAAAATCCACGACTTATTTCATAGTTGAGAGTTTCCAACTACAAGTTTTTTTTGTTACTTGTTTTATTAATTAAAGGTGACGACTGACAAACGCTGATTGTAAACACATTTACACATTTTTACATGTGTAAATGTGAAAAGATATGCATATTAAGTGGAAAAGCAATTGGATTTAAAATACGTCAAAATACAAAAAAAAAAAAAAAATTATAAAAATTTGAAGGTCAAATATTTGCGTATTTTATTGAATTTATTTATTACAGCTTTTGCACTGACGAATGGCCTAGTACTTTTTTTAGATTTCATATTTACTACCTGCATCGCAAAGCAACAAAACCTGAACTTGAACAGGATTTGCAGTTGGCAAATGAAGCCAACTGATCGACTCAAGTGCTACCCTGCAAAAGCATTTATATCTATCGTTTGTGAACATATATAAAATGTATGTTAAAATGCCATCTATTCCTAGTCTAACTTCACTTTATTTAAGATGCCGATAGGTATGAAATACTTAAGGAAAGCTTTGCATTCGTTGCTACTGCCACATTCGCTGTGTTATTGAGCAATGAAAAAGTTTCGCAAACTTTGCAATGTCATCTGTTGTCTGGGCTACAAATTTAAATGTGTTTTTGTGAGCACATTTTTCTGTGTTTTTTATTGCCACACGTTTCATTTTATTTTGTCGCATTTTTTGAGTTTTTGTTTTGTTTCGCAGTTTGATTGTGTATGGAAAAAATGGGAGTAAAACGAAATCAACGCTCGCATTTTAAAAAACAGTCAATAGTTTATTGAACCTTTGGTAAATGTTTAATGAGCGCATGGCAAATCTATTCTAAATGTAAATAATACAATTGTTTGCAATTACAGTTGCAATTACATTCAACTCAAGGATTATTTAGCAGGATTATTAAACACACAAAACGAGCAACAAATATATTTCATGTCAAATGCTAATCGGAATATGGAATGGATAAACACCATTGTAAATTTATTCAGTCTGATAACAAAATGTGCATTTTGACCAGACGGCAAAGTAAATGTTAACTGTGACAGGAACAATACAAATAGTACGCGTAAAACGCGTTAATTGTTTTTTTTTCAGATTCATGGCATTGAACGACCTTCAACTTGACCACAAATTAGGAAAACCGTTTGGACAAGTGCTTCGAGTGCTTCGAAAACTTTTCAGGCAAAAATTGTTTGCCAGAAGTTACGCTCCCTTTAACACAACATGGTCAGAAGAGTCAAGTGTGCCGAGTCAACAAATCGCGCAAAAAACAACAACAGCAGCAGAGAAGGTTGGGTCAACATGGCTGACGCATCATTTTTCTGGCTTTCAGTTGTTGGCACGCGCGAAAATTGTGTTTTATTTGTGCGTGTGTGTGTGTGTGTGTGTGGGAGAGGATGAAAGAATAAATTGAATAAAAGCTGTTTATATGGTAATGAACTACGTTTCCTATTTGCATGAGTATTCGACACGCGGCTTAAATCATACAGACACGCATAAAATTAACGCAAAACAATTAGTAAGGAAATTAATATATAAATTGTTCAATCAAACTTAAATAAAACTGGGTTAATGCAAAAGCAGCTCAGAAAATTCTTCACACTTTGCTTAAGGAACGCAGCTGGTTGTTGCCAGTGCATTACGTAAGGAGGGAAAAGTCAAAATCAAAAACGAAAACACATTTTGCCGTGTAAAGTAAACAAACATAAACAAAGGCAATTGCACAAGCAACAAATAAATTATATATATAGCAATAAAATCAAATCATAGCAAAGCAATTTAAATTGATATCAATTCGAGCAGACATTAAGGCGGCGGAGCTGAGACGTTAGCAACTAGACTCCGCCGTAATTTCAACATACGGCACGGCTTTTATTCAGCACGGATGCATCGCTGACGGAGGCGGTCAGGATGGTGTCCCGATGAAATGGCACCGTAAACATTTTGGTTTGCCTCGTCTGCTGTTGCTGTCGCTTGCCTCGATTAAGTGTTGTATTTGATTGTTTTGTTGTTGGTTTGCTCACTCGCCGATATGTTGCAATCACGAAACTCACTGTTTGCTGCAAATGCCGCAAGGCGATAATGCAGTTTTTATTAATAACACAAATTATTTTACCTTTACTTTTTTTTCTGTGCACTTTTCAGATGATTGTCGCTCACTATCACAAAATTGTAGTGTTTGCCATTTTGATATTTTTTCACAGAGAAATTCAATTAAATTGCACTAAATTTAATACTAAATCGTAATACAATTAAGTAAATATATATATTTGATTTTTTAAGACATTGGTGTTAATTTTTGTTGTTAATTTGTATTTTTATATATTTTTTTATAAACTTAATATTTTATTTTATGAAATTTCCAAATATGTCCAAAGCATGAAATGATCACATCATTTTTTAAATGTATTTTTCTAGAAATTCGTACTAATTTTTTATGTAAAGCGTAAGAAATTTGTTTTAGAATCGAAAACAAAGTGAAACGCGGTTTTCAGCCGGCTACAACAAACTTTGTCGCCCATACATTCCTACAGATTATTTACGCATTTCAATAAATTAACAGTTGAACTGATGAGGAACAATTTGTGACAAAACTGTTGTTATACTCTGCTAACGAAAGTATAAGAGCATATTGCGCTTGTATTAAAATTCGACTGTTATTTTCAATTGGGATAACCATTGATAACAGCAAATCGACAGAACCACATTCGTTCCACAATTTGAAAGCTAGGCTTAACAAATTTCTGTCATATAGATTTTATTTAAATTTTCAACTGCTGTCAGCTGGTTAACAGAGTATTCCTCAGTCGGTAACGCCCGCCTGTAAAATTCTCAATTGGTTTTTTTTTAAAGTTCAAAGTAACGTTGTGTGCGATAAAATAGGACCAATTATCAATACGTATGTGTTTAGTTAGTCTCTGGTGTGCCATTAAAATTTATGACGATCGCAACACAAATACAAATACTCATTGTATCTGAACGGTACAAAAGCACTGTTGTTGACTTCAACTGTTGCTGTAGCTGTATCTGTTGTGTCTGTTAGATCTGTTTGTGTTTACATATATTTTGACTGTATATATATATAGAGAGAGATGCTGCGTCTTTGGCTATTTGGCTAATTTCTGCGTCAATTGCATTTGTTGTTATTCGTTGAATCGAAAATATTTGCACCACCCATTGACAGGCAGCATTTTAAGTAATTGGGGCAATGCATATAGGATCGAGTGCTTTAAGTATTATATACTTTATATAAGAGTTGTTTAACTAAGTACAATACAATAAAATATCGAGAATATTTTAAGTAAATATGAATAATTCATGATGGCAAATTGGAGGCTTTATACATTCGTTTACCGGTTTAATCTTCAAACAATTAAATGATTCTATTCTTGTTTTTTATTGTTATTTTTTCACTCATCTTTCAATTGATTTGATCGTTCTTGACTTTGAAGGCATTTCAATTAAATGAATATTGAAATCGCTTCTAGATGTAGATACACATAAAAGAATAACCAACTGACGCAACTGACAAATATGTATATATATACATATATATATATATATATCTGTATATATATATCTACATGAGATTCTTCATAAATGATATATGTAAATATATATATTTAAATATTGGAGCTTTTGTTTGGTTTTCGGCTGCCTGGCACTTTTTTAGTAACTTATTTATTTATACATTTGCTTGTGGCATTTGTTGTTATTGTTGCACAATAAACAAGTTCATTTCTTGTTAATTTCCAGAAATTATGGCACACGCGTATTATTTTTCAGAAATGGATTTTTTGCTTATTTTTTATTTGTATTACATTTTGTTCTGATTGGTTTTAGTTGGCTTGCATCTGCTGGTAGCTGTCGCTGCCTTCAGCTAAAGCGCGCACGCGATTCAATTGCCGCCAGACAACTAACAGGCTAGCGACAACGGATCCCATTCACTGATCGCCCGACCCACTGAGCTCGACGAGAATTGCTCACTGACAACAACAACAACGACAACAACAACAACAACAACTAAATCGAAACAACACGAACATTAAAGAAACCTGCGCATGCGAAATTTAACAGTGAAACTGTTAAGAGAAACAAACAGTGAGAGTGTGGGAAAAAGAGAGAGAGAGATCGCGATAAAGAGTGCGAACAGTATACGCTGCGTATGTGTGATTTGTGAATATTTAACATAAATTAGGCAGCACTACTACAGACTTCTGGGAAAGCAAATATTGAGTGTACAGATTTGATTATTAATTCATATATAGACATTTGTACTGCAGAGAAAACAACTAATAATTCGCACATCGAACATTTCTCTGATGGCTTCATTTTACTGTCTGTATGCTTAATATAAAGTATAAACATTTATGTCTAGTCATTCCCAAGATATAAATAATAACTTTATGGAATTGCTCGATGTTCGAATTAAGTAGTGGGTTGGGTTTCATGTTATGCTAAAGTAATTTTGTCTAATTAATATTTGTATATCTGACTGCTAATTAGCTTAAATGTGGACATGTTTATATTTTGACATTTGTTGGGTTGTTCAGTTTCTGTGTAATAAATTGAATAAAAAATTAATTAAAGTTATTGTAGTGTATTTTTTGAACAAAAATGCGAAATGAAACTTAATTAAATTGTGCAAAAGTATTAAACGGATAGAAGGAAGCATCTCCAATCAGCTAAAGTATATATTCTCGATCAGCATCAAGAGCCAATTCGATCTGGCCTGCTGCGTCTATCATATAAGTTCTCATATTTCAAGTTTATTTAGTTTTATCGCCAACTGCTGCCGCTTCACGAATAGCGTTACAAATCAACTTCCGATAGCAATAAAAAACAGAATTGTAATCGGAAATATATAGCCTTGCAATTAACATATAAAATACACATAAATATTGTTCATCAACTGTGGAAATTTCTTTAAATCCGACTAAGAAACACAGACTGAACCAACAACAATCAGCAATCCTTGCTTTAACTTGTTTTAATGCCAAATAAATAGGTCAAATCCAAGTTAAATGCTTAAACCATGTTCGCTTGACAACCAAAAATTGACAAAATTGTACTCTCGATGTGGTGTCAAAGGAAAATGCATTAAGCTGCTTGCTCAATAACAAAAGTCAACTGGGTCAAATTGGCGAACTAAATTCGAAGTGCTTCTGTTGCCTGTTGCGGCAAATTGAATTGCTTGCAGAAATTGACGGCAGAAGTGGAGGAATATGCTGGCAATATGTTGCCAGCTGCAATAGTAATGCTCAAAATCAATTTAATAGATTGCATGTGTGTGTGCGTGTGTTGCAACCAGCAGGCGACCAACAGGCCAAGGCCAACAATGCCGTGTAGCAATATTCAAACATATGCAAATTTCAACACGTAATAACTAAACGCAGGAAAGGGTAAAGTTTCTGCTTGGTTTGGTTATATTGTAATTCGATTATTGAAAACGAAATGGATTAACTTTAAATAACACAAAATTCAATTAAAAGGCATTATTAATGCACTATTGAATTGTAATCAAGGGTTTTAATTGAATATACACCATGTTTTAGGACATGTGCAACTCTTTTTGTTCATAGGACACTTTGATTATGTTCAGCGACAGGACATGACAGGAATAACATTGAAAGTCAAGCGAGCGTTTCGAATGACAACAGCAATATCTCCGACTATGTCAACGGAAGCGACATTTGCCGATGGTTCGACAGAGTGATGCCATCTAATGGCGGGTCCGGGCCACTTGGCAGGACAATAAAAACGTATTTGCAAACATGCAAATGGCAATGCGACAACAACAGGCAAAGGATACCAACAGTCGCCGCAAGGACAAGCAATAAACCTGAATGTCTGCCAAGTTCTCTCCAGTTTTCGACCCGTTCTCAAATCAAAATCGCATTGCACATTACGCATACGCCACCGACCGGCCAGGCCCGTCCCATAGGTAGGACTGGTGGTGTTAGCACAGTCAACAATTGTGTCGCAACAGCAGCAGCCCATAAATGAGCTTATCAAATGTTCGCGACCGCAGAGAGACCACAGCTCCCAGCTGCCAGCTGCCAGCAGGCAGTTTGGCGCTTTTCAGCTTTTCACTCGCTTTTCTAATGGTTTCCCTTTTTCCTTTTTTATTCTGTTTTATTTTTTAGCCGTACCTTCACCGCCTAATTGCCGCCGTTAGCAGATGTTACCCAGCTGGGGATGCGCAGAAGCAATTATTTTGGTTTACCTCAGAACATTTTTAAGTGGCCTTTTTTGCATCTGCGCTCATTAAATTCACAGCTTTAACAGGCGTTAAATTTGCCGGTTTTCTTGTGGAAAATAATCGAATTGTGTGCACATATTCAGGGTTTTTCTTTGGGCCAAGAACATTCTATTTAATGTTCGGTATCAAGGCTGATTATTTTGAATATATTTCAAAAGTGTGAATACTCAAAAGGTCTGCATACTTTACGTAAACATACATAAATTACTTTTCTCTATTATTTATCTTGAAATTCAGCTGAATGCTTTTTATTTTTTTTAGCAAGGCCAAACTTATAGAATTTTCGTTCATAAAATCGGATGGAGCATTTAAGCGTTTTGCAATCCGCTCAAACGGACGATAGAACAAAGCCCATTGTGCCAACTTTTCTAAACATTTTCATGCCAGTGCATTTCAAAAGGCACACATAAAAGTTGCACACAAGACAAAAGACAGCAATTTGGACATGAGTTAAGTATGGAATATTGAGATCAAAGTGGAACTTACCTCTTCGACGGTGTCGCATTCGAATAGATAAATGTGCAGCAGCGGATCCTTGGGATCTTTCAATAGATACACGAGTCCAGTAATGGGTCCTTGAAATTCCATAAAGTTTTGTGGTTGCTCCGCATCGGCTGCGGCCTGCAGCTGCTGTTGCTGCTGTTGCAGCTGATAAGCGGCTGCAGCGCTGGACGAGAGCGAGCCATAGGACGTAGATGTGGTTAGACCATGACGTGACCCATTTACGGACAATGAGTTGCTAGCAGCAGTAGCAGCACCAGCACCAGTGGCAGTTGTTGAGGTTGAGTTGCAGACGGAAGCAGAGGTGGCGGTTGCACAATTGGCCTGCACAGCATTTGATTTGAGCTGCATGAAACCGTTGCCGATGCTCTTCGCCTGCGGTTTGTGGATGATGCGGCACATGCCCACGATGTGCTTGAGCGGATGACTAAATTGTAGCTCAAAGTCCGAATTGTAGGACTCCAAAATGCCATGCTCCACGCCAACTGATAGCTGCAAGCAGAACGTGTTGAACAAAGATTAGTGTTAAGGTTGAGTAAACAGCAAATTGAAGGTGGCATTTCTCAATGTTATTTGTAGCTGTATATTATATAACCCAAGCAGAAGATACCCTAAAGACAGCTCTCTTATTGTCCCAATCGACTGTTGGAAGGGTATTGATGTAGCAGATAAATGAAACCACAAATAGTATCCTAGATAAAAGACAACTCAAAATCTGCATATAGATTGTAATAAAAGCCACTTTTCGTTCTAATATTGAATTGTCGAGTAATTTAATTCTGCTAACTTGGCATAAATTCTACTCTTTCTATTCACCGGGCTAACACAATCAGAGAGACAACAGTGACTATTCATAATCCCCATACCAAGGCCTGCATTCAGCTCTTCCACTAGACGAAGCAGATTAACAGTGTTAAGTTCTCATAATCAGTTTACTTGCTTGCACGAATACAAAAGCGGTTCACTCGGAGAGCAACAAGGAGAGGCCATGGGACAGACGGACAAGCAGACAGATAGACGGATAGACAGAGAGACAGATAGGTGGATAGCTGGATAGATAGGTAGACAGGCATAGGCAGGGGGCACTGGGAATAGCTTGACAACATGACAAACATGGCGACTGCTCCATTTCCGGTGTTATCCTCGTCGTTGTCAACATTTGCAAGCCGTTTTCTGTACTTGGCCTGCTTTCACTTCTACGGTTTTTATTATGCTAGCATGCATATATGGATGTATATATGTATTTATGTATGTATATATATATATAAATGAATGTATGTACGTACTATGTTAAAAAGGGGGCTGGAGCTAGGGAGTGTTAATGTGGCTCGTTGGGGGCTGCTTGAATGGGAGTGCTAGTGTAATGGACGGGCAGAAAACAGGTCGACTCATTTGAGGCGTCATTTAGCCATTAGTGCAAAACGGATGCAAATGAAATTGACGTTCAGTTAGTTAAGCAGACGCCAGTTTCGCATTCGATGAGCTTGTGTAGATGTAACAAATGTTGCACAACTCTCTCAAAGTATGATGATCTGATAGTCGGTTAATAATACTTAAGCCACAATTTGATTTACCTAACTAATTTAACAGACTTCTTTAATTCAATCGCCCCTTTTTAAATACTCCTTGTAACTCGTCCTGATTACGACCACTTAATTTGACAAGTATAACTATGGAAAATAAGCGTTTCTCATTTTATTGCCACATATCCGTGCATAATTCAAACTCTCATTTCGCTAATGGAAGCAAACAAGCGCAAACAACGCAATAAATACCAAAGTAGAATAAATTGTGCCATTTGGGGACAATTAAAAGCAATTCACTTTAAAGGATGTTCTACTATTTACACGAACAAAATTCTGGGGAAAAAAAAAGAAACTTTGCAATTAATAATAATTAGGTGAGCGCAAGCAAGGGAAAATTATAAAAACTGGCGCCTAATGAGACTGGCTGGCAGCACTCCAATCATTAGGGATATGCACGGGCGGCAGCTCAACTCACCTTTTATTGGCAAGGCAATCATTTGGATAACTAATGATGGCTATGCCAAGTTGATTTTTAATTAATTTACGAGTGCCACTTGATGCTGAGCATCGCGCTCAGCGACCCTCTCGTTGCAAAGTGATTTCTGATTGGTTTTGCCTTTGACATTGACAGGACAAATTCAATTATACTTCTACCTTCTGTATCTAAAATTGTTCAACTGACTAGTTGATGTTGTTGTTGTTGCTGCTGCTGTTTGCAATGCAATCAGCGAACAAAGCGAATTGAGATTTTCATTACGCTGGCACGGAAAATTAAAAGCGTTTGATTGGAACGAAGGGAGCGTGATTGGCATGAATAAAAACAGGGGTTTGATTTGCAAACGTTTAAAATGAGAATATTTATGTATATAAATGCTACCCATGAATAACAAGTTATAACTCCTCCAGTCTGCTCTAGTGAGAGCTCGACTAGGAGATACCCTGAAGCCAGTTTTCAAATTTTTACAGCTGATCATTAATATTAATATATCTTCACAATGGTGAATTGCAATCATAGCTCTTATAGCGGTCTAATCGGTCAGACGGACATGGCTAAATCCTCTCTACCTTTGATGCTGAACAAGAATATATATATTTTATGGGGTCGGATATGCTTATATCTGCCTATTACAATTTCTATATCCAATTTTCTATGGTAAGAATAAAAACAGAATCGGAAATATTTCTATCTATTGATAATTAATATTTGCATATTATATATTAATTGAATGACTATATCTTCACAACTGTCATCTTCAAATGTGTCGATAAAATTAAATAAATATTGAACAGCATAAGTTATTCGAGAACTTCTACATCAAATTTGAAGTCATAGCTCTTATAGTCTCTGAGATCATACAGAGGCGGACAGACGGACTAGACTCGACTTTTGTTGAACAAGAATAGATAAACTTTATGGGGTCGGCTAAGCTGCTATCTGCCTCTTACATACCTCTTTTACACAACTTTCTTATACCCTATTTCCGATTCTCAATGGAAATATTTCTACATTTATAAACAATTGCCGCTCAATAGATAATTTAAATGTGAATTGAATTCGATATGCTTCACCACTGTGAGCTGAGTTAATCGATAATTGCAGTAATCTCAGGTTGGGGCTCTAGGTTAGACATCCTGTATTATTTATGGCAACCGCAGCAGCAGAAGCTGACCTTTTTGGTCCCATTCTATTACAATCAAAACTCGTTATTAAGACTTTAACAGCGGCAGAAGTACTACATGTAAATTATATGTCTAAACTGCTGACGACGACAACAATAACAACAACAACAGCAAACAAATAATAGTAACAAAAATAACAGCTATGTAATGAGTAATTGTAGTCAATTTATTGTGAAAACGTCAAACACCAACAACAACACAATTCGTGCATAACAAGAACAGCAACAGCAACAACTACAGCAACAACTACAGCAACAACTACAGCAACGGCAAACGTCAGCTGACACATGAAAACGTAATGAAGAAACGGTTAAAATGTATAAATCAGTGAGCAACAACACGCGATTGCTGACGACCCGTGTCGCGTCGTGATTTCCAACAGAGATGAGCGCGTGACAGAAACATGAGCATTGCATTTCATCACGAATAACACAATAGACATTTAAACTTTAATACGAAAAAAAACTCGCTCTTTAAATTAAAATTTTTATTTAAATAAGCATTTATTTATGGGTGAACTCTTTATGCCCGTTAATGATAATTTTGTTGATAATTTACGGATATAATCGCGGATATTTTAATTAATTTACTGATTTGATTGATTTATTTATATCTCATTCACGCGCGCATCTCTTATTTTGCCTTTGCCAACATTAACTATGGGGGCTGGTTTCATGTGGCGCCAACTGGATTTCAATGCCTGTTGTGTGACAACTATAGTAATTTCTAAGGGAGAACACAAAGTTGGTAAAATCAACGTAGTCCGATGCTAAGTCCATAATAAATCTTGTCTTTGACTTGCCATCAAAAGCATATGCAAAATACACAAGGGAATAAAATCAATATTAAAATTTGCTCAAAGTCAATAATTAAAAAAGTGATTGATAGAGCCATAAGCTCATTAGCAAGGACTTATTAAAAAAACATAAATATCTGAAGTATGGTCGATAAAACCGAAGCAATTTGAGCTGCATTAAGGCCGAAAGCTATTAGAACTACCCAAACACTCAAACCGCGCCACTCAGTTGGACAACTCGACGCATAGTTGACGAAATCCTACTCCAAGTGGCACACAGAGCGACACACAGACTCCAAGCATGTCAAGTGATACGCGAGACTAGAGTACGGTTGTGCTACTAACACTAGCAACATATAAATGGCAGTTGTGGAGGACCGTGCACTGTGCAGCAATATCAAATGCAAAACGCCAGCCAAATGGAATTGAGTGGGTGACATCATTCACGCTCATTTAAGGCACACGATGCGACGCGACGCGACAAAAGTAACGCATACGCCGCATAAACCCGGCGCGAATCCTCCACTGCCAGCGGTTGCGAAGTGTGAAGCCATTTACGAGGGGGTGGGTGCGCGGCTTAAGTGTTTGACTGTGCTCGACCAGAAGCGGATTAGCTGAGGGACTTCTGCCGAGCCGCAACAGCCAAAGAGAAGAATTCACAAAAAAAAAAAAAAATGAGCGTATTTTTTTTTTTGCGGGCACAGCACAACGAAAGCAGCGTAGCCTATTGATTTTTCTCCTTCTGCTCGCTAAAAATTAACTTCCTGACTGCTGCTGTTGTGACGTCAATGAAAGGCACGCAACCAAGCTGTTGCTGGGGTGGTGGGCCACAAGGGAGGCAGGGTGGCAGGGCGGCCGGGAGGCAGGCATCAACTACCTGTCACGCAGAGGGGCGCAAACGAAAAGTCGTTAGTGAAAACGCTTTTCAAAATTTATTTGGGTATTGGTTCTGCTTCAGCTACGATGATATAACTTATTATCAAACTCAATCAAATTGTTTATTATCATTTTCAATCATTGTGAAACTTCTTTTCTATCGTTTCCCGCGCTATTCATTTTATTACACAAAAAAAAAACAAATTTTATTTGAAAAGTATATCATTCAAACTTGTTAATTTAGCCACATCCAAAGTAGTTAAAGTTCAGGGTAGATAGATTGGTAATTCGCTTGGGTAACGCTTAGCAATCAGTCTAATTGTCGATTATGGAATGTAAAATTATTAATAAATTGCATTCGCTTTGTGCTTTGTGTTGGTTTGCATATCGGACAATTCGATCCAGCGAACCACACTGATGGGATTACAGTATAATACAATATATATCATATCGTCATAACATTTCTATTCTTAGTGGACTAGGTCGACTTGTGTCGCCTGTTCGTGTCATTTGTAAACCTTATAATCCAGTATAACACGTGGGTTTCTCTTCCTAATAGATCTCCAGCCAATCCTTGAGCCTGCTTAACTGTGATTAACTTATCTCACATCACAGCTTTAAATATCCTGTTCTCATTCTTTATTTCTCTGTTTTTCGCGTTTTTTCAAATTATTTACTTTCCCTTTCCTGGCTTCATTTACTAAACAGTTCAAATTGAAAATACCCTAAAAACATTTAAAATTTTTGTTTAAAGTTATTTTTTAGTAAACTTTAAATGTCCCGTTAGTTACATTATTTAGCAATGCTATCAATTTCAATCACTAATTACTAACCAATATGCAGGGCAAATATTTATAGATACACACACACGCAGTGGATTCTTCATGGGGCAAGTTTGTTTGCTTGGCCATTCAAGCGTCGCAAAAGTTGACATAAAACTTTGATGAAGGGGCGTGCGTAGCAGGGCGTGGCAGGTTTCGCACTTAAGCGGCAGCCAAAAGACAGCTTGCCATAATTTCCATGCGCTATTTAACATAATAAAGCAATAAGCTGCCACAACGTTTGTCACACAGACTTGAACACGAAGAGCAGAAGAGCTTGGGCAAACATTTCAGTTTATAGTTCTACTGTCTCCCTCACTCGACCTCTATCTATCTCTCTATCTCTCTTTCTCTCTGGCTCTGTTTGATTTGTGTCAATTTGCACAAGCAGCATAAAAATAATAAACAAAAGTGCAGGCTTAAGTAAATATTTATGCATGCAATTACGCATCAAAATATTGTCTAGGCACAGAGTCTACAGAGTCTGCCACAACAATAAAAAGAAAATAGGAAAAGTGAGCAAGGGAAAGCCAGTGTAGGAGAGAGAGAGAGAAATGTTAAGAGGGTGTGGCTTATGTGTGTGGTGCATGCATAATTTAATTTTCAAAATACGAAAAATATTGCATAAATTAAAGCAGCTCTATTTGGGCCTGCTTATAATACTAGGTTTAATATGAAAAGAAATCGCATAATATAATGAATATATTTTATAAATAACTATAATTAACTGCCACTACGACACAGATAAATAATTTCAATTTCATAAACCCGCCCTTTTATTTTATTTTATTTCATATCACATTTATATTTCAGATCCACAAAAGTAGAGAAGCTCGTAAGTATGTGTAAACTACACCATCCATCTATTCCCAAAAGTATTATTGTTATTTTCTCTTTGGGGGACACAAGAAAACCAAAAACAAATTCTCATAAGCTCAGAGTCCACAATACATGCAATCCCAGGATCAAACATCAAATGTATGAACTTTCTCCAAAAGCAATTCGCCAAGTTTATTTTTTTATACAAATGTAATTTCAACAACCCACGCCACTTGCCCGCCCACTTGCCTCTGGAGAGAGGTCAAAGACACCCAAAATTCGCTGAGCTGGTTGGCAGGCACGTAAAATGGATTTATTTTAATACTCGGCAGAGGAATCTGACACCCCAAATGGACAAACAGGTAGAAAGGGAACATTTAAGTTGCACCCTTAAATAAAAATAACTTTGGCCAATTTTATGCATGTTTAACTGTACACTCAATTTTAGCCAGCTTGCAATCATAAAATTTCAAATAAATAAATTGTGAACAAACATTAAATTGGGAAACAACACCAAAATCAAATTAGTGAAAAATCAATTAAAATGCGGAATTACGTTTAAATGAACTCCACACACACACACACTCATGCAGCATCTAATCAAAAACGTGTGTGAACCGTTACTCCCCACACACACGCACACGCACATTAGCACCCGCACACACATATGTATATGTGAGTGAGCTGATGGGCGACTAATTGGAAGCTTTGCCAAAATTAATTTCCAGCTTCCTATAATAATAGCCATGGGACGCCAGACTGCGGATGACATTGAAGTTTGTGTCGAGAGGAAAAGAGACAGAGACAGAGACAGACACAGAGCTGGAAATGGGGAAACGGGCGGCAATGGACAACTTGTCGCCGCACGTGCTCAACGTGTCGTATGCGCAACGCGCCAGTTAACCGATGCCCCAGTGTATATACATATAGATAAACGAATGCGAGCGTTGATCACAAAGTAAAAGAGCTTCATTATAATCCAAATGTGAAATACACCAAATTTTATGAATTATTTGATTATGTGTAATATCAATTGTTGTAACTGATGTAACTGTCGCTTCCATTTCAGCTATATATTCAGCTGTATATAGACATATAAGAAAAAAGGCATCTGAGTCAATCGATCTGTGCTAAGGCACCAAATCTACGACAAGCCAAGTGTCTCTTAGACAGCTATAATCAAACTCGATTTAAGCAAGAATCGTCTTTGAATATTTATCTGTCCCTTCGCAAGTAGACTTTGAAGTCTTCTAAGTAAATTGAGTACAATTATTAGCGGAATCTGCTAATTTTGTGAAACTGAGTATGAATAAAGGCTGCTATAATAAGTAGCGACATCTGCTGAAGCACAACAAACCACAATTTGTCGCCTTAGTCAGAAAAAGATGTAGTATGCAAGGCAAACATGCTATCAACTCGAAACCCAGAATTAGGATTGATATAATAATATTAATAATAAAATTATGTATCCACGATGACAGGGCTGCTTGGCTTGCTGTGCGCAGCCAGCCTGAATCGGAAACGAAGATACACTGTAATTCTGAACGAAGTCCAAGGAGCAAATATTACTTTACAAATGTTTAAAAATATATATTTATATTTATACGCATATTTATTCCTATAAGCAGCTAAGGCTATTCATACAAATTGCTAATAACAAGTCTAATTTGTCTCATTGATAGAATAGTTTAATGTCTCTTAGAAAATGTAATAATATTAGACATATATCAAAAAGTTTATAGGCTCATTACAGACCAAGTGAACCTCGTATATGCCGGATAATTGTCGCATGTAAACTTGTTCAACTGTGCGTCCGTTTCGGGATGACATTGTCATCCTTCTAATTAGCTGTGAGTCTCACAGTGGGAATGTGATTTTCGTTTATTGCTCACCTGCTCAGCTTTCAGCAAAGTGGATCTAATTTTGTATGGTTCGTTTAGGCAACTGGTGTGCCAACGGTTGCCAATCAGTGTAATTGTCGATTATTGAGCGTAAAATTATTAATAAATTGCATTTGCTTTGTGTTTTGGTTTACCTATCGGGCCGCTTAATTGATTTATTAAGCTCCGAATAACTAGCAAAGCAAGTTGGTGCGCTGAAAACATAATTGAAAATAACATATCGCTGCTGTTTATTGAGCAAGTGAAGCATGAAGCATGAAGCCTGTTATCCCCGATGATTTAATTAAGACCATATGATGGAAATATCTCAAGTTGTGGCTGAGTGGCACTTATGACTAATAGATTGGAATAACTAATGGTTTGTTAAGAGCAAAAAGGGTGAAATTTCTGCGGAATAAATAAACGCTTATTTATAGTTAATATTAGATATTAAAGCTGAGCCTATTTAATATGTATATTTGTTTTTCTTTGTGAAACAAAAATATGTTTTCATGTGGTTTCAGATCGCGACCTCAAGCATTTTTATCAATTTTCTTTCTTTAAATATATTTATCACACTTATACATAATTTGTTAAAGCACAAAGATTTCTAAAAAATATTTAAATTCAAATCAATTGATATTGTGGTTCTTACTCACCTTTGTATAGCTCTCGGTTGAACGAATATCGTTGATGGTCCACGGCAGCATGGACGCCGAGTAGCGGGGATCTACGGATGCACTGCCGCGATATGTCAGCGAGACAAGTCGAGTTTTCATTTTGTTACTGATAGTTTTATTTCTGTTCTCTTTTTGAAGACTTTTGCAAATTCTTTGCGATATACTAAATGTTAAACTTTACAAATTGCAACTTCAAGAAAGCAAATTCCACATCATCATTTTTGGTTAATTCGTTTTTGATTGCTGCATGAATCCAAAATAGAAAACAAGAAGGCATTAATCCGAAATCAATATGCAAGTAATTAAAATGTGAACGACGCGTTCCACTTTAAAGTGGACTCCATTCATGAGTCACTCGCAACGACTAACGGTATTCGCTGGGACAAAGGACGCAGTACAAAGACCACCTGACGGCGCTACTTAATCGCAGTGGGTATCTTTTTGTATTGATAAATATTGCTAGTATTTAGTACGGCCCATCAGCCGTGAAGTTTACTATCAATATTGATTTTTCCGTCGACAGACTTTATTTGACTTCTTTGCCGCTTCGCATTCGCAAAAGGCAAGGCCAAAAAGCGGGGCAGTTTCTGTTTTTTTTTTCATTTTTTTTTTGCATGCTACTGTTAGAAATGTGTGTGGACAAGAGGACGAGAACCACCACCACCAACTCATACATAGGGGAGAGGGGTTGGGGAGGGGTAAAACAGGGCAGAGTCACCCCTAAAATCGTTGCTACTTGCCATGCTGGAATTTACTTTAGCATAAACATTTACAGTTTACTTTCCTATGGTTTCACACTGTTCTTTTTTTCTCTTTTAAGTTTACTTCTGCTTCTTTCACACACACAGAAGTACACACACACGTACACACAAAGGTTCACGGCACGTTTAATTTGTGTGCGTGAAATTTGCAACAAAATAATATTAAGCCAACTAACCGAATCGAGACCGAGACGCCAAAACGCTGCGAAATTACGTTGAGAACTAAAACGGTATCCAATGCTCCTTGCCAGTTTTAGTCAACGACATAATTCTCTAGCCCGATGCCGCAACGAGCTCACGCACACGCGACACGACGTCCTTCGTCCTGCGCATTGGGCGCATGCGTTGATATTTTTGCAAACCGATACGATTATATTTTTGAACATTAGCTAAAATTATGCAACTGATTGTTAAATCAGATACGTCTTAAATAGCAATAAATCTGTCTCCCGCCAAACTAAAATTGAAGTAAACAAACAGATTCCACAATAAGTAAACAATGAGAGTATATCGGTTGGCCGCCACAACATATCGTTCAACGCTCAACAGCTGACTTCAAAATACCAATCACATGAACGCGCAGAGGTAGTGTTGTAAAATCAAAGATGTATACATTAGATATCGATTGTGAGGAACGTTAATTTAAATTTAATTCCGATTTAATGTTTTTTTTCCAAATATAAATTAATTATTTAAATCGTACATAAATAGTTTTTAACCAACAGGTGCCGACATAAAAATAAAACAACAGCGCTTAGCTCCAATACAGCCGCATCTTGCGGTTCGTATTCTTCTTCTACCTGATGGGCCAGCTTCGCCAAGTTGTTGTAAGCCAAGTTTCAAGCATTTAGTTCGTGCTGAGGCGCGCCGAGCAACAGGTGTGTGCTACGCTCGCTTAGTTTGCGTGATTCCGTGAGCAACGTTTTCGGTTGATATTGGGTGTGCGTGTGTAGAGAAGAGACTTTCACTACGGTTGAGAGCCCAAAGCCAGACAGCAGAAGAAGCGACTAACTAACGCTAGCATTAATTAATGGCATTCGCACGCGTTGTCGTTATTTCCAACTCCAAGCGGTGGTTTAAGCTGCTGCTGCTGCTGGCTTATGAGTTCATTTTTTACAGCTTCGCGTTTTCGCATTCGCCATATGTTGTTTAACACTATTTTTGAACTTACAAACACAGTCACACAAACATGCATACATATACGTATATGTTTGTAAATTTCTCACAAATAAACACAATGCGCCGCTTTCAGGTTTTTATGTGTGTGAGAAAATGGACATAAAACATAATATAGAACAACAACAACAAAAGAGACTTTTGTCGCAGAAAAAAAAACCGTTAGTGCGCGAATGGAGTATTTAAAGTTAATTTAAATAATGAGGAATTCGCGCTCATAATTGATTTAAGTAGCGCACCAGACAACTACAGCAGACATTTGCATATCTTTCCGCAGACTCATGTGGCAAGAAAACTTGCAGCAGCACTTCACTTGCCACTTGCAGTCAGTAGCAGCAACAATTGGAATTTGTTGTTGCAGTTGTTGTTGTTGCATTCACACAGATGCACTGCTGGTTGTTGTGTACTTAAATGGCCAAGTTAGAATCCACATTCCTTCCACAAAGAGAACACACACTCACACAGCACACACAAACACACACAATGTATTAAAAAGGAAGTGGCCAAAGAAACGGCAGTTGACAAGAACAACAACAGAGACTTTTCTGTTAGCTTGTGAGCAAAATTTTTAATAATTGCACATTCTACGTATATTTAGTAAAGGCACAAGGAATTGACTGATGTGGAATTATCAGCCATGATGTGCATTATTTGCAAAAAATAAAGGTTGACTGCATGCAGTTTTTTGTTGTTCTCTGCGTCCCACACACGCACACTTATACACACTGTTACACATCCCAACAAGCACGCAATTCGTTTGAATTTCATGTCAAGCTTCGTTGACAC
Organism: Drosophila kokeensis; assembly: GCA_035042145.1. Lineage (NCBI taxonomy): Eukaryota > Metazoa > Arthropoda > Insecta > Diptera > Drosophilidae > Drosophila > Drosophila kokeensis. The sequence goes on along the minus strand of JAWNLT010000376.1, from coordinate 1,496,706 downwards.
AACTGTTGTTGTGGTTCTTTTTCTTGTTCTTGGTGGCCCACAAATGCATACATGGGTATGTGTGTGTATATACATATGCTTATGCTTATTGAACTAGTTAAATCTATAACCTCGCTGGCCTTAATTAACATAACAATAGACAAAAACACGGCGCTCAACACTAATAACCCCAAGCGCAAATCTCAAGTTTGCACTATTTATGTGTATGTGTGTGTGTATGGAAGAATATGCCCCAAAAGCGAAATAGTCAGTATAATTAGAACGGGCGAAAGGCAACAAAAGAGCACGCGGTCAAATGTTGCACGGTGGTTTTCATATAACAAAAAACAAAAGCAGATAGAATTAATCTTAACGCAAATGTTATTGATTTTTATAACTTAGAATTGAATATTAATGATTGCTTGGAAATAAAAGAGAGACGAAGGAGTTAAAAGCAACTCTATTATTTGACCAGAATCTTTGGCTTCACATTACTAAGCGTTTAAAATTGAGGTAGCAAAGAAGAAATTAAAAAAAAGATAGATTTGTTTTTGACACTGTAAATAAAAACTATTTTTACATATGCCATTGTTAGTAAAGAATCGTGGCATATGGCAATCAATACCTACGTATAGATGGACCCGGCACACAGTTAATTCCCAAACATTTCAAAAGAATTTATAAGCACGCGCTAATGGCATGCATATGCCTGTGTGACAGAGGGAGACAGATAGATAGAGAGGGGGCGGGGGCTTGACTTCGCCTCTTATCTTGTCAATGGCGACCACTGTGCGAAGAGCGATGCGTGAGCCAAAAGGTGTCTCTCGATGGCACCTGTTGCTTGCTATAAATGTAACCGGCTCACGTTGCGTCTTATTAGAAGCCGTAGTCATCGCCCGCCCCGAACTCAAAACAGGAAAGCAAGAAAAAAAAAAGAAAAAAAACCGGTTACTGTGAAAATGAAAGAAAAACTTTGTTGCCAGTGCGTTTTACAATTTGTGTGTTGTGTTAATTTTTTCGTGACGTTGGTTTTTCTTCTTTCTATATAATTCCAGTTTCGGTATTCGATTTTTTTGGTGAAATCAATTCAAAGAAAGTGAATATTGCACTTGCTTTGACATTACGCAAAGCCAAAGCTGTGGAAAACTTAAAAGTGAAAACTGAACATTGCCAAAAAAAATATTAAAAATACAGCATAAAAAGACGCACTTGGAGAGTTGGTTGCGCTAGCATTGCGTGTGCCCATCATCTGGATCCGAACCGAACCAAACACAAACACGAAGCGGATCGTTTGGGGCCGCCGATGCGTCTGTTAATCCAAACGGCAACGGCAACGGGCGGCGCTGCTGCAGCGGCTCTACAGTCCCAATACAATTACAGTAGCATGCGTGAGGACGACATCGAGCTCGCCATTAAGGTGGTAAGTTATACCCCCAAATCTCCACACCAATACCCCTTCAACCTCCAACAGCAACACACTAATGAATGGCTTTATATCCAATCAGCTGCTGTGTCAAAGCAAATTTATTTCGTGCGCTGTGGATAAGCGTTAAATAATAACCCCGGCAATCCCAGATACCTGTTCCACATATAATCTCATACACACACACACACACACTCACCCATATGTACGTCTAACGACAGGCAAAACAATCACTGATCGTTTAGAACGGTTCTTTCATGTTTGTAAATGGGCAGTTCTGGGGAAATGTTACATTGTTGCAGTGTTGCATTCAAGCTTCCTCTTGGGAATTAAGCGAAAGCATGTCGAGAAATTCAAATAACTCAAATCATGCAAAGTGATCATCTTTTCATCTATTTTTTTTCATTTTTCTGAAAGTTAATACAGCGGAAACAGTCGTTTCCCGAGGCTATTTACCATTTCCATAATTTCTATTCAAAAAGAATTTCGAAAATTGAGCTTCATAATTATATGAATTGAGAAATTAAATGTATACTATAATATTAAATAGACCAATTAGTCCTAATGAGTTATAGTAAAAGAAATTTATTATATCTCTTTTCTGATAAATCAAATTATGATTAAATTTTTACTTACATTTGCAGGTGATCGTTGGCAATGGAGGCGTTGGCAAATCATCGATGATTCAGCGCTATTGCAAGGGTATATTCACCAAGGACTATAAGAAAACGATTGGCGTCGATTTTCTGGAGCGTCAGATTGAAATCGATGGCGAAGATGTGCGCATCATGCTGTGGGACACCGCTGGCCAGGAGGAATTCGATTGCATCACCAAGGCGTATTATCGGGGCGCACAGGCCTCGGTGCTGGTCTTCTCCACAACAGATCGGGCCTCGTTCGATGCGATAAAGGAGTGGAAACGGAAGGTGGAGAACGAATGCAATGAAATACCCACAGTGATAGTCCAGAACAAGATCGATCTCATCGAGCAGGCGGTGGTCAGTGCCGACGAAGTGGAAACGTTGGCCAAAATGCTCAACTGTCGCCTCATACGCACCTCCGTCAAGGAGGACATCAATGTTGCATCCGTTTTCCGTTATTTGGCCACCAAATGCCATCAGCTGATGACGCAAAGTTACGATCAAGCAACAGCAACAACAACTGGCGACAATGGCCAGCAGCATTCAACGCATCCGCCCTACAGCAGCACACCCACAATTAGTGCATTCAGTCCAACCTTCACCAAGTCCAGCAGCGGCACCATCGTCCTCCGTCCGGCCAAAAAGGGTAGCGGTTCCAGTGCAGCGCGAAAGCGCAAATTTGTGCTCAAAAAGTGTGGAATATTGTGAACGGAATGGGAGGAAGGTAGGGAAGAAGGGGGCTTTGGAGAGGAGGAGGGTTATTAGTATCGCTGTTGGCAATTAAAAACTGGAGCATATTTAACGCCCAATTATTTTATAGCCCCAAATGAAGATGGTAGCCATGTAGCCAGCCAAGCGTTGGTTGCAGCTGCTGCCACAGTCACAGTCACAGCCGCCACAGCCACAGCCGCCAGAGAGCCATTCACTAGTCGTGCACAGATTCAGTTATCGCATGATGTGTGGTGAGGTGTAGAAGTAGGAGTACGGTGTCGGGAGTGGGTGGGTCGAGAGGTGTGTATATTAAGAAATATATGCGCAAGCTCTACTAATTATACACATAGCGAAAACTTCTATCAAAATGAATTTTGAATGCCCTTGCAGAGAGTAAATCAAATTTGGCTTGCTTTTAAAACTTATTAAGCTAATGCTACTTAAATGTTTTCTTACACACATCATATTTATTTCGCTTTTAAGATATATGTACATAATTTATATAATTAAATTGAGTTGCTTAAACAATTTGTTAGACTCGCCTGCAAGGGTATTATTAACAAACAGCAGCGCACAAGAAGCATGAGCAATAATTTATGCAGCTATTAAAATTTGTTGTCTAATTAGCTGATAGATAACCATATAACCGACTTTTCCATGCATTATGCCTACTTTTCTATAACGGAGACTGATGTTGCACTGCATTCCATAAATATATATATATATATATGCATATATAGAGATATAGATATACATTTGTCTGTATGAGCGCACCTGTAAAATTAATGAATGTATCCATGTCTGTGCTTTTTGGTACACCTTTACCATGATTGGGTGGGATGCTCATGGGAATCCTTTGCCAATTAGCTTGGGCAGAATGTGCAATTAACTGTTCAACTCATTTAATTATTAACGTAACCAAGAGGCATGTCAAATCGCAATTTACTCATAATTATTATGCAAATTGTTGATCACGTTTTGTCATACCGACTCATCACACGATTGGAGCAACTTGAGCGAAGATCAGCAAAACTGTAGCCTAAAATATGCAAATATTAACTATACTTACATGCATCGACTTATATACATACTATTTATATAAGATTATATATATAATAAACTAATAAATTATTTTGTATATTTTAAAATATCACGATATTCAATTATTATTTTCAGAATTTTTTTTTTAGCTATGCTGCCCCCAAAAAGATTTCCAATTTTCGCTGTAAATTTGGAATATTTCGGATTTAATAATGCGGTTTTATATTCACAATTTGTTTCATTTATTTGATTTTCGCTTTTACACGTTTTTGTTATATACTTGACAATTTGTTTGTTTGTTACACCTTCGTTTATTTATTTTCTCCTTTATTTAAATTTAAATTATTTTTAAAGTAAAATGTAGTTTGTGTGTGTGTGTGTTTTCTTTATATACAATTGCGCTTTGTTTTACTTAAGCATTTTTATCAATTTTCTTTTTATTTGTTATTGGGTGTGTGTTTTTTGTCTGTCTTCCTGTCTGTCTTGTTTTCATTTCATGTTTTTCTTTTGTTTTCTTTGATTTTGCTTGTAATTAATATTTAAACATTGAAATCAAAACGCTTTGAACGAGTGAGAGCTGAGCATAAGTGTTAAATGGGCGGGGCTACGCCTCCGCAACACAAAAATCAGAAGAAAGAAAAGATCTCAGATTTTGTGAGATTGTGGGTGGGTGGGTGGGGTGTGTAAGGTCGCTGAAAATTCCTATAAAAAATATATAATTTGTGTGTATCTTAATATCAACTTTAGTTGCTAGAAAATAATGTGAATTGCAAACAATTACTTGGCACTAAACAATTTAAAGGGAATTATTAATATATATTTTTGTTTTTGATTTAACGAAATCTAAATATTTGATTATTTTGTAATTTTTATTTTAAATAAAAATCGTTGGTGTTTGTATTTGTGTTTGTGTGTGTAAACGTATGTGTGGGTGTGTGTGCGCGGACGCGGATTGTGTGGGACTTTTATCGAACTCATTTACAGGTCTGATATAAGATTATACATTATAGATCTAGGGACTAAAGACAACTACATTAGAACATTAGCCGTTAGTTTTTCTTTTACTGAATTTATAAACATTAAATTATTTAAGTATATAACTTTCTTCTTCATGTGCTATGTGAGTTGTTTGTGTGTGTATGTGTGAATGTGTGTGTGTAAGTTTGCCGTCGGCTCTGCTGTGGCTTACTTGTTAAGAAGGGGATCCTATATAAATAGTAAGAGTTTTAGCCTAAATAAACACATAGCGACGACCGTTGCCGATCCTTGCACATACCATATATATGTAGCTCTCTCTCTCTCTCTCTCCATATATATATATATATATATATAACCTTTTGTAAATCTCATACACTATTCAGAAATGGGAAAATCGGCCTCTTCCTTGCCCTCCAGCGAGCGATACTCATCGGAGTCCTCGTTTGTGGTGGCCGCACCAATCGACATTGGTAAAGTCGCCGCTGTGCTTAAGTTCGGCTCGACAACAACAATATCCGAAGTAGTATCTGCTTCAGCTTCTGTTGTTGTTGCTGCAGTTGTTTCTGCTGTTGTTTCTGTTGTTGTCGATGTGGACAAATAGATGGTAATTGGCTCATCGGCCAGTTGAATGGGATTTGTATCCGAAACAGGATTGGGTTCATCAATGGGGATCGTTGTTGTTGTTGTGGTTTCTGCCTCAGGCTCCGACTCGGCTGCTTCCTCCAACTTCTCCTCCTCCTGTTGTTGCTCTTGTTGTTGTGGTTGTTGTGTTAATGGGTGTGTTATTATATCAGCAGAGGCCAACAGTAGATCCAACTTTAATTTTCTTGATGCCGTTGGCTGCTCTGTTATCACAGACTGTGCTTGAGTTGCCGCCATTGTTGTTGTTGCTATTGATGGTGTTGCTGCTGCTGCTTTTGTTATTGTTGTTGTTGCTGCTACTGTCGCTGTTGCTGTTTCTTCTGTGCTGCTGCCACCGCCAGCAGAAGCAGCAGCAATCGCGAGCAATTCGTCTTCCTCACTTACGCTTATGTAACGACAGCGTTCGCTAAGCAACGAGGCAGACTCGTCCTCCTCCTCGTTGACGCTGCTTATGCTCACCGTGCGCTCCTTGAAGCTGAGATAAACGCTGCTGCCAGCCAGGCTCGAGCACGGAGCTTCGATCACATCCCGCGCCGCAGTCACCAGTTGCGGGCGACTAATCACGCCGCTCGAGCTTGTTGCTAACCGGATAGAATTGAAAAGAGCATACATTAGATAAACACCTTTGTCATTTTCAACAGAAATCATTCTTTTATCTGAATTAATAACAGCTGAAGGTCAACATTTAGTGAATGCTGAAGCTTAAGTTCATTTGTTTTTAGTTGTGTTTCAAATGCACAATGCGAATTTCGCTAACCAAATATAGTTGGTAGATATTCAGACTGACACAGTTTTATTAACAAGGTTATTTAACAATAGTTGTTTATAAAGTATACAGACAAAGTTTGTTGTTAAAATCCAATTATTTTCAAATAATACATATGAGAATTAGAGTCAAGACTGCTATCAAAGCTGTAAGAGTCTTGTATATGAATGAAGTTGTTCAATTACTTATGTGTTTTAATGATAAACACAAACACATACAATAAATACATACATATTATAGTCAAATGCTACTACTTTTTAACTAATTTGAATAGTTCTTCTAAACACTTCTGCTCACTTCACCTTATGCGTAACGATCTGCTCTCAGCTTCTGCAAGCTGGTAATCGATCGCTATCGCTATCGATATCGATATCTTATGTTATGTACAGTGTTGCATGTTATATTACAGTCTGTTTGCTGGCCTGCTACAAATTGTAACTGCTGTTATTCTATATACATCAATGGCTACTTAAATAAGGGGACTTTGATCTGGTTTTAAGTTGCAATCTTCAGCTCGCTCGCTCTCGCTCTCGCACTCACTTACATTCCAAACGCTCGCGACGCGGCGCATTTCGCGAGGACAACACGGGCGACAATCGGATGCGATAGAATTTGGAGCCCTTGCTCACCCGATAGCGATTCTCATCCTGTGGCGCAAAGACAACAGTTGCTTAGTTATTGGATTCGTTTGAAATCTATAAAAGATTGCTCACCTTGCGCGCCTGGCAGTACTCCTTGTCGATGATGCGCCCGATGGCGTAGTAGGGCAACGGTATCTGATTGAGCTCCGGAAGTGCAACGAGCGCCGTTGTATCGCCACCAACAGCATGTTGTGCAGAAGGCGGTGGTGCCAGCTGCAGCGCAGCTAGACTGTCCGCATGCACAAAGTACTTGGTCACCGAATCCTGGACAACCATATACTGGCCATGCCGTATGCTCCACACCACAAACACCAGATCGCCCCTGCCGCAACCCTCGAGCGTGATAAAACGATGATTCGACGACGACGCTGACGAGGAAGCAGCAACGCTACTGGATTTGGAGCGTGTCAGAGTGCCACCCATGTCATAAGTGGAACTGCTCAGAGATTGAAAATAATTCAATTGAAATATTATATATATATCTATAGGAATATTGTTGGCTAACCTTCTCATTGCTGCCACACTGGACTCCATTTCGAGACGCTTGCCCTTCTCCAGGCAGAGCTCCTCCTCCAGGCGATTCTTGTCGCGATAGAGATACTCGATCTTCTCCTTGAGCCAACTGTTGCCATCCTCGTTGGTGAGCAGATCAAAACGTGTCTTCAGTGTATAGTTCTCCTGGTTGAGCAGGCTATTCTGTTCGCGCAGCATGTCCAGCTGTCGCTCCTTATCCTCCAGCATGTCCTTCAATATGGACACATTCACCATCACAGATTCTGAGTTGAGTTGTGGCAGCGATTGCTGCTGTTGCTGTTGCTGCTCCTGTTCTCGGGATTGCCAGAGAGCACGCTCCGCTTGGACAGCTTCGCTGATTGCACGATCACGTTGGGCAAGCAAATCTTGACGCTGTTGCGCCAACAGCTGTTCGACATCGAGACTGGCAACGCTGGCGCTGCTCGTCGGCCGCTCCACCTTCTCCAGGCTACTGTCCGACGGCGACCGTTCCATCGAGGTCATCAGCTTGAAGCGACACCGCAGCGATTCCAACTCCGTTTTGTGCTCGTGGATTAACTCTTCGCGTGCCTGCGCCACCGCCGCCAGCTTCTCCTGCTCGGCAGCGACCAGCTGTTGACGCAGTTGCTCCAGCTGCTCCAACTGTTCCAGCTGTTGCAATTGCTGCAGTTGCTGCTGCTGCTGATCCCGCTGCTCGCACTGCATGCGCAACAATTGCCACTTGTCCTGCAGCAGCTGCAGCTCCGACTGCAGCTCATCCTGATAGTGCGTGGTCAGCTCGCTGCGCAGGCTGCTCAGATTGGAGCGTGCCATGGCCAGGCACTGCAGCGCCAGTTTGGACATGGCCTGCAGTGCATCTCGCAGCCTCTGCACACTGCCCGCATTGTCATCCGTCAGCGTGCTGGCGCTCAGCATCAGCAGCTGCTCCGTGGCGGTGCTGCGTGCAATTTGGCCAACATTCAGACTGGTGCTCGACGTGCTCACACTTTGCTTACAGACAGGAGGAGCAGCCGTATCCGTATCCACATCCACATCCACATCCGTTTCCAGCTCCAGCTGCTCACTGATGTCCTTGTTGCGCTGCACAAAGAACTGCAGCACTGGTGCCATATCGGGCAACTGGAGCTGGGTGGCTAGCTCGGGCAGCTGGATGGACAGGAGCTCGATGTCGGAGCGACTGAGTTGGGGCAGACGTGTGTCGAAACTCAGCTCGGGATGCTCGTTGGCAAAAGTTGGCGGCATATCGGCCATGCCCGGAAAAAGGATATTCAAGAAGTGGCCATCGAAGTTATTGTTAAACATTCGACGCCGTTGAAGCTCCTCACCGTGGATGCGATCAAAGTCGACGGAGAGACGCGATGCCCACAAGCGGAACTCATCGGAGAAGATCTTGCGACGGACGACTTCCGTAACGGCTGCCACATACGTGGACGGCGCCCGATGGATCTGCTCGATGATGCTGATGTGTCGCTCGGCACGGCGCAGGCAGCGATGATAGAATAGCAAACGATTATCAAACTCACTCATCCCATTCTCGATCCAGACGATGCGACGCAGTCGTGTGTGCAGATTCCGGCCGAGCTCATCCTTGGCATTAGCAATGCAGCGACAATACTCCCGGATGCGCAAATGATTCTCGAGCATTACCTGCAGCTGGGAGCGATGCGACAGGCACAGATCCGGCAGGACCGAATTATCCCGCAAATTCAAAGCACGCGACTCATTCTGCTGCAGGGCTGTGGCCTGTTCCCGTTGATCCTGCACCATTTTGCGTATCTTGTACTTGAACTCATCGAGGCGATACAGGCGATCGCTCAGGCCCTTGATCTCCTTGACCTCCGTCTGCTTGGCCATCTTGATGATGTTCTGCACCTCTAGCTTGAGCTTCTCGTAAATGTCCACGGAGAAGGTCTCCAAACCTTGGACACACTCATCGCACATCTGTTGCAGTGCTGTGTGATTACCCTTCGAGCTAATCCATTGCAGCAGATTCAGCTGATGCTGCTGCTGTTGTTGGTGCTTGGAGGATGTTTGCTCCTCTTGCTCCTCGAGTTCGTGACCCATTTTGAGTTTCTTGTTGGGCGACGTGCTGCTGCTGCTCTTCTCCACACTACTCTCACTGCCCGGCTCACCAGCCGTCTCCCCGCCTGCGTGCGGCGACTCACGTTCCATCTGCTCCACATCCTCGTTGTCGAGCAGCTCGTCAAAGCCATGGAAATCGGCCTCGGCCAACGTCATCAGAGCGGGAAGAATGGGTATGCGTGCCAGTTGCTTGAGATCATCGCCAAAGTTGCGCAACAGCTCCAAATAACTATCGCGCTGCTCCAGATGGCGATCGAAGGCCAAACAGAAGTTGTGGTAACGTTCGGTGAACTCGCTCGTCACATCCTCCATGTTGGCGACAACCGCCGACCAGCCCTGCTGCTGCAGATGCTGTTCGTGGACGAGACGCTCGCACAGCTGCTCCTCCTTGCGGCCCATTTCGCGCATGTGCTGCGCAAGCGCCGACCGTTGACGCACTGTCTCCAGCACCGCGGGCAATCTATGGCTATTCTCCACCTGACGCTGCAGTTCCGTATCGGATGCATCATTTGATGAACCACCGGAAGCGCCACCGCTGCCGCCAGCGCCGCTGGCTATCGTTGGTGCCAGTCGCTCGTCGCCGGTGAGAAACATGAAAATGGGATTCGTGTCGGTGCCGGCAGAGTAGCAAGATACTTGTGTAGAGTGTGTCAGCATCTCGCCGCCGCTCACCAGCAGAACAATATTGGCAGCGGGCAGGCCATGCAACCGCTGAATTGTCTCCTTCAGATTCTCCACCGAGGACAGAGCGACGGTCATGTCGAAGCTCAGCATGCGACCGACATCCACATGAAATACGTACAGCATCATGGGCACTGATTTGTCCACAGGGGTCGCCGGGATCGAGCTCGATTAACAATATTAATTGGATGGGATGGGGGTGGGCTTCTGCTACCGCTCCGCCTCCAGCTCCTCCTTCCACCTCCTCCTTCACTTCACCTTCTTCCTCTTGTCTCGTTTTTGTTTGGCAGTGCTAAGGCTTTCTGTGTTCATGCGTCTTTCTTTGTGTGTGGTGCTGCCACCTAGTGTTGAGAGGCTGCAATGCAAAACAAATAAGCTTAAGAGAGAGTAACATATATATTTATATTATGTGTGTAGTAACGAGTTAACATTGGCCCAATTTCAGGGGGGATTTTTATGTATATTGCTAAGGCTTTCTGTGTTCAAACATCTTTCTTTTTGTGTGGTGCTGCCACCTAGCGTTGAGCGGCTGCAATGCAGAACAAATCAACTTGATAGAGAGATGCGTGCACACAATACATAAATATATTGTGCATGTAGTGACGAGTTAACAGTGGCGCAGTTTGAAGAGGGGTTTTATTTACACAATACTCATTAATTTATTTTTGTTTTCTTTCTATTCGAGACGCACGTGTGCTGGTTTTTACAGGGTTTAGGTTGCTACTGTTAACACAGTCTGCTGTTAATGTGATCTACTGTTAGCGATAACATGCCAGCTAGATTAGACACTATGGCGCTGCTGGGGGTGGCCAGCAGTTCAAATTTTAAATGACTAAGCGCGATTGCTGCTGCCCGTCATTGTTATAGAGCTGCAATTAATAAGGAGAATGGTTTGTCGTTGTTTATTCTACTCTCGTTTTTACGTTCTTAATAATAGATAGTGTTTACAACTTGTCTGGCAAACTTTGGCAAACAGCATTTTTGAAGCGATAACAATATAGAAAAATAAATAGCGCCGCTCTGGCTACACGCGCAAACAACAACTATAGCACCAACAACATTGATTATTACTATCAACACACCTTAACTTAAGGCAAAAACAAAATTTTTAACAACAAAAAATAAAAACAACGTCTAGACTTGCGGGCGTAACAAATACAACTGACAGCCATTGACGCCGACGCTGACGTCGCCGCTGTTATTAAGCGAGAGAGCAGCGGTACACGTGTGCTTTGTTCTCTCGCGATCCCACTATTTAAATGGGTGCGACAGAGAGACAGCGAAACAGGAGAGCGAGTGCGAGTGATTTACAGGCAGATAATGCGATTGATATTTATTACCTGCGTCGCCTTTTGCTAACGTAAACTTGTATTTTTTTCTTTTTCTTTTTTTGGTTCTTACCTACACAGGCCAATTTCATAATTTTGGGAAATTTTTGTTCATATTTCTTAGATTTACTTTATTGAGCATAAAATAAACCCGAAAGCTATGAATGCATAAAACAAATACTGCTGGAAAATATATAAAAAAAATTGTCCTTGTCTTGTGAGTTAAACTGTTTTATTAGTCTTACGATTTAAGATGAAACAGCAGCAATTACAGCAGCAGCAGCAAATGACACCATTTCGATTACTCATCAGTAAAATTGATCGACGCGTTCACCTGATAATGGCTTATCTACCAAATTAAGTACAAAGACTATGCTTGTTTATACATACAAAAACACACACACACACATGCACAGGTGACTATGTGACATACAGTGTAATTAAAGCGCATAAATCAACTTTGCTGTTTGCAAACAAAAGATAACAGCTGTTGGCACACGAGAAACGGAGAGGGGAAGGGGTAGCTTTGCAGACTGCCCTGAACTCTGGTTGCTGGGGTCATTCAGCAGCATCTCTCAATACGCTAACTGATTACATATCAACAACAGCAGTCAAAGCGTCGACGCTGACGACGACGACGACGCCGTCGTCAGAGTTTATCGCCGCTTTGCCACTTTGCAGGAGGGCACAACAACAGCAGCACGAAAGCAAGAGAAGGAACTCACACGCACACACACACCCACTCAAGCACACACACCTACACAGCATGTACGCACAACGCAAATGTCTCATTATTTTTTAAAAACGCAAATAACGCGCAAATATTGTTATTGTTGGCCACATCACACACACAATCACATATAGTATCTTAGTAAGCAGAGCCTACTTAGCCTAACAGCGCTCGCAAAATTTCAAGGCAACAAAAAATCAAAGTGCGTTAAATGAGAAACAAGGCCAGTTAATCAGTTGAATTGAGTATTTTATAATCCTGTTCTTTAAAGATCGCCAGGCAGCTGTTTGAGAACAGCTGATGGGGGATCACAGCACGATTTCATTTGTGTAACAGCAACAACAACAAGTTTATGGTGCATATGATATTATTGTCGCACAGTTGGCAGCACTGGTCACCACCAACACTGTTATGCGTATGTGGATGAGTGTGTGTGTGTTTGTGCATTGTTTTGGCCTGCACTTTGTTATTTTCCATTACGTTGCATTATTCTACGCGCCGATTGTTTTGGACTAGCCAAAGAATTGAGAGAAAATACAGAAACACAGGTGGAGAAAGAGAGAAAGAGAGAGAGAGAGAGAGAGATGAAGAGAGCGAGAGAGAGCTTGAAATGATAGTTGCAATTACCAACGTTGTAATTTCTGGGAAAACTAATTCAGATATGCGCTTAAAATATGTAAATTGTTGCAATTAATTGTAATTTGGCTCGAACTGACGCACACAAACCAACAAGCAAACAGACCACAAAAACTAACAAGGGCAAGCAAGGCAAAAGAAACAAGGGTTGCCTGCGCTGACGTTCAAAAAGAAAATGGCAGCAGGTGCAGGGCTGCATTTGCCACAAGAGATAGAGGGAAATGGCAAGGAGTGAAGTGGAATGGAATGGAAAGGGCTTGGGAGGAAGAGGGTGTTGTAGGCGGCTATATTCAAAATGAATGTAACTAAAAGGGCATCATCGATAGCAGCTTTGGACGGGTGCATATGCATAAACTACAACTATGATTCTTAATTAAAACGATGTGCATCGCACTTACCTTGTAATCTTTAATCAATTTTCACAATGGCGCCTGTATGTGTGTTTCTATCTGTTTATATGTGTTGTGTTTGTTTGTTTTGTGGTGTGTTTTGGTTTTAATCAATTGTGAACGCTCACGGGCACGAACGCTGCAAATGATTTGACATCAGCTGTGGCTATGTGTGAGTGTGTGTGTGCTTCTGTATGTGTGTTTGTGTTTGTGTGCGTGTCAGCAGCAGCAACTACGTTGACGTCTCAGTCCAAAACAAAAGCTGCTGTTATCCAGCTTTCGCTTCTCCTTTCGCTCCTTCAGCTCCCTTCGCTTCTCTTTCAGCGTTAGCGTCAGCGTCAGCGCCAGTTTCTTTCCTTTTTCTTTTAATTTATGTGTTCTTATTTATTTTTTATCGCATTGCTTTTGCCTCATTCGCTGGCTGTTTTCCTTATTATCTGATTTCTGTTTTCGTTGCGTATAAAAAAAACACGATTCTATGTGCAAAAGTTGCCTAAAAACTCGCGCGATATATTTAAAAATGTTGCGTTTTGTTTTTGGTTTGCTTTATTTCCTATTTTTTTTGTTGGGCCTTTTTGTGTGTTTCGTTTCCCCCTTAATCTATTTCTTTGTCTATCACAATTGCGTTGTTGTTGCTGCTGCTGCTTCTGCTGTTGTTGTTGTTGCTCTGCTGGTCGCTGCTGCTGTGCTTTGTTGTTGTTGGCAGTTGTATTTCACGTTAGTTTTTTGCCATTTACACGCTATGCCGTTGGGCTATGGTTAGTTTTTAATATTATATTAATTTCACACACGCATATTGCTGAATTACTTAAATTTCTAATTAAATTAAACAGTATAAAAATGAAATAACGCACTTTCGTAGTTCCTCTTTCTTCTTCTTTTTTAATAATAACAGCGACAATAACGTTAACATTTGGTCACCTGTTATTTACAGCGTGAAAATTCAATTTATGCATATGCTACGCAAACAGTGCTATTTAACATAAATGAATCATGGGATAAATTATTATACAACTAAATGTAAAATAGTGCAAGCGTAAACGTAAGAAATAAAAACAATTGGTTTGAAATGGATTGGAAAACGGCGTTAGGGATTCAAAAACAGCTGCAATCGATAGATTCTGTTACGCCAGACAAAACAAAAGACAATTCACAATTGACGGTCGATAACTAGTACAATTATCGAACACAAATCGTGAGCGGTTACTTCTTGTTCATTCGCATACGCCGATAGTGTTTGACTCGAATAGTGAAGAAAAAGTGCAAAACCATCAAACTTGAGAAACTAATAACGTGTTTATTTTTTAGGAAAACTTTGCAATAAAAAGTCAAAATATTATTAGGATTAAGTAGATTAACACCGTGGTGACGATTTCGTCATAAAAATACACACACACACAGACGCCGATTTATTCGCGGACACACCACTCACACACTTTGAAAAATCGTCATCATCGGATATACATACAAACATATTTAGGAAAGGGGAACGGGCGGGGCAATACACACACATTTCATATTTATACACACACATTTCATATTTAAATACACACACACCGTCATTTTTTGAGATTCTAATATATATGTAGTTTATACTTTTTATAAATTGTACTACTTGTATTTTACCTTAATTGCATTGTATTTTATCGAACAAAAAAAAACACTAAACACGAACTAAAATCCAAAAACCAATCGCATACAAAATATGATCAACATTCAGACGATAGAAAATGTTGCGGACTGCACGCCGTTCTATTTGCCGCACAGCTTGTACCTCAAGCCGTTGGCCAAAATGCAAATATCAGTTGCATTGCCCGAAAAAATCAAAACCGGCAAATCCGTATCAAATCTGGAGATTATGGACAAACTCAGTGCCGAACTGAAGCCGGACAAGTTTCTCTTGCTCAAAGTAAGTGTAAAGAGTAAGAAGTAATTACTTGATATATAAATCGAATACTCATTCTCCCGTAGGTCTCCAAGAGCACTGTCAACTATATACGTTTCGAGGCGGAGCTGGACGAGCGCAAGCGTTTGCGTTTGGCCGTCGATCGCCTCGATGGCATCACATTGCGTTTGTCCGGCTTTAGTGACGCATTCCGGGTGCGCTGCACTGAGTCAAAGGATGAGTTTCCCACGCGCCACGACTGGGACTCGTATTTTCGAGATGCTCGCAACATGGACGAGATGAAGGCGGGCGAACGTCCCGACACAATTCACATGACACACCTGCCAATCCGCTGGTTCTGTCCCCGTCACTCCGAGCACGACGAGTCAATCAAGCCCAGCGAGAGCATATTCAAGCGCATGTTTGAGAAATTTGGGCGGGTTCGCGCAGTCGATATACCCATCTGCGATCCGTATCGAAAGAGCATGCAATCGGACATTAGTGGCATGCGAACGTTTAGCTTTGAACATGATGTGCTCTTCGAGGCGTAAGCTGTCTTTATTTTTTCCTACGTTATATTGTTGCTAATTACTAATATTATTTTCAGCTTCGTACAGTTTGAGGAGTATTCAAGCTTTGTGCGCGCCATGGATGAGTTCCGCAGCACGAAGCTGGTGCGCAAATTCGTGGACAAGACGCAGGCCATCAATATCAACGTGAACTTTGACAAGCAACGACATCTGAGCGATTCGCACATTCAGCGACGCGATCGCATGCGAAAGCGCTGCGTGGCCAAAGCCCAAGCCGAGGATGAGGAGCGCGAGCGTGAAAAGAAGAATCTGGCCGAGCAAGCGGAACGCGAAAGGTTTGACCATAGTTTGTCGTCCGCCTAAATGGGCAGAGAATGAAACCGTCTATTTGAATTCATTCAATTCATTCATTCACTGATTACAACACTGAAGATGCTTGCGGCTAGCAGTTTGCCAATGTATATCAGATATTGTAGTAATAGCTCGTCTTTAGTTATGTTGGGGATCAAACAGAATTTTGAACTGGAACTAGTCACATTGTTTAAATAGTCTACTTAAAAACTCCTTTATTACCAGCGAGAATTGGCTAAAAGGACCATTCTCAGACCACATTGGTCTATACCCATATACACAGAAGGTTCAAAGTTGGTTGACTGGTTAAGGGTCCACTCTGAGCATCTGATTTTAAGCCATAATTTATTTGTACCTATCAGGGATGCACTTTCTTTGCTAACATATATATATTTATATATATATATATTATATATATAAATATATTCATATATTTTAATAAGTTGGCAGGGGCAAGCCGCAAACGACTTTGGCTGTTGGGCAAAGTGCGACGGTTTAATTTCCTGTTCACTTGTTACTTATCTGAACCGTGTGTGTCACATATATATACATATATAGATATATTTATGTGAATATTCATGGGGTGGCGAGTTACACAGTTTTCTGACTCTTCCAGACGAAACGGTTGATAAGTTCTCTTAGCAAAATAACAAAAACAACAAAAACATGTGAGCAAAATTGTGCACAACAAATTTACAGGCAAAAGGAAGAGCAATTGAAATTAGCTGAATTGGAGAAACAACGCGAACGCGAGGAGAAACGCAAGGAGAAGCACTTGAAAAAGATACAGGAGCGTGGCCAGGTGGAGAACTCGCAGAAGATACGACTCGAGGAGCGCAAACTGATGATTGTGGAACGCAAACTCGAGAGCATACGCATCCTGGAGCAGGTCTTCGAGCGGATACAAGTGAGGAGTTGAGCCAATTTCCATGCCAATTTGCATATCTTAATTTATCATATGTTGTAGCTCAAGCAAAAGGATAAGCCGCAACGAGTCAAGCATGATGAGGCAAAGGATTTGCAACGCCGGCGTCTGGTAGAGAAGTACAAAACTGCAACAGAGAAGCTGGTCTGTGATCAGCGCAAGATTGTGCACGAAATCAAAACGAATACACCGCTCATGGGTCTGCTCAAGAGCAAGAGTACAAAGAGCACTGGTGCTGCAGCGAGCAGCGAGGACGATGACACCGCAATGTCGAGCAGCAGGAAGCATAAGCTGAATGGCAACATCGCCGATGCAAACGCAAATCCACCCACAGCTGATCAAGCTGCCCTCAATCCGTTCAAGGCTGTAACGGCTGCTCTGGCAGCTAGCGCCGTGCCTGGCACAGCAGCTGCGTACAGCGCCGAGGCGGCCAGCGAATGGATGCAATCGCTGTCCATGTTTGGCTACGGTATGGCGCCAGTTTTTCCCGGTGCGGCACTCTACCGTCCGGCCGGACCACCACCATTTGCCGTCTCAAGCAATTATCGTGGCTATGCGCCGCGTCCACGAGGACGTGGACGTGGCAGGGGCATGCGAGGCATTCGCATTGGCCACGATGGCCACTCTTTCTCCTACTACAACCCCAAGCATTACGACAACGGTCGGTACGACGACGATGATGGTAACGATGGCTACTATCACAAGTCATCACGCGGCAGGTAAACACTTTGATCAAATATACTTATGTACCACAGCTAATAAATACATATATACTTTTGATGCAGAAATCGTTCACGCTCCTGCTCCTATTCTCGCAGTCGCAGTCGATCGCGTGGTCGTCGGTAAGTAGACATGGATGCCTTCTCCTGATGCGGGTTCGCTTATATTGATATATGTTTTGTAGTCTCATTTGTCGTTCCAGGCGCTCGCATTCGCGCAGTCGCAGCCGCAGTCGTTCCAGCTACCGCAAATCGACCTACTCGTCTCGCTCCAGGTAGGTGCAAAGGGAATCTCAATCATTATCCTCCACATATATAATTTGATGTGTCAATTTGCAGGCGGAGCCACAGTCGCTCGCATTCGCGGAATCGCAGTAAGTCGCCGGTGCAGCGCAAGAATCGTAAATTGGCGTCCACGCGTCGCTCACGCTCCTCCAGCAGCTATTCTCGTTCGCGTTCCCGCTCCCGCACACACTCGAATTCACGGCGTGGAGGGGAGCGGCGTAGTCGCAGTCGCAGTGCCAGACACAATCGTAGTCGTAGTCGCAGTCGGAGTCGTAGTCGCAGCAATTCCTCAAAACGTATTGTTCTGGAGGCTGATAAATTGGTGGCATCCGCTGAGCAAATCCAGCGCACTATTGAGCAGCACACCAAGGATCGGATGCGGGAGGAGGTGCGCGAAATCAAGCAAACGTTTCGACATCAGCGCAAGCCAGACAACCATCTCGCTGTGAATGACAGCCTGCTTGATGTGGATGCCAGGCAGGGGATGTTGTCCAATGACATGGACATTAAAGATGGCAGGGTGAGAGATGCAGACGATGATGGGGATGATGAAAGACGTGGCAGGAGCAGCAGCAAGCGGAGCAGTCGCCGCAATTCGTTGGCCGCATAGTTGTAGAATTAATTGACCTAATTTAACGTTTCACAAATGACACAAAATTAAACACTAAGTTAACAAGAACGCAATAATAATAATAATTGCAGCACGCTATTGTTTATAGCTGTTACGAAACGCATTTGCATCAGTTAAAATGGAGCAGCTGGCAATTTCTCTCCGAGCGCATAGGAACAGATTTTGCCAATTGGAAACTTCAAATATGCGTTCGATAAAATGTGGCGGCGTGCCAATTGTGGCACTTGCCCTTTGCCATTTATCGAAAACTTTAATTATCCCATCGATTAGCTGTTATCGAGGATGGTGCCCGTCGAGAAGTACAAGAAACTGCAGTTGGAATTGACAATCAGTTGTGTTCGCTAGCATTTCTAAAATAATATATATAAATTGTATTATGCATATTATGGAGTTGAACTTGCCAAGCCAAGTAAATATTTGATTTTCTATCTTTTTTTTGTTTGTATGATTACAAAACGTGTGTTCAGAATGTGGGTGCTTGTGTTGTGTTGTGTTTTGGTCCGTGCAGCAATTGGACTAGAATCGTCTGTTGTTGCGACCCCGATTCCGGCCACCACCGCCGCCTCCTCCGCCCGAGCCGGCATTGTTGCCACGCCTACGACGCTGCTGTCCACTATTGCTGTTGTTGTTGTTCCCACTCTTTTGGAACTGATCACGTTCCCGATCATTGAAGTTGTCGCCGCCGCCGCCATTGTTGCCATATCCGTTCTGATTTGAGGAGGAGCCGTTGCCATTGCCATTGCCGTAGTTGGCCCACGGTGCATTAGAGGCCCAGGGATTGGGTCGGGCATTTGTTTCGTCGCGTGAGGCGGAATCCATCGGTGATCCGCTGCCGTAGCTCGAAGGCTCATCAATGAACTCGGTTTTCGGCTGTTGCGCCTTAACGGTCAGCAGGGACGGCAGAAAGGGTTTCTTGAGCAGCAGCAGCTCGCGTACGCACACCAGCTGCGCATTGTGCTGCCGTGGCTCAAAGCGGGATTTCTTCAGTGGCGGCGAAACCTCGCCACGTCCCTGTGCCGTCTCCACAGTGGGCGAGAGGGATCGAGAACGTTCTCGTTCCCGCTCTCGCATGGGCACAACATCGCACAGCTCCTCCAGCTTGCCGGCGTCAATGTATTTGTTCAGGTAGTCGGCGCCCTGGCGAATGGCGCCCATCAGTCTCGAATCGGGATGTACACGTATGAAGCGTCCATAGACAAAGACGCCAACAATCGTTTGGGGATCGAGGCCGTTGAGCATGCCGCTGGCCAGGATGCCCTCTAGCGTGTTCTCGCTTATCTGCTGGTGGGTCAGACCATTGCTAGAGTCCTTGGATTCGCGCGCCGCCAGCTCTTCGTGTATGCTGAGCACACTCGGATCGTCGGCTCGTCGTGGTCCGGCCCATTGCACCTGGAAATTGCGTGGGATGGGCTTGGTGTAAGGCACCTTCTTATCGCCGCCTGTCCTACTGCCGGCATCCAAATCCAGGCCCGGTATAAAGCCTTTGTCGGCCGTAAGGCTCTCGGTGAACTCCACCTTGTCCTCGGGTCCCATGCCCGGTATAACAGCATCGTCTGAGAGTAAACCAAGTCATAATCGAAAGGAATATATATGTATATATATATTTTTTTATCTTACCGTATTCGCATTCGTCGAGTGCCGCTAAGCTGGCGGGGAGCGTATTCAGATTGTACTTGTCCCGCATCAGATCCCCTGGCCTGTTACGTGTCCAGAATTTGATTGTATGATCGTTGGAGCCAGAGCACAGAATGTGCCCGAGTGGATGCCAGGCGAGCGTCCACACAATGCTGTCATGCGCCGTCTCCACGCATCCGATTTCCTTATCGGTGCTGCAATTGATTTAGGGAACTTTAAATAGACATCCCTGACAGATGTGGGGTGGATGAACTTACCCCACATTCCAGAAGAGAATAGAGCCATCGGAGCCACCGGAGCAGAAGAGACCCTCGTGTATGGGATGCCAGGATACTGAGCTGGCCTCCTTCTTATGGCCACGAAAAACTTGAACCTCCTCCCGCAGATTGCGAATGTCAAACAGTTTGAGCAGATGATCCCGTGACGCTGTTACCAGCCAGTTGCCATTGTCGTTCCACTTGAGATCCATGACGGTCGATTTGTGCGCATGACTGCAGCATGTGGCAACAGTTAGATGGATGCACTACAAGGATGGAGCTTATGATACTTACAGCGTGGCCAGTGCTATGCCGCTCTTGGGATCCCAGATCTTGATAGGCTGCTGGTTATCCTTGCTGCCGCTGACAATCATTGCCTTCTGTGGATGCCAATGCACGCACTTCACATCCGCGCCATGTCCTGCGATCAGAATAGAGTCGGTTAGGAATTGGGGGAGGGGAGGGGTCATTTTGTTCCACTTACCTCGCAGCACACGCTCCTCCTGGCAGCGCATGAAATCCCATATGCGCAAAGTTCCATCATCGCTGCCGCTGACAAATTTGCTGTCCGTGGGACTGAAACTATGTTGTGGGTGGATGTGGTTTGGTATTGGATTGGTGTTGGATTCGAGAGACAGCCAAGTTAGAAAATGGAAACGAAACACAAATACAATATACATGTGTGCAAATAAATCCCCTCTCCCCCCTCTCACAGCAGCAGCATCAGGCGTTAAAGAAAACACTCGAACCCCCGATTTTGAACACATCAATTTGTTGCTTTCAGCATTTTTTATTATTATTGTGTTGCGCGCCAATAAAATTGTGCAGAAGGTTTAGTTTTTCATTTGTTAGTTTGCCTTTATTTGTTTTCTTTTTCTTTTTTTGAATTGATTATCACAGTGTTTAAATCACAGAGGTGGTAGTAGTAAATACAACAAATTCTTACACTGATTTTTTGTTTTTAACTTAGTTGACTTGACTATGCGAAACTAAGTGTGGAAAATAATGCGCCAAACAGAGATTCTGGAGAGACCTGGCTTGTTGCTCAAGTGACGGCTTTATTGATTTTCAATTGCAACAGCCCCCGAAGGAAGGAAACTAAACAACGACCAAAAACAAAAAGACAAAAAAAAAGAAGGAACAAACAAAAACTAATCGCCACTATTAAGTAAATATATCACAAGCCAGATGGCGAGGAGGAGAACATTAAGAGATCTGGATGATACTAAACTGCAGCTGCGCAACTGTAAACAATCTAAACTTGGGTGGTTCGGTGGTGCCCTCGTGCTTGCGACAACGGCATCTGCTAAATGGTAAATACAACTGATACAAATTACAATCATAGATTGGCAATACCTTATTCCCCTAATCGCCTCCTTGTGCGCCTGGTACATCTTCACGTTGTTCATGTTCGATTGCCAGTATTTCACATAGCCACCATGATCACCAGTCACCATCCAGCTGTCATTGTGCGACCACACCATCGTTCGCACCGAAATATCGTGGGCCTGAATATATGTTTTCGATTATTATAATTATCTGAAACACATACATTTCTACAAGACTCACTTGGAGAATGGTTTCAAAGTTAAAGGTGAGGCCGTTCCAGAGCGTAAATTCGCCGGAACTGGCGCCGGTTACCAGTCTTCTGCCTTCAGGCGTCCACGCGAGCGTAAAGATCGGACAACGCATCTTGTTTGTGGCCGTCTTCACGAAGCGTGTCGTTATCGCATTGGCCGGATTGTCCAGATAGCTGGATGGCGGCAGCATTTGCGGCACATAAATGCTGTCCGGTTGCAGCGCCAGTCGATCCCGATAGTCGCGTTGCCAGAGCCGTGCCTAAAATGCGAATGACGCAAGCGTGAGCAAAGAGCACAAGGACATTATTGCCATCTTACTCACCTCTAGCGCCTTGATAATGGAGGCATTGTAGTCAACCGTTTTGCGCATAACACTCTTGCGCAATCGCTTGCCATCGAAGTCATCTTGCGACATGCCAAATGGCCGCTGAAAGCCGCCGGGCATAAAGGGCTTGAAGTGATTGTAGCCCTGCTTGCCGGCTCCATGATGGGGATGGTAGTGTCTGTAGTGTTGTCCCATCGATGGCGGCGGCATCGATGTGAAATTTGTGGCTAGTGCCGATGGCGCCGTCAACAGCTGTGGCGGTGGCTGTGACACGTCCATGATTGCTAATTAATTGACTTCCAGTTGAGTTTTATTGCTTCCTTTCTCCTTCTTTTGCAGAGAAATTTCTATAGGAAAAGGAGTTTCATATTAAATGGGAACTAGTTCATTGGTTCCATTTCTATTTGCGAGTGCTTAACAAAGAATTATTATCTGCGGCATGCCCTTTTAAATCGAAGTTAATAAGCTAAGTTAAGCGATTTGTACCAAAGTGTTTTTCTATATCACTACGGTCAGAGAATATTCAACATTTGTGTAGTTATATTGTATTTGAAGGATGACATATGTGCTTACGCCTATTTTAATCCTAGAGGTGTAATTGAGGACGGACAGACAGAAGAGCCTTTATACTTTATGGCGTCGGAGACTTTTCACAACAAACCTGAAATACCCTCTAAAAAGGTTTAAAAGAGTCCCTTGCTCCTCAGTGGCATATATTAGATGGTGCATGAGTATTGCAAACAATTATTTTATTAATTGGAATAGCATAGCTCCAAATATGAATAAATTTAATTTGTACGAAAAAATGCTCACATTCACACACACACACACATCCACTCACCAATGTAAAACGTGTGAAGTTTATTTTATTCCCGAGTATTGATCGGGTTTTTAAAGCTTTTCTACTTACTTGGCCTGCTAGTGCTTATGCATGTTTTCTATAAACTTATTTTCATGGTTTTTAGCAACTTAATTTCGTTTTATGTTGGTTTAATTAGTCGCGTGGACGAAAGTTGTGCTGAAGCGTCCGGAATAAATTCGATCGAACTCAGTGAACAATGCGAACGAACTGGTTTCGTGGATTGCCGTTCATTTAGTTCGTTTTACGATTTAGTCATTCAAAAAATAATGTATTTTTCCGGAAATCATTTTCTAGAACAGTAATAATTCTGAAGAGCTTAAAGCAGAGTATAAAATGCAGTCGGGCAACAAAATGCAGGTCTGTTTTTATATATAAAAAACAAACTGGTTCAGAACTCAATGTTTACAAATTGATAACAGTGCCTCAACAGAGTGTTGTTGCAGCCCTAACTATACGCATATTATGTTATTGCTAGTGATGGCACCGGACTGCTTGTGTACTATCTGTACCCTTATGCGACTATCGATAAGTCATAAGTATGGAAAATGTTATCGATAATATAACTAATTTTGGTACAACTAGTGCATCACTAAACCGGGCTTTGCGCTAACAGCTTTTATATACAACTCCGATTGCGTTGGTGGGCTCAGTAGGTCGTCGTTCGCTGTTGACTTCATATCAGTATTGAGTTCATCCGATATTATTATTGGCCGTTAAATTCAAATAGCTGTGTGGAGCGCTTGTAATTTTACTTGCTTAATACTTGTGCTTTGTTGTTCAATATTGTGGATTTAAAAGTTCTTTGCCTTACTAATGTCGACTAAATGAACATTATCTATCTTTAACAGCTAAACAGCGTCTCGTTAACGAAAAAGATACCTGAAATTGCAGCTGTTGCTTGAATCAATATTGTTAAAACGGTTAACATGCAAACGGTCATTAAGTAAGTTGTTGTCTTCTCGCTTATCAATCATTAAACTACATACAGTAAATTATGCACAGTCGTTTTTTATTATGTATTTAAGTGTTTTAATTTAGTACTGTTGTACTTATGTTATACCTCTCTCGCTCCCTCTCACGCAAGTCTGTTTCACTTGCCTTCCAATTACCATTCGATTTGGTTGGCGCGTCAAAATCCAAAAAAAGAAAGTTGCGCATGTTTATTAAAAACACGTTCCGAGTAGTTCGATTTGAAATCAAACAAAAAATAAAAAAAGCCATAAGCGCAGTATCTTGTCTTTTTCCACTTTTTTTTTAGGTGTTTTTTGTCGGCTGCCGACTGGTTAACTTTATTAATTCGCATTTAAGAATTTGTTTCAATAATTATTTAAATACCTTGATTGTACTATTACTTTTTAATTTGGCCAAGACTTTGGAATAGGTTCTTTCTGCACTATCACAAAATAATATTCATTATCCGAGTGTTACAATATTATTTTTATATTATACGGGAAACTGCTGCTTTGTGTTGAGAATTGTTGTCGTGCTAGCGGAAAAATATTTGTAACAATAGTAGCATGGAATTGTTTTAATACATTTATTGTTACTGTAGTTATATACACAATTTATTAAATTACAAATATCACTTTAGTGTGCAAACAATGTATACAAATAATTTCCCTTTTGTTTGACCTAAGTTCTCACGTACATATATTATTATTACTATAACTATAAACATATATATGTGCATATATAGTGATTCTGGTAAACAGCTGAGATGCGTATAACGAGGATAAATGAAATGTTGTTTCACACGATTCTTTGAAAACTGACGTAAGGCAACCATCTTGAAAAATACGTGATTAATATAAAATGACTTTTTTTAACCACAGCCCAAAAAAAAATGTTTTGTTATTCCCCTGATTTTTAAGTGAGATGATACGACAATTTTATTCTTTAAACAGTGAACCCATTAATAATGCGAAAAAGGTATAATAAAGTTGCCCCAAAATATGTTGAAGGTAGAAAAAACATACAAATCCGTAATGTATATCTAATCTTGATCAGCTGAGTCGATTTAGCCAAGTCCATCTGTCCGACTATGCGGACCATCAGAGCGTGAGACTTTGGAATGATTTGTCTCATTTACCATACGCATATCAACTTAAACAAACTGCAATTTGAAAACCATTCCCAGGGCATCTCCTCGTCGAGATGTCTCGACTAGAGTATTTAACTTGCTTTTAGTAGCTATTATTTTGTATCCGCCTTTATTTGCTTCAGTAAATGAATCTTATAATGACTAAAGATTTCGCTTTCATCAAAAGTATTTAATGTTTTGCGGCTTTTAAAGAACTTATCTTGATATCAGCAAAATTATTCAACGATGTCAGCCAAATTTTGCAGCTTTCTCATTTCTCATTGAGAGTTTTCAGTGTTGTTTTTGGCAATGGCTCGTTTGCATAGTATTTCAATAAATTCTTCAGATAAATAGTCACAGAATATTAATTCTTCTGCTCACATACCTACCATCCACACTTAGATTCTTGAAGATGTCGCAGTCGATACAGTCAAAGTAAATAAAGCACGCACAATAAACACCTTTGTAGATTCCCATTAACAAAAAAGAAGAAAAATAAAAATATCACACCTATTTTGAGGAAACTGGCTTACCGGTTTTACAGCTTTCGACTTATTCTAAAACTGACAATTTGTTGTATTTCTGTAAAGCGGTATTTAGGCCAACAAAATCGACGAGAAATCCGCCAAGAACTTAAATGTTTCTTAAGCTCAACTCAGACTGTGTTGCGTTGCATTGTTTTATTGACTGTTGTGATTGTGGTAGTTGGAGTTGTTGTTGTTGTTTTTGGAGTTGCAGTTGCAGTTGTTGAATTCGCTTATTTGCACAAATTGCATAATTAAATGCACGCAGACCTTAACGTGGTCAACAGCAACCAACGGCAACTTCAATTATGGTCACTCAGTTGGCCTCATGCGGCTGCGTTTTCTTTGGGTTTCTTTTTGTTTAGCGATTGCACAGCCGAAGGTGAAGCTTGCGGTTGAAATCTGCCACGCCTCCAAGGCCTACATGCCCCGGACTAGTATAGCGCATGCCATATACGTAATTTCGGGCTTATAAAGTGTGGTAACCCTTTTAGCCATATATGCATGTACGTAGTCTGGTAGTCTGGGGGGTAGGCCAAGCTTATCAACGTACGCAATCTTGAACGCATTGTTTATATAGCTGACATATCCATATGCAGATGTGTGGCAATATAATTAACTTACACATTTCAATGTTCACTTTCACACACATGCTCAAAAGTCGTCTCGGCCATAGACCGGCTATAAAACGTAAACAAATGTTGAACAACCCAGAGATAATATTTTCAATAAGTCGTTTTGCGACTCCAAACATAAACTCAGGTTAACGTATTGCCTTGACCGACAAATATTTGAGGAGATGTAGATCGAAGTGCCCTTGAAGTTAAAAGAATATAAATTATGGAGATGAAATATTTGAACTCGTTGTTAACAGATGATTTATTAGTCAAGTAAAATAAGTCAATATATAAGCCAATATAAAACAGATTGATGGATAAATTTTGTGTGACTTTCATATAAGTTGGATGAAATATTTGAAAAAAGATTTTTTACAATAATGTTGTTCTTTATCAAGGTCTCAAAACAATTTATTAAGATCAACGTAAGAATTCATTGGAACCATTTTCAATATTATAACTTAAACCAAATGAAAATGGAAAAATTTATACTATTAATACGAATTGATTTCTGATAGTAAACAATAGCTTTCCAATTGATGGATAATATATATATAAATATTAGCTGTGAAATTCAGATCAGTTAATAACACTTACTTTGTTCACCTAATGTTAAATATGCATTTCACAGACGGGTACAGGATATTTGCAAGTTAAGCTTGCTCGATTGGGGCATTCTATCTTGTTTAAAAATAAGAAGAAAATATTTTTATGTTATTTTATTGTTTATTTTATTTGTTTCGACCACTTATCAAATTTCTCGCTTCCTGATGGCGCTCGTGAATCATTGAGAAGCAGACCAACATTAATGCCAAATGCCTGGCCCCAATCATGATGCGTAATTGCAGGAAATTTTGGGAGCGTGTAGCGCACGTAATAGCCCCGGTCTTTGACTTCTTGGCTTTATTGCCCTCCCCAGCCCACACATAATAAACAAGCCGAGTGTAATGCGGGGCATTTGTCAAGTCAGTGATTGATGATTGTCAAGCTCGGCTCCAGCCCAGGTACGAGTTGCTCTTTCATTCAAAGAAATTACGTGTACTCGTTTTCTCTGCTTTTTATTTTGATATATTTTTTTTTTTTGACATAATTGCGCTGATTTGATGGGACTTTAGAGTATTTGTGGCCGATTATTGAAACCGGGAAGCGCTGATTTTCGTCAGCGCATTCTTTACTGGGCACGCGTCAAGTTAACTGGACACATCTCAAAGTGATTCAGCAAAACATCTGAATCGAATGGAAAGCCGCAAAGCCAATTGATGCAGAACAATGTCTTTATGTAGATAAGCAGATTATTCAAATAATACAATTGAACTCGACTTTAATTGGAGTTGAAATCTCTAAAACTCAATTATGCATCCCAAATGGCATTTATTTGTTTATTTTCTTTGCTTGCAACTCGTAAGAAGATTAATATGAAATAAGTTGGAAAGTAAAAATAGTTTTGCTGATATTCACGAAAACTATAAACTATAAGCTTATATTTATTATATGTTTATTTACAGTATTTGCAGTAAGCAGATATTTAGAGAATTTTGCTTAGGTGTTAAGAGCACAGCAAAGCTTCAAAATAGAAGTGTGTTTTTATGAAAACCTTTTTTAAACAGAAGTCTGAAAAAAGTTCAAACAATTCTCATATTTGCACAGATCAGACTTCTGTATTGTGTAGCTGCCATAACAACAATTACCCAAAAATTTAAACATTTTTTAACGAAAAACATATCCAAGCCAAACTCAACCCATTTAGCTGCAATGGTAATTGAATAGCTTCAATATATTATATATTATATATTCCTTCGTCGTTCTGATTGTGCTATGCAAATCTCTATTACTCTTTTCAAAATGGTATCAAATAACCCCATTCAACTGGAAATTTTCTAAACTTGGAATGCATAACCTTAATGGGACTATTGCATTCATGTTAATACATTTTACTTTGAAATTAGTTTGAAAATAACAATTATTATATATTTAAGTTATGTTCATTGTTTTGCGCATTCATCATCGCATAACACTCCCAAGTTTCAAGTTTATGTTATATATATATATATATTAGTTATACAACATACATACAAAAAACATTTCATTTCATTTGAGGTCAATATTTAAGGTGAAAATTTTGTCGGCTTTTTTGGCTTTTGTTTATTACAGACACTAAATG
The DNA here is from genome assembly GCA_035042145.1 of Drosophila kokeensis. NCBI lineage: Eukaryota > Metazoa > Arthropoda > Insecta > Diptera > Drosophilidae > Drosophila > Drosophila kokeensis. The sequence goes on along the minus strand of JAWNLT010000376.1, from coordinate 1,468,158 downwards.
CCAAATGCATACATAATTATTTGCCTTGCCATTGGTATTGTTTATGTGGCTCAGTCGAATAATTGGCAATATATTGTTGCCTTAAGAGCTGGGCACCCACCCAAAAAAAAAAAACAGCTAAAAACGAAATATTTCCATTTCGTTAGCATGCAAAACGCACCTCGTAATATCAATGAAAACTTGCCCAGACAATTTGACATATGGCAGCCTTCGCCGTCTCGGTTTTTATCAATTGTTTTTATATATTTATTTTATTTATTTTTTTAATTTTATTTGCTTACCATTTGCAATGATACCGTTATTTATGCGAATGCCAACGGGGAACGAAGCGCGGCAAACTAACTGCACAACTGTCGCTACAGTTTTAATTGGGTTTCCGCTCGCTTTTCCTGCCCTCCTGGCAGCTTATTAAAGGTAGCAAAGCAACTGGCACAACATCCTGACATCCTCATTGCCCCATCGCATCCGCATTGCCGCATTGCCTCAGTGCCTCTCGCAATTGCATTGTCGCTGTTTTCTTCCTGTTGGCAAATTGCGTGCATCCTGCTGCTAAATAGATTTCAAAGTCCATCAAAGCCTTTGAATTTTTCCACTTAGGGCCAAGATCGATAAAAATGATTTAATTATACTGAGGACAGGTTGAAGTTTAAACAAACATAGCGAGGGAAAGTTACACAAATGTTGTACTTCAATGTTGATAGATGGTGAGCACAAACCAAAGCATATAGCGGGGAATATTGGAAGGTAATGCTCAGCATCTATAGCGTATCCGATTAGGGCGAGACAGCGAGCAAGTTTATACTCTATAAAAATAGGAATAGAGCACAATAAAGTTGCACACAGTAATGCAACAGACAGCAGAAACAAAGTAAATTGTAAATATTCTTGATTGGTGTCAGCAGCCGAGTCGATTTAGCCATATCAGCCTGGCTGTCTGCATGAACAAGCATATCATAAACTTTATCGCATATCATCAGCAGATAAAGTTTATTTTATTCTTCCGCGAATATCCATACAACTTGATAGGATTAAACGATACAGTTGAATAGATATAGATATATTATTAAGAACACAGATTTTGTTAACCTGTCAGCAAGCCAATTGCAAACATAAAAGCTGGGTACAGGGTATCTCTTAGCAAGCAGTCTCGACTGGAGTATTTTAACTTGTTTGTGTTTGGTTTCGTAGCTCGTGCTGGTATTATAATTGTGTCACGATATGTGTTACGTATTCTGAGAATATAGTATACAAATTATATTCTTGAGTAGGACAACGACCTACGTCAATATATTAATTGAATATTGACATATTCATAAGCTAACCAGTTTTTGATATTATTTTTAATTTTCACATTAAGATTAATGGGAAAAAATTGTAATCACCACTGCCTTCGAAGATATGGGTTCGATACTAATTTTATTTTTTAACACTGTCTCCATTAGTCGACATAAACATAAATATTTGATCAATATCAAGCGTCAGTTTTGGTAAAATTGTTTTTTGGGACACATTTTTTTGTGGGCATTTGGTATATGATATGCATGTTTTGAACTGAGATCACGAACTCTTCAATTTAGTAAGACATACTCAGACATCTTTAAAATTTTATCACTCTGAAAATAAATACTTCATAATACTACGTGTGTGTGTGTGTTTTCCCCAATTCATGCAACAAATGTTGGATATATTATAAATATTTTTTATTTTTAAATTTATTTATAATCTTAATTTTATTTTAAATTTAATTAAATTCAATATCTTACTTCTTGTATTTTTTGTGTCGATTGATTTTAGTTTAAAAATAAATGTAGTTGACTAGATTAAAGTAAAGTACTGGATAACTCCTAGTCGTTCTCTTTTAGTTTCTTGAAAAAAGGTAGGTGATGAATAATTAAAGTGTTCGTTGTATGCTATTTTTGGGCTTGGAATACTTTGTGATTTCAATTCACAATCGATCGATATGTGGAATGCATTCATGTAAACCTTCTGTTCTGTTATCAGAAAATTAAGTTGCTTCTCCGAGAGCGTTGTGGCTGCATTCCGTCAGTTTTAATGAGCGCACACGCAGTTACTTAAATGATATGACAGCTCAAATATTGCGAGCAATTAAAAAATCTACTACGAGCAGCGACTAAAATGACTACAACATCAACTGTGCAAAATAAACAGAAATCCCATCACAATGTGTGTGTGTGTGTGTGTGTGTGTGAGTGTGTGTTTGTCTCATCTTATAGTATCTCGGGCCCAAGTCGGGCGTAATTAAAATGTATTAGGTAATTGTGTCTGTGGCACAAATTAACACTTTGCAGGCAATTTGTCGCTGCTTTTTGTTTGGGCTTTACGAATATCACAGCAACAGCAAAAAAACTTAAGTGGGAAAGTCTGACAGCGACTTCAGCTAACAAAGGCCACTCGCACTGATGGACATGCCCATGCAGTACATATTACAACAAGAGCCCACAGCTAATGGCACTGTCATCTTTTGACATGCTCCAAGCAGCTGCGTCAAGCGATTTCCGTTTGGAGACCTTTTTTAAGTATTTCTTAACTTTACTTAATATTATGTAGTACTCGTTTCAGTTCCACTTCAAAAATAAATTAAAAAATCGTTAAGTTACAAAATCGAAATACTTTTCAAAAGGTGTTCTCACTTTCTAAGGCCAAACTAGAGATCATCATAGTTAATTTATGAACCGATTTGAATCAAGAAAGCTTGCAAATCAGATTTACTGTCTTATCTTAAATGTGTATTCAAACTAATTGTGATTAGTGGCAGCCGTTGGATTCACATGCACATGTTTTGAAAACCATTTGATCAACTTAGGCAAACACAACTGCTGATGCTTCAAATACAATTATATATGTACATACACTTATATATATATATGTATAGCTGAAGCTATTAAACTCACATTTGTTTTAGCACAAAAAAGCTTAAGGAAAGGAAGTGCTGCCATTCATATTTTTTTAACAAACTGAAAAAAAAAAATCTGTTGAAATTGGTTGTCAGTAACAGTGTTGAATATTGATAAAGAAAACGACTTGACACACCAAAAATGAGTAAAAATATCATAAAAAAGACAAGTACTGTCAAACATCCCTAACGCTAATGGACACAAAATGCTTCACATAAAATTATTTGAATTATGTTCAGCATTGAAAATAATAAGTTGGGATAAGTTGAGTTTCGAACAATGCTCAAATTATTGTTGAGTTACAAATTTGACTTACAAGAAATACTTCCAATTCTTATATCATATCATATCATAAAAAAAGCTGACTTAGTGCCGAAATTTTGTAGAATTTAGTCTTTAGGCGCCACTGTCAATTAAACTTGGGTTGAGTTAAAGAAAATGTGCCATTGGAAAGATCGACACTAAATAAAATATATTAAAATGCCGAAGAAAAAAAACACTAAAGGGAAGCAATGTTGCCAAATGTCATACTCACACACACGTGTACGCACACACACACAAAGAGGCACACACACACACACACAGCTATGCATACGCACACTCGTATGTGTGTGTATGACGCCGTTGTTGGTGACGGCAAAGTGTCACGTCAATGGCAAAAACGCCGCCTGCACTTGACACATTTATTGGGCAACTCATAGACAAAAGCACAGCTTGAAACTGACGCCCATTGACACGCCCCCCAGCCCCCCACTTGTACATACAAAGTTGTCAGTGTACAATCGGGGCAGCACCTGGGCCGCATAAATAAAATACGAATATTCACAATCAGCAAACACCCCTCGGTGCTTCAAGCCAGATACAGATACAAATACAGCTGAAGATACACCTTCAAATACTGCTACAAATACAGCTACAAATACAGCTACAGCTACAGCTACAGATACAGATACTGCTACTGCTGTTGCTCATGTGTGTTATTGGGTGTGATAGGACTTGTGATATTGCGCTGATAAGAGCCAAAGACGCAATGATGCTGCTGCGAAAATCAATGGCAGTTGTCTGTAACCAGTTGCATAAGCGCAGTGAATATTAAGTGAGTAACAATTGCATGAAACTACGGGAACAGGCTTCAGCATGTGGGACGTGTTCTGAAATTGGGGATCATATCGTGAATGCCCCATGCGGTAAGAGATTCGTGCCTGATGTGCTTCAGCTTGAAAGGGGAAATGCCGATGCCCAGTTGGAAGATGTTGCTAATGGTTAGGCACGATTTGAATCCAACTAATTGGATGGTTAAGTAATGGATAGACAATCACAACTCATAAGTCGGATGCGAAACTTACTCAACTCATCATATTTTTAACTAAGCTCCAATTCGGCAGCGCAATAATATTCCGTATTCCGGCATTCACCTATTGCCTAACATGCCGGATTTTAGTGTGTTCACTGACTGACTCACTGATTGACTGACTGACTGATTGATAGATTGGCCCAAGCTAGGAAGCTGCGCTTTCCACAGCAATTTCCTCTTGTTTGTGACATAAATTACTATGTTAACACTAAGTGGCTATTTTGACAAACAGAAAAGTTGTAAAAGCTCCGAAACATATCTCCAACAGTTGATGTATGTGTATACTTATATAAGGCATAAATCTTACCGATTTTGCCAATATTTTAAAATGATATTTATCGTTTGTTTTCCGCACAATTATTTCTCAACAAGTGCCATTCAACTTTGTCCGAGTATAATTGCAAAAGGTTCCCAATTTACATAATGGACAATTAAATGAATTCTCAACAGCAAAAAACGCATAACATCATTTATAAACTGGTTAAACACTGCGTATTATTAATTACTGATTTTTTTTCTTACTCTGGCTTTAATTATAAGAATTGACTTTAATTCGATTTGTTGTTTTTCAAATTTATTGACTCTTCAGAATTAATTTTCGAGTGCTTTCCTTACAGGCCGCAGTGCGAGAGTGCATTTGTTGAAATAAACTTCAGTTTGTAACAATTTAAATGAAATGCACAAATTAGAGGCACATATAAGTTATTTTTTGTTTGCGTCGAGGTTGTCATTGGGTTGATTGTTCACCTCATGCAACTTTGTTGTTGTTGCTGGCGAGTGTTCCATTTGTGCTGTTAACAATAGCAAAATGTTCAGCCGCATTAAACAAAATAATTGCTTTGGAAACAAGTACTACTCGTAAATGTATATATTTTATTTTCCGCTCATGTTGTACAGTTTTGCAATCTGATTATTAGCCCATCCCTAAATTTATTCAGAACGTTCAGTAGAACTTTCATTTTGTATACGAAATTAATTAATTTTTAACTACTAGTTTATTTGAAATTTATTTATTTATTTACATGTATAACACATTATGTTTCTTTAATAACACATTATGTTTCTATAAAAACTGGGTCATTACTCTTTTCCATAATTTTATATATATTTCCTTGATGACAACTAAATTTAAAAAATGCAGAACGAGTTCGGCATCAAAAAGAAGTTTATGCTACATAAATATCTGCTTTTTTTGCATTCCATCTACTTTTCTTTATAAAAGAGTCGGTTACAAAGCTATTTTTTTGATCGTAAAATCTTATGCAGCTTCTCTGTATCAGAATCATTACAAGTTTACAGGCGCAGAGGGAAACCATTAAAAGGGAAATGTTTCCTTGCGATATCAACAAAATTTGCCAACGTATGATTTTAAAAGCAAAGACTGGTTTTTGGCGCTGACCTTTGGCACGGGCTTAACAAAAAACAAATGATATTAAATCGCCTATGAGTAAATTTATTGAGTCTGGTTTAATCGGTCATTAAAGTGGCTTTGGCTATGCGGCCAAAGCTCGTAACTTCTGACATCATTATTTTATAATTTTCAGCAGTAATTGAAGCGTGCTAAAAACTCATCACGGAAATTGTTTGGTACTAAACCAATGGCTAACATTAACGTACATGGTGTGTGTCTGCGATTGTGTGTGTGTGTATGTGTGTGTGTGTGTTTGTTTTTTGTATCTTTTTCGAATTTGTCGTTTTTTTTATATTTGATTGACCAAAAAAAAAATAGCAATCAAGTTAAACCTCGTCGATTCAAACTTTTGAAGCTGGCCCACAAAAATATAACCAGTTTTGGATAATCGGTATCTATTTTTGTTCAAAACAACAACTCTTACAAAATCGTCAAAAACAACAGTCAGCAGTCACTTGCAAATCGGAAGGAAGTGGTCAATTTACATGGACTATGCAAACCGGTCTTAACAATTATGACTTGTTTTAATAGTTTACAATAAAATGAAGTCCAACTGGACGCAAAGTTGGTTGAATTTGTGCAACTGCTTTCGAATATTTCCGAGATTGTGTATGTTTTCTTACATCTTATTTCACATCATCTTTATATGTCTTACTAAGAATAATAATTGGTTTGTCAAAACTGAGTTTCAGCGATAATTCACACAGAAACTGATATTGAGTTTAACTTAAATTTGTTGCACAGTGCTGCCTGCTGCTGCCGCACAGGGGGCAATGTTGATAAACAACTTTAAAGACAAACGAAACGCGAGGCAGACACAAGATAAACGAGATGGCCAACGGGTGATAGCCAAAGAAAAAGTGAATTGATTATGAATGACAACGCAACTTTGGCGACAAAAATCGAAAACAAGTCAAAGTGAAATTAACTTTTACTCTTTGCCGAGCACGGCGGGGGCGTCTTTTAATTAAGATTTATGATATTGGCTTAACTTGTGCGTTGTTTCTGTTTGCTCCTCTTTTGTAGGAATCCGAACTGGTGGTGCCGACGCACCAAGCTGGAGAGAAGCCTGCTTGTGTTGAGCGGTATTCTGTTCCTGGTCGCCGTCTCTGCCTTTGGCCTCTGGATTTTCGATGTACTTAAGCCGATGGCCGGGCCGGGCTCTGATCTGTCGGAGGAACCACCAGAACCAACCGCATTGCACAGCGATAGCACCACTATGAACAAAGTGCCGTTCGGTGATGGTACCAAGGGCAAGCCGGAATCGGAGAATGTTTGCCTGACCAAGGAGTGCATACATACCGCCTCCACGGTGCTCAGAAAGATGAAGCCCGAGGTGGAGCCGTGTGATAATTTCTATGAGTTTGCCTGCGGAACTTACATTGAGGAGGAGAACATACCGGACGATAAGGTATCGATCAGTACGTTCTCTGTCATCTCGGACAAGTTGCAGGAGCAGCTCAAGGACATTATCACAGCCGAGCGACCCGACAATGAGCCCAAACACTTCCGTCTGCCCAATTTGCAGTACAGGGCCTGCATGAACAAAAGTGAGTAACTCCGTCAGATCCTGCAGAAGTAGAATTCATGAAATATATTCTCCTTGCAGCATTGATTGAATCGCTGGGTGCGAAGCCCATTGCTGAGATTGCCAAATCACTTGGTGGCTGGCCTCTGATCGAGGGCGACACTTGGAATGCAGACGATACCTGGACCTGGCAGGAGCAGGTCAAGAAATTCCGTGCCGCCGGCTTCAGCATGGACTACATCATCGATTTCTCCATTGGTGTGGATCTGCAGAACAGCACCAAGCGCATTATTGATGTAAGTCGAGGGTGCATTTACAGGACTCTCTCATTTAACTCTGTTTCTGTTTAGCTGGACCAATCCACGTTGGCTCTGAGTCGCGAGTTCCTAATGAAGGGCTTCAATGAGACACTGGTCAGTGCCTATTACGATTACATGGTGGACATTGCAGTGCTCTTTGGCGCCAGCAAGGACCAGGCCAAGACACAGCTGCTGACATCCCTCGAATTTGAGATGGCGCTGGCCAACGTAAGTTCAACAATAATATCATTTTTACATTTGTTATTCTTATTCCCGTTTGGAATATTTCAGATCTCGTGGCCCAATGAGAAGCGTCGCAACTCATCGCAGCTGTTCAATCCACGCACGGTGCAACAACTGCAGACCTCCTATCCGTACGTGCAGTGGGTGGACTACATGAATGCCCTGCTGCCCGCTGGCCTCAGCGTGCAGGATGGTGAGATAATTAATCTGACCGTGCCGTCCTTCTTCGAGGAGCTGGGCAAACTGCTGGCCAAGACGCCCAATCGCGTGATTGCCAACTACATGATGTGGCGCATACATGCCTTCTCCATTGGCTTCCTCAGCGAGGAGTTCCGCAAGCGGCAGCTGCAATATGCCACAGCGCTGTCCGGCCGACAGGAACAGGAGGCACGCTGGAAGGAGTGCGTGGATATTGCTGCTGGCAGGTTAGTACACATAACCAGAACAGCAGAACATCTGTTATATTCTGTTTAGCCTCCTGATTTAGAGATTTAGGGAACTTATTTCTGAGTTTTTGTATACCCTTGCAGAGGGTACATATGTAAAGTACATACAAAAAATACACATATTTCAAACGCTATATATATGAACTCAATTTATCAGTGTTTTTTCCAGTATCGTGGAATATCGTACCTAAATATGGAAATATCTTACGTTTTATCCGATCGACTTCGAACTCATTCCAAAATCTACATGAGAACTGGTTTCTCAATTTTCAAATAATCCTGGTATACAAACTTAGCTAAAGTAGTAGTTTGATCAGAAAATGAAATGCTTTTCCATATGTCTGCAAGGGTATTTACGCTTTGGCAACTCAAAGATAATGCTGCTTTTCTTCTTATCTTTGTTTTCGTTTATTTCCTGATTGATTTCTTTGTGATTTTGCAGTGACTTGGGCGTACTTGAAGAAGATATTACTAAGTATATAGAAATAAATACACCAAAATTTACTTCATCCGCCCGGAACAGATAACTTACACTGCTATCCATACACATAAACAATTTGCACTAAATATTGACCCCGCATACACATTGATTTTAATGGCGCCCACAAAAACGATATAAGACATATAAACATTATATACGAAAATTGAATTTGTTTATTTGCCCTATATCGTTTATATTAACAATACTTATTATGATTCAGTTCAAGTGAAAGCCAACCTAACGAATTAAGACTGATAACCTTAATGCAAGGTAGAGTTTAGCACAAAGAGAAAACTTCTTAGCTTCGAATTTTGGAGAATAGAAAACCTTTACCATCTTTGGTTGAATTTTCTTTTCTTTATCTCTTATGCTTATTTTTTGGACAGACAGCTTATTATACTCTGAGACTGAAGGTAGAATAAAGTAGAATTAAGCGTCACTTTTGTCCGATTTTGTTAAGATAGTTAAGATTGGGATGCGACGTCCTGCGCAGACAAACCGATAAAAACCTAAATGTATCTGGCAATTTATTACAATTTCCAAATTTTGAAAGTAAAATACTGGTAAGCCAAAGTTTTGTTAATGCAAAGGATCAAGGTTAATATAACCTTCTTTAAGGATTAAGCTGAAGTCGCTTCACGTGAAGCGACTCTTTGCCTCCTGTTTTCAAAAGTCGCTACTTAGGTGTCAGAGTATCAGTTAGTCGGTGTCGTCCGACTGCAGAATTCGGACTTATTGTTTATTTCATCAAATAATTTGGTTCTTTTACATATCAGTTGAGAGAAAAGCCATTAGCATAATTATTTTTATTTAAGTAAATAATTCATTACAATTATCATTTTATGTTCCACTTTCACGTCAATTCGACTCAACTGTTCACCATCCCAAAAAATGCACTGAACAACAACAACAACAACAACTACAAATACAACTGGTACAACCAACCACATGAACATCACATGAAAACAAATTCGATATTGAATTCACAACGCTCAATGTAATCAATAAACTATTAAATATTAATGTCAGCCTTGGCATATCCGTGGGTTCGCTCTACGTTCGCAAGCACTTCAATAAGGACTCCAAGGCGAATGCTTTGGAAATGGTGAATGACATACGCAATGTGTTCAGCGACATATTGAATGAAATCAACTGGATGGATGACAAGACGAAGATGGAGGCTCAGGAGAAGCTGCACAGGATGGCCACCCACATTGGCTATCCCGACGAGATGCTGGACAACGACAAGCTGGCCAAATACTATGAGAAACTGGAAATCGATCCGGATCGTTATTTTGAATCCTTCTTGAAGATGAACATCTTTGGCACTGACTATTCGTTTAACAAACTGCGTCAGCCGATCAATAAAACCGACTGGGTGCGTCATGCCCGACCAGCTGTTGTGAATGCCTTCTACTCCCCCCTGGAGAATAGTATTCGTAAGTCAAAGAATTTCAAAATAGATACAGAATGTTGCATCATTATTTCTCATAATTTTTACAGAGTTCCCTGCTGGCATACTGCAGGGCCAATTCTTCAGTGCCCAGCGACCTAAGTACATGAACTACGGCGCAATTGGTTATGTTATTGGTCATGAAATAACGCACGGATTCGATGATCAGGGTCGCCAGTTTGATGTGAAAGGCAACTTGCGCGATTGGTGGCAGCCAGACACGCACAAGGCATACCTGAAGAAGGCTCAGTGTATTATTGATCAGTATGGCAACTACACGGACCGTCTCACTGGCTTGAATGTAAGTCTGGAGTAATACTTTCAATTGCCTTTTTCTTGGTTCTCAATTATTCTTCTGACAGTTGAATGGCATCAATACCCAGGGCGAAAATATTGCTGATAATGGTGGCCTCAAGGAGTCATATATTGCATACAAACGCTGGGTGGAGAAGAACGGGCCGGAACCCAAGTTGCCTGGCCTGGACTATACACCTCTCCAAATGTTCTGGATCGCAACTGGACAGACTTGGTGTGGCAAATATCGGAAAGGTAAGCGAGCCAAGTATATGAAATTTAAAAAATAATATACTAATCAACAAATTTACAGAATCCCTGAAGATGAGAATTACCACCGGTGTCCATTCTCCCACAGAGTTCCGAGTGTTGGGCTCGATGAGCAATATGAAGGACTTTGCCAAGGACTTCCAATGCCCAGAGGGCTCCCCCATGAATCCTGTGCACAAGTGTGAAGTGTGGTAGAGATTAGCTGTAGAATGATTGTATTTCCATTGAATATATTTGATTGTATGTGTGTCTTTGTCGCAAGCTAAAGGGCTTCTTAGTTAATATTCAAAGATATGTTAGCAAGCTAAAGGGCTTCTTAGTTAATATTCAGAGATATGTTAGCAATCAGGCCCTCACTCTATGGGCTAATCTCACGTAGTAGATAAACCATTACTTCCCTAGCGTATTTATGCTAAGTAAGCATAATGTAAATTTATTTAATAAAATTTGTTTTTATGTATGAAAAACATTTCGTTTCGTTTCGTATTACGGAACGTGGCCGCAAGTCATAGTGAAAAAAATCTTGGGAAATTCATATTCCTTCACATGACTATTTCTTTCGGAATTCTATAATGAGGAAAGAAAACGAGTTCTTAAATCAAAACTGGACCATATCCTTAAGGAAGGGACACGCTCAGAAGGAAAAGGACTATCGAGTGGCATTTAAGGACTTACACGATTCGACTAAAAAAAATTATATAAATGTTGGACCTACTTGGGAGAAATTTTCTATTAAATAAGAAATTTTCATCGCCAGCGTGCCCATATAAATATGCTTTAAAATTTGACAGCGCCTCACACATTGGTTTTTATTTTTATTTTCCAGCCTAAAAATATGTTTTTATTTCGGTCATTCGCAAAATTATTTTCATTCTAAAAGTATGCAGTGTTTTTATTGACCTTCAGAAAATAGTTTCACTTTTTTACTTCAGTTTATTAAAATATTTATTTCCTATTGATATATATCTATTGCACTGTAGAAAACAGAATCGTTCAACATTGTTTATATAGATGTTTGTATAAGCTAAGTTGAAAAGCACCACAAATGTTCTAAGCTACTATTTGATTGGCAGCACTTTAAAAAGTGTAACCCATAGTAGACATAAGTGGACAGCGCTGAAGAATCGGCCGGCCACCACAAACCATCGAAAGTATTTTTGCAGCCCTGCCATCCTTTTCTCGCAGCGTGGCGATTGCTAAATCGTATAAATTTGCAGTTTTCGTACGAAGAAGTAAGAATGTCGGCACTTAATTTGACTGTGCGCGTGCATCCCGTTGTGCTATTCCAAGTTGTGGATGCATTTGAACGGCGCAATGCTGACTCACATCGCGTGATCGGCACTCTGCTTGGCTCTGTTGACAAGGGAGTCGTTGAGGTTACTAACTGCTTCTGCGTGCCGCACAAGGAGCATGATGACCAGGTGGAGGCCGAACTAAGCTACGCCCTGGACATGTACGACCTCAACCGTAAGGTGAACGCCAACGAAAGCGTGGTCGGCTGGTGGGCCACCGGCAACGAGGTGACGAACCACAGTTCCGTCATACACGAATACTATGCGCGCGAGTGCAACAATCCGGTTCATCTGACTGTGGACACTTCGCTGCAAGGCGGCCGCATGGGCCTGCGCGCCTATGTGTGCATCCAGCTGGGCGTGCCCGGTGGCAAAACTGGCTGCATGTTCACACCGATACCCGTCGAGCTGACCAGCTATGAGCCGGAGACCTTTGGCCTCAAACTGTTGCAGAAAACTGTGGGCGTGTCGCCGGCAAATCGACCAAAGACCGTGCCGCCCATGCTGGATCTGGCACAGATTTCGGAGGCCTCGCAGAAACTGCAATCGCTGCTGGACCTCATACTAAAATATGTCGACGATGTCATTGCCCATAAAGTGACGCCGGATAACGCAGTTGGACGCCAGCTGCTCGACCTCATCCACTCAGTGCCACACATGTCGCATGAACAGTTCACCCAAATGTTCAACGCCAATGTACGCGATCTGCTGATGGTTATCACGCTCTCGCAATTAATTAAGACACAGCTGCAGCTCAACGAGAAACTGACATTCCTGCCTACGGCTTAGTCAGGGTGCTGCTAATTGGATTTTAAGTCAGATTTAAGAGCAAAGTAAATTCTACGTATTGTGTATTTCCCGTTGATGCGTCTAAGTAATAAAGTGCTCAGATCAAACAGATATTTACATTTATATTTCAAGCAAAAGGTAACATTGATGACTCAAAATACAAAAAGGAGGTCAAAGCTCTTAAGGATCTCGAAGGGACCAACATTTCTTAACGCGTGTGAGATTGTTCTATCGATTGGCATTCAGTGATTTCCAGGATTAGACAAGAAACTTTTGCCAGAAATTACACAAATGTGATGTATCTTGGCCATTTACTTGGTCCTTTGACCTTGAGTTGCCGATTAGAGTAAAGTTATAAAAGGGATGAAGCAACTAAATGGAAAAAGCGTGCTTGCACCGACAGAATTGGTCCTTCTGATCCCAAAGCTGCATATACTTCTAAAACGTGCAAGATTATGGCCGAGCAAGAGCCAGTTTCTAACGTCACCTGTCTGCCCCTAAAAGTATGCTACACAATATAGCAATTTAATGTTTCAGTATTTTTTAAACCGTTCAAATGACGAAACATTGCTGCGAACGGATATTAATACAAAGAAATTATACCCATTTGGGTATGGTTGAAATATGTATGTATTTTATTTAAAACTAAACGAAATTCAAGCTGCCTTTTTACAGAAAAAGTGTTTCACATACCGATTAATTGTTAAAATTGATGTTTAAATTAATACGCATCAAAATCAGATTGAATGATGTTGATAACATTCCGAAATGTTTACAACATTCATGCATTTGAAATTTATGCTTAATTACAATAAATAAGAATAAGAAAATACAAATATGTTAAATACAATATTTTTTGTTTCCAGTTATACAAATAATAACGACAATTAGAATTTAAATCGCTTTAGTTATGCAGATATGTTTGTAAATTTGTTAGTGTATGCTTGTTTATGTATGTATGTATGTACTACATCATTTTAGGTACATTGGGTACGTCGTGAAGGTTTCGTATGGTATTTAGGAGCTGGGCGTGTTGCAAATCTTCAAAGGTTGTTGAGTTAATTAAAAAAAAAAAGTGCATAAGTAAATTCATCTGCTAATAAACAATTCAGCATGTGATTAATTAATGTACAGTATACATAAATACGTATATATGTTTGTAAGTATATGTATGCATGTAAATGTAGGCAAATATACAATATCTAAAAAATTTAACAACATTCATAGAAATTTTTCGTCTTTATGTTTCAACACACATTAATTTTCATTTGATATATCTTTGTCTATATTATATGCATTTAAAAATTTGACTTTGACTTTGCAAAAAACATCAGAGCGAGAGAGCTTGGATTGTATACATATATATATATATCGTTATCGTTATCGCGTTTATGTATACATATAATATATAAAAAGTTAAAATCCGAATCGAAAACATTATCATTGTAATGCAATTTACAAAATTGAACGCTGCATTCGATGATTAACGTTAAGCTGAAAACATTTCATATTCATATTGACTTTATGGTTCCATTTTGTTTAACATTTAACATATACTATGTGTATGTATGTATGTATGTAAGCATGTATATATGTATGTATTAGTACAACAACAACAATCGAAAGTTGCAACAAATAAGCTATAACAACTACTGAATCTAAGTCTATGTATGCATGTCCAGAGTCCCGAGCTTAAACACAACTGAATTTGATGCCATCGTCGCTGGAATAACAGTTCTGGCAATGGAGCTTGTGGTTCCGCACACGGACATCGGTGCCATTGAGTCCATCGCCCAGTTGCACGTGGCAGACGCAGCACTTGAAGCAGTTGATGTGATAGAACAGCAGCAACGATTCAATGATCATCGCAGCTCCGCGACCTATGTGCAAATTCAAAACAGAAATCACTTTATTAATTGCAATTGTGGGAAATCTTTTAAGAATGCCGGCTGTTAAGTACCTTAATGGCAGCCTTAAAATGCAGCTATATTTAAGTTAAATTTAATTAAGTTTAAATTGTTAAGTCTTTGGATAAAAGTCTTTATTTGTCGGTGGCGCCAGCCTTAAACCCAAACAATGTATTTGAGCGCCTTGTGCACCTGACGACAATTGTCGTGGGTGCAGCCCAAATCTGTGACAGACATGTAAGCACACAAAAAAAAGAAAGAGAGAGAGATAGAGAGCGAGAGGAGAAGGAAGAGAAGACAAGGAAATGTTTTACACTTGTGTAATTGACAAGATAGCTTTACATCTTACAACATTATTACGATAGCTGTCCTATAAAATGTCTTTTTTATGATAGTATTATGATTTTTCTAGTTGTAGGATAGTCGCAAACTCGAAATATCTTTATGATGAATGATATCTGGATACTTTCAGACATTGAGATCTCAACACTTTTCATACGATGCACATTTAAGAAACAAGCTTAATAGCAATTTGTATATCAGATGCTGATTGAAGTCTAAAAATGATTTATCACTGCTTTTAAGCATTGAAATTTACGGCTGAAGATGAAGAGGAAAACGTATAAGTTGAAGTTGAAGTAGAAGTAAAAGAAGGTAAAGAAGAACCACACTCACAACCAACGTAGTAGCAAAGTTTACCTAATTCGTCGCCACAATGCGAGCACTTCTTCTTGCCACTAACGCTGAGCACCTTGTCCTGATTGCTGGTGGCAGTGATATTGCTGTTGCTATTGTTGCTGCTGTTGTTAATTATGTTGTTGCTGTTGTTGTTGTTGTTGCCAAGTGGCTTCATTCCATTTATGCCATTACTATTCAACAGACTGTAATTGCCATTGCCATCAAAACTGTGAGCGAAAAAAAAAACAGTTTAAATAAAGTAATGCATTGAAGAGAGAACTTTAAAGGTAATTGATCCATTATTCAGTAAATCTCAATTAGAAAGTGACCAAGGCAGCAACATTTTAGATAGTTTTCCTAATGCTAAGCTCTGCTTACCGCTTGCGTTCGCCAATGCCTTTGCTCTGGACGCGCTCTGTAAGCGTTTGGATGATGGAATCGGGCAGCGGTTTGCCATTGGATGGGGCGGCGGGCATGGAGCGCCTGTTCAGTTGTAGCTGCTGCTGCTGTTGCTGCTGCTGCTCGAGCAGGCGACGATGCTCGGCCTCCTGGAGTAGCCAGTGATTGGCATGTCCATTGTTATACAGCGCCCCATTGTAGTCGGGCATAGATTTGCGTTTCTGCAGCCAAGCGGCATCATTGGCTAGATTCCGCTGCTGTTGTTGCTGCTGCTGCACCTGCACCCAGCCATCAGTGTACTTGGGCTTGGGTGTGGCGCTTAGGGCGAGCAACGTGTTGCGCGACATGTTGCTCAGATTTTGTGCCGATTGATGATGATAGGCGGCTGCCAGATTTGCAGTTAGCCGTGGTGCTGCAACTGCTGCTCCAGTTGCTGGCATTGGTGCGCCCGCAATCTTGACCAGAGAACCGCCATAAGCATTGCTGTTGACGCCAGTGCGCTGACGCATGCTGACCGCATAATCCGGCTCCAGGCTATGACCATTGGTGGTCAGGTGCATGGCGCGCAGTGGCTTTGTGGGCGGCGTCGGTGGCGGTAACATTAGACGCTTGGAGAACTCATTCAGATCCGACATGGACTTGCGATAGTCCGTGTCCAGCTGCTGGTAGTGATACTGTGAAAGAGCTTGGGGCATTGGCGGCGCTGGCCGTTGTTGCTGCTGCTGTTGCTGTTGTGGCACATTGGCATAGATTTGTTGCGCTGACTGCTGCTGCGGGTGTGGCAGCTGAGGCTGTGGCGGCTGAAAGGCGCTCAGCATGCCATTGCCAATGCCCAAGCCATGGTGCAAGTCCTGCAGCGACCGTCGATTGTTGGACATCAGCATTTTGGCGCCATGCTGCAGTTCTCGTCGTGCCAGATTCTCGCGCAGCAGCAAGTTCTCACGCTGCCGCTTCAACTCGTCCTGCTGCACATATACAGAAAATGAAACGATTAATTCAGATTCCTCCTTTTGGCCAATCAATCACTTACCGAAAACTGCAGTAGCTCCCGCTCCACACGCAGCACTTCGCCCTGTTCGCGTATCTTCTCCTCAATGGACAGCATCTTCGCATTGGCCGTGGCAGTTGCCTCGCTCAGCGATTGAGTTGCGGCCGCTGCTGCTGTTGCCGATTCCGTCCAGGACTCCGCTGAATTGCCCTTTACCGTTTGCAGCAGCGGCGTCTGTGCGGCATGCAGCGTCTCATTCTGATAGATCACATCGCCGTGCTGCGACGGCGCCAGCGACTGCGTTGGTGGTGGCGGCATCGGCGGCGGCGTCGCCTCCGATTGTGTGTCGTTCTCCTCCGATGAGTTGGTGTAGTGCTCACTGCTTTGCCTCGAATGGTTCTCCGAGACACCCGAATCGCGACTTTCACCTGTCAGTCAGAGACAAACCGATTAAAGAGAGAAAATAATGCAAAGTGCTCTGGTTATCCTGGATCTTACCCCTATTCTACATTAAAAATCTTTAATACTGCAACAATTTTTCTATAAATAAGAATTTTCTTGCCTGTTCTCAGACTTTCCATTTGAGTGGAAAATTCTCTATTTTTTCTCCGTGTACTTTTGTAAATATTTTACTTAAATTTTCGGTCCTCTTTTGTGCTTTCTTTTCAACCTCTCAACATTTTCTGATTCTAATCGATTCTAGCTGGCAGTCGTTTACCTGAATCCCCTTTCAATAAGCACTGACCGCTTCCATGGGACACGCACTAAACGGATTATTTATACTTAACCTCACAGTCCGTCCGTTTCCAGTGCCAGTTTGCCTCACCATCATTTGTTTTGTCAACGTTTTTCAGCTCTATTGGTTTTCCCCACGTCACGCGACAAGCCTGGTCATCAGCAACTCATGCAATCCCGCCACCCACACTTACCTGTGTCTGAACTGTCACACAGAGCCGCCTTAATGTAGAGCTGTTTCTCGAGACGTCGCTCCTCTTGCAGCAGCTGGGCCATGTCTGGTGGCGGTGCTACCGTTAACTCTAGGTAGCTGTCAACATCGTCGAGATCGGCATCAGTCTCGATGCCCAGGAAGCTGGATCGCTTATTTCGCAGCTCCTTTTTGATGCGCTTCGTTGAGTTCATCCGCTTGATGGGCGGTGATGGTTGTGCTATGGGCGTGCCCTGGCCTGCCTGACTCTGGAGCTGGCGACGCGTGCTGCTGGAAATGGTCTCGTACGTGTTGTCGGATGACCAGGTGCCAGCATCTAGCTCATCATCAGCAGCAGCCGCAATATCTGTCGGTGGCTCTATTGGTGGTGGCGGCGGTTTCTCCTTGGGCGGCTCAAGCGCTGGCGCCATAGACGCAACACTGTGTCCCAACTCCAGGCCCGTATAGAAGACATCAATGTTCTCGTAAACGGGTATGGGACGCAGATGTTTGGGTGCATCGTAGTAGGGCTCAGTTGCTTTCGGTACCTGATAATAAGGTTCCAAGTCAGCGTTAGTTGTTGCTGCTATGATTGTTGTTGTTGTTGTGTCAATTTGATTGTTGCTGTTGTTGTTTTTATTATTGTTATTGTTATTATTGTTAGTTTGATTATGCTCGTTGTTGTTATTGTTATTGTTGCTTTTATTTGGAATGCTTCTTCTTTGACTTCGTCGCGTTAACATCGTGATCGCTGCCTGGTCATTATCTACTTGTTGTATAGATATAGACGAGCTGATGTTCTCATAGATGGGCTCATTTCTATCAACTGTCTGCAGTTCCTTTACTTCCTGTCTTTCCTGCTCTTCCTCCGTTTTCTGCTCATCGGTTTTATTTGGCATCGCGGCATTTGACTCCTCTCCCGCCCTCATCTCCACATTCTCCTCATCCTTATCCTTATCCTTCTTCTCCTCCTCTTCGTCCTCCTCCTCCATATTCACTTTATTTTCAGTATTTTGTTGCCCCTTCACCTCCACCTCCTCCTGCGTTCGTCTGGCCTCCCTGTCAATAGCTTCCAGCGCCAAATCAAGAGCTTCGTTGATCTGTGAAGCGTTTGTGCGAGCGAACGAGCAAACGAGCAAACGAGCGATCAAAGCAGCAAAGCGTGCGAAAGATAGAGAAAGAGAAAAGTGCGCCAACATCGCACATATTTTAATTAAGTTAGTTTACACAAATTTGCAGTCTGCGCTAGCAAACAAGAGAAAATAATAATTATAAAATATAACCAACAAATATCATCAAAATTAATAACGAAATTAAAAAATGTACAGATTCAGTCGAACGGTTCCGTTATTGACAAGTGATTTGAGCAGACACGTTGTTGCCCTTGTGATTGGGGAAGCACAGTTACATAGATACTTTTACAGCACGATAAGCTAGTATCTTGGCCAATACGATTGGGTTCAGCTAGCAGTAATTTCCAGCAATATCTATATTATCTGTAACACTTATGCAAGCCTAAGACACTAACTGCTCTAATTTGGTCTAATCTCTCAAGCATTATGTATACTTATATAAAAATGTCATCTATTGGAATAAAATATATATGTATAATACTTTTCGTAATAGTATTGCATACATTGCGATTTTTGTGATTTTTGCTTAAGCTTCTTTGCAAAATTAAACTGATAATCAAAACATGAAGTGCCATAAAACTAACAAATCTTTTCGATCGTGGCTTTCTAGGAATTCGATAGTTCAGTCCGGATGTTTTTGCTTACCATTGCGTTCCGATCAGAAAACAAATTGCTCAACTGATGCACTTAAGTTTATTGACAGCGAAAAAAAAATACTATTCGTGGTGTATCCCCGACGCGACGTTTGTTTATTTTTAGCTATGGTCGGATGTGTCGGGCGCGATAAAGATAAAACTGCGATTGCGGTAGATTGTCCCCAAAACTACTCTGTGGGTAAATAGTTTCCCGGAATCGAACCAAACACGTTGAAAGCCCAAAGGCGACTAAACGCAACTGTTGCAAGGGTCGCATTAACAACGCTCGTTTACAGATAAAGCAAAATGGCAAGAAATAAAGTAAAAAAAAGTGCAAATAATACAAATTGAGAATGTGTATATATATGCATATATGGAACAATGCGTAGTTGTTGAGGGGCAGGTTTTGGTCGTCTAGCGCCCCGAAGTAGGCACTGTTGAACTGAAACCTCACTAGGGTCTTCTAGGCGGGAGCGCGGAGGTCGCGGCATCTGTGACTTTTGGCATTTTAAATGGGAATTTACAGTGTACAAATCGCTGGAACATGCATGGAACTTAAAAGCTAAATACAAAAACAAAACACAACAGAACAAGAACAGAACTGAACACAAAAGCAAATGCAAAGAACCAAGAAATGAGGCAGAGATACAATAGATAAATATGAGAGAGAGAGAGAATGAGAGTGATAGAGACACAACCGCTTACCTCGAAAATTGTAAACTTGTAACAACTTTTGCTGGCAGTAAGCATGTAAACTATGTAACTGTAGCATAAATATTAATATACATATACATATCATGTATATTCCATAATTTGATAATTTATACATTATAGCCAACAATACGAGCGCAAGGCATGTAAGAGAAATGCATACATATTATGATTATATTACGATAGATTATAGATACAAAATTATTATATATACACATGTTGCAAATGGTACACAAAATAGCTTTAAATGTTAAACCTTAAACCCATGGGGACTTACTTACGCTAATCATCTGGATAGGAAAAGACAGAACACAACAAGGACCGGGGCGCAATGGAAATGTATATATGCCAGAGAAAGCCTTCCTCTTACGTCGCATTTCGAACTCATTTTGTTTGTTCAGTTAATTAATTATTTGTTTATTTATTGATTGGTAATCCATAAAGTGCTGATTAAGCACAGACGCGTGCATCGAAAATTCCCTCCAGGGAATTGAATAATAAATTGAAGCATTTGTTTGTCACACAAGGAAAGTTGCGACAATTTCGTGCCAGTTGAAATCACAACACTCAATGCGCAGTGCACTGCTTGACGATGCAGTTAGCTAAATGTGGCAAGCAGTGCAAGCAGTGCCAGCAGTCGTTTAACGGCCGTTTTTAAATGTGCTTGGCAAAGTTCAATGCTATTATCGAGTGAAAAACTTCGCCAATCGGATAAGTTTCGTTTTCTCATGCTCATAATGTTGTTGGCGAAGGAAGATTTTCGACGCACTTGCTCAATTGATCATTATACAAATTTAAGCACATACTTTCCCTCTATACTCGTCAGTTAAGTGCCTATTTAATATATTGCCTGAACATGAGCCAACGAAATCCATTAAAATTGTATTCAAGTTGAGCTTGCCAAGAACTTGTGAAAACGGCGCTAAATGTAAATATTTTTGGATATTTTTTACTGTTACGCACTTTTTGTAATTCTGTAGATTTGTAGTTTCTTTTCTAGTTTTTCTTTTATTTATTCATAAAATAGCACAACATTATGACTATCATTATCATTATTATTTTTTTGTTTGTTATTTTGGTATGCTTTTTTTTTAATTTTTTTTGTATTAGAAGTTTTTAGCGCTCTAAGTATATAAAATATATAACCATAAAACATATGTTTCACATTTTTCTTTACGTAAATTAAATTTCGTTTTTTATACATAAAAATTGGGTTTAGTAATAAGAACAATGAAATAAAAAGTAACTGTAGCTTACGTAGCTTGAGCCCCACAACAAAAAATATATATATTTGTAAAGAAATAAAAATTCGAAAAATATTGATAAATCATATTTCGAGAAAACCATTGAAAATTAATTCGAGTTTAGATTTTGATTCGATGACTTTTCTACACAACTTTAAAAGGGTGTATCATTTGATGAAACCGTTCGGACAAGTTCAGAAGTCGTCAGGTTCAGATTGTCCAGATTAAGAGTATTTTATTTTTGTAAATTCGTTCTGCTATTCTTATAATGTCAACACAAAATCTCATAAAGAAATTCAAATCTCAATTTTGATCTACGACGAGTATTTTCAAAGCGAGATTACTTTCAGATAATTTCAGCAACTATTTAAAAAATCATCTTATATGCCCCTTAAGATCCTAGATAGTTTTCAAGTATTCCCTAAACAAAATCCGTTAAATTGTCGTGCTATTCAGTGACCAGCACCAGCCGCCTCCAGTTTGTTAAGCTCGTCATCGAGCAAGTCGCTTATTTCCTGGCTCAATGCCTGTTCCGTGTTGTGCTCCTCGAGGATCTCATCTGTGGTGATGGTTTTACGTATCTCAATATTGACAGGAGCTGGTGTTGCGGGTAGCGGAGGCGGTACCGCCTCATTATTGTCCAAATAGAATTTCGATTTGTCCGCATTTACAAAGTCATCCGCATTGACCACATCGACGCCGCTGCGGGTGCTGGTGAGCACCACCTTAGGCTCGAGGGTTTCATTGAGTGTAGGATGGGCTTGTTTAATTGCCGCCGATTCCTCGTGGTGACCGAAATTGCGACGCAAAAAATCAAATATGTTAGTCTTCGACTTCTTATCCTTGGGCTTGTTCTTCTCCTGACCATCCACCCTGGCTGCCTTTGGTGAAGTGGGTGGAGTGATCTGCTTAACGTGAATCTCTGTCTCCACCACCTGAGTGCGCGCTATGAGCGGCTGTTCAGTGGTGGAGCTCACGGGAAGGTAACCCGTCCGCCCAATGGAGTCCGTATTGGAGGCAGATATGCAACAAGACTTGGGTATGGGTATCTTTGACTTGCGACTCGCCATTGGCGTTCCTGGTGTAGAGCCTGATGGTGTTTTCGTATTGCTGGTGGCACTTCCGTCGGGCAGGGATGTCTTCATCATTTGGCTGCTGGCCAAGCGCTCCTCGGCAATTATCTGTTCGCAAGTGTCCATTAGCGCCTTGGAGTGTGCCGCTCGCGCATCGCTAATCGGTGAGCTTGGCTTGTTGCCGCTCTTCAAATCCTTGATTCCCTGCCAGCCATCACAGCGCTTGATATCCGCATCAGTTATGTCCTGGTAACCCGTCGCCGGCACAGGCTTTTGCCGCACATCGATGCTCTCACAGCTGGGCTCCTGAGCCGGTGCCAGGCAGTCGAGTAGGCCAACGCACAGTGCCACATCCTCATCCTTGGGTGCTGTCAAGTGCGGTTGCTGCTCCTTGGTTATGCCATCACAACTATCGAGCTGCTGCTGGCTTATTGTCTGACAACCGGTACTGGGCAACTTGGGTAACTTGACCACGTCTATTTTATCACAGAGCACCTCCTCAACGGCTTCCTGCTCTAAACGCTCCAGTTCGTCAGGCGGCAGCTGGAACTGCTGTTTGCTGGACTCACGTTCCAAAAACTCCTGACACAGCGCAAATTCCGTCGAGCCGGGCGATGTGGGCGCCGAACCGGCCAGCTTAAACAGGCTGGACTCGTTGGGCGTGCAGATGCGAAGCACTGGCATCTCAGAGGGCGATGTCACCTGCACATGCAGTGAATCGTTGGGCGCCAGCGGATCAATGCTGAGCGTGTTTGGCGGCGGCTGCTTGGCGCGAATCTTGGCCACTGGTGGCGTGTGCACCACGGCTTGAGTCTGTCCCATTATGGGCGCATAGTCACCGGAGCTGCGATCGCTCAGCGCATGCTCCACAACATCGATAGCGGGTGCAGTGCGTCTGTTTGGCTTGGGCGATGCTGGTGGCGTTATCTGCGGTATGCGACTGCGTGCCAACGGCTTGGGCAATGGAGTTGGAGACGTCTTGCCACCAACACCCGAAGTCGTTGGACAGAAAGTCACACTTGTTGTCGGTGTGGGTGATATACACGTGGCACGCATGTAGCCTGAAGTGGGTGACATACTGGTGGTTGTGGTGCCGGGCGAGGTCGGTGCACGATGTGCAATTGGACTACCCGGAACTCTTGTTGTTGCGGATTCGCCAAAGCAGCTGGACAATGCCTTGACCGTATTGGGTTTGGGCAGCTCTTCGGCTGGCACAATGGTAACGGGTGGTGCACACATCACCACCTCCGGCACATGTACCGGTGGTTGTGGGCCAGAAAATGAGTTAATTTCGGGCTCTGCTCGGAAGGCACGTCTGGGTGGTGGCGTTGGCGGTTTCTCTAGCTGGCGTGAATTGAAGATCTCGACGCGTCCATTAATGCTGAACTGTTGCGGTGTGTTTGTTGGCTTTGAGCGCACCGCCTTGGGTGACATGGGCGGTTTGCCTAATGGTCTTGGTATTTGTGTGTGTGGGACTGAGGCAGAGGTCAAAGGTGGTGTTTGTGGTGATGGTGGTGCTGCGCTTGCAACGTGACGCACACATTGTTCAGGGTTCTTGATGGGAGTCGGTGCTGGTGCCGGTGCTGGTATTGGGATCGATGGTTTCTTGGTAAAGTCAAAGACTTGGCTAAATTGGCCAGGCGGGGGGGACTGAGCTGAGAGTGTCTGTTCGGCGGTTTCGCTCAGTTCATCGTCATTTTGAAAGGTGTCCTTGAACATTTTAAGCAAGTTGCGCGCATGAACCATTTCATTGGAGGGCTTTCTACGCAAGTTACAATTGTTTTGGTTTGGGTTTGGATTTGAATTTGGGTTGGCATAGGGATTGGGATAGATAATATGCTTGGGTTGACCCGACACCGCATTGGAAACTGAAGCTACTACAACATTATCATCACTGACACTACGTGGACTTAACATAGCGGATTCGAGAAAATTGTTAGTAGAACTTACACTAAATTCCATGTCCCGTGCCGCAGCTGGTGCTGGCTGTGCTGTTGTTGTGGTTGCTTGGGGTGCTGTTGTTTTTGCTGATGCGGCTGAGGTGGCTGCTGCTGCTGCTGCTGAGGTGGCAGCTGCTGCTGCTGCTGAGGTGGCTGCTGCTGCTGCTGAGGTTGCTGTTGCTGCAGCTTTTGGTGCATGTGAATTAGCAGCGGGCAATGCGGCTGGATGCAGATCGGTTAACTCATCAAACTCGGCTTCGATTTGATTGACCGCATTGGCGGCCTCCTCCAACTGACGCTCCTCAAGGGCCAGCGCTGCGATGGCCTCGTTCAATTGCTGTTGTTGCTGCTGATCCTTGAGCAGCTCTTCATTGTTGTCTGCCTGTATGCCGCTGTCATCGTGTGCCACCGATGGCGGCTCATCCACAACTAGCGCCGGCGGCATTGTCACCTTGACCTGCACTGGCTGATGTTGCTGCAATTGCTCCTTTTGATGCTGCAGCTGTTGCTGCTGCTGCTGCTGTTGTTGACGCATGCGCTGCTCCTCGCCGCGCATAATTTCTAGCTGGCGGGCATCGATGAGCGCGACCAGCGGCGGTTTCTTTTGATGCTGTTCCTCCTCTTTGGTGACGGCATGCTGCAGGCTGTTGAGGCGCTGCTTCAATGGCGGCACCGGCACATCCACGCTCTTGCTTGAGTTGAACGCATTGCGCTGTTGCTCCAGGTTCTGCATGCGATCGCGTATGCTGCTGATGTCACCCGACAGACGCTTCGTCTCCTGTTTGGCTGCGGTCTCGACAGATGTGGTGACTCCGTTTCCATTGTGGAGTCGATCGCGGAGGACCACTTTGGGCGCTGCTCCATTGGGTATTATTGGCTTTGGCTCGCTGTCTCGCTGCTCGAAGATCTCTTTGCGCTTCGAGATATCCACTTTGGGCACATCCACTTTTTGCTTTTCGACGCCCTCCTGCGTATCGCTGGGCGAGGTCACCTCAAAGCCGCTCAAACGATCCTCGATCTTGCTGCCGCGTCGTGTCGGATACGCAATTGTTTCACCATTGTCCGCTGCATTATTGTTGGATATTTTTCCATTGCTGCTCGCACGCTGCACACGTTGCTTGTAGTCCTGTATGGCGCCCTCGTAGGTGTACTCACAGGGATCCGGTGAGCTGGCCGGCGCCGTGCTCGACGAGGTGTCATAGCCCGGCGATGAGATGTACTCCCGCGTGGCTGCCGCGGCGGCGTTGACCGCATGCTGCACCTTGCCAGCACTCGATGTACTCGCCTGGTTGGCGCTGCCATTTCCCATTCGGTTTCTATTGATGTGATTCTGTTGCTGCTCAATGCTGCCGGCACCGGCGGTGCTAATGGCCTTGTCCAAATCGGCATTGTCGCTCTGTGAAGGAAATTGTTGAAAGAGCACGATTATTTTTATTTATTTCACAAATTTACAACATTTATTTTACAATTATTATATTCCATGAGCCGGAGGCCTAAGTACTCTCTACATTTGTTATAAATTATAACAAATATGTATGATAACAAGCTAAGCACCTGTTTTCTTATATCTTAATCTATATACAAAGTTTGTTTTTATGGTATCACTGTATTCAGTCTTCAAAACCGGAGCACTTTATCAGAAAGTTCTTCTGCTCTTTTTGTTACTTAAGATATCTAAACCCACTCACAGTTACGAGTGCTCTTATAAACTTAAGATTTAAATAAAATTATATTAATATTACACAGCCACATCGAATTGCACCGATTTACATCTGTCTTTTTTTCGTCTACAATTTTTTTTCTATTCACTTATGTCTAAAACTTTCTTTTTTTCCTAGCTTCAGACCCCTTTTCGCATTTCTCAGCCACGCGTACCCAACACCCAACCCAGATGCCATGAACCAACATAAATAGTTGTATCCCGTGCATGTATAAATGACATATATGATTGTATTTGATATGCGATGGCGACAAGCGCGTCTAATTGCTCAATCAGATGGCAATTTGAAATGAATTTTTTTGTTATGATTTTTATTTTCTTCTGACGTTCATTGTTCATTATTTTTTTTTATGGCGCGATTGTGATTGTGAACGCATTTGATTAATAAGCAATTTGTGTTTATTAGCTCGCGTCTCTGGCAACACTTTCCAACATCGGCGGCTTGAGCCACAATTGAAAGGCTCGGCGGCAAATGTTTATAAACTTGATATAATTGATAATTTGTTGCAATTGTTTGTAAACAAACGAAATTCGAAAACGATGTCAGCGAAGTTAAAGCGAAAACATTGCAAGCATGAATACGATCTTCTCTGCCAATATCTCGCCAAATATTTACAAATATATTTATTTATTTTTCTAAGAAGATCTGGAAACTGAATATCGCAAACAATCAAAAATAACTAAAATGTGATGATCGATTTAAATATTATCACAGAATATGACCTAGTTTTGATTGATTACCATATACAATTTATCGTAGCTATCCTCAATTAGTTACTTACAGGCTCGATAAGATGCCACTTGAAAGCTTGATTGAAGTAAACGATTAAGTTTTATTTCTTGATCATAAGTTAAGATTCGATGGTCATATTAAATTGACTTTCAGCAAAGCCTGTAAAGTTCTCAGTCAAAGGAATTTGATGAGCCATATTACGACCAAGATTCCTTTCACTTCTCTTCTATGTCTAATTCTGGAATCTTATGTGTGGTCTGCTCAATATACGATTCACCAAAGTAGATTGGAATCTGCGCAGAAGAGTTTCGGGTGGGGTTCACTGCATCTATACACAGATAGACTGCTCCTTATTAACCTTTCCTCCTTTAATCATCGTCGTGTTATGCTAGGTGTGATGTTTGTAGTCAAATTTCTAAATGGTGACATGGATTCTGCTGCGCTGTTGAGTCAAATTAATTTTTTTGTTCTCTCGAGACCTTATTCTTAATCGTTGTACTACTAGTTATTCCTTGCAGCACCGTTTCGAGTACTCTGTAATAGTTAGAATAGACTCAATCATGTAATTAATTCAGAGTCCTCAATTCCTATAATTAAGAACTCAATTTTAAACATCCTGTCTCGTGAATAACTTTTTCGCAAACATTTTCACTAATTTAGAATAATTGGTCTGATTGGGTTTTGTCTGGGTTTTCGTCAATTCATGCAACAAATGCTGTAACATTTTCCATTTAAATACCTTCAAAAATCTTATAGATAATTTTAATTTTTAATTTAAGATTAATTTCAAATTTTAGCTTTAATATTACTTAAATCATTTTGATACTTTTGTATTTTTTTTGTGTCGATTGATTTTAGTTCACATTAAATAAATAAATACTTAGCTTAAGTATTATTTGCGAATATATGCAGTTATTTGTAGCACTCACCATAACACTGTTGTTATCATAATCCTCCGATAAGCTGCTTTTGCCACTGGCGCTGCTCGTGCCGATGCCCAAGTCGCTCAAATCATTTGCCTCATCCTCGTTGTAAACGGCCAGGTTCGCCAACTTGACACGTCCTCGCGGTCCACGTTCGGCCCTGCAGTGATTCAAGTGAGAACTTAGTGATTTTATTTATGAATGGGGGTTGAGCAGTACTTACCGCTCCTCCATCATTTCAGTAAATGTTTTTGATTTTCGTCGCATGCGATCATGTTCCTCAAGTTCGAGTTTCTTCGTTTCAACTGCACGATCGATGATATGTTCGACGCGTTTTCGCCGAGATGATTTCCAATTGTCAAGGTTCTTTTTGTATAGCATTTCATTTGTAGAAAAGAAGCGAAAGTTAGCATACAATAAGCAAAGCTCATTATAATATACTATACTATACTATATATGGTACTTTTAAGGTAATATGCATGTACTCTTTGCTCTGGCAATTAAAAAGTTTTGCTTTGTTTACCTTGCCCGGGTTTTTGAGAGAGACGTGACAGAGGTGAAAAGTGTTACGGCTTAAGCTTTTATTTTTTATTATTTATTTTTACTTTTGTTAATTGTACTTTCGGAGATACCGGAGGTATATACATATACTTTCAGTTATGCGGCGCATGGAAATTACTTGCAAATGTTGACTGATTAATAATAATCAGGTGGTTCTGATTGGTCTCACATTCTTTGGCCTTGAGTTGATATTGCGCTTCCGGCTATATTTCCGTCGTGGATTTTAATTAATTCTGCAAACTCAGTTGATAATTATAATCTATGCCAACATTAACACACGCAAAACAAAATCACATTCTATTTATATTTTCTTCCAAGCTCTTGCAAAATATTCAAAGGTCAATGAATTCAATATTTAAGTTTAATAAATTTAAAATTCATAAAATAGTTCGCATAAGTTGCAACAAAAAGAAACTTTCCAGAGTTTAAAAGATTTCCGACTCAAATCCAGTTAACAAAAGTCTCTGAATATTGTCGCTCGGCAAATGGCCATTAAAACAGTGTTTTTCAACTTCCTTTCCCATCATTTGGCGGCAGTCTCAGTTTAGACCGTACTGAAGTACGCTGGGCGCATTTTAATAGACTTTCGCATACATATAAAACAAAAGTTATGTGTGGGAATAAAATCGGTTTGCGTAAGGGACAAATCGATGGAGACGTTTGCCAAAACTAATGACCCAAATAAACTACAAAGTAATAATGTACAACAATAATACAAAGTAGTAATGTTCAATGCAATGATTGCAATCAATTCAAATGCAATGTTGCACAAGTATATGCAACAGCTGATTCGGTAATGAGGTACAGTCACGTTAAAGGGCGACACTTTGAGGTTATGGCAACCAAAATTTACATGCAACGCGAATTTGTGTTGGCAAAAAACAAAAAAAAAAAAAAAACACCATAAATATCAGCGCACCAGAAAGTTAGCAAGAAAGCAAACAAGTAACAGCTGATTATGCAATATCATTTGTCCGCTCCAGCGACGTGCATTGGAAACTGGAGCAGGCTTGCTCCACTCACAAAGACATATTACCACAGCCAGAGCCATAGCCATAGCCGTAGCCATAGCCAGAGCCATTGCTAGTTAGTACCACAGATATGGCCATAACGAGCCAAGTGCCCTGCCCAAGCGCTGTGCGTCGTTTATCTTGAGACATATGCGACACAAAAAACAAAAAATAGCGATTTAGAAATTTGTCACGATTTTGTTAAAAAAAACTTCAGGCATATAGAGTTTCTATTGGCTTAGATGTAACGTCTGTTGATTATATGGTAGAAAAGTCAGCAAACTTCACTTGACATTAGTCTTAGCTTTGTTTGTGATCAGCATGAAAGATCAACAGCATTGTTTGAATTTTAAGTAAATGTATTTGCTAATAATTATCAGCATAAACAATCACTCGAAAATGTGGTTCTTTTGTATGTGCATCATTGAAGTAAACTTTGCTGATTTTATCTTTGATAAAATGTAATTTAAAGTTAACTTAAACTTGGAATTAAAGCAAGAAATACAACTGTGTAAAATAATAGCTAATAATTTGTTGCATGTACTCACATTCTGCCACTCCTCGGGCTCCTCTTTCTGCACCTCCTTCAGCTTTTTGACCTCCTCGGCCTTTTTGAGCTGCTGCTGTGCCGTCTGATACAAATTGCATGGCTTGCTCTGCACAAATTGCATGGGATTCTTGGAGGGTGGCGGGGGCGTGGGACGCGTCACACGCGCCTTTGCCACATACGATGTCGGATCGGGGGATGTTATGGACTGCAATTAATCGAAATAATAATAATGCAATAAGTGGCGTAATTAGCATAAATTGTTTCAATTGCGCTGCGAGTTCAACTGCTCCCAAGTCACAAGTCTCATGCAAATGCCACTGGTCCGAGAGTCCAAGTCCCAGTCCGATTCCGAGTCTGAAGTTGTATTTATCTTTCCTTTTCTGTTGAGTTTAAATGCCGTTTGCTTGATTGCTACTGTGTGGGCAGAGGGAATGATTTGTAAGCCCAATGAATTATTGACTTATTTATGAATTTAAGCTGACAAGGCAGCCAGTCACCTTGAACGGGCTTTAATATTTATAATTTATTGGCAGGACCCATATGGAGTAAAATTGTTGATTGCAATGGTGTTTAAGGGGCGACCTTCAAGTTAGTAACTTGTCTGCGGATTATTTAAAGCAAATATAACGATTGCAAAATGTTTGTTTGCCGTTTACATTGAAACAATTTCAATAATCATTTTATTTGCTACTCGGATAACTTAACGTAAAGTCAGCATGCTGGTAAATCTTAAATGAGAAAGAAGCTAATAAAAATGACGGTCCGTAAAATTAGCTGGAAAAGCAGAGGCAACAAGAACCATAGCGAATACGTATGCTTGCAGTTTTAAACGTTTTTCCATAGAACGGTGTATCGTAACCCACTCTAAGACCGCATTGTGCACAATGCAATTGGCCACCTTCTTGTTGCAAGCTCTCTTTCTGTGGCAGTCAAGTGAGGCCATCGTCTTTTGGTTTGGCCATAGTTATTGCTCCGCTTTTGTTGACGGAAGTGCCCATGAGGCAATCGCATTGGGTCTCCACTTTTAATATGTATACCCCTTTGTGCATTTGCCACATGTGGCATATGCATATGTATGTGTATATACATGTCATGGACTGGTGGTCTGTAATGGTCTGGTCTGGGGTCTGGTCTGGTGGGTGGGTCAAAGCACTTGAAATATGCCTAAGCAGCGCGGAAACCTCTTAGGTGTTGTCGACAGTTGACGGTTTCGGTTGAAAGCAAAAGCGAGCGCGTCTAGTCCAAAAAGCCAAGAAAGCAAAAATGCATTTAACAATGCACGGCTAACAATAAGTGACGGAATGACTGAATGACGGAATGACTGAGAATGAGTAAATGACTGCTTGAGTGTTTGAAAAGAAAAATAGCAACAAATTATTAATTCGCGCAACAGCCAGATGCCAATACACTTTGCATTTGTATTTCATATATATACATATATATATATATATTTATAGGAATGATTAATTTTTAAGTAATCATACATAACGAACTTGAATACGGATATAAGTTGACATAAGCTTTTAATTAGCTTTGAGCGTTCTTAAAATGGTATTAGACTTATTTTTATTCAGAATAAATTGAATTGAATAAATTAAATTTGTTGCACTAACTTTAATGTTGCAGCAAGCGAACTCAGAACGTGTAATATAGATGCATAAGCATGATAACAAAGTATAATTCACTCTTGCTGAGCATTCAATGCAAGAGAATTAAGAATTTTTGACTTGATGTGCAGTAAACATGATAACAAACTATTATCGTATGGAAGAGAATTAAAAACGGGTCATAACTGTCGCAAGAGTTGTCGTCTAAAATCAAAAGTTTGGATTGTGTCTGTTGCTTGGCTCCATCCTTGTGATGGTCAAAGTGTTTATGGGTCGCTCACTTACCGTTTTCTTGGCGCATCCATTTGTGTCAGAGGCACCGCCATTTGTGGATGTGTTTGATGTCGACATCAGATCTTCGTTGCCGTCCAGCATAACATCCTGCTCCATGGACTCGGTCTCCATAGCGCTGTTTATGCTATGATTCGTTTGTCTCTCGATATTGACGCAGTTCAGTGTCTGCTATAGCTCTCTATCTCTCTCTCTCTCTCTCTTTCTTTCTCTGTCTAACAATCGATATGCATATGTATAGTGTTTGTTGACTGACACAATGTCTCTAGTCGCTTGTCTCTCGTCTCACATGGCAGCTTGCTGTTGTTTTTGTGCTGGTCTATCGGTCAACAACATCATCATCATTATCATCATCATCATCGTCGTCACAACATCGACATCGTCATGGTCGATATCAATAAAAAATATTTTAGATCTCTAATTTATTGCCACCCACGCACCAGTAGGGCCATCAAATTCGATTAGTTGTTGCCGGAGGTGTCAAGTTTCATTAGCTGCAACAAACAAGATACAAAACATAAATTTCCATATAAATTACCAAAAATAAATTGCATTTTAATGTCATGGAATGCTTAACAATTTAAAGTGGCGTTAACGGTTAACAGTTAACCAACAATGTGGGCAGCAGGTGAAGCCCCTACGTATGTTGGCCATAAGAGCTGGGGAATGCAGCCAGCATCCGTCAAGGATGCTTAGGAAAAACTCTCCAGCTGCCAGACAGTAGCCAGAACAATGCTTCAAAGTACAATGTGCAGTTCAATTAACATTCATCACAGTGCAGTCTTAAGATGTTTTATCTAATTGTGCAACTGTGTCTGACTGACGAACTGACGAACTGAAAAACTGGCCCCCACACTGGTATGCGGGTCAATCTTATAAACATCTGCCACAGTCATCATCCACATACACACATCCCTTCCCCCCCTAACATCTCCACATTCACATACACATCCACACCATCATCATCATCATTTTTGCCGGCCTACACTTTTGCTTTGTAGTCGTTGTCTTTTGTCTCTCTTCTTTGGGTATGTGACCCGGTATTTTTTGATCGTTTTGCTACGCTTCTTATGCCCTCCTACTAATTAATAATTATCAAGCATTATTTTCTTAGTTCATAGCGACCGCCGCTTGTAATCGAGCTTGTTTATTAATAATCTCTTTCCTTCTCTCTCCCTCTCTCTCTCTCTCTCTCTCTCTCTCTATCTTTTTCAAAGCGTGCTTGGCCTTTATAAAGTTGACTTTTGGTGTGGCAACGTTGGAGTTTAAAAGGTTGAGGGCGTGAAGACGACAGTTTAGATCTCTCAAAATTAATCAGCTGGGAGTGAGGGCTTATCGTGCTTGTTTTTGAAACCATTATGACATTGAAAATGAAATAAAATGTTTAAATTAAAGCACGTTTTAGCATAACTACTCTTTTAGTGCAATGATAGTACTTTGCTCTCATGTAGGTAAGTACACTGAGATGTGAATATACCTAAATGAATTCAAAATACTTTTATATTATATATTTACAAGAATTCCTTTCATGTCATTATTTTAACGATTTCTTATTTAATTTGCCACATATTTCATATTTTAATGATACCTAGCTAACAAGACAACTTTTTATTTGCTGAGCAAGCACTTCTGCAGATTTCATTCAACAATTTATACATAGTTTTGAAGATCTTTGATATACCCAATAAGAAACAAATCCGTTTGGTTATCTGCTTAGCTATCCTTTTGTGCTGATCTATTAAGATTGTCAAGTTTTGCATGGAATTCTTGGAAAAACAAGTTTTTTATGGCACTATGCTGGACGGACGATGAGAATCACACTTCTCATTATTTCATTCCCCCGTCTGTCAGCTTAACTGACTGGCTGGATTGCCACATGCCCATGTCCAATGTTATCAGCATAGATGCCAAGACTTTTCAACACTCCACACATAAGCGGACAATGCAGGACAGGCAAAAAGATCGAGTCGAAAGACTCACAGCTAATAGATGAGCGAGGCATGTGGCACAAGGCTCGAAGCTAGAGGCACGAGCTTGCTAATCAACATGGACAGCATATGAGCACATGCAGAGTATGTTCAGCACTGCGAATGCTTGCGAATGATAGATAATTTGCATATGAAATGCAGCTGTAGATGTGTAAAGATAACTGCAACTAAAAGCCAAACAACAATTAAAACAAAACTTTCAAACAATAACTAGCGGGGGAACTGTAAACGCAATTGTCAGAGTTGTCGTGCTGACTGAGCAACATTAGATAACAACTGCAACAACTACTTAAAAGTAATGGCCAACTACTAACCAAGCGGCCAATTGACTTAGCGACCAACCAACCGACTCGGCAAGTTATTATAATTTCAAAATTAACAAAAAATAAAGTTAAGCTGCCTTTTTATGTAAGACACGCGGCAACTTTCCAAAGACACAAGCAAACTGTGTGGCACGAGGACTATTAGCCACAGTTATTAATTACAACTTGCACATAGTGATAAAAACATAAAATTGCAGGCAGGCTGCTGGCAACAAGCACAGATCAATGTCAAAGTTAAAGGCGCCAAAACAAAAAGCAAACCCTCAAGCTATGATCTTTAGCGGCAACATGAGACATAACAATTAGATCCGTCTGCACTCACCATGGCTAACACTAATGATTAATAAGTGGCAAAGTTGTAATCAGACTAAGCCGACTGCGCGCTACTCTGTTGTCACTAAAAAAAAAAAATGATGAAGATAGAATTCCACTCTATGAATCCAAAACATTTGATAAATAGTCTCAGACAGCCAGACACGCATTGCTTGCAAACCAATAAACTCTATTTAGCTTCGGCAACAGAGTATAAAATCAACTGGATACTTTAAAGCGGCATGCCGACATTTAGCTACAAATTGTATCAAGATGTGCCTCGGAGATGCCACAGCCAGGCGCTGAATTAATTGATCCCAAGGAAAAAAGAAAACCTGGCGACAGGTTGGAAAAATTCTTAGACTAGCAATTGTGTTTTCCTTGAGCTAATTGATAGCATTAACAGTTGGCTAGGAGCTAATAACGACAACATCAAAGAAATGCGCAAATTAAATGCGGCAACAAAGGAAGGGGGGCTTTAAGAGGTTGCATTATGAATGGTTTCATATGCAACAAGCAAAATAATCGAAATCATCTGTTCGAGCGAAGAAACCAAATTAGATACAAGAACTCTCAACGGGATCAGTCTTAATTATTGTTTTAAGCTAATGCCGAACGCAAACAAGACTCCATTATGGTGCTTAGGAGTGTTAACCCTTCGGGCACCGATTGTCTAACTGAAAACAACAATCATGAAACAACGTTCTGCTTTAGCGAAATAACAGCCAAATTAAATATTTATCTGTGATTCCGATCTAAAGAGCAAGGAGCGTATTAGCTTATCTGGCAAGTGAAATCACAGTGTAAAGTGGCATTACCATAAGTAAGGCAAGATTATGACGATTTCCACTGGCGCCGAGAGACTTGAGACTCGAGACCGAGAACAATGGCTATGGCTTGTTAGCCCCCTAGGAAACTAACTACATTCAAAGCGGCCATAATATGAATTATAACAGTTGTAGCTTGGCTGCTCTCTCTTAGATAAGAGCCGAAACGGCGTTAATGGACGAGTAAATTAACATGCCACTGATGACACTTTCGTGATTCGGTAACAAAGCAAAAGTGGAACAAACTGGAAGGGGACCAAAATAAAAGTGCAGTTGTTGCTGTTGTTATTTACCAAACTTTGTTTTTATACACTCCAGTTACCATTCAAAAAGTGGGTAAATAAGGTATTATAAAATTGTGGAAAGGTAATGCAAGTGGCTAACGAAGAGATCTTCGTTGGGTAACCGTCTCAATCTGAGGGTCAATGAGAGCTAGAGCATAAAGATTCACGCACGCGTCATTAGGCGCAACATAGTCATGCTACCCACAGCTCTGACAGGGTATACATAAAGAATGTGCGGCGGGCGTGGTCTTTGGGTGGCGATTACTCTTCGCTGGGGTCTATTACAGCTCGAAGCTCCGTTAGCCAGCGGCCGCTGACACTAATGACATTCAAATTGTAACGCCAAAAGAAGCCATAAAGTAAAAAAAAAAATAATATATCAAAGCGCAGCTCGAGCTTGACCAAAGCCCCCAAGCAGCGAGAAAGTGCGACCGAGATCGAGTCCAAGTCCGAGAAGGTGTGCAATTGAAAGTGTCTCCGTTGCGCCTGTTGATGTGCATCTATCACCCAGAGATGATGATGAAAGTCACACAGTTGACAGGCAGTCAGGCAGTTAGCTAGCCAGGCAGGCAGGCAGGCGGCAGGCAGTCAGTCCATGTCCATTTCAATTCAATTCGTGGGCTGTGTGCTTCATGTGATATGAGTATGAGGCAAACGTTAGACGCGATCGTCATGCAATGCGCATGAATGAATTTCATTTATTAGGCAGCACGAAATGTAACCAGTGGATATGTACTCATATATATATATATATATATATATATATATATACGTAAGATTCAGTTACCACGTTACCCCCGATTGGCCCCGTTTTCACTTGTGTGTTTGCATTGCGTTTCGATGCAAGCTGCCAGTTGTCAAAGTTGTGTCATAATCAAGTGGCTGCCACTGCGAGTGGTCAGGAAGCGATAATGGCCATGTTGGCCATGTTGTCGACTACGTGTTGATCGAATCACCAGCATTTCAAATTTAAAGTTCGAACTATATGATTAAATTGAGACCAAGAGGGAAAGTGATTTCCAATTAAACGTTGCTATATTCTGCATAGTCGATAATGTGTCTTATTTGGTCATTAAGTTACAAATCGTTTATTGTTTTTTGCTAGATCGACGCCTGAACTTGCTTTAACCCAGATTTCACTTTTGAACGGCATTAAACATAATTTGTTTTTTTTTTACTCATTTAGTGCTTTTAATTAGTTTGCTTGTTAATTGATGGCATTACAGCAATTGGCCAATTTCACACCTAATGGTTCGATTGCTGACAGTCAAATATTTATGTATTTGTTTGTCTTCACTCAAGTTGGAAATGCAACAAAATCTGCCCAAAATGAGATTTAATCACGAAACAATGCTAAAATGTTGCATATAAATCATTATAGAAGCCACGATTATCATGATCAGCATTATGGCAAACTGGAAACACATTTTCCATTCGTATTTGCAGCCTTCACCCCCAAACGATGTCCACACACAAAATAAACCGAAACAACATAGAAATATTTCAAGTGCATTCGCTAAACGTGCAAAACGCAATGGAATGAATGAAAATAAAATTGCGAAGAAAAAAAAAAAAAAAAAAACTGTAATCGTGAAAACTATTTTTGGCGCAACAATCAACACAATAAGTCAATCCATTCGTATTCCATTTAAAAAAACATTTGCAGCGCATTTCGTGATTAAATTATTTAAATTTATTTATATATTCGCTGATAGCAATTTTGGGAATATTTTTGTGCCACGTCATTTTCGGTTGCATTAATTAAAGTACAGCACAAAAGGAAAGTGAAGTGTGAAACGATGGTGGGCATTTATTATAATTGAAATGGTCTCTATTGTTGTTGTTGTTGTTGTTGTTGTTATTATTATTATTGTTGTTGTAATTGCTGGTGCTGCCTTTCGAATCGTATAGGCGCACCAACAAACAATCTGCAATCTTGGCATTTGAGCATTTCTATGGTATTTTGAAGCTTACAATTTTTTTTTTTGGGTTTTTTCAATATTATCATATCTGTAACTTTGTATCTGGCAATTATCATGAAGCTAGTGGCAGCATGCTTTCAACAATTCGACACGCAAAATTTTCAGTTCATTAACATTTCAATTTCAATTTCCAATTCAACATCGATAAGGCCGGGTTGCACTTTCGCAAACTTGCTGTAAAGATATTGAGATACAAGATACAAATCAACACTGATTGCGTCGGTTTGATTGCCGGTGGGACTGCATAACATTTTGGACAAAGCCAGTTGAATGTTGTTGCTTGTTTAATCATAGTTATTGACTTATCAGTGGCCCATTCTTTGTGGCCGCTGCAATTTGTAACTTTTTGTGCGACATGCTTGTCAATCTATCGCTCACTGTATCTGTAACTATGTGTGTATCTGTAACTGCCAGACTATTCGTAGTGTTCAGAGAGAGAGAGGGAGGCAGTTGCAAATTTGCCAAATCAGCAGCAAAAAAGGAAAAAAAGAAAAAAGCATGTAAAGCTTCGTATCTGTAAACTGCAAACATTTGCATTCTGCACAAATCAAACAACTCGTGCAATTTGTTTTCAATTTCGTAGCTCATTGTCTGTGCGAGATATTTTCATGTTGCGCCAGCTGTTGCAACTGCAAATTGCATGCATCTGTTCGCGGAAAAAAAAATATACATTTTGGTCCAACAGCAGACAACACAGCTCCAGATCCATCAACAACGCCCCACAGGATTGGCAAATACCCAATGGCCAAGCTGCCAAGATCTCTTCATTAATTAACTAACAACAACAACAACAACAAGAACAACATCAGCAGAAAATACATACTAACAGTTCTTTGCTATTTAATTAATCCACTGCTGGCCACGCTCACTTTTCAGCCTCGAACTCGGTCTCATTTGGCGGAGCAGTCGGTTCCAAGGCTCAACAGAACTCCAGCACTCGCCAGGGGCCTGACCCATTTCGCGTGCCTGCTATAATTCCTCAAAGTGGCTGCCACATACTGCCGCATGTACGTTGGAACTTGGTAGACACACACGCACACACACACACACAGCAAATTATATTATTTGCATTAAAAATGAGTTACATGTTAAAAATTTAAATTCATACACACCCACCACACGAAAATCACAAGCAAACACGCCCAACGGTTGCGGCCAGGCACGCCCCTGCCCTGCATAATGAACATAAGGCTCAGAACAATTCAAGTTGGTCTCTTTTAGTCTTGCTCGATTCTATCACTCTTCTTGGCAAGATATGTTCAACACATTTCACTACATATCTTAGAACACAATCCTATCTTAACTAAACTTTGGGTTAGAAGCAAATTTTAATTGCAAAGTAAAATTGAAAAAATGTGTTTTCTTTGGCAAACAAGTCTTTATAAGACCTTATATACAGGTATATATAAATAAATATTCTACCTTTCATTTTCTTTCGATTTAATGCTATAGTATTTGGACCAATATAAATAAACATTATCCCTTTCATTTGCTTTTTATTTATTTGTTTAGTTTGTTTGAATTGTATTTGATTTGTTTCTTTTATTTTTTCGTTAGATTCTAAATGTTGTCTTTCAAAAGGAACCTTCAAAAATTAGACACGCTACTACAAAACATTTCAATCATATCTATGCTCAAACTATTGCTCACAATAGCTCGTCAATTGCTGAACGATTTGACACAAATCATGTTTGCCCATTGTCCATGAAGCGAAAACATTTCTTTGATACAAAATCAATGTGCAAAGCGCATTCAAGCTTCGACATAAGCCAGTTTTCTGCTCTTTGTTTGCCCCACAAGTTTTTGCACTGCAACAATGCCCGGCGCAAAAAAAAAAAACCAAAACAAAAACAAACAACAAATCGACGCATGCGTAGGCTGTTTATATATTTTTTTTTATATTCTTTTCCTTCTTGACTGTTATATGTTAAGGTTTTGAGGTTAATGTCGCCGTTTGTATGTGGCAGAGATACGTAAAGCAACAGATAAATATATTTATGTACCTCCGGGTTACAAATAGTCAACAGCCTACCAAAAACAAAAAACTTTCAGTACTCTAGTCAATAGAACTCGACGTAGAGATGCCCTATATCTGTTAAGTATGTAATTTGAAATATAATCAAAGTATATGCATATTTCAAAATTGAAAACTCTTGTTAATAACATAATTGAAATCGATTTGCATGTTGGTATTTAAGTCAGCTCTATCCATCTGTAACATATATTTGCACAACATGAATATACCCCATCTATTTGACGAATGAAAAGAAGAGCAACAATTTTACCATTAAAGTGAGCAGCCGTTTGGAATCGTAGCTGCCCCCTTGCCACATTCCAGACCCAATCTGGCTCACTCGGGATGCGCATGCAGCGCACATGTGCAACACAGATGCGTTAACTAAACTTAACTTTTTAATGCGCTTCGCTGGCGTTCATAGAACCAACAACAACCAACGGCAACATTTAACAACAACAACCAACAACAACAACCAACAACAACAAGCAACAACAACATCCAACAACAAAAACCAGCAGCAACACTAGCAGCAGCATAAAATGCTCTTTGTTTGGGGCCATGATTTTATGTTGGACCCGGGTCCGGTCCGATCTGGTCTGGGCCGCATTGAATATGGGTGCGTCCAGGCGTTACGCTAATTGCTGACGACCATTTGCTCGATCGTCAATTCCAATTAGGCTAAGAGCGGAGCCATGTGGGCAATGCTTCGAGGCCTTTACATGATAATAGAATATAAATTAAATGCTTCCACATTCTATTTATAAAAAGAAAAGGGTTAGCAAAAACTAGAGTGTTATTGTCATAAATGCCCGATCAATAGATACCCTGCACTCAGCCCGAGCACTCCCTTTTTTGAACATATAATCATTTATGACTGCTTGTTATTGGTTATTTACGACAGTTTACTGTTGGCTTATAATTGAGGCCATAATATTTCAGGCAAGAAACATTTTTGAATTTCAAAATGCAATGCCTTCAAAATGCTTTCGTTGCTGTCTGCTGTATTTTGTCGTACCGATTGTGGCAATTAAAAAGTTTACCGTTTTATCAAACGGAAATTGTCCTCAGATACATATATTTTTGTTTTGGCTCACACGCAATCTTAACCAAGACACTTTGTGCCTTAAGTGTTGGCTGCACTTTGCTAACGGAAATCGTCGACTACTTTTTATATGAGCTATGCTGATTTTTTATTTTTTGCTGTAAGCGTAAACAAAAAAAGAGGCACAGCAAATGCTAATTAATTTGTTGTTGCAGCTTATGCAACGACAAGTTTGCTTCTGTTTTTGCTTCATTTTTTTCTGCTTTTTTTTCTTGGCTAACATAATTGAGTAGTTTTGTAATATTCGCAACGAATTTACAGGCTTGACTGAACAGGTAACTCGTAAATGTTACTCACCGATAAATCCTAATGATATTATTGTCAAAGTTAATATTTCTGTAAATAAAAGATAAAAGACATATTTTATTAAAAACATATATATTAATAGTAAACAATAATGCATTATTATAAAATGATCAATTTATCTTTGAAATATATTTTAAAACTCTTAAATACCAGTTAACTTTTAATCAACCTTATTTTGCAGACAGTTAAAGTTTAAAATAAAATAATTTTTATAAGCTTGAACCAGTTTCAGCGATTACCTAATGAAAATAATACGTAGGGCTTATCAGACAATTTTCATGCCTTCCCTGTCTCCATATTGACTGCTTGCGCAATACTTTATTGCCCACTTCAAAGGTTTTCCCCATAATTGGGTCATAGCCAGTTGGTAGGCCTATAGCATAAGGTCATCCGATTAATAAAACCCGATAAATTGCAATCTGTGCCAAGCTTCTAATGTCGATACTTGTTTTTAGTGAAGAAACCTCTTTGTTTGTTTCATCCATCCGTCATTTCAGGTAGAAGAGGTGTAAAAAATGATGCACCAATAAAAATCAAAGGTGTAAAATCAACACGCAACAAAAATCGTTATTGATTTCAAGCTGGTGGGTATTAATTTTTTTTATGGCGTTGATAATTATCAAGCAAACAATAACAGAAATTGAGACAAGCGGCAGGTAGGTCTGAGACAAGAGCACATGTCGTATACTTAATACAAAATCAAAAGAAAAAACACGACATACATAAATAAATCGATTGCATAATCAGAAAACACAACTTGACCAACACAAAAATATGTTCAATAATAATAATAACAAAACGCAAAAACCCAAAAAAAGAAAAAAATGCTATAAGGTGGTTGTGTACAAATTTGTTGGCATTAACCTTTGGCATTTATATGAGATTAAAGTTTATACTTATTTTTTTGGTTAGCATGACGGATCAGTTATGAAATTGTTTGGCCCACGCCTCAACACACCCAGAATACATGAAGTGTGGACGATGTCGCCGCAGTGCGCTGCACACAGAATCAGCAAAAGTAACTGACAGATACATACATCAATTGGCGTTGTTGCTGCTGCTGCTTGCTGCTTGCTGCTTGCTGGTATTGCTAGCTGCAGCTAGCTGCTTGCTTGCTTAACAAGCGGAAAGCCAAAACATAACAGTAAAGTAAATTAAGTAGGAACCACACACGAGAACAGTGGCAACAGCAACAACAGCAAATGCAACGTTTGCGAAACCGGACAGCGTAGCCAGCACAGAATCAGAATTAAAACTAACGCTCAGATAACCCGAAGTGTTGTATATAATTGGAGAATTAGCTGAGCAGATTGTCAGAGCAGCTGTTGCCTGAATTAAGTGAAATGCAATCTGCTCGATATCTGTGCAATTGATTACCACAGCTACGAAGCCACATCATTAATGACATTAAAAATATATTCTAAAGTGTCACAATAATTTCTTTCCCTGTTGAATAACAGTTTCAAATATTTGCAGTACATCAATATCAAGTTCTGAGAAGCAATTGCATCTTCTCTTGCTATGTATAACATACGTCTTAGCAAAGTTCTTATGCCCGTTCTGCCGTGCTATGCATAATTATACGAATTTATGTTGGTCAAGAGTGCCTGAGAATAAAACCACGAACAACAACAACAACAACAGGTAGCTGAATGGCTAAGGGGGCCGCCAAGCGGACAAGCGCAACAGAAGTGGCTGACCTCGAGAATTCTCTCCTCTCTTTTTTGTTCGCATTTAGCTCATTTTTAGACACGGCAAAGGCATCACTCATACGACCCACTGTCTGTCTGTCTGTCTGCCTGTCTGTGTCGGCCCGGCCCGGCCCCGGCCCCAGCAGTAGAGCGCGACCAGTTTTCGATTTTGGCTTAGAGAACGTCGTTGAATGCCTAAACATGGCAGCTAGATTCTTAAGATATACACAGAAATATGCACAACTAGAATATAAGCATTCATTTCATCGAAACTCTAAACCAAATTAAAGATGTCTTCATTCATTGGAGCATCTTTATTTGTCTGTCAGCTGTTTGACAAGCGCTGCTACAGTTCAACAGTCATTTGATGTTAATGGCAGTGCAAGCAAACAGCTAGCAATTGCAGTTGGATTATCATTAGAATTGGAGATAAGTATAACATAATAATGATACACTTTTCTTGACAAATAACTAAATAATTTATTTGTAATAATGATGTTGCTGTATTTAGAAATTTAAAACACTAATTCATGCAATAAGACAGCATTGAAATGTGATTCGCTTATGTGCTGGTAGAAAGGCAGATTTGAGGACCACAGACAATATATGCCAGAGAAGAACGTGTATTTTGTCATAGCTGACAGATGGGGTAAGCAAACAGTGCGGCATTTAAAGCTGAGAGCTGAGACAAAAGGCGTGAAGCCTAATACGATGATAAGTGCTTATGATGCACAGACGAGGCGGCCAAAGTAGTAGACAAACAATGTCAGGGCTCGAGCACAAGCTGGGGCTAAGCCACAGGCACAGGCACAAGCCCAGGCACCAACACAGGCACAGACAGAGGGACATCGACATCGGCATCGAAAAACGTATGCACAGAATGAATGGCAAAGGCTCACACATGTGGGGTGGGTAAGGAACCATAATGACAACATGACATGCAAAGTTTTGTCAAAGCAGCAGACAGTAAACAATATATAGCTAAAGGATGAACCCGTCCCCACCTCCCCACCCCTCGCAGCGAAACCCAGACAGAAGGTGTAAGTAGCCAATGGATGCGGGCCTTAATCAACAATGACGGCGACGCGACGCAGTTGCGGCATGAGGCAGATTCTTCTTTTTTTTTAGCACGTTATATGAATAACTAATTGAGAGCGTACACCACAACACGTATGCGAAAAACGTATGTAGGGGCGATGGAATGTGTGTATTTAGGTGTGTGAGTGTATGTGTGCGTAGTATCCATAAGATACATGTGTATCTCGAGGGCATTGCCAGTTGAGGGCGTTGCGCCAAAGCATGACGGGGCATAAACACAATCATAAGCGTACTACGAATCTCAGTACTGCTTTTGGCGGCCGGCACAAGAAGTGGAGTAGGACAGTGAAGCAGATGCGACGAAGAGACGACCGACCAGCTCCAAACGATGATGTTGCCCAGCTAAAAGGTATTACTCGTGTTGTTGTGTGCTAAACTGGTAGCACATTTTGCCAGGGCTGAGTCATCCCATAGCTGTGGAATCACGGTAGCCACTGGTTGCCTGTTGTTTCTCTGTTTTGCATTAGGCCAAGTTCGATGACTAAGCATTTGGATTCTGGTTCTGATGTGGCTTTTGCTGTGCTGCTCTGCCCTGCTTGGCCCTCTTCGAATTCCCTCGCTCTTTAATCAGTTAACTGCCGGCCGGCATAACTTTATTGTGACCGCATCTTGGGCTCCAGTGCTACAAAACGAAAGCAGTTGCAGTCGCTATTTATTGTCATGCTCATTAAGGTGCACGGCTCTTGTTGCTGTTGAGCTTGGGCTTCATAGGCCTATCGTACAGTGTAACAAGTTACATTTGCTGCTCATAATTACATTCACATTTATTTATAGATTTTCAGCATTGAGTTGAGTTCTTAATGGAAAATAACAAATATTTTCAGAACGGTATTGAATTCTAAGTCAAATATTGATCATTGATCATGTCATCTATTATTATTAAATCCATGTCATATAAATCATAAAATTCAATTATTCAAAGCTTATTTTTAGCTGTTACTGACAGCAAATTTTTCAATATGCGCAAGGCCTCAAATTATAAGACCTAAAAAACACATGCATTATTTTCAA
The DNA here is from genome assembly GCA_035042145.1 of Drosophila kokeensis. Lineage (NCBI taxonomy): Eukaryota > Metazoa > Arthropoda > Insecta > Diptera > Drosophilidae > Drosophila > Drosophila kokeensis. Next base: position 1,423,414 of record JAWNLT010000376.1, on the reverse strand, counting down.
TTACTCATTACTCTTAAATAAATCCGTTAAATTCATATGCATTAAATGTAAGCTCAAATCCCAAAATAGCAGCAGCAAACAACCACAACCACAGCAGCAATAGAGAATGTTTGCTTTGATGGGGAACTATTCAAAGCCAATGCTTGCGAAACCGTGACACATGGGCGAAGGCCAGCACCAGAGATAGAAAACAAAATAAACAGAGACAGAGACAAAAGAACACAAACATAGATGATGACGAAGACGGGATAATGCTGTTGTTTTTGTTGATGATCATAGAGAAACAGAGCGCGCAGCCTGCGGGGCCAACTAAAGCAAAACAAAAGCCAAGTGAAAACAATTTGCATACAAAAATAAAGCATGACAAACGAGTCCACAGTTTGAGAGTCACCCGCTAGGTCTTCGCTGTGCGCTCGCACTCTCTCAATTTTTGTTGGCGGTTTTCTCTCTCTCGCTCTCGTTCGCGATTTTCCTCTGGCCATTTGCAACTGATGATTTAGTTAATTTACAGCGATTTCCAGTTACTTTTGCCAATCATTTGCCGACGATTTGTTTGCCATTTTAATGGCAAGCTTCGCTCGATGGAGCGCATCGCGCATGGCGTTGCCATATCGTCTATAATTTATGGTAGTTGCCCAATTTGCAGTGCAACGCTGTGTGTGTGTGTGTGTGTTTGTGGTGTGTGTGTGTGTGTGTGTATGTGGTGTGTGTGTAGTGCATGTGTGCATACTCAGTTCAAATTACAATCAATACTTAATTTCAATTTCATTTGAAATACTCGACCCTGCTCACATTGTTGTTGTGGTTTAACTGATCTATTGAAAATGAAAACAAATAAAAATGTTGCAATCGGGCAAAGCCGACCTGCGATACTCTGTTCCTATAGTAGAAGAAAGCTTTTTTTGTTTGTTAAATGAATTGTCAACCAAACTTATAACTTTGAATGACGCAATTATAAGCAACTATTTATTGAGTTTGTCCTATGGACATTGCACGATCCAAATATAACAGATAACAAAAATAAGCTAAAACACATGCACACAAATATATATACATATATATTTATACATATATTTACGTATGTAGAGAAATATTCACCCACAAGCGGAATTCATTGGCTATTCCCAGCACAATGATCGCGCAAAATTGTATCCCCCACTTTGTAGTTGTTGTTGCTTTTGTTTTAATTTGTTATTTGTGCCGCCTGTTCATTGTTATTATTGTTCTGTTTTTTCCAAGTGAACTGGAACAATTTCGATCGTTGTGCGAATCGTTGTGGGGCGATGTTTTGAAAAGAGTTACGCGTGCAAATGTCTCGATAAACAATTGATTTAATATCGTTCGTTTTACATGGCTAAGCAAACAGGGGCGGATTTCCTCTATAAGCAAATGATATACTTCTTATAACATATCATTTGAAAGAACGTAATGTCGTACCCAATTTAGCACTGTTCTCGTATAGTATTTCATTGAAAAAAAAATAACGCTTTCCTAATTTATTGTACATATAAAATGTGTGTCATCAATGTTGGATAACCAAACGATTCAAACTGACTGAATTTTTCGTAAAATGTTCACAAATTACTTACGCGCATTTTGTGTGGAATTTCAATTGCATATGACCAACAGCTACAGCTCCTTTCGAAAAAAAATATCCAATTTTGCTGCAATTTGCTTAATAGTAAACAATTTGCTTACCACAAACACTTCACAAATGCCATTTGTTTTTTATGTTTTAAGTGTATGTTACACGTTCATTTTTTATATTTTTTACATTCTAACTGTGAATTTTAGCGGGCTGTGACACACCCACATTAAGAGCTCTCATTAAATAGCTAAAAAGTTGAATATTTGGTTTATTGTTTAGCTCAAGTTCCTGATTTTGTAATCGTGTAATATAAATTATAGCCAACAGATGGCGTGTTAACCCAATAAGCCAAGTTTATGGCGTTTAATTAAGCATGAAGCATAGCAAAAATGCCAATCAAATGCAATGCGCAACCACAAAAATTAAAACTAAATGAGAATCTAGATTCTAAAGTATAGACCAGCGGATTGAGTACCGCTGTTGACGAATGGTATTTACAAGTATTTCAAAATTATTTCGCATATACTATTCACACTCATGCACACAACAGAGCCGAGCTTAACGCGGCTCGAATGGGTCGAATGAGAACAGCTAGCTAGGCAATACGTGACGGGTTGCGGCAAATTAAGCCAAGTTATAACGCTGACTGTTTGACTGCCTGACCCGCCGGCTGCCTGACTGTCTGACTGTTGGCTATATCACTCTGTCCATCTAGCGAGTCTAACCATAATTTCAAATGCGTAATTGTTACACCCTGATTACGCGATCACTACAACAACAATCAAAACAAAAATGATTAAAGATGAAAATTAAATACAAAATCTCACTAATGCACATACAGATGTATAGATGTACAGATGTACGTATGTATATGGATGTATATGCATATGTGCATATGTATGCATATGATTGACTCTGGTACTCGCTGTACCGATAAAATGAACAATACAATAGCTTGTTCACAGGCCGCGAGATGGCGCTGTTGTCATGCGAATGCTGTTGCAATTTGCAAGTTAACTTCGGCTGCCATTTTGGGCGTTATGCGTGTGAATAACCGTGGGCTGACTGAATGAGGAGAAGCAGGCGGAGTCGGAGGAGGCGTAGGAGGAGCAGCTCTCGAAGAAGAGAGAGGCTGCTTGAATGCTCGGGCAACTTGCATGCTTCGCTGATTTCCTACTATTTGCTGCATGGAATTTGCATACGCTGAGAAACGACAAGGCGACGAGGCGGCACTCGTTGCACGCAACCTGACCTTTTTGCTGCAATTGTATTTGTATTTGTTTAGCTGATGGGACAGCAAATAGTTAGAATACGACAAAAAATAAAAAGCATGTATCAAATCTAATATAAATACTACCTAATGCTGCCGTACTCAGGACCAAAAAATTACCATTTATGAGGCCAGGGCTAACTCGATTCTACAACAACTGTTATGCAGATGCAAAAGAACATTTTATGGCCATCAATCAGTTTAGTAATAAATTAGCAACATTTTTAAAGAGCAAGAGCAAAAAAACAAATAATGTAAATCAATCATTAATTTGCAGCAGAGATACGTATCTAATAGATGCGATAGACTTGGGGCGCCAAACGTCTTTTTATTTATTAGGAATTGAATACTAACGGAACATCGGGAAAGCAGCAGCTTTAGGGGTAAGAAAAAGTTGTTATATTTGAAGTAACAGAATGCACGCCTACGCAATTGGCAATGCACCGGAGGAAGTGTTCCGAAAAATTGATGAAAATATATCATATAAGCATATATACTAGATAGTCGTAGAAGGCAAACAGGCAGCACGCAGCAGCAGCAGAAGCCCCGGCAGCTACGTATAGATCATTTCTGTGGCTATTTTTAATGCAATCCCCCACACACACACACACACACACACACACACACATACACATGTGTGTTTATATAGATTCAACTGTAGCTATTGTATCTATCGGATGTGCGCGCCTGGTTCTCGGTCCTGGGCTCTCCCAACTGCAGGCGACTGTGGCTGTCATTTTGATTTTTGCTCGACATGTGCACAAGAGCAAGAGCTGCTTTCATCTTACAGATGCAGCTTGTTTATATGCGTGTCTGTAGCTATATCTGAAGCTGTACACGTGTAACTATAACGCTTTGTTGAAAGCTACAACAATCGGCCGGCCAGACAGACAGTAGTCAGTCGAACAAACAGACAAACAGAGAGACAGACGCCCCAACACAACTTGTATGTCAAATTAATTTCATTCAATTTTAATTCAATTTGACGCCGTTTCACTCGCTACTCGTTCAACTAGATGTATGGACTATGCCTAAGTATAATCTATCTTAGAAGTATGCAGGCAGTCTGGCGGCAGTTAGGCAGGTACATATCTGCATAGAGAGAGAGACACATGTCATAAATACACCATCTCATGGCCAGAACGTTAATGATGCAATGCGCCATGTGTGAGACACGGTAAACTGTGCGTTTAATTTCTGATATGCCTGCATTTTGATTAACGACCCTTGATGCAAGTTTTTCTTTATGATTGCCACAAGGGGTATTTCAGTTCATCTTTCTCTCTCCTCCACTTGGATAGTTTACCTTTTGAAATTGTCTAGCTGAGTGACGGAGATGAGGAGGTTTCTTGTAGTATTCGTTGGGTTCTGCAATTACAAAAAAAAAAAAAAAGAAAATCATTTAGTTGAACGGCCGGTTTAATGTTAACCCATTTTTTAATGCATCACATTTGCTTAACTAGTATTACGTGACTAATTAGAAATTAAATGCAGTAGCTAATAAACCAAATGAAATCAAATATCAGTTTCGATGAGTTGTGCAGCTTCCTAAAACGTTTGCACATCAATTAAAAATCCATTAAACCCAACCTAAAGCTATATATTGCACAGCAGCTAAAGCCACCAATTAATTGATAGCTTTTCTCTGTAGTTGCGTATAACGCCTTACAACTGCAACAACTGAAGAGGGAATAAAATGTTTACCGTTAACAACATTTAAAAAAACATTTAAAAGCAATAAAAAAATAACGCCTTCGGAGATGATACGATAAATATATTTACATATATATATATACAAATATTTTCTTTTTGACCAAATGTCAACCTCAAAACAAATGATGAAACAATGTTACCAAGAAGCTGATGAAAGACATAAAAAAAGATGATTGTGGCAAATGGCAATCAAATTTGCCTAGCACCATTGCCAAATTGTGCAGTGGTTTTCGCTAATTGGCGTACTAGTTGCAAGTAGCATTATCTCGGAGATTTTCTCAGTACACAGCTAAATAATTTAGTTTCTCTTAAGCGCCAGAGGCAAATGAGCGCAACAGAATTTGTTCACACCTTAACGTGCAAAAAAAATAATAATTATTATGGACGTGAAAATTCTACGGTTATGTAGATGATCTAACCATGACACAGTTAAGTAGACCCTTTGAGAATGGGTTAAAATATGCATGACAACTTTTGGTTTAAAGATCTGCTGATTTTGCATTTAGATTCGAGTGAAGCTAGCCAAACGAAAATGAGATATACTTAGTTAGTTAATCAGGCTCTGCAATACCATTTTCCAATCATTGGAATATGTATCTATTTTAGTATAATTATAGCTGACTCATTTTGGACTTTCGCGTCATTGAACCACAAGCTTTGTTCATTTATGCTCCTAAATCATCGTCGAAACTTTTCTAATATCTGAAAAGGTCAAACGCACAAATATTTGGCAATACTAACTCTCTGCCACTTTTTTTTTGGTTTTGGTTTTTTTGGCAGTTTAATAAAATTGGCTCAAGTCACATAAATTTTGTAATACAACAAATTATGATATATTGTAGCATTAAAATTGATTGCGCCTGAAAACAAACCTGACAAGCGCACCATCAATTTGCGGAGACGAGTGTGGTGCTGGTGGTGCTGGTGGCCTGATCGTCATGGTTCATTTCAACAAAACTACGTAAAAGTCATTAAACTTTAACTTAAACATTTGTTGCTGCCTCCGCATCGTTGTTGTTGACAGTTTAAAGGTGTCTTTGAGCATTTGAAGAGTTTTGGTTTAAACAAAATTATGCGAAATTTAATGGCTTGACTAATTTATGCAGATACCTAAATTTTCGGTTGCTTTTTCAAAAGATGTCTTCATTTAAAATGGGTATATTAGTGTAAAATAAATGTCTAATAAAGTTTTGAAAGTTTTTCACAGGCAGATGGAGGAGAAATTTTATGAAGAAAATGCTTACTTTTCTGGCACAACTTGGCCATTGCTGATAAGTTGCAGGGTATCTGTAATTCGAAACCTAACTATTATATTTAAATTAAAGTCTGTGTGTGGCTTTGCATTAGCATAATTACTCTTCATCTACATTTGTAGCATTTTCAATGTCAATTTTGTTTTTATGGTTCATTTATACTCTTGTCGACGGGTATAATAAATGTAGCATTAAGTTTGCAACGCATTAAGAAAGGATGAACGTCACTACCCGAATCGTCTGTGTGTTTATATACTAGGGTATATAATCATTCTTCTTTTATACTTTAATATTTCTCTTGGCAGGCATTTTAGAAAAATCAACTCAACTGTTTGCTGATTTCGAATTTCATTTCAAAGCTAATGTGTGACAAAATTTAAATGCGATTTGCTCGAATTTATGTTGAATTTTGTTTTGATGTTATAATGACCACGCTGATGATTACGACGACCCTGGCAGAGCCTGACGACAAAGTTGAGTTCATTCCTTGTTATATATATTTATATATATATATATATATAAAATCTGTCATTTTAAATGGCTGCATTAAAAATTCATGTGTACCAATGCAATAAAAAAATGTTGTCACTTTCATGGACAACATTCAGCTTATCAAAACGCCCCCAAGGCTTTAAAAAGTGACATCGAAGTCATATATTTTTTGACATTTTGCATTTTCTGCCCAAGAAAAGTAAATAAAGTTAAATATATATGTTTATGTACGCCGGACATAATATATTTTTGCAGCTGGCCTCGCATCGAGCCGTTTTGTAAACATCTTTTGCATTTGCTACTTTCGACTTTTGAGTTTTGATTAATAAAATTGTATTTTTCCCCCCGATATTTGGAATGTTTACGATATTGAATGGCTAACGCGCAGTTCTTCATAATATTCAACAACAACAGAGCAACAATTCTATAAACAACTCACAAACAATTCACACTTTAAACTGTTGCTTTCAAAAGGAGGAAGGGCGGGGCGAATCGATCCGGTGCGGTGCGGTGCGGTGCGGTGCTGGGCGTGGCAGCATTTGGCGTAGTAGGGCAATGATATTTGGGGGCAGCATTGTACAGTTTTGTGAAATGTGAAAGGCAACGTTTCTTTCTTTCTAAACTTTTCCTTACCGGCTTTGCTGCTTTGTATATTGAACACTCTTGAACGTCCAACCCGAAATACTTTCGGGTAAAAAGGTCTAATTGCAGCTAAAAGCCCCTTTAAAGGGTATGCAAAACTCCTTTACTTTCATATGCGAACTCAACTAACGTTTAATGCATTTAAGTAAGACATTTAATTGTTCGCTAACCAATTTTTAAATCTAGTTTAATAGACCAATTAAAATGCCAACTAGATAATAAAAGCGAAAAAAACAGAATTTTTTGATGTTGAAGAAGCTGTCAAAAGAAAGAGCCTTGAACAGAAATTCGTGTCAAAATTAAATTGTACGAACATTTGGTAAGCCGAGTCCACAAAAGGCCAACCAAATCTAACTAATTCAACAAATAATTTACAGTTTCGCCATAATTTATGCGCATGCATAATGTGAAAGACAACTCTTCAATTGGATTCTAAAGCTAATCCAAACCAATTATTGTCCCATAAACTAGCCAGACCTACTGTATTAGCATATTTGTATTATAATTTGCAGCTAGTCAAAAGTTGCGTCAACGTCAAACGCAGAAACAGGTTCAAAAACAACACCATTCATATGATATTCTTACCATTAAAGTCTAACGACTAACAATCAAAATTTGTTGAACCTGGGCTATTATTGCAAAGGGCAGCTGTAAAAATAAAGCAGCTGCCTGCTTAGATAGCTGTTACCTAACCAATTAATTTATATTTATGCATCATTTAAGCTAAACAAAGAATTTCAGTTTGTTCAGTTTGTTCAGTTTGCTAAATCATTGCCAGCAAAATAATACCAATTCACAATAATAACAATAACAACAACAACAACAGCAACAGCTGCAATGTATCATGTCTTGTGTCTTGTCACATGTGCAGGTTTAGTTAATTTTTGAAATAAAACACATTTTGCATATTCGCAGCATTCATTATTCATTCAACTGATGCGATGACATAAGCTATGTATTTAAATTCTGATTTTTTCAATCTTTCACAAAACAATAAAAAAAAGTAGCTAATCGAGATATGAGTGTATATCAAATATTTGCTTCATCATGCGATCGAGAATTACTAATTGAAATGAAAGATAAGTTTAGGCTGACAACATTTTCTGTCTATGCATAAATAATTAATTTTTTTCCCCGATTTTGCAATAAATTCTATTAATTTTCTCCTTTTACTTATGATGTCATCACTTTCATTAAGCCAATCTCTATTTCCGATTTGTAATTCTAACTTTACTTTTCCATTAAAGACAGCGAATGTATATATTTTCTAAAATCTGATGAGTCAATTGTATTAAGATCCAAAGATCTCGTCATTCCCTTCTCTTAACACAGCTAACATATTCCGGCCATTGGTTATACATACACATACCTGTACAATACACGCATACATATGCATGTATTTATATTTTTTTATGAAGCGCCAAGCTATTGTTGGTGGTGATTTTTGCATTACATTGCAAAATGCTAGACAATGGTAAACCATGAAACAATGTACACCCAAATGCAACACATAAGTGATGATAATTATATTTGTGTGCAGCGAAAATTTCAAAACAATATGTACACACATAAACACATACACACACAATAACGCGAACAACAATAACAATTTGCACAACAAACGCACTGGGGTTTCCTTTTTGGATTTTACTCAGCTGTTAATTTTCTTTTAATTGCCTTTACGCGCGCCCATTTTGTTAATTTCCTGCATTACAATTTGATAAATTGTTGGTTGAAATGCACGCAAGTAGCAATAATTAAATAAAGAAAAAAAAACTCTGCAAGACCTTCGACTGTAATCATAGTAAACACAAGAGATGACGGTCCGCCGAAGATTACATATACTTTTAGAGACCCGAGTCTAATTGCTAACTTTGAAAATTTAAAAAAAAAAAAAACACGCCGATAATAAAATTCATAAAAACAATGAAAGCTAAATGTGTTTTTTCCAGAAGAATCAAGAAAATTGGTGAGTTTGAATGAGAAAACTTAAAAAAAAATCTTTTCATAAGAGAAGTCATATTTTTACCAATTGTTCCAATGACAGCTATATGATATAATTGTCCAAAGTAGCTGATTTTTTAGCATAAATGTGGAATTTGTAAAAATGAGCATATTAGATAAGTTTGGTTAATATATAAAATAAATAAATAAACAAATATCAAATAAATCTTTCAACCGATCATTCTAAGAAAACTATAAGATGCAGAGATCCGATCCGACCGGTTTCGATATATGTACACTCTGCAGACAGATATATATAAAGTTTAATCAAGATAATTTTAATTGAGGGACTACTTTGACTAGGACTAGACAAACATACGGACCTAACTATATAGACTCTGCTAGTGATGTTGATCAACAATTTATATCTTAAAGAATCGGAAACGTCTGCATCTATGCGTTACAAAGCTCACTACAAAATTATAATACACTCCACAAGGGTATCAAATATAATAAAAAAAAGCATGACTAATTTGTAAACGAAATGAGTAAGTTACAAAAATATGATATAAAATATTGATTTATTGTTTTAACCATATCGCCATAAAAGTTCAAATGTTGAAGTTTTGGTTTTTGACTGGAGTTCAGTAGACAAGACAGTAACTTTGTCGCTGTAATGGCATTTGTAGTTTGCAGCATATTGTCTGTTTTCATCATATTTTTTTGCATTTTGTGTTTAGTTTTTTGTTGCTCATCCGCATCATCATTATCATTATCAACTTGGCGTCTGCACGAACTATTCACAACGATAGGCAGCAGACGGGGGGGTACAATGAACCTACGAGCTCTGCCGCATTGCTGAAAGTGATTGTTCGACGAGCGACTTTTTAGATGGAAATGGAAATGGAGATGATGTCGGAAGAGCGACCAGAGACTGGAAGTGCTCAATGGATTTCTTTTGTTTTGCCACTTTTCATTTCAGCCTCTGTTAGCTAGATGCTAACATGTTGTTGGTTGTGGCATATCTCGAGTACATTTTGTTCGTTTTAAATTGAACGTGCGGTGACATAGATTTCGTTAAATGATAAACGACACAAATTGTTTAAATTTAATTGACAGACGAATCGGTTTGTTGCCAGCTTAAACGTGACAGACTTGCCAGACGCCAGGCGGCTTCTATCGTTTATCGAAATAAAAATCATCGAAGCCAAGCAATTGATTAATTGAAAGCCCAAGCAAAATCAACAAAGCCAGCAGCCCAAAGCTTGGGTCAACACAAAGAACGCACTCCTAGCATAAAGCCCGAAACAGAAAATTAAAAATAAAAAATTGAATAAAAACAGAAACCTCGTCATAAGAAACCTTTTTTTGCCAGCCGTTGTGTTGTGACTGGCCTTTTTTCTTTTTGGGGCGATGGGCAAACATAAAAATCCATTAATGGCTTTAACCAACGAGCGGCTCTAACCGGAAGTTTACAAAAGTTGACAGCGATCGTACGTTCGTGTTTTTGTTATTCTTGTTGTTGTTGTTGCTGTTGTTCTATACACGACAGTTTTTCTTTTATGGTTGCAGCGTTCGCTCAGTCAGGCATTAAGCACATTGACATATGCCTGCCAGATTCCAGCAGATGCAAGAGTTGACCGAGTAAAGAGAGAGAGAGGGAGAGAGAGAGAGAGTGAGGGAGGAGAAGAGAGTGTGGCGCAGAGACACCGTAGATCGATATGCGCCAACCACATATTAAAAAGCGCCTTTTGCCCTAACGGTATCTGTGCAGTGACAATCGAGTGGGCAACTCAAATATACCCTTTAATTGCAATTGCTGATTTAATTCTGTTCCATTTGTGCACTAGAATTCTATTAAAAATATGCTTTAAATAGTGTAAATAAAATATTTACTTAACGACTTAATAATGTGAGTAATTCGAAATACATTTGCCAAAATACCCTACACAGCCAACCACATAGGTTATTTTATACGCAAGTCGAAAGCTGCAAATGAGCAGTATGCGAAAGCGGAACCGACGCTTTCGGTAATCTAAGACAACATGAAAAACAGTTGAGGCCACACGAAGAGACAAAGAAGAAGAAGAAGAAGAAGAAACAGCAGCAGCCGCCACAACAGGCAAAAGCTGAAGAAGAAGAAGAAGGAGAAGTGGCACACAAAAGCGCATAAGTTTCCGTTGACCGTTAATTAAAACCACAAGACGCAGAGCGGCTGAGGTACAAAGCGATATGCTCACACATATTGTACACACACACACACACACACTCTTGCAACATATTGGGCCACATAAATTTGTTAGCGCCTTGACACAGCTGCATTAGAAACGGAGCACGCGCTCCAATTCGAAAACCCACTTCAAATGTACTGCAAACTGCAGAGAGGCTGCAAAAGAGACAGAAAGACAGAGAGAGAGACAGAGAAAGAGAGAGAGAGGAGATTCAGCGACGGGCGACGCCTATCAAGGTTGCAATTGCCTCAATCTGCGTCGGCGGCGCCACTAACTGTTTGATTAAAGATCATGCAACGCCGCAACGTTGCTAGAGCAAAGCGAGCAAACAAAAAAAGAAAGCAAAAGCTAACATGAAATCAATACGAATTGCGAATACGCTTCACAAACAACATTAGCCAGCCATCAAAACTAAGATTTATTATGTTCAAACCAAAACTAAAGTAAATCACTGCAGAAATATTTTTATGGTCAGCCAACAAATAAAACTAAAATAATTTATTCAAATATTAACCAGCAAACAAATACTCAAACATAAATTATTGTGGACATTTTTTATGGCATAAGTAATTTTTCATTTCTGTCAGTTTTTTTTTTATGTTATTTCGATTTACCTGCTTGCTTCTGAGTGTTTAGAATTTGATTAAACGTTTGAGCATATTAAATATCTAACTAGCAAATTTAATAAAAACTCATTTTAGCTGATAATTAAGGTGATAAAGTAACTGAATGTGCGAGCTGTAAATATGGTCTGGCAACATTTACTACTTGCATGCCCCATCCTAGCTTAGCAATGCAATTTGCAGATGGAGCGCTTCTAATGCGTTGCAAAGGCAATGAACAAAAGATTATGAGCCATAAAGTAGACAGAGCTGGAGAAGAACGTTGGCTGCAGGCAGCGGCTGAAGCTGAAGCTGAGGCTGTGGCTGCGGCAGTGGCAGTTGGAGCAACAGCAGCAGCAGCTGTGTCTACAATTTATGTTAAATATTGTAAGTAATCTGCAAAAGAGAGTTGAATGATGAATGTTGAGCGTTGCACGTTGAATGTTTGCAGCCGCAAAACGTCAGCTGTTGCAACAGTTGTTGTTGTTGTTATTGTTGTTGTTGTTGTTAGCCACATGGCTGCTTGACCAAATGGCCACATGGCGTTGAATGCAACATAACACGCGTTGCGGCTATGTGGAGAAATTGTGCCAATTTGCTTGCAGCTCTAAAGGTAAAAAGGCTAGCCAACTCAGTACTCAGTCTCAATGGCGGCATTATTGATGATGACAGAAATGTGTCGTATGTCGTTTCGTCGCTTTTCTAAGCGCGTTGGCGATGATGCAGCTGCAGCTGCAACGCCAACTGCAACTGCAACTAAGCTGCAACTCTCAGTGGTTGCCATGAACCTCAAGTTTCCAAGTTCATGGATGCCAACCAAGTTTTCGCACTGTTGCTGATTAAGCCTGAAACGAACTGGCAAACGAACTGACATTGCCGCAACAACTGGCCACAAACTGGCTGCACAATATTTATGCCCTGCATTAATTTTGATGTCTTGGAGGCGGCGAGAGATCGCCAATGACCTTGTGCGTAAATTTTAATCAGCGTATCCTTAACAAAAAAAAGAAGAAGTATAAATAAACGTCCACTCACGATTCCTTAGCTGTCTGTGTCTGACTCATTTCAGGCCCGGCCAGGCCAGTCCAACTTGACAGGCAAATTATGTACAAGTTGTATTGGCCCAAGCAGCTTCCTACCGTTAAATACAGCGTATAGTTTACATGCATCCATATACATATGTGTATCGGTAGCCAAAGGGTTTGTCAGCGAAATGACAGTCTCTCAGCATTTGATGGACAGATCTGGGTTATAGGCGTCAGCATCTGTTCGCAGAGCAGTTCCAGTCAAACTTTATTTTTAAGCATTTTATTAGCATAAGAAGAAAAAACAGGTAAGATTATTGCAGTTTGGAATGTCCCGGATGAGCAATATTCTGTTCCCAATTATTGATAATAACAGCCAAAAATCTGGTGACTTGAGCACAGTGCCTCTAAAACATTCTTTGGGCTTTTATCATTGCTCTAAGCTTGAGATAAATAACATTTTATAAGTTAGAACAACTAGGCTCTTAACCCAGCTGTGAATATGCCTCAATTTTAGGCATTTATCGATACTATCGAAAAAGAAGCAGTTATCGATCAAATTTAAATAAACTTGATCTGCATATGTGATAAAGAACTTATATACCAAATTTGAAATCGCTAGCTTATATTATCTCTAAGATCGGCTTGCTCATAGGCGTGTAAGTAGCAGAACATTACTGATCAAGAAAATATGTACTTTATATATAGACAGCTTCCTGCTGTCTGTTACATGCGTCACTATACTTATTTTCACATTTTAATGGGTTCAGACCATAATTATATACAACGGAATATCGGACTATTAAAGTAATTGCCGACGATAAATTTTCTTTCTTGTTAAATTCATCAGTTCTGCATTTTTCATTAACTTTGCGTTAGCAGGCACAGTTCTAGTTCCCCAAAGATCAAGTTGGTAATTGCTTGTGCCATATTTCGAAGGTCGTTCAGACACTTAACCAAATTGCTTAACAACAATATTTAAATTCTCAAACGTATTGTGCTTGATGCGTCATGATGGCATCATGGTAAGACTCATAGAATATAAATATATATGAAAAATAAATGCCATTCAAGACAAAAAAGCCAAGTAAAGCTAAAAGCACGCCCACCTTTGTGTCAACCACAAAGAACATGATTATCAACATCATCATCTTGGCAGATACAAAATATGCGATATAAAAATTAGCAAATTGTTATTTTTATTGAAACGCTAAAAGTCAACGGGGCCTGTGTAAAATGAGAACAACAAAAACTTGTCCAAGCCACAAGCTTAACAAAAAAAACACAAAAATTAACATTATAATCGGGTGCAAAATGAGGAAACCTTTTTCAGTATAATCACTCGCACTCGTAATATTTTCGGGTGTATCTGTTTGCTGTTTTGGGGCACGTCACACCGTTGCCACGGCCATTCGAGTAGCGAGGCGGCACTGTGGATTATGGTTTCTTTTTGCATTGTTTTTGTATGCGCAATCATGCGCACTATTAAACTCGCTCATTCATTCATTCATTCAAACGAATCATTCATGCGATTTGAGTGCTTATTGTATTGCATTGCCAAATATGCTTTGCTTTGCTCTGAATTCTGCAATTGATTTTTTTTCCAAAAATTGTTTGCTGTATTTTTTTAATATGCGTTTGCAGGGGCAGAGTAGCTAAAAATAAATCAAATCTTAAGCACGCTACATCTAAATTATGGAATATATTTTCAGTTTATTCACTTATAGTTGCTAAATGTATTTTAAGTAACGAAGATTTGGCAAATAAAAGATTATGTTGGATCTTAAGGGGTTTCACGATTATATATATGTTGATGTTGTGTGATATACATTTTTTTTTATTTTCTAGTTTTTACTATCAATAATAATTCCACAATCTTTACGACTCTTTGTACCTCTTTCCAAGTTAATGTTCGCAGCGAAGTTTAAATAATTTGTATACACACCTCAGATATATTTACGCAATTTAAGCATTTGTGGTCATTATACCAAAGGTGACGAGATAATCGCTTTGCCTAAAACCACAATCCATTCCAAAAGCCACAAAAATACAACAACCAAATCTGCAGACAGTAAGAAACGAATACAGAAACCTTGTCTTGTCAACTTGCATATACAAATTTTTATTGGCCAGGCAAAAACCAAAAAAAAATAAAATAAAAAAAAAACTGGGTAAGAGGCTTTGCAGCGGTGTTTCGTATGACCTGAATCTGAACTTTGTCTTCGGGCATTATTTGAATAGGAGGGGGGGAAAGGAAATCAAAAACGTTTTTACTACATGCAGCAGGTCGGCATAACTTGAGGTCTTATCAGCCAAATAATCACTTAACACTTTCTTTCAGCCCACGTGAAATGCATGCACGACAGATCATAAAAATAAAACAAAACACATCTTTACAATTATACCATGTTTCCTCCACTCGCTCGCTCACACAGGCACAACAATTCCAGCTAGCCCCTGCACAACGGGTACTTCAACTTCATAACACATCAAACAACGCGCATTTCCATGTCCATTTCACCTTCCCCATCCCCATCCCCTTCCCTTTCCACAATTGCATGAAAAACGCACACAACACTAACCTCTGTGAACTCAACTATGGCTAGACATACGAAATATCATTAAAAGCACTTGGAACTTGGAGAGACTAAGCCGTGATTGAATGGCTACTGGTTTACAGTGCTCGAGAGCTCTAACTCTGACCAGACCAGGTCTAGAAACCACAGAAAATGAGAAATACAACAAAAAAATGATTATTTTTACAATAAAAGCAAAGCCAAAGAATATGCGTGGGAATTTACATGAGAAAATGTAATGTTTACAATACTTATGCGCAAAGTAGAAAATAATAATAATAATAAACAAGAAAACAGAAAAAAGAGAGAAAAAAAATGGATGGTAAACACGAAAAATGAGGCAGCAAATGAAGTTGAACAATTTTGCTACTGTTTGTCAAGTCGTGGAGTGTGGAGAGTGCCCCAGAGGCACAGTGATGAACATATTTTGTGATCGTCATCATCATCATTTCAGCATTGTAAATAACATTGTTATTATCCTCCTACAGCGTCATGCGGCTACACATTGACGACAATTACCGTGTTCTCTCTTTGCATCTGTGTCATCATGAACCTTGCCCTTATCCCCAATCCCATTCATTTTCCTGCCACGACTTTTCGTACATATTGTATCATTTCATGGGCGTGCATTATTAATTTGTTAATTATACTTTTGCACAAACACCGTAATAAAATTCTTGCATAATTTCTTAAGACTGCTCAAAGATGGCTAGAAAAGTTAAGGCCAAAAGACGTGTGAGAGCACTTGGCTAAAGGTATGGGCTAGTTCTCTTCGCTCTTTGGAAATATCTTTCTCATGATGTCATTTGGGACCTGGTTCCAATTAGCGGTTCCCCCAAAATATATGTGTACACACACACAATGCCAAAGTATTCAATCTTATACGTACAAATGACAAGCTCCTCTTCCGCTACATGTTTCAAAAAAATCTAAGGGAAAAAGGGTAAACAATCTACGACATGTTCCAAGAAAACACATTCCATTAAAGCTGTGGCCCTAAACTTTTTTCACGCTTTGCTTTACACTTAATCATAATAAAAAAAATATAAAAAAAATACACTAGTAAAAAATGTTGGTAGAAATATGTATATTATATATATTTAATTGCCAACGGCATGCAGGGTATACATAGTCTACCACACTCCACCAAAAATTGCTTGAACCCATATAATGCCTGAGGACAAAAAAAGCAGAAACAAATAACGAATTTGGGCACAAGATTGAAATAAAACGAAGACGACAATATTAACAAGCTGATGAGCGCTATTCAGAGACATAGCAGACACATTGAAACATTCGAGACTTTTGGCCATAACCATTTATTATTTATGTATGCTTTGAACCCACTTCAAGCAGTCCATCAAAAAAAAAAACATCGGCGCTTATTAAACATTTCTGATTCCAGACTTGTTGATCATTGTTTGGGGGCATAGCCGGCAACAAGTTGTTTTTCTAGACACGAGTCCCAAAATATATATATATGATTTTTTTCATATGTTTATTATGCATATCAGAATAATCCGAGTTATAAAGTAAATTGTGATTTCATATATGTATATGACGATACGTGCATAATTTCTACACATTTAAATGCGCAACTCGTAAATCTTTAGAAAGTCATTGAGGAGCGGTAACGGCATTAAAAAATAAATAAATTGACATGCAGAGCGTTTTATAACATGTTAAGTTGACTTTCTTATCTATTCTGGTTAGTTAACAAAAATGGAATTTACTTACAAATTGCACATTTCTAAGTAAGTTCTTATTTTTAATTACTCTTCTTAATTTGGCTTTGTTTATGAATAACTTCGCAAATGTTTAGGCGCCAATTCAAAATGCCGGCGAATTCCAATTAAAAAAAAAACAAAAAAAAAAGCTCAACGCATAGCGCCATAAATTAATTTGTCCCAAATGTCCCAAAAAAAAAAAAAAAATAGACCAAAAATCCTAAAACAAAAAAATGTACAACAAAAAAAAGTGTTTTTCCCAATGCTGCAGCTTCGTTTCTTGCCCATTTTCCCTGAGCATTGAATTCCTGTCTGCCAACGCGCGCCAGAGGATGGAACCCTCAGCGCATAGAAGACGACGACGACACAAATTTAGCACAAATATCTCCGATGCAAGTGCGTGTGTGTATATCATTATATATATTTATATATGCATACATATATATATATATATATATGTATATTTATATATATAGCGCCTATTTTCATCTAATTTCTTTCATTTCTACATGCCTTGCTCTATTTTTGTGGCGCATTTTTAGCGTTGTTTGCTCCTATACCATATATAAAAAAATATACATATGTATATATACATATATATATATATATATAAAGTGTTTGTGTGAATGTATGTTTTTGTATAGAAGCGCGTATAACTCAATTTCCATTGCAGTGTGGAACGTGTCGCGTCTTTTCTTCTCCTTAAAATGATTTTATTTTGTTGGCAGCTTTGCCGAACTTTTTGTTCTTGATTTTTACATTTTTGGATTTGGTATGCTCCATTTTGGGGCGCAACGTTTTGGACTTTGTTTTGTTTGGGTGTCAGACTGCGGGACTGTCTGGGCATTTAACTGGGTCCCCGCCGACCACATAAAGCATTGAGTGAAGAATCAACAGAAAAGCTTTTTATTCCAACCATTTGCATTTTATTTTCGTTGTGGCCCGGCTAATCATGCCTCGAACCGAATTCTCGTTTTTATACCATTCCAACTAATTTAAATTGTATGCTCTACTTCACATTTGATATGCAAAGCCACAAATACAAAAATATTTTTCAATGCCCACTGAAATATTAGAATTTTTATGCACATTGTGTGCACTTTGAACCGGCGCTAGGCCATAAAAAATCTAACCATAAAATAGAGTATTGCACTAGAAACTGAAGCTCATAAAACTCTAAAAGCTGATGGACTGATTTATTTGTGAGAAAAGTAAGCATCTATTCGACTGTCAGATACACTGTAGCCAAATCTAAGTTGGTTACGTACTTGACAAATAAAACATTTTTACTCGATTTCGTGATAAAAACTATACAAAATTGAAATTTCTTTGATTTTATTACAAACCCATTACACTGATAATTGCAACTTTCTTTAGCCATCAATAATTCAACTTGATATGCACTGCATAATGTTAATAAACAAATTAAAAATCAATTGCCAATAAATAGCTGGGTGTGGTCTCTAGGTGAAATTCCAAACGATGATGTGTGTGTGTGTGTGTGCAAGTATTACCACAAATACTATTAAAAATCATTTACACATTAGACTTACCATTAAAAAAAGGCGTTAGAAGATAAATGTGCTAGGCCTGCAAGAAAAGAGATGAACTATTAAATATTGATTACATTTTAGAGTAACAACTCTAATAATCGTTAAAAATTTTGCAGCGCTTTTATTGCATTTATTTACGCTCTTGTTGTACATATATTTTTTTTTTTTTTTGTTATTTGGCCTGAGTAATTTTAAGGCTACAAGAAATAAACAATAATTTAGAATGCCTTATAAGCATTAAGAAGGAAAGTTATGATGAACTCTTTTGAACCAAACTGTTATTTGACGGCTACTATACAATTAATGCATTAAATTTGCATTTAATTGATCTTATTCACAAAAAGGTTTAATTCTATACAAATAGTGAAGCAAAAATGGCAAAGACTCAACCACAAACTGTCAGCTCGCCCAGAGGCACCCCCGCTCAACGTTCTAATCTCTATATTCTCAGCCAAGTGAAATTCCTCAGCATCAGCCAGGCAGCACCCGGCATAAAAATAGTCACAAATGTTGCTATTTTTTTTTCTCGATTTGACAGCTCAAGAAAAAAAAAAATACTCAGAAATTATAGAAAAGAAATATGCAGGCAGAGCATAGAAATACGAGTATATAGAATATGCTGCCTGCCAAGCGTAATAGAAGCCAACAGCACAAGAAATTAATTATTGAAACTTTCATACGGTTCACCGACATTCAAATTGATGAGGCACTTTTTGTTGAATATCGTTTTGTATGCGATTTAATTGTATTGTTTTGACGCGAACATCAGTTGCCCGTTGGCCAAATTCTTGACAAATCTTCACAGTTTCTATTTCATGCCCTGTAGCAATTTCTCTGCAGATAGGGTATGCAGGCTAGGGCAGACAGTATCCAACTATTTTTACTTGTGACACCTCAACAACCGGACACAAGGTATTTGAGAGTCGAGAGCACTCTTTCTTGTTGTTTTTTTTGGGGGGTTTTGTTTTGTTTTTATTTTTTTGGGGGCCTCGCACATTTTGCTGTTTCAATTAAGCAAGTTGGTCGTCATCATTTCGGGGTGCAAAAATAAATATTTTATTGCCCGCATGGCGCCAGCAGCGCAAGAAGCACGTCCGGATGGATCACTTTGAATCGTGTATCTAGTATCCAAGTGTACGGCAAATTGTCTCAATTGCCAGAATTGGACGATGGTTTATCTGGAAAGCCGCCCCAAAGATTCGCAAGCTTGTGCAATTTATTTCAATTGCCATTCGCATTCGCAATAAATGCTCATAATTTTGCAATTAAGACGCCAAAATACATTTAACGCAAGCAAAGTGATTAAAAATTTGTTCACAAGATGAAAGACAAGAATCATCATTTAAATGATGATTGTCTTTTCTATTTGAACATCAAAACATGCCAAACTCCATCCAAAGGCCCTACATTTGCACAGAAACTGCGAGATCATTGCTTTAATTGCTCATAAAAAAATCTTTAACGACGTCTAAAAGACAGCGATAACCCATAGAGAGCTCCTGTTAGAGACTAGAAGAGCTAGAGGCTTCAAATTTGGTATAGATGTTCTCGTTTACCAAACGCAGATTCAATTTATGTCATTTTAGCAATAACTGTTTCGCAAATATCGATACTAATCAATTTACGATAGCAATTAAAGACACAATTATAAAAATATTTTGTTTATAACTAGTTTATCGAGAATAAATCCTGATAAACTGTACGAATTTCGCTAAGATCGAATGAGGCGCATAAACAAAATGTATTTTCATATTGTATAAGCTAAGCTTATGAAGGTTGTTGGGGTACCTCCCAATTGAACTGTCCCGACTAGAGTATACTAACTTATTTTTAAATTTTATCCCAAAACTAAAGATGACCAGTTAAATGATAAGAAAGCCCATGTAGTGCTTAGCAAACAGAATGATTTCATATGTGTAACAAGAGTAAACAGACCCTTTTCAAACTCGAAACAGTAGTCGTGGTAATCACGCACATGACGCAGCACTAATCCAAAAGCAGTAGCTCCAAAACAGCTGTTTACGCATCACAACACACACAAGAACACTTTCCATAACAGCAAATCACAGTAATTGCCAAAAAGCACACACAAACATGGCATTGTCACAACTTTCTACTACTAACCCAGTTAAACTATTCAATGACACGTATACATGTATATGTGTGTGTGAGACGTGTGTGAGGCGCAGTGGCCCAGGCCGAGACCTTCGGCCAGTTCTTCAACTCTATTCTTTATACTACTAGTACTAAGAGATAGGGGGGGTTGCCGGTACGAGACGAGGTAAAGTCTTTATGGCATTTTGGGCATATGGTCACGCGGCTGCGTTCGGCCACTTTCTTCATTCATCAAAAATACATAAAGACCCCGTACATTTCACCAGAAATATGCAATGCGCCAAAGAATACTTTATAGAATGTTCAGAGCTATACATATACATATATATATATATATACATATCTATGTCTATTAATGCGTGTGCATGTGTGTGTGTGTGTAAAACTAGTGTTGCCTAAATGAAAAGTTAATCAAAGAGCGTTGACATTATCAACGACGCGAATACAAATTTCAAAAGAAATACAAAATCAAAATCAAGACTCAAAATGATTACAAAGCATAAAGAATGGCATCGTGACAGTATTACTAATTATGCTTAAGGCAAACACAGCTATACAGCAACAACAACAAACCAAACAAACAATCAATGTTGACAACTTGAAAGTTTCTTAGCGGAAAAGCAAATCAATGCACAAAGCACAGTCGAAAAGCAAATAAACCAACCAACACAACTCAAGTCAAATTTATGACAAAGAAACTCTGTTGCACTATTGGAAGAATCGTTCAAGAACAACATCGAATCAGTGAATGACAAGTGCAGCCAGTGTTCAGTAATTGCCGTCTGCCTTCATATTAGTGTTGTTTATTGCGAGCTTTACAATTAGTGTTTGTTTCTTTTTGGGCACGTACATGATTTAGGGTCAGTTTTCTTATTTCTGAAGTGGGCAAAATGAAAACTGTAAAAGCCCCGTCATAAATATTGAAAGCAATTATTGCATCTTGTTTGCTTTTATGCCCGTCAGCCATAAATAAATATACTAAAATTGTATACAAGAAAATAAAGGCCAACCGATAGCATGTTGGTTCGCATAAGGTGGATATATTCTTCACAAGTTGAGTTGATCTAATTAAGTCTATATAATATTAAGTGATATTTTTTCGTAGCTGATTTTTAACTTTTCCTAGAACTAACATAACAGCTGCAATTCTGCCATAGCATGCTGATATTGATATTTTATTTTATTATTTTAATTGCACTTGAATCTAATCTAATTAGAAGGTTTTCTGCTTATATATGTAGTATGGTCATCGTGAGTGTGTTTAATCTCCAATACAGTGAGGAATGTGCAAAACTAAACTATTTAAAAACAATAATACTCATTGATAAAGCAAATGGCGAAGCTAAAATTCAAAAGCGATTCATCATTGTTGACTCAGACAATCTAGTTAACTTATCTCCCGAAAACGTTAACAATTTCAAGTGCACAAGTTGGTCAGTTCCGCAAAGCGTTTACCAAAGAGTGTCAACTGATAAAGAGTGCGTTAAAGACTGATACCTTAAGTTATATAAATAGCACATACTGGTTGACCAAAGCGGAAATTGGCTATTAGCTGTTAGCAAGGGCCAGCTGCTGTTGTAGCGAGTGTAACGAACTGAAGCGTGCATTTGGCTAGTGTTGGACAACATAAAAGAAAATAGACAAGAGATCAACAAACAATATTAAATGACAGACAGGCGGCAAGGCAAACAAGCAGTGAGGCACTACATAGCGAGAGAGGGGGGACGCGAGACGGAACGTTGCAAGTTAAAGCTGATCAATGGCTGTTCATTCAATTTAGTGTGCGAAGCGTAAACTGATTGTGATCGACGGACGGACAACGAGATGCAGACCGCGGTGCAGTGAACTTTCAGCGAGAGAGGCCAACAAACGCAACATGGCTAGCAGAGCGAAGGAGTGAGTGGGGAGAGGGCAGATTGAAGAGAGACGCAGAGACGCGCATATGGTCAGCATTGTATGGATGGCCAACTAATAACAAACAACCGGCTTTTTACATGGAACCACAGAGAGAGTGAGATACAGTGGATGGGGGAGGGAGGTAGGGCAGTGCGGGGTGTGGCGGAAAGTGCAGACTGTGGCTAACTTTTGTTTACTTTGTGCTGGGGAGAGGGGCAGCAACAAAGCAGCAGCATACACAACTCGTTGCCCCTCGCTGTTGCCGTTGTGGGGCATACACATAAGTCACTACACAAATTGCGCAAATTCCACACGTTCACACACACACACACATTCGCAACGATCATAGCAGCCATCTGTCGTCACTTTTCAACACTGGCAACCCGATCATCGGCTCTGAGGTGAAGGCCGCAACATCGCTTCACATAATTGCATCCAACTCTCCAAAGACGCCAAAGACACCAACAGTTGGAGCTGCCAGCAACGAGCTGGCCCCATAACGAATTCGCAATAATGCGCATTTTATTAGATTTTGTTTTCTCGCCCTCTCTCTCTCTCTCTGTCTCTCTCTCTCTCTCGCTATCTATCTCCCTCTCGCTGCTCTCACTCTGAGTGCATTTTCCGCATCAAAACGATTTTCATTTAAATTTTCCAAAGCGTTGCCCTTTAGGTCTGCTCTATGTGTGTGTATGTGTGTGTTCCTGGAAGGAAATGGGTTTTTTTTTTTTTTTTTAGCATAGCTCGGGGTGTTTGACGTGTGAAAGATTGTGGCATTGGCTTAGGGCTGTCAGGTTTCGTTTTGTATGAAAATGCGCTGAGACATATACGAGGAATTGCATAGGAAAAGTGTAGTGTAGGAAATGCGTTACGGCTTGAATGCCAACTGCGAAAAGGCATTAAAAAAAAAAGAATGGCAAACTAAATCACTTGAGGTAGGAGAATTGAAAACATGTCAAAGAACTATGACTTGACAAAGATTAGGTATATACCCTGAAGCGAAAGCATGCATACCCTTAAGGTATATATGTTCTTGATCAACATCAAAAGCCGATTAGATTCAGCCATGAGAGCTACGAGCTCCACAAATGATATATAAGTTATCGTCTACCATATGCAGATCAAGCATGTTTCATTTTATCGATAACTGCCCACAATTTAATCGATTTACGCCCGATAGCAATAAAAGACAAAATTGCAATGTTATCCAGAGATATTATTGATCAACTGGACAAGTTTCATTATGATAAGAAACATCGATATTGTTAACCCCACTAAATAGATACTGCCAGGCTCTTCCGACTAAGTTGTTTGATTTATTTGAACCCATATTTTGATTGGTGTCAAATGTTAGTTCAAGTTAGTGAAGTTTGACTGTACTACATAGTTCCACTCTATCGTGCCTTATACATTTTTATGAACCCTAACATATGTATATTCGATTTTTACAACTCTCCCTGCTCTATTTATACTCCCCACGCATCGCCTGATAGCCACATTCACATCGGGATCGACAACAACACTAAAAACACACGAAAACACGCACAGTCTTTCAATTAGCGTGGGGTCTACCGAAAAACGATCTTCATCGAGTGAAGCTGATGCTGCTGCTGCTGCTGCTGATGATGATGCTAATGCTAATGCTGCCTGGGGTCTATGGCAGACACCGTCATGAGTTTTCCATGCAGTTTCCAAAGCGCATCCAAACGGCCAAACAATTCAACTGCCATTTATTTTATTTATTACAGTTGCGGCTTTCGTGTTATTTTGCTTTAAACTGGCTTCATGGCAACAAAAAAAAAAACAAAAAAAAAAGTGAAATTTTCACAGGAGGAGAAAATGTTGCAAAATACTGCAATGTGGTTTTCAAAGTACTTTTCAATTTGACTTTTGATTGGTTCATTTTATGATCTTGGTTTTTAATTAAATATACCCATTTGGCAGAGGCCAATTAAAAGATGCTGAAGTTTAGTTCAAATGCAAATATATTTGGCTTGATTTATCGATATGTCAATAAGCAATGGAATCGATGGTAATCGGAGATGAAAGGTTTTGGGTATATATATATATATGTATTTCGATTTTTTGTTATTAACAGATCGCTCAATGTTGCTGTACGTAATTTGAGCTCATTTATCATAAATTAAAAAAAAAAAAAAGAAACAGAAAAAGGTGGAGACCCGAAAAGTGTACGACAGGCTCGAAAATTATGCGTTAATTAACATGGCAGCTGGCATGGGGCAAGCTCAGTGATAAAGCCGAAAGTTGAGTTGAGCGATCCAAAGCGAGCTCATGAAGGTTGCGGGCATCTGGAGATCTGGTTTACTACGCCTTTTGTATATACATAAATCGACTTTGACATGTGACCCCAAAGAGTTTGACCTTCACAGCGGCAGCAACAGCAGCTCATAAACACCGGCAGCAGCAACAGCAATATCTAAACAAATGCTGCCGCAATAATTCAAAGCCTTAATTGGGGCTTATCGCTTGGCAGGCGAAAAGAAAATACTTATAAGACAAAAACCAAAAAAAATACAAAAAAAAACAGATCGATCACAATAATTATAAATTTGTAAATTGCATTTAATGCTCCTTTCTCAATTCACAATTGAAGCATCACTCTAACAAAAAGCCCATAAATAAAGTCCAAAGTGCTTGAACATAAGCGATTTCCAACTATTTTATAGACAATAAAAAACAATTCAAGTGCTGAGCGAATTAAATAAGTTGCGCATATCAAACATTTTAATTTATTTAGTCCAATCGATCAATTAAAACTTTTTACTGTCAGATTGTAAGTAATCTAAATGGAAAAACATTCGCTCGAATTTTAATAGAAATAAAGATAACGCTTCGCTTATCATGCTGCTCTCTTCTCACACATGCACTCATATACGTATGAATACAAACATATATGATCAATAATATATAGAGGCATATCTAATACTCAATTGAAGGGCTATATCTTCAAAATTGTGTTTTTCACTTATATGTAAAATTTGACTCACTTAGTTCTTATAGTCACTGAAATCGTCGCCAATTACATACTTATGCACAACTCCAACCCTTTTAGCCAGTTCAGCATATAAAAATTGAATTAGAAAATACTCAAAACATTATTGCCACATTTTACTTTTGCAACTTGGCTGGATTGCTCCAGTACAATAATTATCTCTACTCGTTATTTGTGGTCAAACATCGTTACGATTTTTGAGTTAGCATCAGCTGCAAAAAGCCAGATTTGCCATACTGTCTTTTACAGTGTTGCATAGCGTTGAGTTTTTAGCATTTGCTCTAATTGTCTGAACAATGTTTACTCGACAAACAAAGTACTTTGACTAAAGGTAAACATGAAACCTAATTGCTACAAAAAAAAAAATTCAAAAAGTAAACATGAAATATTTCAGATTTTTTTTTATGTTTACCTAGAGAGCACGAGCACCTGGAGGGCGCTTAGGGCGTTGTGCCGCTAAGCAAATATGACTGATAATTGCTGATAAACGTCGGCGCTGCTTGATTGTATATATATATATAAGTACACATATACATATATATATAAATGTGTGTATTTGCAGTGTATATATGTATTCTGTGCTGTGGCGAGTGTTGACGTTAATCAAATAATAACACACTCGTTGCATGCCGTTGCAGGCACTTCAAATCAATTCAGGGGCAATCAGAGCGATATTTGCATAAATGGGCCAGCTGAATTGCATCGCATTTCATTATTTCAGCGATAAGAACCAGCTTTAAGGTGTGAATACAGTTATATGCGTATCTTAAGCGGAAATCAGACAGCTGTATGTTAAGAGATTGATGCTTACAAAGAGGCAGTAAATTAAACACGAACCCTGTCATATATATATAAGTAAGCTGGAAATTGTGGCTTTGTAAAAAGTACTACAAATAGTGGCATATTAATACTAGTAAAGAAACAAATAAATTGATTAAACTTTGAAATTTAAGCCTTCTAAAAAACAACAAATAATTCAACACCGATAGGCAGATAGATAGTAGTCTATATCATTGAATTAATAGTAGTACTAATTTTTTATTAAATAAGCTTAAATTAAACAAAAATTAGCTTACGATAAGAGTCAAAGTTTTTAATCTAAGCTGTAATATAATATATTATTATTTTTTATTTAATAATTAACTTTATCTATGACAAACAACAATTTTATTCTTTACTTTGCTTGCATGGAGCATTTTTCACTCGAGTCAGTTATATTTTTCATTATTCTTATAACATTAATGATCTTAAAATCAAGAAAGATGTCTCAATTTTTAAGTAAACAAAAAACTGAAGAAGGCAACCTTTAGACTTCTTTACCAATTATACTTAGATTTGTAAAACAATTGTCTTTTTCGTGTAAAAAGTTCTATTTTGTTATCTAGACATATTTTCATGCATCGCTCTCGGATGTGCTTACCTTGCAGTAAGCGCTTTAATCTGCCGCACATTATCTTGAGAGTCTACTTCGTTCTCCGTTTATCACTCACACACACACATACACTCACCCACACAGCCGTACACATTTAACCTAAATATGGCTCATGCATTAAATATTATAACACTCCGAGACATTTGAACAACACAAGCGTGTTTCTGTTGACGCACAACTTGACGCGCTGAGTTGACTTGCAGCACTGAGCCAAACTGGCGACAGGAACAGAGGCAAGGCAACATAACTGATAAGCCAACATCCGAACGGGAGTCTTGTTGAGTGTGGTTAGGACGATGGCAGCAGCATTGATAGACCCATTCCCCACTGTACATACAGCTTTATATGCCATATATATATATATATATATATATATATACATATCTACATTTAGATTTGTACATACACATTTTTTAACAGGTCACAAGCTGTGGACTCACACAAAAGCTTCGTTGCACTCGTTTTCATCCTTCGGGAGCCGACGCGCCCATTTCCCACGAGCAACTTCAAAATGAAAGGCTGCCAACAGCTGTTGTGCATTTAACAGTCCTCTGTTACTCCACTGCTATATATACCTACATGAGTAAGGTATCTGTATCTGCTGTATCGGCTGTAAATGTATCTGTATCTATACTCCGTTATATGGGTCAACAGTCGTACATAGATATGTATATACAAACATATTTATATATAAATACATACATATTAGTACATTCACATATTTACATACATATACACATATATATATATATATATATATATATTTTATTATAAATTGCCATTCCCTCTTGGGGGCTAGGTCAACTGTAAAATTCTGCTACTCAGTTGGCAAAATGTAATTTTTTGCACTCCCCTGTCGCCCGAAGGAATTGTTTCTGGTCTGATAAGCAAATTGCTAATGCTTTTCATATTTAATTAGTGGCTAAAACAGAAATCCATTAAAATTGAAGTCCCCCAACAATTATGTAAAGTGTCTTGTGCATTTTCCCCGTTCGCCAGAGAAGGAAAATGATTATTGTGTCACACACATTGGGGGTAAAGGTCTAAAATTATTTAATTTATATTATTTATGCACGAATTAATGAAACATTTACGATTTGTTAATTGTCTTAACCGATCTTAATGAAATTCAAACGATCAATAAGATATATCTGGGTATATTATATATCAATTGGAAGCTGATATAATTATAATTGTCTCTTCTAATGCTATCGGAAATCATTTGCAATCAGTGGTCGCAAAACTGAGCCAGTTATCGATAAACTTAAATAAAGCTGATCTACGTATAGTATACGATAACTTTTGGATTGTCTAATGGACATGGCTATTTGAGATGCTTGCCTCTGTCTGTTAAATACTTTTGGACAACTTAATTATACCCTTTTCACAATTTTTACTTAGCTTACCATTTCTTAAATTGCATAGCATTTGCTGGGAACTTTGTGGGCGCTTACTGATGTTTTCTAACTACTTCCAATCATAACCATTTACACCGACTCACTTTTTGTCAAGTCATAATTCCAAACTGATAGTTACATAATGAACAATAGAAAAAAAATAGAAGGAAAAATTACCAGCAATGCTGTGCACTTATCGTTTAAGTAAGTCCCATGAAACCCACTCGTCTGCACTCTTTGTCCAGCTGTGACAATTCGTAATGAAATTACCACCCAGATACATGCATATATATATATATATCTTCATGTGTGTGTGTTTTTCTATAAGAGACCAGTTAGCAGCTGCCACCAATGGCCAAGTGACACTTGTGCAAGTACGAGCACAGAAATCATCATTGTGAGGAAACCCTCGGCAGGTTGTTTGTCGGCTATTCCTGGTCTCGGCCATGAAACACAGGCGGTAGCGTGAAACGAATAGTTTTTTTTTTATTTTTTTGGTTTGTTGAGTTTTTTTGTTTTTAGTTTTTTTGTATTTTTGCCGACATGGTCGCCATCCCAACAGGTACCAAAACAATGCTGACTATTTAGTGAAATGCTTTTGTTTCGACTGCGGCGCAACTCGTTGTCATTGTCGCTGCTGCTGCTGCTGCTGTTGTTGTTGTTGTTGTTGTCGTAGTCGCAGCCGATTCGAGTCGACTCGAGTCGAGTAGAGTCGCTTATTAACTTACCTGTTATTCAAGGTATTTTCATTTTTCACACGCACCGCCACAGACTGCAAAATGAAAATGCACTTGCTTGAGTTTAGTTTTCAAGTCTCAAAACTCGAAACTCGAATCTTGAGTCTCGAATCTCACCCTCACTAACAACAGTTGTTGTTTTCTGAATGAATTGGTAACATGAACGGAAATAATGCCGCAGGGGGTGATTTCTTTTTCTAATCAACTGGGCCTACTGCGTGTGTGTGTGAGTGAGATGCAAAATGTTTGTCTATCTGTCTGTCTGGCTGTGTGTCCGTCATATGGCGACTGTCATTAGGATTCGTGTTTTGTTTGATTTAATATGTTGTTCACCTTTCTGGGTTTCCTATCGATTCTGGCTTGGGGCGTTACCGGCGTCTGCTAAAGCATCTTTTTTATTAGTTCAGATTTCGATTTCGAGTTTTTTTTTACTACTACCGGTCTATAATTAAAATGCTGCGTCTTATCTGGGTTCTTATCATTAAAGCATGATTAGCCGTAGCTCTGGGAAAATTGTGGTTTCATTTTGAAATGAAGTCTCTTCGGTTGAGTTTTAAATATATACACACATATGTATAGAAATATACATATATATTTATAAATAATAGTTACGAGCTTAGTTTGCATTTTTAGGGAAAATTAAGGCTTTAAACTGATACTATTGTCTACAAAAGGAACAAAATGAAATTAAGCGACTTCAATTAAGTGGTAAATACATGCATGAATATAATTCTATATAAGTATATGTGAATATATATTCATTCGATTTTTGTAGAATTATTAGTTACGGTTTAAAGTTGCAAATAGATGGCAAATGAAAGTTATCAGCTGACAGTATTGAAATGTTAGATTCTCGGAACGTAAAATAAGTCAGTAGATCAAACTTGTGGTATCTACAACTGTTGCAAGTATTAAATTTTTTACAAAAATAACCTTAGCTTTTAACACACTTTCCGTTTACCACAAAATACAATTACAACTCTTTATTATTGATTGGGAAACATTTAAGCATTTGATTTATTCCCAAAAATGTCCGTTAACCGTTGTTGAACTTTCAATTTCAGTACATTATTTTGCAGCTGGCAATGCTGCGCTGTAAATTGTTGTTGTTTTTTTTTATGTGAAACCAAACGAAAATGAAATGTTGCTGTGTATGTATTGATACATAGATACATAAATACATACAGACATGCATACACACATATGTAATTCTGATTACCTCAGGTTGCCTAGTTGGCCAAAAGGGGACAACTGCAGGCATTGCAAACACTTTCGGCCAAATCAAAATGGCCATAAAAAATGAAAATTGCAACTTTGGAAATTATGCGGCAAACAAGTTTTGAACGCGCCACTTGGGACCTGCTGTTTCATGGGGGTAGGGGTGAAGCTGGGGAGGGCGAGGGGTATGGCGGAGGCCAGCGCCAAATTTCACGTTGCATTTGCTGCATTACATCGGCATTTGCCAACGGGCCACCCTATTTCAGCTGCCACTAGTTGTTGCCACTACACTGCACTACATGGAAGAGTATGATTATTATTATTATTATTATTATTAAGCAGCGGCTTCCGCCCCAGCAGCAGCGGAACAAACTTCACATAAATTGACGCACGAGGCGCGCAAAAATATAAAGATGGGAAAAGCAATAACAACAACAAAGAGAAAATAACAGAAACAAAACACAGGCAACGGGAGCAAAAAACAAAAAAAAAAACCCAATTGCTGAGAGTCAAAGCAAAGACGCTGATAGAAAGGGAAGAAGACAAAACACAAGAAAACAAAACTAAAATGATTTTCATGTGTGGCGGAAAAATGTTTTGCTTTGGGAAATGCTTTTGGATAATTGTGTAATGTGGTAGGGTCCCTCTTACCTACTCGACCCATTCACCACACACACACACACACATACACATATATATAGCCAGGCAGGCACACCCACCACAAGAAATGTCTTGAGGCTGCGTTGCCAATTGTTAAAAAGGTTGCGACAACAACAGCAACAACAGCAGCATGGCCAACTGTCAGCTGTCAACTGCAAACTGAGCGATTTATTATTGGCCAGGCACAAGTAGCAAAGCACAAAAAAAAGCTGAAAATCTAATTGAAGGAACTTAAATAGAATAAAACAAAAGTAGCAAAATTTACGCACGGATTTCGCTGTTGGAAATATAGGTACATAATTTACATACATAATAGACAGATCCAAGTGGAAGCCAAGTGCCTTTCTCTATTGATTTCTATTGACACCCCAATAAATATAATATTGCCTGTGCAGCACCAAAAACTAAATGAAGCATGAAGCCTATGTGGCTTGTAATATTAGACAAGTTGTGTTTTTCTTTTTGCGCAGATGAAAATTAGTCGCCCTGTCGCACAACTAGGCGGCAACCCTGCCACAGCTGCATTCCACAATTGCAATCAAATCAACTTTCCAATGATGGATTTTGTCTTCATCTTTCCATTATAATTTTGCCATTTTTTTTCTTTGTTGCAGTTTGTTTGTTTTTGCCATTACCTTATTAGCTAAAAACCTGTTGATAGCGAAGCAGACGTCGATGATCGCTGATAATGATGATGATGATGATGACGATGATGATATAAAAAAAATAAATGCTCAGGCGCCTAAATGTTAATACCAAGCGCCGAAGGGGGGCGTGAAGGGTGTGGGGTAGTGGCAAAACTGGGGTGCACATTTTGACATGCAAAGTGAAAATTGTTGATAAAAGAAAACAAGAGTGCTCATCGCCAGTTGGTTGCCCGACTAGGAAACACCCTGTAGTATTCAGTGGTGTACGATTCATACACAAAAGGAATGTTACTCAAAAATATGATATGTTTCCAGAGTATACAAATTGAAAAACAAATATATTTGTCTACAAATGTCACACTGAAAGCAACAAAATATGTTTTTGCATATTATTTCCTTTTACCTACAACTCGAAAGTGAGGATGCAGTTAAAGTGCCAGAGGCTTTTAGCGAAAGGAAAAACTTTTACGATACGACTGTACATCCTGCCGAACAGGAGGATGATCTTATGGTAGCGGTTCTATCGCTGGGACTGCTTGTGCTGCTGATCTGTTGCTGCTACAGTTGCACCAACAAATAGAACAACCGAATTCGAAAGCGATGCCCACAACACCAGACCACACACCCTTTTGGAATAGAAAAATAGTCGTTTAAACTATTTTAACAATAATTTCTGCTATTATCGCATGTATTGTAAATATCAACTACACTCCAAATAAAAGAAGGGACATAAACAAGGTAAATTAAAATTGAACATCATAAATATCTTAGTTTGAAGAAAATTACATATTGTAATTTCTTAAATTGAATAATTTGTAAAGACCAATCGAGACGCATTCGCGTTGAAAACGAGAAACTTTTAACAGGATTTCCACATCGCCTTAGCGAAAAACTCACCATGCAAAAATCAAAGCTTTCGGCCACCAATTGTTGTTGTTGTCGTTGTTTTTGTTGCCGTTTCGGCTACATTTACAGTTTTTCTGTCCAATTCGATTGCGTTTTTTTTTTATATTAAACAAAAATGGAACATAACAAGACGCGTTTTAAAAAAGTAGTATTTTCTTAAGTTTTTTTGGTCTGTATTTTTTGTTCGCGCTCTAAGTACAAAATGAGATGTATTAGAAAATTCAAATACACAAGAGACACACACACACACCCACAGAAACACAGAGAGCAGCAGCGAACTCAGTGGAACACAAACAAACACGTTTTAGGCATGTTTGTGTGTGTGTGTGCATTTGAGGTGCTGTGTGTGTGTGCGATTAGAACTGTTGTTGTTGACCGTTTATGGCTGCTGCTAGTTATTGCTGTTATTGTTGTTGTTTTTTTTTCTAAACTGGTATTAGATGCGAGCAAGCAGTCTGTGTAACTTAAGAAGCGCACAATAAATAAAAACATTTCATTATGTGCTTGTGTGTGTATGTGTATATGCAACAATTGCTGTGAATTTTGTAGTATTATTATTCACTTGAAATGGCCACAGATTTGATTGCAGACGTGTAAAATTGCACCAACTTTTTAAAGCGGAATGAAAATAAAACGGAACTCTTAGCTGCATACGCACACATACACACATTCACGCATACGCACGCACTCATCATACAAGCAAAAACTCACACGCACACTCGCATACACGCACACTCACATACACGCACACAGTCACGCAGATGAGATGAACACGGCGCGCTAAATAACAATTTATTCCACAGCACAGGTGTGTGTTTAACATTAATTTTTAATAATATGTGTGTGTGTATATATTGTAATAAGAAGCACGTCAAAAACAATAAGCAACAAATGACCGGGCCAAAGTAGAATGCGGAGAGAAGATATACTTTATATTTGCAATTATGCTTTTGTTTCTTACATTTATTGATATAGACACATTTTCAAATTGTTGTATATCAACAATATCCAAAATTGGATCACTTATAAAACTTCACAAGCCGCACAACCAACGGACCGACCGCACGATTCGGCAACAAATTTTACAATAACAAAGCCGTCAACAGTCTGCTGTTAACCGGATCTATATAACAGAAGCATAACATTAAGATTTGCCAGACATTTAACATTGCCAGACTTAACATTGCTGGACTGTTATTCTTATGCACAAATATTCATAGAAAACTGCTGTTATTTGTGTTTTAAGCAAATTAAACTAATTTTTTAGTGCAACAGTTTTCCCTTGTATTACAGTTGATACCAAATTATAAGTTGTCCTAATTAAAGCATATTTTTGGAGGAAACGCAAAAACATATGAAAATCGCGAGCAAAACGCGTGCGCTGCAGGAAAAAATCGCGAGGTAAACGGCTGATTTAAAATTTTCTGTTAACGTTATATACATTTATAAATTTACAGCACCAAACTGAGCAAATCGATGGTTAACATAGCACGCTGTTGCGCATCTGCGTCATACGATAGAAACCTTCCGTGATTTTGTAATCGTTAAAATAATTATACAGATTGAGATTTATTTTAAAATGTTTATTTTAATTTTTACATTTTTAATTACTATTAGCTAACAGACATTTGCAATGCGTTACCTTCCGTATTTTATTCATGGATTCATTACATTGGTGTTGACTGTAAAAGCTCACGGAAACTGTTAAGTACTCGTAGTAAACTTTTAACTAACAGAGAGAGAAAGAGTGCTTTATTTAAAATATGTAAGTTTGCTCAAACTTAAGCGGTAAATTTAAACGCAATAATTTCTGTTTTATATATTTATTTACTAAACAAGAGCATTAATTATAATTTTTGGAGTCTAGCCGAATTAACACATATAAATATCAATAAATTTAATGGAAAGCTAAGCAATATACGAACTTATTAAAACTAGCCGAGATTCTCTAAAAAAATATCAACAAAATTATTTGGAAAGTATTTCAATGCAAATTTGCAAACTTTTGAACTATTCCTTGAGGGCTCGCAAATCCGGGTAAAGTGCGCCTGCATTTATGTAATGCGATTCAGGTTTTCGCAAATCACGTGTACTCCCAACGACGACAGCTTGGCCCGTTTTCTTAACCAACTTCTTGGCCAGTCCCTTTGGCGTAATATAGTTGACATTCTGGCTAATGATAAACGCATTGCCGACAGTGTCAAAAGTGCCGCTGGCCAAATTGCCAGCTGGAGAACCGTATCTGGGAATGCACGGAGAAGATAATTCATTATTATTTCATATTGTTAATTAGGAGAAAAATGAAGAGGAGAAACGCACTTATGTTCAATGATTTTAACCGAATTCTCACTCAAACTGTTGCCCAATATTTTGGCGGATGTCTCCAGGCCATCGAATACGGTGCTAAAACCCTCAACGGCACCGGCGGCAATTGTCATGGCGCCCTCCATGGCGCTATTTGCCTGGCTGCTGTCGTAGCCGAAGCCCTTTTGCAGCAGCCGTGAGCCTTGGGTCTGGACATGTGGTGCCAGGTAGCCGCCCACTGCCATCGCAGCGGTGCCCACCTTGCCAGCTATCCAACCGGTCATTCCGGCCGCGGCATGCGTGACCTTTTGGGCCACGTCAACGCCTGTTTGCACCGAACTGGGCACCTGGGTGTGGCCATCGGGCGCAGCTGGTGCCATTTTCGAGATTATATAGGGCGTTGATTTCATCATTAGCCCACCGGTCTTCTCGGCACCTTTGACCAGATTGCGCGCTATGAAATCCGCTGCGCACACAATGTGCTTGGAGACCTGCTCAGAACTGGTGGCCGGATCCGAGAGGGCTTCAGCACGTCGTGTGCGCGGCGATTGCAGCTGCTGCACAGTGTCCGCCAGCACGGCCTCGAGCAGATCGAGAAAGAATTGCTGCAAATCGGCCATTTGCTCCTCCTCCGTTTCCCCGGCGCTCGTGCTCAGCGGACGCTCTGGCTTCATCAGCATTATGCCGAAGGCATTTCCCGGCTGCGCTGATTCCATGTCCGGCAATATGAAGGCGCCATATTCGGTGCGATAGCAATTGGATACACTGGGTATCAGTGGATAGAGCCAGACGCTTGACTGATCCTGATCCGTATGCCGATCCGGTTCGTGTTGCTGCATATCGCATTGGATAAAGTAAATGCCGCTCAAATATTTCCATTTGCCGCCAACGGTGCACATTATTAGCGACATTTTGGTGCTGCCCGTTAAGGTGATCACTTGGCCACTGGCCTCGATGCGATAGAGCTTCACCTGCGCCTGGAACAATTCATCCAGCTGCGCCTCGGCATCGCGGCTGGCCAGCAGTTGACGCAGTCCCACAGCCAACTCCTTGTAGGTCTTGGGCTGACCACTGGCATTGGTCACATCGTAGAATGTCGCTGGATTCTCCGCCAGCAGTGGTCGCTTGCTGGCCATCTGTCCATCCGGTTGCACCTCTTGTGCCTCCATGGCGCTCTCATCGATGGGTGACTGCTTGGCGCCGAGGACCTTCAGGCGATAGCTGACCTCCGTCTTGGCGCTCTTCAGTTTCTGTATGATGGCACAGGCGTCGTTCCACTGCGCCTGCACCGCATCGATCTCATCGGGCAGGCCCACGGGTATGGCGAATGTCTCCTCGATCATCTGCAGCGCCAGCTCGTAGGCGCCAATGGCAGCTGCCAGAGATTCTGACTCCTCGTGACTGATGGCCAGCTCCACTTGTGCCATGGCAGCCTTGTAGGAGAGCTTAATCTTCTCATGGGCCTCGAGGAATTCCGTTTCCGTCGACATGACGGCGCTGAGTAACTGCAGTGGATTAAACTCGATTAATTATTAAACTATTCAACTATATTAAATCATTTTTATAAGCATAAAAACATTATTGTCGTTACAAAAATTTTTTTTGAAATCGGAAATGATTTAATTAATTTACACTTATTTTTATACACAAAAAAAGAGAGAAAAAAATGTTGTTTTTTTTTAGACAAACTTGTTGATAGAGCTCGCTGGCCATATTGTCGCTGCTGAAAGACCAATGTAAACTGAAATGCCTGAAAATCTCGCAAGGGATGCTTTGCCAACTTTTCGTCAGACGCGCCACAAATTGCATTACCCATTAAATTAGAGAGATGATGGCAACTCTCCCCCTCCCCCGATTTGCCGACAACCTGTTGCACTCTCAACTTACTTTTACTTTTATGTATAGCTGTTATGTTCGCTCTTCTCACGTCCTTTTTGCTTTCCAATACATCCGGGAATGCCGTCAGATAGTCGAAGAGAGAGAGAGAGAGAGAGCGCAAGTCAGAGCGTAGGGAATGGACGGATGCTGACTAATCGCCGCGCTGTGTTGTTAAATGTCGCAGCAGCCGTTTTACACTCTTTTGGCTATGTCAATAATTTATTGCGCTAAAAATATGCGGACACGTTATTTGTACTTTGATTTCACCATTTCTATTATATTGCTCACCTTTTCTAAGTGTATTGCCATTTTATGCAGCTGCTGCTGGCGCTGTATTCACATCGTCTGTTAATACGCAAAAGGAATTTCCGAATAATAAAAATAAATCGTTTTTGTTTGTTTTCTGATTGTTTTTATCGCCGCTTCCGTGTCTGCTGCTACTGCGACAGCTGCTACTGTTACGCGGGCCAGCCTGCTGACCAGCGAGCTGTCACACGACCCTGTTAAGTCAATCTGTTGAAGCGTAACATTAAGCTGTCAAGCAGCACAACTTATACGTTTCTGAGCTTACATTTTGTAAAGCTTTTAAGCGTCGAATATAAGACTTTTGTTGTTTCTCAAATCGAGGGCACATTTGATAGGATTTTTCTTTTGTTTTTCGAATCAAATGCATCAACTTTTTCTTGTTGTTTAACTTGAATAAAAATGTTATATCTGAAATTTATAATAAGCAATACAAGCCTATTTCACTTAATTTAACCAATCACCCGTTTTAAATATGAAAACAATTTGGAACACATTTTTATCTTTCGTATTTATTTTATTAATTTAAAATACACTTTCTTGAATGTTGTAATTTTTATACAATTAGTTCGTTTCGGACTACATTCACATCCTATCAAGGGGTATGGGCTGGCGAAAGGAGATGGCCGTATAAATATATTTTTATATTTATGTAATATTATATAACGAAAATAATCAATTGGAACTTGTTAATATGATGAAACATAAAAAAAAAATGTTCAATTCAACATGTCAAATTCTAACGAGACGCAGACTTTTTTAATTGGTTTTCCTTCCAAAAACTTTCCCTTGCGGGAGCGGGAGACGAGTTTCGATTGAAATCACAATATATATATGTGTATATATATATATATATACATATATATATAGAATTATGGGCCCTATTGGCACATATAATTTGGATATATGTGAAGTTGCTTTATGCTTATATATAAGTTATATATATATATGTAAGTTTTGTTATAACGTAATTTTTAACACATTTGGCGAGAACTCGCTCAATCAAATGTGACGAATAACGAAGAGAAAAAGCTTTCTGCTTTTCCTATACTTTTCAGACGATGATTTCAATGCTTGAAATTATGTATATATATATATATATATATATATATATATATAAATCCTAGTTATCTGCCTTTTTTTTAGTTTTCTTTGTTAATGCATATATAATGCAGCTGAAGGCTACTCAAGCTGCAGGAGCTGCTTTAGGTTTAGGTTGCGGTTGGTGGTGCAGTGGCCAACTCCCGATAGGCATCCTGGAGCGCCTGCTGCTGTTCGGGCGTCAAGGTGCTCGCGCAGGCCTGCATCACATCCGGATTGGATTCTATTTGCTTGACAATGGTTAGCATTCGGGTGCCCGATGGACTCTGCGCCTCGAGCACCTTGGTGCAGAAGGTGTCCGCAATTATCGATACGATGCGAGGCAGATTACAATTGTTGGCGCCCAAAATCACTGGATGATTGGCCTCAATCAGATCGCACAGATAGCCATAGATGTGTGCGGCTTCCTCGGGATCTTCGGAGGTGGGAAGGCAGGCGAACCAAACACCAATTAGCTCATCCAAATTGGTCAATGCGCTCTTGTTGTATTTGAGTATCTTGGCAAACGCCGATATGGCATTCTCCGTCGCATTTATGTTCTCCACCTCGCGCGCCCGCGGATCGTTGATGACCTGCACCAGCAGTGGAATGATCTGGGCGCACGTATGCGCAAACTGATCGCCAGCAAATTGGCCCAAAACACCGCAGCCATATGCAGCCGCCTGGCGCACATCCGGCGACTTATCCACCACATACTGCAGCAGAGCAGGCGTGAAAATATGCTGATACGGCGTACAAGCGGGTCCACAGAATTCTACAAATTAATAAACAGATTTGATTAGGAAATCATTTGGATTAATTGCTCAAGTTACCAATAAGATCATCGAATACACAAATTCCCCACTGGCGATCGGCGAACGGACGATTGGGATCGAGAAGCTTGATAAAGTGCGGTGCCACCTGCTCGAAAGCGGGCAAAAATTCCGCCTTGCTGGTTAGGAAGAGGGCGTGTATGATGTCCACCACCTTGGATAGTATATAGATGTCGGTGTCATCCTGTTCGGCCAGTTCCTCCTCAACGCCATCATCGTAATCCTCCTCCGTGCGGGCAGCCAGACGCTTATCGGCACGCTCGAAATGCTCCAGGATATACTTGTTGATAATCTCCAGCACCAGTTTCATGGACTCCTCGTTAAGGCAGTTGGGGCCAAGGGTCTCAATGCATTTCGCCAGCGAATTGAGCAACTCGGATTGCACATCCGGCTCCGGTTCGGTATTGATCACCTTAATCAGCTCAGGGCAAATGTATAGCCACATACCCACCAAATAGTTTGGTCCCTTGATCTTGGCGCAGTCCAACAAATACGGCAACGATTCAGCGGCCGCCGATCGAACGCCATCGTGGAAGTAAAACTTGAGCAAGGGCAGCATGAGGCGGACCACCTCCTCGGCGTGCTCAGCGAAGCCCTCCTTCAGTTCCCGTGCATAGCAGACAAGCATCTCGCAGGCGGATGCCTTGTCCTCCATGCCGGCGGTGCGTATGGCAAAGTTCTGCTGTTCGCCGAGGGTGATGAACGACCATTCCACATCGCCCTCCAGATCCTCGACCTCGTCGTTGTCCAGCAGCGCCACTTCCGGTTTCATGGCAGCCGTGCGCATCACCGGACCCATAACCAGCGGCAAATACTGCTCGAACTGCTTGCCCAAAATCTTGCACATTCGCGCCCAGGCGGTAATCAGATACGATGTCTGCGGATCATCATCGGGCAGTTCGCCCTCGGTGTGGGTCTTCAGAAGCATGTCCATCACCTCGCCGGCATCCCCAATGAACTTCTCGCGACCGACAGCGAGTCCGATGAGGCTAACACACTCGATGGTCTTGCCGCGCAGCATGCGCAACTCCTCCGAATTGGCATTCTGGATGATAAACTTGAGGCAGGGCATCAGGCGATCGTAGTAGGCGACAAATTCCTGTTCGCACGTGTCCGCAACAGAGGCAATGGTGGTCACCACCTGCTCCAGCACCAATTTGTTGCCCTTCTCGACGAGCTCCGTGAACTTGGAGTTGAGAATGTTCTCCAGCTTGCCCATGATTGCGTCCAAATAACGTGTCAATATATGTTTGGGGCAATCCTCGCTGAAGTTAACCAAAGCGGCGCCGGCATGCGCCTGCACGCGTGGATTCTGCGCATCGTCCAGCA
Source organism: Drosophila kokeensis (assembly GCA_035042145.1). Lineage (NCBI taxonomy): Eukaryota > Metazoa > Arthropoda > Insecta > Diptera > Drosophilidae > Drosophila > Drosophila kokeensis. Next base: position 1,383,053 of record JAWNLT010000376.1, on the reverse strand, counting down.
GCAGCAGCAGGCCGGGCACAACCTAGAGGCGAATACAAGTTCAGAGTTATTGGGAAAACAATTATGGGGATGGGGCATCTGCGTACCTGTTCGTGGAACTTCTTCTCAAAGGTCGGCGCAAAATCGGTGGACATTTGGCCGATGGCATTGCAGGCGGCGTAGCGCACACGGGGATTGGGATCGCGCAGATAGTTGAGCACACCGGACATCACCTGATCGAGTATGGCCTCCATTTGCTTGTGGCAACCCTCACCAATGGCTGAGATGGCCATGAGAGCGGCAAAACGATGCTTCCAATCGGTGTGATTCAGCATGCCCGGCAAGGCGTTCATCACATGGGGCAAAATCATTTTGCCGCCAAGGCCACAGGCCAAGCGATCCAGCGATGATTCGGCAATCACATTGTTATCGCTGTGATCATCCTCATTGATGATATCGGCTGTGGCCCAGTTCTCGTCCTCATCCAGATCGGTCATCATTTGCAGCACGAGCGGAATGAGGGCGATAATATATTTCTCGGCACGCTTGCGCACCATGGCTGGAGCATTCTCCGATAGCGAAACCATCACCTCGAGCACCAGATGCCGCCAGCTATCCTCAAAGTCCAGCGAGCTGAACACCTTCATGCACATCTCAAAGATGTACTCGAGTTGCGCCCGCAAGAATTTCGGACAATTTTCGGTCATTTCGATGAGCAGCTTTAGCAAACTTTGATCGTCCTGCGCCTCAATAGTTTCGCCCGTGATGACAAGCATCCGTGGCAACAGATCCCCGAAATGCTTGTATATGGTCACATCCTTCTCCTTGTCATGGTACAGAATGAAGGCGCCAATGGCACGAACGGCCTGAAACCGAACCTCAGCATCGCCGGAATTCTCCATGCTCTTGGCCAGCATCTGTTTGATCAGATCGATATATTGCGTTTCCTGGTTGCCAAAGATTGAGGGCACACTGCTGAAGATGCGCAGTGCCGACTCCTGTAGCTGGGGCGTTGGCGAATTGGCGCATTGGAACAGAAACTGTAGAATGTCCGGCCACTGATTGTTGCCATCCTCGTCGATCAGGCTGCGTGCCACCTCGGCGATCACTTCGCATATCTTGCGACGTAGCTGCGGTGTCACATCCTGTTGCACAGCCATCAAAATCTGCTGCAGCAGCTGATTCTGCGAGTCCACGGGCAACTGCAAGACGCAAATTCACATTAAAATTATAAAGATTTTATTATTTAATCCAAGTAGAAATTCATACCCCTTTGTAGAACTCGAGAAATTCAGATGTGAAGAGGCGACGCAGCAAAACTGCGGCCATTTGGCGCGCCTCCTCCGATTGTTGGCCATTGTGAATGTTGCCAAGCAGGTGTGTTACCTTCAGTTCCCGGGAAATCTTGTTGTACGCTTCCTGCAAGCAGAGTTTTGGAGTTTTATGTATTGTATTATTGACGAGAAGTAGAAAATAGCACAGGGTGATTCAGGTTACACAGTTCTTTCTCGCTTTCTTAATGACCATCGCACCATTGCACTTGTGAAAAGGGCAGCGGGCAGCGACCCACTCTTAATTATAATTAATTTAGCTAATTTATGTTTGCTCACAACAGCGCCAGATGCTGCGGGTGTTGCGCTGCCTATTTGTTCGTATTTTTTGTGCACCAAAATGGGTCACTTTTAATTAGATAAATAGAATTTCTGCATACAAGATTTTCTAATATTGCATATCAATTATGCTGATGTCCTTAGCACAAATCCTTTTAATCTTATGCTGCTCAGTGTACGGTTGTTCGTGCCTCTGTTTATTGGTTACCGTTAACTGAACTAGATATGCTTGTATATAGATCTGTGTAGGTGTGTGAATCAGTTGCAGTACAAGGCAGAGCGTGGTATATTGGGTGGCGCCAAGGTCAACAGCTGTAATGCGTTCGTGCGACGTCTCGCGGCTTTATCGGGCCTGACACCCAATATTCAATATGCCCATGTATATATTTAGTTATATAGAAAAACAGATTGCATATCGCACTATGCGTCATCATTGGCAATAATGAAATTATTATCACCTGTGCTTTGTTTCCGTTTTGCATACGTAGAACACAAAATTATGCGTGGCTGTGTGCGAAATCATTTAAGAAAGCGCTTGGCAGCAGCAATAAAATTTATTCATATATATATATATATATATACAATAGATCCATATGAATTGTACAATTTGTCTTTTTGCTTTGTGCAGAGCACATCCACACACACACACAAACACACAGGCGCGCTGACATGCGAATGTCGTAACTAAAAGGGAAACGAAAACACGTTTTGTGCGATTTGAAATAGAATGCACGATGATGATGATGATGATGATTCAGGGCGTCTTATTTTATACCAAAATATTCATAATAATTGCTGCACATACATTTGAAGAAGATAAAGCATTTGACTGCCGACCGAATTTAAGCGTTATACTATAAACAATTTAAACAATTGCGCAGTTGTCTGCCGTGAAATATGCATTTTTTTCTTTTGGGGCGGGGGAAACGAACTTACCTCGGCCTGTTTCCGCACTTCGTTGTCCACGGACAGCAGGGAGTTAAGGAGCTGTTGGAATTGTGCCTGATCTGCAGCCATATTTCGATTTGCAGTTTTCACACGGTTTAACAACAGTAAATGAAAAACACACAATTTTCACAATCTGCACGCGACGAAGCCGCTTTAAAAAGAGCAGAACAATAGAAAGCAATGCCGGGTTGCCAGAAATTCCAAACTTTTTTTTTATATCATATGTATTTTAAGTACACAATTGCCTTGTCACTTGTACTGCGGCAACTATACGAATAAACTTTTGTAATTCGTCAAAATAGGAAATAAATAATTTAAATTTGTTAGGGGATATTTCCCAGCAGTATATGTGACAATACTGGAAAAAAAGCACGCTTGTGAACGCGCTGTAATCGATAGTTTTTGGCGCGAAATGAGTTTGCCAGATGGGCAAGCGTTACTCTGTTAAATGTTGAAATGTATATTTTGAAACAATGCTCGAACTTTAACCAGCAATTATTATTATAAAGGCATTATATTATTAATACACGAATACAATGAATACCTAAGGATGGTAGCTTTACTACCGAGAACAGTGAAAATTCGAGTCAAAATAAATTTTACGTATAACAGCAGCTTCAATTCTGCAATTATGTTCCATGTTCTTATCGAATTATAGGCTCTATGTTAACTAACAGGAACCAGTGTTGTTCAAAATCTTTGTTTACATGTAAGCAAGACAACACAAAAAACTGAATAGAATAAATAAAAACCATTCAATATTAACCATCTGCAAGCAAAAAGTTAACGACACAATGAGCAGAATTTGCGCTTATAAGGATTGCAATAATTTCTATTTTCGCCCAGATAATAGCGTCTGCAATGACGTCACATTGTTTGCATTCCCAAAGGACCAAAAACGATCAGCGCAATGGCGTCTGTTGGGCCAAGTGAATCCCAAAATTGGCACAAAACAATTGTACATGTGCTCCAAGCATTTTGATGCCAAATATCTATCGACAAACAAGAATCGCCGTATTCTGCTGGGCGAAGCGAAGCCATTTTCTTATGCAGCCAGTAAAAGCAATGCAGGATTAACCAAGGATGAGGATGAGGACCAAGATCAAGATCAAGATCTAGATCAACAAATGACACCCTCATCGTCCACAGCTAAGCAAAGCTTTTATATCAATCCGACAGATGATGAAGATAATAACCCGACTTGCTCATCGACACAGCAAAGCTACTATATCAATCTAGATGATGACACGCTGAGCATAGACAAAGTCGTCATGGTCGAGTCAACGAGTACAACAAAAGCAGCCCAGGAGCACACAGAGCCGGATCTATTGGAAAAGAGTGAGTGTATGGGGTACAACAAAATATTAACTAGTTAAATTATTTATTTGTGTGCATTTTTTCAGTTGAAGTGAGCATTGTGCCGCCAACTTCTAGCAAACGCGCTCGTTCAATCAGCCTGACTGTGGAGGATGGGGAGGAGGAGCCGACGGATGATCAGCTAATTGATGCCGGCGAAGTATCCATATTCAAGTTCAAAGGCGAGCAATATGTGCAAATGTCCAGGGAATACTATCTGCACGAGAAACGCCAAATGTTAAATCAGCTACGAAACTATAAACGCATTTTTGCCCAAATCAATAAGGCCATGATGAAGACTTTATAAAACGCATATTTTATTTTAAAACGCACACAGAGAGATTTGGTTTTTCTTCAAGGGGTTAGCAGCTGCTCCACATCGCTGTCCACATCGGGCACATCATCGCTGAGCTCATCGCTGTCCGGATCCGCCTCGGCGAAGGAACCTTGACGCCGCAACAGCTCGGCCCAGCTGAGCGGCAACTCGCAGAGCGGACAAGTGCCGCCAATGGGTATATAGTGGCCAGGCTGATCGCTCAGCAAGTAGCTGGCCAGGCACAGTATGTGGCAGGTCAGAGGGCAGTTCGCACGTAGGCAGCCGAGTAGACGGCAACGCTCCACTTGCTCCACCCGCTGCATGCACAGGTGGCACTCCAACGACCGATTGGAGGCAACAGCCTGCTCCTCTTGCTTGGCCGTTATGGCCACCTTGCCACTAACGATGCCCACATGTGGCGGCAGTGGCACAACAAAACCACGCTCATACTCGCTCTCAAGCCAGCGAACAGTGAGCGGCAGACGATGCCACGGCCCAATGCCCAACATGCGATTGACTATGCGGAAATTGTAGTCGAAGTGCGTTTCTCGCGGCAGTTTGCGTCGCAGCTCCGGATAGCACTTGAGGCGGGTGGAGAGTGCGGGCTGCTGCCACGCCCATTCGAATTGTAGCGCCGCAATATTGTTGGGAAAACCGTGGACAATCATCACCATCTGCCAGGGTCCCTTCCGGCTCGTCTTGCGCGCCCCACCAAAGTCACAGCCACGATTGTGTTGCCTGATCCGACGCTTGGGATTGACGGTGAAGCCCACATAGCACTTGCCGCGATAGCGTGCGTCCAAGCTCTGGCTGCACAGCAAATAGACGCCATAGAAGCGTCCCTTTTGGGCCAGTACTTCAGCCGAGTCGCCTGCAATTTCTTTGGATTTTTCGTTAGTTAATCAACTGTGGAAATACTTTTGGGCACAAACCAATCAGCCAACAATTAAAGGTAGCGACAGGGAAAGAAGAAGACTGTCTAAACTAAACGATATAAACCGCAATTATACAGTCGTACTTGCCTATAGTAAACTATAGTATAGTATATGTATAATGAATAAGGATTTTCTTGCACTTCACTTTAGGCAACTTCGACTGCAATTGGAAGCCACGAGGATGATTAAAGGCTGCCTCCGACAAAAACCAGACATTCCTCGATCTTGTCTATAGCAAAAATAAACTAAATATATATATATGTAATAATATAATATATATATATATATAATAAAAGGAACTTTGACTGCAAAACTGTCGCTCATAGTTTCAACTATGTTTAGTATATATAGTATGCTATATACATAGTTATATATATATATTACACCATGCTCTCCATTGTCTCCATTTTCTTTCAGTTTAGTTTACGCTAAGTCTAATTTATTTTGCTCTTCTTTTTGTGTGTAAATAGCCGTTTGCTAATTTAATTCTAGTTTCATAGTTCCGCTTGCGGCAAGGCCATTCATTTGTTGTTGCTGCTGCTGCTGCTGTTGTTGTTGTGGTTGTTGTTGTTGTTGCTGTTGTTGCTGTTGTTGTTGCTGCTGCTGTTGTTGCTGTATCACTGACGAAACCTGAGTTGCAGCTTGAGCTGGCTCCCTGGATGGCAAAGGCTGCTGCTGCTGTTGGCTGTTGCTCTGTGAGGATGCTGGCACTGTTGCCGTTGAGCTGTTGCCGCTACCGCTGCTGCTGCCATTCTGCAGCATAGCCTGCTGCTGCGGATTGGTGGCCTCAGTGCCTGCCACTGTGGCAGCTTCGCTGGGCGCTAAAATGTTGCCACCACCATTGCTTTGTTGCTGCTGCTGTTGTTGTGGTTGTGTTAGTTGCTGCTGCTGCTGCGTTTGTTGCTGCTGCTGTTGTTGTTGTGTTGTTGCTGCTGCGGCTGCTGCAGCTGCAGCTGCATTCTCCTGCACCGAATTGATCAGTTTGATGCGCTTGCGTGTGTAATGCTGCCACTGAAGTATGGCCTGATCGTCGATGAACTTGCAGCACTGATTGTTGACGATCTCGCGACGAAAATGCTCGTATTGCAGCAGATCAAGAAAATAAAGGCACATCGGATACATTAAGTACTTGGCATAGTCCGGCTCCTTCCAGTACTGCAGATACTTGAGGTAGTTGATAAACGATGGATCCTTAAAGTAACCACGCTGAGCCAGAACTGCAACAATTTAAAATATACATAAGTTTATATATACAGATATATATATATATGATCCCACTTACAGTTGAGATAGTTTGGATTGGAGAGGCATTGCACAAACTCCAGTTCGATTTGCCAGCGTCTTTTTTGTTGCTCCTCCGATTCGATGGCCGCTAAACGGAAACGAATACGGAATTTATTAATTGATGTTTAGGCATATTGTTGCTGTTCATGGAATTAAGTAAATCATGCTTATTATTATATTATTGCACATTTTGCCATTACGACAATTGATTGATGAACTAAAAGCGTGTACAGATATTAAACAATATTAAAATCAAAGTGAAATGCATAATAAAGGTGTTTTATTTACTTCTTTTTTGTTTTTCATTTTGATGTTGATGTTTTTTTTTTTTAGTTGTTTGTTGGGTTTACTTACTCTTACCCTTTCCGTACATTTTGGCCATTTTTGTAGCTGTTGTGGAAAGGGTTTCGCTGGCTTTGCGTTTTTTCAGTTTGTTTGTTTGGCTAATTCTTCAGGTGTTTTCTTGATGTTTTTGTTGTGGTTGTTGTTGTTGTGCTTGGGTGTGATTTCTCGTGTGCTTCAAAATTGTACATAACACAAAAATCATAAATTACACATAATAAAAATGTATACAACTCGCTGCTAGCTGCGTGTTTGTGTTTGCGTCTGTGTGTGTGTGTGTGTGTGTGTGAGAGAGAGATAATTGGAAAGGATATCAAAAAGCGCATACAAACACATAAAACGGAATAGAATGGCACTTAAAACGTAAATCAACTATGAATCTTTATGTCGCTCCTTTATTTTGTTGGGTGATATTCTTGTTGTTGTAAGCAAATTAATTAAATTTAATTGTTATTTTCAGCTACAAACCGTAAGTGTTCATGTCAGCGTGACCGAATCTCGACAGCAACAAAATGCTCTTATTCACTATGAATTATACCAAAAAAATACTGACAAAAAGCCACAGTTGTCATTTTAAAAATTGCAACTTAACACATTAATAACAATAAGTCATTATGATAATTCAATTAATTGATGTAATAATTACATTTCGTGTGTGCGTTTAAAGTTACATTCATTTATTTGAATAGCTACTCAGCTATTTTTTACTCACTTAACGAAGAGTGAGTGCCCCTCCCCAGCAAAATGAAATCGTTATCGCTTTCAGACACTGGAAAAAATGTTTAAGTTTTAAAGGATATGTTGTATTTTTCAATATTTATTTTAGCTTATTATTATTATGACAACAGTTTATGTTTCCAGGTCGCAGACAGATAATACCAATTTTGTAAAAATAATATTATGAAAACCCTCTGAACTGTTGTACGCTGACTTGACAACTGTGAATGATTATTAGAGAGCGGTTTCTCTTTTCGCTGCTGAGTGTTGGTGCTCAGAGCGTACTCAGTTGCTTGTTCTCTCGTTGTTCGCTGAATTTCAGTTTTGTTTTGCCGCTCATTCGTGTTCTGGCATTTGAAGCGTACGGACGTCGTGGTCGGTTTCGCGGACGCTTGTTTGTTTGTTGCTGCGAAAATATCGTTTTACAAAATAGTTGAACAAATATATGCATACGCGTACATACAAGTGTATATATATGTATTTTAAGAAAATCGAAATCATAATAGAAAATAGAAATCAAAAGCAAAAGCAAATACATAAGTGAGTAGATTCCAAGAAATCACAAGTGCGTATGCCGCCGACACATGTACATAAATTAAATACATACATACAAATGCGTGCGTATATGTGTGTGTGTTTGTGAGTGAGTGAGTAAGTGAATGTGTGTGTGAGTGAGTGAGTGAGGTGTAAAATAAAATTCACAAAGCGGGTAAATAAATGAATTAAATTCTATATACACAAAAAGTGAGCAGAGAGAATGTTGTGAAGTTTTGCGGCGCAAAATGAAAGCCCGCGAATAAAACAAGTCAAAAATTGAATTAGGGCTGCATCTAGGAAAGTGCGTCGTTTTATTTTGAAATCGATACCAAAATAAAAATACACAAAAAGTGGGCCTCGTTCCACATACAAACATACGAATCTTCTCATACATATGTATTATTCAACACACATATATACATATATATGTGTGTGAGTGTGTGTGTGCGTTTATTTGCGGGCGTGTGCAAAGTGCAACATAAACAAACGAAAATGGTTAACAAGAATGCAAAAAGGTAAATACATTGCATATATGTGTGTGTAAAAGTCTATGTCGGTTATGTCTCTCTCTCTCTGCGTGCGTGTGTATGTGTGTGTGAGTGTTTACATACATGCAAACATACTTATAAAATTACTACGCAGCAGAAATTTATGCGATACCGTTGTTGTTGTTGTTGTTGTTCCATATCTATCATATCTTCTGTTTCGTCTTTGTCGCCGCCGACGTCGTCTCGTTTTGTGAATGAGCAGCGCAGCAGCGTTGTCTAGTGTGCGTGTGTGTGTGTGTGTGAGTAAAATAGCAAAACAAAAACCTCGTTCCGGCATCTCGCATAGTTGGCTTGCTCTCCTGCTCTCTTGCTCTCTGCCGCTCTCAGCGTGCTCGTGTCGTTTGTTGTGCTCTTTGCTGGCGCTCCATCCCGCTCTCTCAGCAATAAAAGCAAAAGTGTGAAGGAAGCGCGAAAGCCACAACAACAACAACAGTCTTCAACATTAAGAACAAGACAATTGCACAGAAACTAAAACTAAACCGTATGCTACTAGTGGGGGGAGGGGTGTAGTTGGGTTGCCTGCTAATTAAAAAGCGTAGCAGTAATTGGTATACCGCTGTGCGCTCATTCGCTCATCTAACGTTGCCACTTGCTGTGAGTTTTTCTATAACATTTACTGCAATACATATGTGTGTTGTATGTTTGTATATATAGAGAAATACCATAAAAATGCCGTTGTATTAATCATAATATATTTTTGACGGCGGCAGCGTAAGGAATGTTGCCGAAAAGCTTAACATGCGTATATTCATTCTATCTCCCTCTCTCTCCGTGCTTGTGCGTTCGCTTTCTGTGTAATTTATTTATTTTTAAATCGAATTTGTCAGTGTGAGTGTGTTTGTGTGTGTGACAAAAATAAGTTGCCGCAAAAAAACAAAATTGTTGAAAAACAACAGGGACCAGCCAACTTTTTTTTATAGCAAAACCGGAAATTGTTTATGCGACGCTGGCAGCGACGTCAACGTCAACCGATCGCTATTTTTTATGACGTATGCATGACGACACACACACACGCACACACACATGTACATATGTATGAACACACATGACATATAAGGTGGCAACTCATTGGAAATTTTGGCGCATAATTTGGCCACACTAATTAGCAGTACGAAAAGCAACAACAGCAAAAACAAAAACAACACCGAAAAACTTTGACCACATGTCTAAACGATGGCACGCGTGTGCAAGCAGCACAACAACAACAACAAAAAAGAAGAGCAAAAAAAGAGAGCGAAGTGAGCTGATGACCATGTGTCTGTGTGCGTGAATGTGTTTGTGTTAGTTGAGCGAGACAAACTGGCAGGTGTCATTGACCTTTTCGACTGTGACGGTAAAAGCACATTGTTTTTATTGTTGTTGCTTTCCGCTGCTGTTATTTGCATTTGTTTTTTTTCGCTGCGCTTGCTGATGTTGTTATTGTTGTTGTTGGTGGTGTTTTTGCTGAACACACTGCGGTTGCTTGTCCTTGAACTTAGGCGCGTTTTCTAATACACATTAAAGTTCCAAAGCTCACACATACACACAGGCACGCATCAGTTGGCTTTCTTTTGTGTTATGCTTTTGCTGACAGTTCTCTTGTGAATTCGCGCACAAAACGCACACTCCAAAAATGGTATCATTTACGCAATTTGGTTGCTGTTGTTGTAGTTCTTGTTGCGCTGGTGCTAAAAGCTTTGCTAATTTCATTGTTCGTTGATTTGCTTGCTGTTATGTTGACAAATGTCAATGCGTGAGTTTTTGAGTGTGTGTGTATGAAGAGCAGCTTGTTTTTTTTCTGTAATAGTGGAATTGGGGTCAAAACTGCGTGGCCAGGGCTTCAGAGAAGTGGGTGGAGGTGGGTGTGTGGGTCAAGTCTTCAAAATCGTGCTATAGTATATATGCATATGTACCTCACACATGGCTCAATTTTTGAGAGAGGAAGAGACGAAGGGAGAAATGCAAATGCATAGACATATTTATAAAAGTAATTTTTGCTTTTGAAGACTGGGGAAACCTCAGAAAAATATAACTCAATTACATCTATAAATTGACAATCAAAATTAAATGTATAAATGTATTTATATATTTATATTTATATACTACAAAAGATTTGTCTATCATGTCAAAAAATAGTCTATTTCTGAAAAACAACAATGAATATTCGTCATCTCCACTGTGGCCAATTAGCTTAAAAATGAGTGAATTACCTCATTGATCAACTATGACTAATAGAATTTAGCCGACTGCTGATCAGAATCCATATGTATGTAAATAAATAAATATGTAAAAATAGAGCTCAACTATAGCAGATATATACATATATTTATATTGTATAGTTATTCCATATAGCAGCATTTCGTATATAACAATTAGTTTTGTTTGTACATACTTAATTAATTGATGAGCATATAACATAAAAAATAATTAGTCACATGACCTAATATAGCCCATGTTCCATGTGCCTGTCTATCAATTTGAATATATCTATCCGAAATCAAAGAGTATTTAATCGTCGACAAGCGGAAGATATTCAGTTCCCTATAATTATTATTACATCATTGTTATTCGATGTGGTATATCATACTTGTATTAATATAAATATTTGACTTGATTTTTTAATAGGATCGGAAGTAGTTGTTTTTTGAGTGCAGTATTATTACATAAGCATAATTTGTGTGTGATTTTTTTCCTAATTACTTTAAAGTGTCAACTATGGATTGAAATGATAACAAAATTGATTACTCTAAAGTTGGCATTTCACATTATCAAAATCTGTCTGTATGTATTTATGTATGTATGTATAATTGCGTGCCCACTGAAAAAAAAAACAGAATTGATCACAAGATGTGCGTGGTTCCGATCCGCCCACGTTCGACTCTCCCTATTGGCTACTGTTAAGCATCCGTCGTTAAGCACCACGTCATTGCTCTCGCCCTCGCCTATCCCCACCCAGCTAACCACCCACCTTGCGCTCTGTTAATCTCGCAGAGCTGCCAGCTTTTTAAAATCATAATTGTTGATTACGATTGTTGTGTGCTGTGCTGCTGCTGCACACACGCATTTCGTGCTTATGCGTAGGCGTCTGGCGGCGACACACACACATCACAGTGTGTGCTGCGATTGTAGTTGTGTGTGTGTGTGTGTGCTTATTTACTTGGACTCTAGACTCTTCTTTGATAAGTGTGGCCTGTGTTGGTCTGTGTTAATCGAATGAATCACATGTAAAAATCGTGAAAAACAATAATAATAATAATAAACAAACAACAAGTCTCAAATAAAATCAGCAAAACAGCTTTCATATGTATTTACCCAATGTTTACCATACGTACATTTGCAATAATATATCCTGTGACAAGGTGCCGTTATAAACTTAACGAAGCAATAACAAAAACAACAACAACCGCAGGGCGTCGTTTCCAGTTTGTAATTTTTGTTGTTGGCTGCTTCTGCTGCTGCTGCTACACTCTTTTGACACTTTTAATATTCTCTGTTATTCTGCTCTGCAGTCTTGTATGTGTGCTCGCGTGCGTGTGTGTGTGTGTTTTCGGCATTCTGCTTTGCGCAGTTATTTGTTTTTCTTGTTTTGAAAGATTCCGTTTTGTATTGACGTTCGTATGTTGTTGTTTTTTTTTTGTTAACGTCGCTCATAAAGCAGCCGCAGCCGGTGTGCGTGTATGTGCATGAGTGTTTGTGTTGGTGCAATAAACAACACACGTGGTTGCATTTCTATTATTGTGCTCATTTCTTTCTCTTTCTCTCGCCCTTTCACACCGATGCTTTGCTTGCTGCTGCACTCGGTCAACTTTTTATTTCGTTTACAATGTGAGGTGTGTGTCTGTGTGTGTGTGGCGCTTGGAGCATTTAGCAAGAACGTCGCTGCTGCTGGGTGGGCGGCTTTTTAACGGTGGCGCTGGCGTTTGCTGCTATTTATAGTAATTTTTATAAACATTGGCAGATAAACCCAATGCCCGCTCTCGTTTGTCTGTGTGTGTGCGTGTGTTGTGCGTGGGTATTTAGTGTGTTGCATATCTATTGCTTAGAATTGGGATTTGCTGACGGCATTGACGCGTTCGCATTGAAATGTTGTTGTTGTTAGTTAGTTTATAAGTTGTTTTTTTGCTTTAGTATTTGTTTAGCTTTCTAATCGCTAACCGTTTGGCGCTACGCCACTTACTCACTCACTCGCTGCTAATGCGTTGTTCTCTTGCGCTCGAACGACCTTTGAGTGACCTAATTTGGATTTGTTTTTGAAAGATTCTCAATGATTTCATTTGATTTAGGAATGACTCAAACTTATCCTGTTTTTAGCTAGATCCCCAATTCGCGTTTATAATGCATATCGCAGGCTTATCACGCATATCTATAGCAACTGTAAACTAACAGTGAAATCCTCAACTCACATAGCATATGGAATGTTTCTTAAAATGCAGTGTTTGACTTTATTGCATTGCTTGTCGTCTGTCAGCTAATACGCACACAGCTGCTCTCTTGTACTCTCGCATAATATTAACATTCCTTCCGTTATGTGTATTAAAACACACAATGACCCCGCCCCCGCCCACACACACGCATTTCTTCTGAGCTGCCACTTTACTTTAACATCAACGCTTGTCGTCATAAGTTATCGTTGCTTTTCTTCTTCTTGTTATTGTTGTACAAAATATATGTATATATATATATATATATATAATATGTGTGTGTATGCATGTGCATGTTTACTTGTTGTTATTGTCATCTTCATTGAAATGGAAAAAAGCCGGCACGGCATCAGCAGACTGAGACAGTTTTTTTTCACAAACTATCGATATTTCTGCTTATCGAAATTACTGTATATCTAAATATGATATATGATTAATAAAAATCAGAAGTATTTTAACAAACATCGCTTGATTACATTTGCAACAAATCTAATAGATTGTATAGGTAAAATAATTTATTATACAACATCATTATATAAATATAAATAAATCATTGTTATTAATTAAATGGGGCATTAATTATCGATTCAAAATCCGCCATCATTAAAACATAAAAACCAAGATGATGATTCGCTTTCTTACACTTTTCGTGTCTCTCTCTCTTTCACTCTGCCACTATTTCTGCCTGTATTGCTTGATTATTTCAGCCTCGTCCTGTGCGCTACTTTGTCATGTAAAACAAAAGTAAACTAAGCACATCACTGAGATGGATCTAAATATATGTGTGTATATATGCACACACACACACACATTCATATCTACGTACTACATGTTAAGTAACTCGCAACAGCAGCAACAATGAGCCAGGCATTTTATGATTTTATTTTAACTGTACTCGTAAATTTAGCGATTAGTGGACGTCGGCCCCATCGTCATCGTTTGCTTCTTGTTGTTGTTGTCTTTTCTTCTTGGCTTGGCTTGTCTTGCTTCCTCTTCCTCATCGTCGTCTCCGTTTTTCGTTTTGCGTGCTTCACGCGCCAGTCGCGGCACTCTATATATTTTTGCGGCAGCTCCTTTTAGCCGCCGCCGCCGTCGTCGTCGTTGTCGCTCCATACCCTCCCCAAACAATGAAACTTCGGCACTCAGCAGACACACAGACAGAGCTTTAGCGGGCTGCTGCTTCTCTTCACTCTGTCTATTCTTCTCCCTCTTTCCTTCACTCCCGTTTATGTGTGTGTGCTAAAGTATGCATGCATGTAAATGTCTGTTGTCTGTCGCGCTTTGTTTGTCTTTTGCAACATTGTTGCACACGAAGTTTATTTTTAGACCACAATTCCATGCTGTTCCTCCCAACGGAGCTGCGACATCGACGTCGACGTTGACATCGCGTCGAGTGCAGCCTTTTTTCCTATTTTCCCTGTTAATGTTTTGCTTCCTTTTTTTGTTTAATTTTTTGCCCTCCTTTTTTTCTTGTTTTTGATTCGTGAGGTAATTAATTTTCGCCTTGTTTTTCTTGCCCTTCTTCCCATCTATTCACTCTGTCTGTCTCCCGCTCTTTCGTTCTTTGCTTGTGTAAAATTTATGTTTTGATTAGCGTGCTTGGCCGATGGCCTTAACTTTTTAATGGCTTTTTAATTGGGTGGTTTCTTTTGATGTACAATGTACATTGTAAAATGCACACACCCTCTCCTTCGCATAGACCATTTTGCATTAGTCTGCTACAGTTTGGTGCCAGGGCGGCCACACAGGCGCCGCAACAATAGAGACAAAAATACTACAACTTCTACACATAAACAAAACACTTAAATTTTATTACTTGAAACCACATTCGTAATATTTATTACAACCACCATCACTACTATTACTACTACTACCACCACCATTACCACTACTACTACTTATACTACTACTATAAGCATCAGCAGCAGCACTACAACACTACACTACTAGATAGCGTATAGCGTATGCATCCATTTATCCTTCTCTCACTCTACTGCTTTAGGCCTTTTTACTACTACGCCTCGCTAGTATTTTTTGGTAGTCACTGTACCACATTTTTACAACAGAGCGCCCCAGACAGGGGCCAACGACACCATTTTGCGCGCTCTCCCTCTCTTTCTCACACACACACAGACACACACACACAGCCAGACAGGCACACACACACATGCATACATGGGACAGGGGACAGGCGTGCGCCTTCATTCATAAGCGTTGCGCTTTTTGCAGTCGACGGCGGCGCCGCTCACTGCAAAATTTGGCGGCTTGCATGTGAAAAATGTTGTTATTGTGTGTTTGTGTGTGTCTGTGAACTGTCGTTTTTGTTGTTATTGTTTTTGCTCGTGCTGCTGTTGAATGCGTAGCTTCCGCCCTTATCACAACATTAACACACACACTCACACACATGCACACTGAGTTTTGTTTTCTTGCACATGCGCCTTGTTTTCCTCGACGCTCTTTCTCTCCGACCGGTGTTTGTGCGCTCTCCTCTCTCTTTCTCTGTTGGCCGCCGCCTAACTGTGGTTCGATTCGGTTTTGTTGTCGTCCTTTCGTCTGCATGTTTTTATACGCATTGCGTTTTACACGTCTATCCTTAAAAACGCAGACGCCGACACTGCGTCTCTCTCATGCTCTCGCTCTGTGTCTCTCTCTCACTCTGTCGAATATCTGTGCTGTGCTGTCCGCATGCCTCTTGCTCGCACTTGCTGTATTTTGTTATTAGATTTCACTTTGTTTTCATACACATTCGCCTACCGTTTCACACATTACGCTTCGCGTCATTTTTCGGGGTCAACGTCATCTCAAGGGTTGCAATCGTCGTCGTCGTCGCAGTTGTTTGTGTTTGTCGTTGTTGTCGTTTTGTGAATGTCGTATTTTTCTTTATTTTTTGCGGCGTCTGACTTATACTACGTTTATGCGCTAATCGTTATCATAATGTCATATCGCACTGCATTCTGATGCGAAAGCATAACCTACAGCATAGCGTGCCTTAAGTGGTGATTAGGCGACGAATATATGGAAAATATATACACTCATATTGTATGTATTTTCGATTACAATATTCATCGTATAAACGTGAAATGTGCAAATGCTGCTGCTGCTGCAGCACATTTTTATTGCTGGCGCGACGTAACGCAACTCGCGCCTTTCGGTTCGATGCGCCTGCTTGTCTCTCTCCCTCTGTCTGTGTCTCTATCTCTGTCTACGTCTGCATCTGTTTATTTGTTGTCTTGGCCAAAATACATTTTAGACGAAACGCGAATTGCAAGCAAAATAAAACTGGTATTTAAAACATTGCCCGCTGTCTGCTATGAGGCCAATTAAAAGGTAAAAAAAATTGCTACCTTTTTGGATTTTTTTTTTTTGCTGTTGTTGTTTCTTGTGGCGCATATGGGTGGTTCGCGATGGGGAGGGGGAGTGGGGCTTGGTATCAGCAACAGCGCTTTCTTATTTTTGTTGTTTTCATTTGCTGCATTTTTGTTTTTCTTTTTCTTATGTGCAGAAAAGGCGTGGCTCTTGAGTGCCAAAACCTTTGTTGTTCTTTATGTGGAATCGTAATATGCTTTAGCTTTTATTTTTTTATTTGTTTAAATGTATTAATTTCTTTATACATTATTTTGAATGGATTGAATGCAACTATACAACTGTACTGCATTTCAATCACTTTTTTAAATCTATTAATTTTATTTTTAATTTGTGGAACAAAAGAATTAGGGTCAGGGTTATAAACACTGCTTTTAGACATTAACTCACATAATACAATATTAATTTTCTTTTATTTTTCTTACAGATCTACAAAATGCATTATTAAAATTACGTGAGATATGCAACACAAAAAGTGTAAAAAGTGTAAAATGTGAAAAATGTGACAACAAGAAGGAAAATTTAATTTAAAGAAAAACTTATAACAACAACAGTCACCAAATGCAACGCAGAGCAAAAATAAAATATGATAGCAAAAATAAACAAAATAAGAAATAAAAATGATAACCTAAATAAATAAAAATTGCTAGTCAAATAGTTTGGAGAAACGAGAGACGAAAAACGACGAAACGAAGACGAATCGGCAAACGGGTCGCGACGAGTGCATTTTGTGAGTTCCTAAGAAAGAAAGAAAAATTGAAGTAAAGAAAGAAAGAAAGATTTAAGAAAAGCTCGCCTGCGATTTTTGCTACCTATCTTTTCGCCTACTCCATCCCCAACTTTCTTCACTGATATCATCGCCCGTAAGGGCGCCATCTCTTTTTTTGAGCAGCTTAAGCGTCTAACCGATTTTTACAATTGACACTCTGTTGTTATCTACGCTTTCGCCGAGTAAAGTTTGACGCCGTGAGAAAGTGCAGCAAAACGAGAAGAAGAAGCAGCAGCAGTAGCAGCAGCAGCATCAACATCAACATCCATCAGCAGCAGCTGCATCAAGTCAAAAACGTGTTTTAAATTTATAACAATAAATAAGATAAATTGCCGCAGCTGACGTTCTCGCTCGCTCACTCGCACGCCGCCTACCCAACATCATCAACAACAACACCAACAACAACAACAGCAACACCAACAAGAACGACCCATAGGTAAGTTGCTGCGTGCATTCCACATTCCACACTCGCTGTTTGCGTGCTCCAAATTTGTGTGACATTCCAATTTTTTGATGTGTGCATACACTGCACACTGCACTCTATGAGAAGAGCATTCGTGACAACTGGGCGCGATTTGTTCGTTGTGAGCTACACTATTTCAAATTTTAAATAATGTAATGATATATTCTATTGAATTGAGCAAATGCTATAAATATATTTGGTATATTTAGTGTGTGTAGCCAAGTCGCCGTAATAATGTTTGACAACATCAGACAGCCGCATGGAATGTGAGACGTGTCAGCATTGGAAGTTTAAATAGTGTCGTCCAAGGAGGATGGTAGAAATCTGAATGGGTGGGGGGAGTATAAACATTTCCGTCTATTCCTGTTTGTTTTATTTTTCTTTCTTAGTAGTATTTCCGCATGACCCAGTTTTCAAGCAAGCACTCACGCTGTAATAAATATCGAGAAAATTCCGGAAAAATGGGAAAACCGCCCCGGCTAAATAATGTGTAACAAATGGCGCGTCTGTCGCAACAACAACAACAATAACAACAACACCAATCAACAACGGCAACAACAAAAGCAGCGTCAACAGCAATAATAATAACTTGGCAGCAGCAAGAACGACGACTGCTGCAGCAGCTCCAGCAGCAAAACTTTCTAGAGCAGACCACTTCTCAACCTATCCGCCAGACACCACCGCACCCCTCCCCACGACACCGGATGGCGTAGAGGCGTAGAGGAGGGGTTCTTGGAGAGAATGAATCGCGTCAGTCACTCAATTGCAATTGCATACTCACCGTCTGGGTATTTTCTTGGTGTGTTGTGGAGCACTTGAGACATCTTTTGGCATGCGGCTTGTGGCATGTGGCATGCCATGCGATTTGTGGCACTGCCATTGCACATTTAGATATCGCGTACGATGCCCGGAAATGTCGGCTAATGCAACTAAAATTGATCAGAAATTTTAGTCGAGTCGCTCGATTAGGTCTGAAAGCTCCAGATATTACTTGACTCGCATTGCTCTCGAAATTATTGTATATATATTTTGTATCTTTAGGCTATGCCTGAATCAATCAATAATAGTGTTCGAATAGCAGATACTCTACTCTAAATATCAAACCAAACAGAAATTAAGGAATGGGACTAAAAATATTACTCTAACTTCATCGAGTATTCACTATATTTAGACGATTTCGTATGTATGAAGAAATTTTTTGTTTTAAAAATTAAAACCGAATTGGAATCAATTTTATTAATTTATTCAGAAGATTGCAATAGCAAACTTCATTCAGTATTTCTATGATGTTTTTAAGCAATAATAATTTTAGTTCCACTTACTAGTTCTTAAAAAATATTGCAGTTTGAGTCGGTTCTAAATTTGATTTCAGTTAATGGTTCCGGTATAGAAAGAATTTTATCTCTAAAGATTGTTTCAGTTTCCGCAATTTCGACTAGCGGATGTTTGAATTGGGGAAGTTGGAATGTTGTTTCTTATCAGAAGAGTTGTAATTAAAGTGAAATGGCAAGATTTGTTATCTATTTTTTTTTTAATATACATATATAAATGTATATTATAATTCTGAAAATATGAAGAGAATCTATTTCTTTAGCACGCGTTGTCTGTCAGTTAGAAAATAGTTTTGTTGTCGTGGATTAATTATGGGAGGCAACAACTGCCTGGCTTGTTGCCTTCTTGATATATCTATTGGGGAGGCGAAATATGGGCGTTGATTGCACCACTTTTTGCTTTTGTTGTTGTTGTTGTTGTTGTTGCAGTTGTTGTTAGCACATGCCGCAGCAGACGCGCGCATTCTGTCAGTTGCTCAATTAGACGCACTTCCGCTGCACACACAGACAGAGAGTCGCTGTGAACTGCCCCGTTGCCCCGCCTATCCGCCACTCCCGTTATCCAGCGTCATTCTTGCAGTGGTGTTCCTCTTGTGAGTTTTTCATTCCACCATGTTTCGCTGGCAGCGCCCTCGCCTCTCCAAATGTGCGCATGTTTCCTATTTTTATTTCCGTTTTGTGCGTGTGATTGATGGCTGACTGCTGCTCGCAGTCGGAGTCGCTGCTCGCAGTCAACGGCAACGCCAAACGTTGGCTATTAATGTCGCTTTTTATGCGCTCTTGTATGCAATGATGTAACAAACAAACGACAATGAAATAATGTAACGATTAACACAATTCATAATAATAAAAACCAAACTGCGGGTCGGCTTGATTGGTCTGCCGGGTGGATGGTTGGTTAGAAAGGAGGGGGGCAGAGAGAATAGAAATAGGAAAAACGAGACCTCGAATCGCCACGAATGATTAATTACGGCATGATGTTGGTATGTTCTAACAAACATACACACACAGACACACGCACGTACATGGACATGTAATCATACTCGCACTTACACACATAAATTATTCTACTCAACTCCCTTATGTCGCCCCCTTGCGTTTGGTTTTGTTGAGCGACCATAAACAACATAAAGTAAAGAGAAAGATAGAGGGAGAGAGCATAAGAGCAACAGACCGTCGTTGTCTGTGCAGTTGTTGTTGTTGTTGGTTTTGTTGCTTTTGATGCTGCTGCTGCTGCTGCTGTCTCAGCAGTCAAGAATGCAAAGATGAAGCAGCACAGCAGTCATCGCAGTCTCGGCCCTTGCTCTTTCTGTCTGTGGATGCTGTTTGCGTTTGTGTTGGTGTGTGTAATGTAAAAAGCACGTTTTAAGTTATGTGAACGGCGTGTGAATGAGTCGTCGTCGTCGTCGTGTCGACTTTGACGGGGGTGGGGGGCGAGGCAGACAAACAAAGAAAGAGCGAAAGAGTGTCTGAGGAGAGTTAAGCCAGACTTGCTTAGCCTGTGCTTATTGCAGCTTTTGATACTGAGAGAGAGACAGAGAGCGAGACAGAGAGATAGATCAAACAGCAAGAGTTATGTTACTTATGATGCTGTAGTTGTAGATGTTGTTGCTGTTGTTTTTATAATGTGCTGCATATGACATTCAATGAACTGCTGCTCAAATAATGAAGAAAAAAGGTCTCAGAGACTTTGGGCGAGTGCGAGTGGGCGAGAGAAAGGGAGACTGAATCAAACATGTGAAAGAATTCTGATATGTTGATTAATGTGGATTGTAAGCTGGTTGGCTGGAGGTACCCAAAGAATGTTTGGAATTCATCTAATCTCAAGAGCAGCTAATATCTTCTCTCAGAGCTGTTATATTAATGAAACACAATTTGTATAGTTAGCCACATTTACATTTACATGTGAAATGTGTAATGAAGTCAGAATTGGTGCTTAGCTAATTATTCTCATTGCTAGCTACAATAAGCACCCTAAACTTATTATGCACTGACTTTTACGCGCAGTCGTAAATTCATTTTCATGAACAATTGCAACAACTGCTGACATTTTACCAGCCCCGACCCCACTCTTCGCTTTACTGCCTACACCCCCCACTAATTGTGATTGTTACCAGCACTCGTTATGTGTACTTGGTATGTGTGTATGTGTGCCAGCAGTGTGTACACTTGAGTTAGAGTACAGCAACAACAACAACAAGAGATAAGCTGGAAAGCAACAAAAGTATTTCCGCATTCCAAGCGAAGCGCATGCGCAGCCTCAGTTAAAGACGGATGACAGCAATGAATTAAGAGACCCAGCCTACGAAAAACAGGCATAGAGAGCACGAGATCGAAGGAGAGAGAGAGATAGCGAAGGAGAGAGAGGAAAACTTGATATCGTAGTGGCGCCCATTTAAACTTTATACTTCGTACATTTGCAAATTTCAGTTGCTGCTGCTGCTGCTTCTGCTGCTTTAATTGTTCGTAAAATTCGACCAAAATCTCAAATACAATGTTGATGTCGATTTTGCTGATGTTTGCTCTGCTGTTCAACGATGGGGCTCTCTTCATTAATCACTAGCGAGTGACACGAGTTGCTAAAAAAAAAAAAAAACAATATATATAAAAAAGGAGTACACCGATGATTACATACCCTTGTCGAACGGAGTCCACCTGCTGACATCTAAATTACATTATAGTTTAAAAAAACGAACAACGTTTGTTGCAATAATAATTATAGGAGGACATCGTCCAATGTTGAATTTTTACTGCATTAAGTTCATTTATAAACTGAGGAAAAAGTGATGCTGAACAAAAAAATATTTACTTATACTTTATAGGTTCATAAATATCTCCTTCAAGGCATTACAAGTTTCGTCAGCATTTGACAATACCCTCCACAAGGGTATAAAAACCGTTAAGCATATGCAACAAGACCGACCAGCTGAAGAGTTAAGATATGTGCATTTTTAACGATGTAGCCCTGAAGCAGCCCGTGTTGGAGCGAGATGGAAATAGTGGAAACCCCCTAGGGAGCGAGCGATCGACCGATCTTGGTATTGACATTGACAATGTCGCCCCAGTCTCTCTCGTCGTCAAAGGGGTGAAATACATTTTGTTTTAGTTTTTTGTTTTTCATTTTCTTCAACAACAGAAACTAAAAAACTAGTTTTCACAGTGGCAAAATGTAAAGGTCTGTAGACAAATAATTGGTAAATCGAAAATGTATAGGAGTTATCAGCCTACATACTATATGTACGTATGTAATAACAGCTACGTAAATATGTATTTGAAACATTGTATGTAACTGGTACTTGGAGGGTCCAAAGTGGAAGGGTGTAATGTTGTTCCCCTTTTATGGCCATCACAAATCTTATTAAATAGTAAGACCCCCATTAAAAACTTCTCAAAACATTATTTTTGTGCGTTAAGAGAACTTTACAAAGTTTGCCGTGTATAGTATTGTAAAACGTGTAAAATTATTTTATGTTATTTAATCTAACATCAAGCAAGTAGATCGCAATGTTATTTTAGTTGTTCGATTGAACAATAAAACCGTTTTGTCCGGCACAACAAGAACAACAACTAAGTTAATGACTATATTTGAGATATATGTATATATATATATATATATATATATGTGTGTGTGTTTGTGTGTGATTAATGATAAGACGAATAAAGGCCTGGCACTGTTGTTCTTGTTGTTGTTTTCCAATTCTGCCTCTGACTCTGTGTGGGGAATGCACATAAGAGTTAGATTGGAATGTTGTTTATTGCATTTCTCAGTTAAATGTCGGCGTCGTCGTCATCGTCATCGTCGTCATCGTCACCGATTGAAACACTATGCATAATGATTGTGGCTTGTACGAGTTTGTATTTCCATATGATACTGTCTATGTGTGTGAATTTTTATGTATGTGGCGACTTGGCATTTCGAAAGTTAGTTCGTTGTTGTTATTTTTTATAGCCCACACAATCTGCGACAGCTTTGAGTCATTGTGCCCATTTTTGGGTTTGAAATTACAATATTTGCATCATGCATCCGCCAGGAAAAGAATGATGATGATGATTTGATGATGAAGTCAAGTGGAATGAATGATTAATGGTCTCAATATGCATTCTATGTATACATTGTGTGCTTTATGGTTTAACTGGATGCCAGTGAAAGGGTCGTGTTGCACTGTTGCAGTTGAGACAAAGAATGTGTGTGTCTAAGTTTGACAGATATTACAAGTGATCGGTGCTAAATCCAAAAGAGAGACAGAGAGATACACTGAAAGATTTAACTTTAATGCATCTTTCATTCATAAACATTTGAGGAAAATAACCTATATAATATTTGAAGTATGTCAAATGCTATTTCTGATTAATATTTTCATTCCATATGATATCAAGCAGGTTTCAAATTGCAAAACTGTTGAACAAAACTAATTAACTTTTGTTAAGATTCATAAAGATCGCTTTAATTTTCGAATACACTCGATTTATCTACGAATCTTCTATTTCCTACACACATCATGTAAATGATCTGTCCGCTGCGTCGCATCCCCTACCGTAATGCACTCCTCAGAATCCCCCCGCTGCCGCCTGGCAACTAAATTGAATTTCTAAATTTAGCTTAGCTTTATAAAAATGCATACTCTGCGCATTTCTATTTCTATTTTATATACATGCAGTTATACTATATTTATTCATACATATATATTGTTATTCATAGATGCCCTCCTCTTCCCCTAACCATCCAAGATGCAGAGGAAGCAAAAGAAAAGTTGCTGCGTTTTCTTAATTTGATTTTCATGCTGCACAGCTCACGATCAATTTCATTCCGATGATTATAATTAAAAACATTTTTCTATCTGCATTCGGGCTAGGAAGGGATGCCGTCGGGGGAGGGGCTGGAGGGTTGGCTGGGGCATTACCAGGCTACCCACTCTCTCACTCATCCCACTCACGCGTCGGCTAAAGGCAAACATTTTTGCGCTCGACTGTTGTCGAGAACGGCAAATCCCAAAATCAAGCTGAGAAATACCCTGTAAAGTATTTATTCTGATTTGGGATAATAATAATTTGCATATAAGGAAATCATTTACAAATATTTAACTAAATATAAATATCACAAATATTTAAAAAAATATTTTAAAAAATTGAAACATCTTTAAATGTAAATACATATTTCATTTTTATAAAAAATCGCAAATTCAAAAAACATTACATTTATAATTCTCTTATTTGATTTCTTGATTTTTTTTTTAGAATTTTCTGGTATAGACATTTTTACTTCATTTTTCATCCAGAACCGTAATTTTCTGCCCAAACATAATCACCGGTTAAGACCCGTATACAGGGTATAAAAAGCGACGACGACAATGGTTGCCAGACAAACAGTCGGATGGGTTCCGTTTGGGTAGCGGTGGGTGGCGATGGGGGGGATTTGGGCTGCTTTAACGCCGGGTCGTCATCAAAAGCACATGAGTGGGGCGATGCACCCTGCCACATGCCCCCACGCCCACTCTCCCTTGTTGATGTTGTTATTGTTGGGTTACAAGCCCGTGAATCGACATCGGATAAACCGAATTCAAGTACCGTTCTCGTCTACGTCGTCGTCGTCGTCATCGTCATCTGTTGTGCATTATAATTTGTAATTGTATTTGTTTTCTATGGTCGATTTTGGTCATGAGCCATTTGGGGCACGTTTGCCGTTGGTGTAGCAAATTTAGGGTATACAATTGGCCGATTGCCGATGTGTAACTGCATCTGCAGCTTCAGTCTGGCTGATGGATTTGTGACGCGTTCATTATGACTGCAGCGGAACGTAGATTATTCAACTTTAAGGGTGTGAGAGGGGAGTTGGGCGATTGGCGGTATGTATATAAATGACATATGTGATGTGATGTGAGAATTACTTAACAATGCTGAAGATCATGAGAGACCAGAATTATCGAAATTCCTTAATGAATATTTTTTGAACAGGTTTTGCAAAATATAATCGTAAATAATTTTAAATAAGTACGAATACAAATTCAAGTACAAACTAATCAAATTATTGATTGATTAAAATTATTAAGTTAATAAATAAGAATGATCTTGTCACGAAAGCTCGACTAGGAGATACACTAAACCCAGGTGATGTTAGTTTCATTCATATAAAAATACATTTTGATTAACAAAATCTGCGATTCTTATCCAATCTTAATGAAATTTTAAATGTTTAATGTAATGTAAATGTAAAATTTAATAGACTTTTTTTTTAATTCAAGCTCGTTTCAGTTTATGATGATATTAAATGATATTATCGAATAATTGATTGAGCATATCTCTAGGTAAAATTTTTATTTTGAATATTAGTATTAATTTAGGAATTTTTCAAATGATGCCATTTTAGGTTCATTGGTATTCGATCTCAGAGTAACATTTGCCTATTATAAAATGAAATTAGGTTTAATTCAAGAATTTTTCAAATTCTGCAATTTTGTACTGATTGCGATAAGTGCTTAGGAAACATTTACTCCAAGGTTTGCTTGCCCTTATGGGTTATGCAAATGACGCTCATTAGCGCATATTCCAAGTGCTGCTCTGGTTTATGTTGTTGTTGCTGTTGTTGTGTGTTGAGTATTTTACATATTGACGAGACCCCTTTTAGGTTCTTAGGTTGTTGTTGTTGTGATAGTCGTGCAACCCTTGCTCGTGGTACGCACAATCCCGAAAATAACACAAATTAGACGACGCCGATCGCGACGACGATCTTGTGATCTGCGCTGCTATTACATACAAAAAAAAAAAAAGAAAATGAAAAAAAAAACGATTCTTATTTGCTTTTGCTTTTATTTTGAATTTCTGTTCGTTCTTTCTGGGTTTTGTTTTTTTTTTGCTTGTTTTGTATTTTGTTGTTGTTGCGTTGTGTTGTTTACGTTTTTAGGTTTTTACTTATGTAGATTTATTTTTGCCTTGCAACCTAAACGCACAGACATTTAAATTTAGACAGCGATCATCTAATGGCCTCGCAGCCTGTCGCAGTCGCTGGCTGTCTGTGTCACCCAACTGTCTCGCCATAACGAAATTGTTGTTCTTGTTGTTGTTGTTATTGCTGCTGCTGCTGCTGCTGCTGTGAGGTTCTTCATGTGACATAAAATGTGTGATCGATGTAAATCTTGTGTCTCAGCTGTCGCCGCTAGCAGCGCCGCCGTCAACGGCGACGTCTCTTGATGTCTGCTGATCTTCTTGGTTTATTTATATACCACGTTCTGTCGTGCAACCAACAATAAACAACACACACATGTACCAACAATGAAGGGATGGAAGGTGCAATGGGCGCTAGACTGAGGCGTCATCATCTTTGTGACCGACGCGCCCTAAGCTGATTTGTTGGAACAGCTGTAAATGTGGGACGTGAACATGCGCTCCACAAGGCTTAATATTGTTGTAGTGGTTGATTATTATTGTTATTGTATTTTATTTGTATTTGTATTTGATGCTGTTGTTGTTGTGCGTGCCGCAGCAACCGCTGCGCAGCTTTGAGAAAGAAAATGATCAGCCTAGAAGCTTTTTACATTACGCGACAAAAACAGAGAGAGAGAGAGAGAGAGAGAAATGAAATGAAATGAGACCATTGTCCTTGTCGCGACTAATCCACTTTATGTAGTACGCTATGTTAGGGTATAAATTGTGGATTTAATACACTACAATACCCACATTGGACGATGCCAGCATTTGTTTTTGCTCTCTCCTTGCTTGTTATTGTTGTTTAAATTTGTCTACCTTCTCCCCACCTCCTTCTTTTGGCATTTTATGTCGTCGTTGATATTGTGCTCGTGCTCGTTTTATTTCTATTTTTATTGCTGTTGGCCTGCTATACTACATATGTATGTATGTATGTATGCATATAACATACATGTATGTATGTAGATACCATACATGTATGTATATACGTATTGTTCTTGTTGCTGTTGTAACGAGCATTACGTATTGTAAAAATTTACGTCTTGTTGTTGTCGACTTTTTCAGTCGCCCATTGGATGTCTAATTTATTTCTATTTCTACGCCTCGGCGTTCGCAGATTGAAAAACAAATTACCATAAATGTCATTTTGTAATTGTAATGCATTAATTGTAATACAAATATTGTTGCTACACAAAAGCGTACAACGCGACAATAATATAGGGAGTTACAAATCTCCACTGCCTGCCTGCATCTGTGTATGTGTATGTGTGAGAGACGAAGGGCGCGCGCAAAGTAATCAAGCAAAACAACATGAACAGCTTCGGCAATTGAGACGCTACTGAAAGTGTCTAGAGCGCGGGAGAAAGAGAGAGAGAGAGTGTGCGACAAAAGCCAAACTCGCAGACTGTGATCAGAGCTTCACATACACACACACACACATGACCATGCTCACTGAAGGCGCTGCTCAGTTGTTGCTATTGCTGTTGCTAGCTCCGTAATTCATTGCGCTCACACAACTTTTGCATTTTGGAGATCAGTGTGATTTTTCACATTGCTCTGTGTCTGTTTATGCAAGGATTAACAAATTCAACTGAATGTTTAAGTTATGCAAACAATAATTAATAAAATGCAATTATTCAATTAAATTTCAATTTGATTCAAATCTGTGCATAAAGTCTATGTTTGGTTTGCGTGTGTGTGTGTTGAATCAACAATTCCAGTATTGTGCATATTAACTTAGGTCTTTCGCATTTCGCTCTCGCTTGTTCTCTCTTTCGCATGCCTGCTGCTCACACTCACACACTCCTCCCTAATCCCTCCTCCTTCATGTTGAGCTCACTCTAGGATGCGGGCGCACCTTTTTGCTGCTCTAAATGCGATGTTGTTGTTATTATTATTGTTGTTGTTGTCCATGTTCATTCAACTTGCGTCTGATTGTCTGCTGCGTTCGTTTTTTACTTATTTATATATATTTTTTTTTATTATTATTTTAATGAGTGTATGTGTGAGAGAGAGAGACTGAAACTGAAAGAGAGAGAGAGAAACGTCCAGTTTTGAAGCTGTTGTTGCTGCTGCTCTTGTTTCCTTTTGTCTTGGCGAGGAAAAAACAATATTGTGTCTTGTTTATTGCTTTATTTGCGGCGTTTTGGCTCTTGATTAGGTTCTTTTATGCCTCGCACTTTGTTTTGCTGCTGCTGTTGTAGTAATATCTGCTGCTGGCGCTGGCTTTGCCTGTATTAGTGTGTGTGTGTGCCATTAGAGCTGACAAGGCAAATGTGAAAACAATTTAAGCGGAACTTAATAGCTTAACAACTATTTTAACTTTGCCACAGCAGTGACGACGGCGTCGATGTTGTTGTTGGCTTTTCTGCTACTACTGTTTCTTTTGTTGTTGTTTTTGTTGTTGTTGTTATGTATTTTTCCGCCGTTTGTAAAAATGTATTGCGTTGTATTTTATGCTCGTTGCTGCTGCTGTGGCTCTTGTTGCTGCCACTCTGTTTGCTTTAGTTGTTGTTGTTGTTTGTGTTTGTTATTGTAATTTTTGCTGCTGCACTTGTCGTTATTGTTATTGCTTGTATTTGCCTTTGTGCATTTTCTTCTTCATATTGAGCGTCCCCCCTCTCAGACAATTGCGTTGTGCGGTGCGCCTCTTTGGCGCCTCTCAAGTGGCGCTTACACAAATAAACACACAATCACGTTTATTCTCACTCACTAACACGTACGCCCCATTTGACACATCTGTCAATGTATGTGCGTGTGTGTATTTCCGTTACGCTGTCGAAATCAAATCAAATTAATTCATTAAAGCAAATTTAATGTTTAATAAGTCATAACAAGAAAACAAATGAGGCAACTTTTGCTACTCACTCTAGCTCTCACTCTCTCTCTCTCTCTCTCTCTCTCTCACGCTATATCTGCCTTTGTGTGGCCCCATGCACACGCTGACCACCCCATAGAGGTCCCCCAATCCCAAACCCAATCTGTCTGGCGCCTATTTTATGAACGGTTCAACAGCAAATGTCAAATTTGACAAGTGAGATGACTGGAAAGCTCTCCGTCAGGTCCAGCTGCTAGATAGACGCAGCGCTGCAAGAGTAAAAGCTTTTACATGCGTATGTGTGTGTGCGTATGTATATGTTTGCTTGCTTCGCTGATAAGCGTGTTCTGTTTGTGGAGTTGAATTTTCTAATATTCCAATGACACTGGTTGAAAGTGTACTTAATCCAATATGTAAATACAAACAGGCTGTGGTTAAAATATGTTCATATTTGTGTATATATACAAAATATTGTTGCTGTCTCGTTAATCACTAAAAATCGGACAATACAAAAAACGATCGCCATTTTGTTTGTATTGATTTTCATTCACAAAATGCACAAAGCAGAGAATCAAAAGCAAAGCTCTTCCACAAGAAGGCGCTCCCACATGGCCACATGCATGTGCTCTGATAAGACCGCAGAACGAAACACAACAAAAACAAAACTCTTTATCTAAATGCGTAAACATGCATATCTCCCACAAATACAACAACAAATAAGAATGGAAAGAGTACACAAAACCCAAGTCGAAAGCAATAATTCATTTCGAATTGGGGACTGAATGGCGTTCATGCAGTCGATATGCCTACATACATATATATATAAGTATATACACATATGTATATATATATATATATACGTGCATGTGTGTACGTAATGTACAAATGAATGAAATCAAAAAACTTCGATTTACTCTACTCACACCCACTTACATCAGGCAGTTTCATTGATAACTTTGAAATAAAAAGAACAAATAAACAGTGCACACACACATAGTCATGCACGCACACATTGAAAATTTGAGACGCCTGTACAATTGCTGCATACCGTCGTCGACGTCGGCTGCAGCAGCGGGCACACAAATTGGGCAATTTAGCCAACTCATTCAATACTAAAAGCAGAGCTGAATGGTGAAATTTACAATAGCTAGCTAATCATAAACAATAATTAAATAAATAAACACTCGTATTACCAAACATTCCACACAGAAACTGTTCGATCTCAGCTTGTTGTCAAAATCTCAGAGCATTGACGTGCCAGAATTTCATATATGCATACATATGTATATACATTTTAAAAGGTGCTTACCGTTATTGTTGTTGTCTTTCCCATAAATCTTGACAATTTTTGTTGTGTACACACTTGCATTCCACAAGCACACACAAACACACACACACACACAGGAGTCACTAAACACTTGAAAATGTCATTCAAAATACGCGCTGAATTTCATTCACTTGGTTCACAGCAGCAGCAACAAAAACAACAAGAGCGAGCTTGCCGTACTTGCGTTTGCCTTTGGTTTTTACGCTGTACTCACTGCATTCATTCACTCGCATGCACACACACACACGAACACATACACATACACACAGACACACACACATTGCAATTGAGAAGAAGCGTGTGTCGTGAGAGTCTGAGCGGGAGCGAGATAAAAAGAGAGAGAGAGAGAGCGACAGAGCGAGCGCGCACGCAAGACATAAAATGGAGCCGGATCACTATTTAGCAGCCCAGGGCCGGCTCGTGTGTAGAGCTAACTGGGCAATTGGCTCATTCATTGAGTAATTTTAAATATTTGTGTTGGTGTGTGTATTTAACACGTTTCATAGACATCAATAGCCAACCACAAAAATGTTTGCACATACATATTCAAAAAAACATTTTCACAACAACAGTAGCAAAACAAAAACTTGTTGATGAAAAAAATTTTGTTTTTTTAAATTACGTTACTTCCGCTTTGAGATCCGCCAACGGCCTCATCAGCGACGTCAACTGCGGCATCGACTGACTGTGAGCAGCGGCAGCGACGTTGACAGCGACAACTTCATTATACAGATGAATTTTAGTTGAGAGAGATTCGCAATGGAGAGAATTTGTACCTTAAGCAGACTCTCTTAGTTCAACACTACCAAAACTTGTATGTTACTTCCCTCTAAATTCATATATCAATAATGATGTATTTACTTATTGAGTGTGCAAACAAAAATAGCCAGAAAAAAATGAACCGGATGTCAAGTGAAAAGGAACCAAAAATAATTCCGGCTAAGTCTAGAAAATCTCAAGTAAATAAACATGTGATATTTTGTTGGCAAATACCAATTCAAAAACAACATGTGCAAAATTCCAGTTAAAAAGTATATCGTTGACAAGCTTATTTACAACCGTGGATATGGTTTTATATATATAGGGGCAATAAAAAATAATGATACAAAAAAAAAATGCTAGGAGAAGGTCGTCTCAGAATACTATCTGATAACTGGATCTCCTATCAAATTAATCAAATCAAATGTTGATCTACAATTTCTCAATACTTTTGTTATCTAACACGAAATGTGTGCTGTACTTTTTTTTTGTTGTATTTTCTTCCGTTTGTTTTTTCACACACGATATCGATATTGTTGAGGCAGTTCTTAGAATGTTTTATGATATTTATTTTTTTAACCAACCACAACGTGGTCAACTGTTCCAGTAATACTCCAGAACAAATAACAGGAAATAACATGTATATTACTCATAAAATATCACACTCAAATGACACACAAAACCAGTATCCGTAGTAGTAGTGAGTACCAAAGTACTACAAAATATTTGTTGTTGGTAAATAAAAACCGACGTTAGATTGCACCAAAGACATATTTATTTGACTGTGATATAAATGTATAGACATGTGTTGTATGAATGTTTTCGTTATTCTGTTTGTCAATACTAAAGTTCAAGTTGAATGAGGAAGTTTACTCACTCCTACGGTAGTAGTGTGTACCTTGGGCTTAAGTGTCTAGACTGTCGACTGTAATCCTTGTAAGTACACCTGGTTGCCTGAGGAATGCAGTTGAGAAAGTTTGACTTTTAAGCTTGATAAGCATAGTATATGAATCAATAGGTTGACAGGATGGCTGTAAATTAATATACAAACTAAGATACTTAAATGAACAATGACGATTGATTCGATCTTAGAGTCGAGCCTCAGTCTTATTCTGACATCTATGGAAGCATATCGATCAGGATTTAAAAAAGTACCACTATATTTTCACTAAATATCGCAACAATCTAAACGAATTGCTAATTTCTTGGTATTTTGTATTGAAAAAATCAAAAAAGCGGAATTTACCGAACTTTTATATGCGGGGCCCAACTTATCGCATCGTCTCGCCCGATTGTTGTTTGTTATTGTGAAATGCAATGGTGACTTGTACGCGCACTTCATTGAACAAATACCAAATATGCGTATGCGTATGTGTGTGTGTGCGTGTGTGTGTGTGTGGATACTTAATCAAAAGTAGTAACAATATGAATTGGAATTATGCGCGTGCTACTGATAAAGGCACCTATAATAAACAAACGAAAGAACGTGCGTCCCCGAAGGCATAAGACTATCGTGAATGTACACATACGTGAATATGCGCATACGTGAATATACACATACTCACACATACACTTTGTACGTAGAAGCGCATACACTCTTCAAAATGTAGTACGCAAATATGGTAAAAACCCTTGCCAAAATTATCAAGAATTAAAAAACGAAATTAAAGAACTAGATTACATTATTATTGTTTGCAGCAAGTATTCGTGATTTCATCTTAAAATAAAACTAGATAAGCCAGTATCAAGAATTGCTATTGCTTGGCTCACTTAATTCCTTAGAAACTTTTTCTTTTCCACATAATTGATTACTGGTGCTCTTAAGATGATAAATGCTGACCGAAGTATACTTTTAAACTTAATGAAAACAATATTTTAGTTGTAGGTTGTAAGTAAAATAAACAATAGTATTTTGCTCTGAGTGTATATGCATTTGTCAATAGATACAAAGAGAATTGGGGCGGCTTTTTACGGCCTCGAAATGACAAGTTGCTTGAAATGTGACGGCATGAAATGCCTATCGTCACTCACCAGCATAAGTAACTGTTATTAGCAATGATTCAAAGTTCAACAAAACACGATAAGTGCAGATCTTGTTTGCGACATTTCACTAAGCCAGATACGCTTAGTAATTGATTTGCCAAGTAACTAATGTTTTTTAACGATAAAGATTCTAAGCGAATGTACAAACATGTACAGTGGCAGACAGCTTATTTGGCTCAGTGTCAAGTAAATAATGTAATTGCCTGCCATAAGCTAATTATGGTAGGTACATATATTAACCACCAAAATTAATATATGACCCCAATACACTGGGGTTTCCCCACCTGCTAGGTAGGATTATGACAAGTAGCCTATTTTCTTTGACACTGAGCCAAATAAGCTGTCCGCCACTGTATATAATTCATATCTCATGTGATCGAGTCAACAGTTGCACTTTGCTAATTACTACTGTGGCGGCGCCTCTTGCAATATCTCTTTTTCATCTTTGACTATGCAGATTAATACTTTTAATCAACGTTTTCTTGTGGGTAGTTTCGGCTCTTACTGGATTTTCCCCATTTAGTGTTATCAAGGTAACAGTTGATATGAATATTGGACGTGCCACCCTCGTTGCATTCACAGTTAAAGCTCTTTAAGCGCAAGGCCAATGATTGATGATTAAGTCCCCTTTATCAGTTGCGATTCTTAACAAAAACAATAACAAGCCACATCTGATCCACAATTGGCAACATTGTTTGATTTATATCGTTTATTTAAAGTATTGGGATATTTGACAGCTTTCTTCTCACATAACTTGTCGTAATTGTTTTTCAACAACATTTTTTCCGATTGACGAATATCGAACGTCACCATGGAATTTCCGATTCTCTCATCGTCGATGTTTTTGTTTTCGTTTTTTTTTTCTTTTTGAGTCTTTTGGTATGCGTAACCTGATTGCTATCTCAGCTCACGTAACCAGAGTTAATTTCTTTCGGAGCGCACTGGCATTTCATAATGCTTTTCGCAGGTGTCTCCTGTAATGGCAATCGAGTTCTTTCGCTTCTATGGCTATGCGATCGCAACGGTAAGTTTTAAGACTTCATTGGGGTGCGATTGGCTACGGTTTTATAACATTCTTTTTCATTAATGTATTTGTCGAATACATAAAAAATTAAAAATGGTTACATTCCAAACGGTGATCTTCACATTTTGACCGATTTCTTGGTCTCTTGTTTTTGGTTTATTTAATTTTTCTTCTATTTTTTTTTTTTGTTTTTAGGTTAATGAAAAAGGTAGTGGAAGAATTTCGGTCTTAATGTTTGTTTAGCGGTTATGTTTATTTTCGAATTTTTACTAGCTTATGAATGAACGTGCAAACAAACAAACGAACGAGCAAACAGACCAGCACACAAGGGCCGCAATCGGCAGTCAAATGTTTAACGATTCGTAATCTCATTCAAAATGCGTTCAATCCAACTAACATCAGCACGAACAACAACAACAACAAAAACAAGAAAGTCAGGCCGCCGAACACGACTCCAGTATAATTAAATAAAAGAACAGTAAAATGCCAAGCAAAGCAGCAATTTCATAAAGAAAGTAGTTCAAATGTTGAGGAGGCAACTGGAAAATCAATCAATCAAATATTCATTTGATTCAATAATCGCCCTCGTCAGCTAAATTTGTAATACAGTTATAAAATCAGTGTACTAATCTTAAATAAGAATTTGATTAGGATGCCAGGTTATTATAGCATTGAGTTAACATCAAGTGAGAATAAATTTGCAAGTATATTGAATGTAAGTAAGAAGCAATTGAGCATATTTTTAGTGGTTTTTCTACTTAAAGTCAAATATAGTTTCAGTTTAGTGTATAAAAAAAAAGAAGTTAAACAACCCCAAAAAGTAAAATAAAATAATGCTGATACTAAAACTAACCCATAAAAAAGGAAAACAGAAGAAAATTCGTAACAAGGCACACGTTGGCACTGAAATATAATTCTTACCATATCTATCCATATTAGATTTCTGTACAATTTCGGAATGACTGGATTTTATTTGGAATTAGCAATGTGTAAGCTATTCTTATGACCATTACGCAGTGGGTAGTATTATGCTGAACACATAGATTCGTTATATTTCCAAATTAACTGAAATTAACAAAATGAGTTTATTACAAGTGTTTCTGCTCTTGGTCTATGTTATCATTATCAGTTAACTCCATTCTATATAATGATGATGATAAATGTAAATGTCATATTAGATTTTAGCATTTTCCCCCAAGTTCCCAGCCATGGCTGCAACCTCGATCCGCACCGTACCCCCCATGCCCCACTCATACCGATCGCCGCCCAAAACCGGCCTCGGGCTAGTCGATTTATCTCGCGTGAGGCGTCACGTTGCTTATCTGGAATTTCGTTGAGAGTCGAGAATCGAGTCGAGACGAGCTGAATCGGGTATACGGCTGGTATACACACACACACACACAAGCTCACACATAGTTTAACTAACTATTTATACAATATATTTATATATATACATATACATGTATAACAAGTTTAGTTTCACCTGTACGCTCTTGCTCTGCCTGCCTGTCTGGCTGCCTCTCTCTTATTATTATTCTTAATCTCATTCTTACACTCTTTTACTTGCTCTCTGCTGCTATAGTTTCAATGACTTGGCAATTTCGCTGGGGCCTTGTCATGGAGATTAAGCGCTGCATGTGACCATCTATTGTTCCATAGGCGTCGACAAAAACTACGAAAGTACGAGTAGTTTAGTTGTACAGACTTGCTGTCACAATGACAAAGCTATTGATGAAAGCAACAAAAAAGAAAAAAAAAAGAACTGTCATGAACAACAAAGTTGTTGTAATTTGTATGATTGAAATACTTGAACTAAAAAACATATGTTCTTTTGATTGATATTCTCAATTAATATGAGCAATATGGAAGCTATTTATTTTGATAAACAGTCTGGAAGATCTGGTTTATAATTTTTATTAATACAAAATGCTGTTTTAAATGAAACATAATTGTGACTTTGTACTTTGTATAAATATGTATATAAATAAATATACATAAACATATTTGGCTTTGATTCCTAATTGACGAAACGATAAGTTGTGGTTGTTGTTTTTTATATTTTTTCAAAATTCTTACATCATCGGAGAGTTAAGTTTTCCAGATCGATAAGTGTTAATCGCTCAACGGATGTTTGCTTACAGATTGGCTGAAATCATTAATCGTTAACCGTAATGATAACTTTGCTTTCGACTAAAAAGATATGTTAACTCTTTGGTTTTATTCATTTGTTCATCAGCCGGCTCGGCCTTTTGTTTTTCTGTGTGCGTGCAGACGATAAAATACGATGAAAAAAAAATATATAAAATACAAAGTTGCCCAGTGGCGGATTTGGAGCATAAGAAATATTTCATGCATTGCTACGCTTTAGTTTCTTGTTATTGTTATTGTTATTGTTGTCACTGCGGCTCTTAACTGGTCTGGCAACTTTCTGACGGATTGGAATGTTGTTGCCTTTTGGACGCCGCAGAGCGCAGAGTGGTATTTGTTGTTGGTGTTTCATTGTTTCTGTTTGCCGTTATTGCCAGCCTCAATGCCGTCGTTAATATTGTTGTTATTGTTGATTTATACGATGTTGTTGTTGCTCTTCTTCTTATTGTTGCAATAATGAGTCAGATGCTTTCGGTCAGCAGCAGCAGCAGCACCGGTGTTGGCGTCATCAGCCAGCAGCTGCGGCTTTGAGGCGTCGCTTCGTCAAGCGTGTGCATTGCGAATGCATTTCACTCAGAGCAAACAAAAATGGTTATTTTAGGCACGCCGAATATTACATGCCCTCGGAGACACCTGACAAATTCCTCCAATGGCAGCTATATGATAAAAGCACTAGTGATGCTGATAAAGAATACATATCCTTATACAAGATGGAGTCATTCAATGCGTTACAAGCTTGATGGCAACATTATAACACCCTATGCAAGGGTACACAAATATTGCAACCATTGCCCGCCCTTTAGCTTTGTCTGCTATACATAAAAAAAGCAAAAAATATATATAAGAGTGAACACCAAGAACAGCAACAACTATCTAGCAAAACAAGTGACGGAGAATTAAGCGTGCCAATTGCACCTTAACACATTTAACGAGCGCATGCACAGTGGCGCCTGGGTGCTGAGTTAAACAAAATTAAACAACAAAATTGTAGAGTGAGTGGCGGTTGTTAATTTTCCATGTGTAACTGATAAGCGTGTGTGTGTTAGCCATTATTTTTGTAGTATTGCGTTGACTGCGTGTAGACGGAAATGTTGCGCTTTTTTCACCTGATAATAAAAAAATCATAGAAATTAGAGAAATTGGGTCAGTGTCAGCAACAATGTTGTTGCTGTTGTTGTCATACAGTTTGACATCCACTGTACACATTGGGCTTTGGTTCTCCTAATCGCTCTCCTGCGCGCGCTCTCACTCTCTCTTGCTGTAGGTTTGTATGTATGTATACAACAAAAAAGAGTTATACAGTTAGAGAGTCAGCATCATAGCTAATGTGCCCTGTTGAGACTCTGAAACTATGCGGCGATGTCTCCTTTGACTGCGGAGAGCGAGCAAAATAAAACAGTATTGTGAGAGAACGAGAGGAGGGAGTAATCAAATTACGAGTGTATATATGGCAGGTGTCATGGCGTTTCAACTAGATTTAACCTGCAGTGTGCAGTTTCTCATTTATTATTTAGCATTAGCATTGTTATTGTTATTGTCTTTAGTATGTGCTATTATTGTGTGTACTTACATACATATATACATATGTACATTTTAATTATTTTAGTTAACTATTTCAATTTTGTTACTCTTTTCTCTCTAATTATTTATGGCGCCGTTGGCTTTGAAACGCGACTGTGGGCCGACCGGGCTGACTATTTGTATATTATTTGTTACTGCGCAATAAAAACAACAACAACAACATAAACAACAACAAGAAATAATAAAGCATAATAAAACAAGCGACCGCCGCAGCATTAGCTGGGAAGACACATAGAGAGAGTGAGAGCACCTCGTGTGCGTGAGCACCACAAAAAGAGAGCATAAGATGAGAGAGAGAGAGAGAGGGAGCGGCGTTAGCTGGCTGACGCTTGTGGTTGTAGTTGTTTTTGTTGTATCGTTATTATTGTTAATGTTGTGGGCAGCAAAAACAATTCGCAGGCTGACAGGGCCACAAGAACAAAACTCTGAATAGTATGTATTTGTATATAAATGTATATGTACATACACTCAAATGCACATAAATATGTATGCATGCGTGAGAATGTGTGTGAGTACATTTTAACTACGCAGCAGCATTTTTACTACTGCAACAACAAGAAGAAGAGGCGGGTGGTGTTCTTAGTGCCCCGCCTCCTTCGGTCAACTCCCGCGCTCGCGTTTCTTTTTGCTTACAGTGTTTCTCTGTTTTGGTGCCACGTTTTGCGCTCACCAAAAGCAGCAGCGGCGCTCATACCGCTGACAACGCAGCCGCATTTTGTTTTTTTACGCCCTAAGAACCGGCTACACCCTGTGCGAGGGGGCAGCGTCAAGTTGATGAATTACAACGTAGTTGTAAATATGCTACGCACACTTTTCCCTTTTTCCCATGTTGTTTTTTTTCGTTTTTACAATTTACTACGCTTTTACAATAGCTGCGCTGCCGGCATCGTAGTCACTATCACCGTCTCAGTCTCTCGCCTGGTTCTAACGTCAATGCGACGGCGGACGCGCGTCATGCAAACAAACGTCAATGCTGTTTGGCCAACAGCAACAACAACAACAACAACAAAAATAATTATAATAATCACTTTTATTTATTCATGTTTCTTTTGCCGCATAAAATTATTGCTGTAATTGTTGTTGCCTGGGGTGTTGTTGTAGTAAATAGGAATGTGTCTTAAGAATTCGTGAGCTTTTAGATCGCTTTTTGCAAATACATGGATAGAGAAAAAGTGATAAGGCGCGAGAGATGATGTTATGAGATGAGATGCTGGCAAGCTATATACATACATACATATGTATGAATACAAATAAAATACACACATATACTGTGTATGAACATATTCAAAATGTTATGATTGCATACATGAAAATGTTACTTAAAACGCAATGTGTGTATGTGTGAGAGAGAGTGTAAAAGAGAGTAAAACAATAAGGAGCAAATACATGTGAACATATGTATAAATTTATATGTAAATTTATGTACCTTTGATTGCATTCATAAAATGTTCATAGAATTGTAAATGCAGTGTATATAAATACATGGTCACTCTAAAGCGATAACGTAACACCAGCGTCATCGTCGAGATGGCACGAGTGTTAAGCGCCCTTTGGCGCCCTTTTTCGCATAAAATGATTGTTATTGCCCCTCACATAAATATACACGAAGTTTTTGTTATTTTTCCCCACTGCTATTATTTCGTATATTCTGTTAAAAGCAACTTAACAACAAATGCATTTTTTTTTGGTCTTTTCATTATAGTTTCGAGCAAAAATAACAACAACAATAACGACGACAAAAAGCATTCCAACTGACTACGTTAAATACAAAAACACTACCAAAACAACAACAAAAAGTCTGAGAAGACACAAACCCCAGAGAGAGAGAGAAAGGAGAGAGAGAGAGAGAGAGAGTAGAAATAGAATAAGAGAGGGAGTGAACGCTCAAAAGCTGCAATGATTACTTAGTGGACCCGCGCCCCTAACAAAAACTTGCAGTGTATCCAAAAAAAAAGAAGAAGAAAAACCACAAGAACATTGCGAAAATATGGAATCACCAGTAACGCATACACAATGTTTAAGGGAATATCACTCACCACGTTCTCCCATGGAGGAATGGATGCAAACGTTAACAAGAAGAATATTCCTTTACAATACGATCCCGTTGCCCAGTAGTGATAACGAGTGTGGTTTTCTGGCAACGCGACGTTGTTTAATGGATCCGACCATCGCCACGCCGCAGCGATGCCGCGGCAGCGCTTCAAGACCAACAACAAAAACAATAAAAGGAGAAACATCAACTAATGAGGTATTAGCAACAGCAACAGCAACAACATCAACATCAACATCAACAATAACCACAAAAACGACGACGACGGAAACATCATTATCAACAACAACAGCGTCATCGCATGGCAACATTTGTGTCATATGCCGACAAGTGTTCGCAACAACAACAACATGTTGTTCCATTCAGACAGCAACAAGCAGCAGTTCCTATGCAGACAGCAGCAGTAGCAGTAGCAGTGGCAATGGTAGCCGCAGCAGCAACAAAAACAGAAGCAGTAATATTAACAGTAGCATTAACAGCAACAATAACAGTAACAGTAACATTAACAGTAACAGTATCAGTTACTGTAAAAGAAACAGCGATGCAACACCAACAACATTCCCCAGCAAGCTGGAGTCGGCGCATCATTGCAGCTGCCAACATCATCATCATCGTCAGAAACCGCAGCTGCGTAATGTTGCCAGCATCCCGCGTGCATGTTGCTTTATAATTAGTAGTAACAATTGT
Source organism: Drosophila kokeensis (assembly GCA_035042145.1). NCBI lineage: Eukaryota > Metazoa > Arthropoda > Insecta > Diptera > Drosophilidae > Drosophila > Drosophila kokeensis. Next base: position 1,342,800 of record JAWNLT010000376.1, on the reverse strand, counting down.
CGAGGAAGAAGACGAAATAGTAGTAATAGTACAAATGACAGTAACCAAAAAGTAACAACAGCAACAACAACAGCCAATTGCCACTGCAATAACAACAACAACAACAAGAACAATTACAATATTAACAAACACACCTGCAACAAGCAAAGCCTGCAGCGAAATGCAGACACATACAGCCTTTTGGGCACACTGCAAATTCTGTTGCTGTTTGTGCAACAGCCAATGCTGATATTGCGACACTGCTACAATCTGTTGAACAGACGCCGGAACAAACAACCACAATTCAGTCAACGAGAATCATTAAGACAATTTATACCATTTGCGAAAGACAAAAAATATCCTTACAGGCGACTCGCATACACATACACATTCCTCGCAATGTTAGCATTTCATGCGACAACAGCAGCAGCGTTTACGATGCTGCCGCCAATCACGCAAGAACAAAATCAACAACAACAACAGCAGCAACAACAGCAGCCGCAGCAGCAGCATCAGGGCACATTTCAGCGTAGCATCATTGACAGTCTGGCCTCCCTGTCGAGGCAGCCACGTAGCACCGGAGGAAAAGCCAATGCGCGCAATATTGGCAATGGCAGTGATAGTAACGGGATCAGTACCAGTGACGTTCGATTGGCGCACAAAGAAAAACGTAAGTCTGGCAACACTGGTCTGTCTTCTAATATTTTATATAAGTTCAAATTATTTTTGGGTGCAGCGTATACCCATTACGAATGGGGCTGAAAAGTTATAATGAAATTGTGCAAAAGTATATAACAGGCAGAAGGAATTACATACGGAATCGGAAGATATATATTCTCGATCTGTTTGTATGAAGAGAATATCAGAGCCAGAAACTTCATCATATTGATTATCTTATCTGAAACGTATTTTCATATTGAACAAACTAAACTCAGTATCCATTTTATTTTTTTATTTTTTTTTTTTTGATAAGTACATTATAAATAAATAAATTGAACAACATTTCATATTAGATTTATGACACTTGATTGCAACTATTAATGCCCAATAACTGGTATTAGTTTAGTAAAAATTGATTTAGTGCACCATTTAAACAATTCCAATTTCTATGAACACGAGACGGGTATAAAAAGTTTTTATTATTGATTGCAAAGGTTTGGTGCAATTAGTGTAAGGACATTTTCAACGGATTGATGGAATATATAAAAAAAACAAAAACTCATTTTCTTTTTGGAACAGCATGCAAATCGATGGACATACGCAACAATATATCGGAGCTTAGTCAGCTGGCCAACTGTACGATCATTGAAGGCTTTTTGCTAATAACACTGATCAACGATGCGGATAAGCTGAATCAAACATATCCGATGCTCACCGAGGTTACTGGCTATATACTCGTTTATCGTGTAAATAATCTATTGTCGTTATCAAAAATCTTTCCCAATTTGAGCGTCATTCGCGGCAATATACTCTTCGAGAGTTACGCCCTGGTTGTATATCAAAATCGAGATATGACCGACATTGGCCTGACCAAATTGCGAGCCATCACCAATGGAGGGGTACGCATCGAGAAAAACAGCTACCTGTGCTTTGTCAAGACGGTCAATTGGCGCCAGATCGTGTCCAAGAATGTCACGGACTCCGACATTGTGCTGAAGTTCAATCGCAATGAAGCGGAATGTGCCAGCTGTCCGGGCGAAACGAAAGACACGGAGAACTCTAGTACGGATGCTGGCGGGTGCAGGGAGTATCCGGATAAAAAGCGTTACTGCTGGAATAGCGTGGCGTGCCAGACAAGTGAGTTGATTTTAGCCAAAACTGCAAGGAATCCACATTGTTTCATCTTGCGTTTATAGTATGCCCTAAGGAGTGTCCGTACAACTGCATTGATGACCAGCACTGCTGCAACGAATCCTGTCTGGGGAGCTGCAATAGTAAACTGGGCGAGTGTACTGCCTGTCGCAATGTTTCCATTGATGGCAAGTGCATTAACCAATGTCCCAATGGCTATTTTCTGGTAAGCTGTTGCAACATTGCAACAAGTACTCTTTCTTTACTAATTTGAATCACTCCATGTTCAGTACGAACAACGATGCATCACAGCGGAAATTTGCGAACAGATTGGCACTAAATACGAGAGCAGCAAGGAGCTGCCGTTGGTGCATCACAACGGCAAGTGCACAACGAGGTGTGAGAAGGGTTACAAGAAAACTGAAAACACTTGCAAGAAGTGTAACGGCACCTGCGAGATGACTTGCGCCGGGGGCCAAATTGAAAGCGTGGAGCGAGCCAAGGATTTCCATGGCTGCACTGTGATCAACGAAAAGGGATTGACCATAACCGTCAAGCGTGGCGGAGGTAAGACAATCAACCAACAGAACCCAAAACTGAGTCAGCTCATCATTTATGAATCCTTACAGCGCACATGATGGAAGCCCTGAGGTTCGGTTTGGGAGCGATACACACAATCAATACGTATCTAAAGGTGCACTTAACTTATGGCCTCACCTCGCTGGACTTTTTCAAAAGCCTGCGAACGATCAAGGGGAATAAACTACTCGAGGGCCGCTATGCTCTGTATGTGCTGGAAAACCAAGATCTGGAGACGATATGGGCCGAAAATCAGACAGTCAGCATTACGACTGGCAGCGTCTTCTTTCACTTCAATCCAAAGCTATGCATCGAAACTATTGATAAGCTGAAACCTATGCTGCCCGGCAAGCCAGATAAGTTTAACAAAAACGAGGTGGCCGAAGATTCCAATGGCAACAAGGCGTCATGTATGTTGCTTATAACTAAAATATATATCCCCATATAGTATATATAACTAACATAACTAATTAATAATAACTGTACCAAAGGCAATACGATCGATTTGGATGTGAAAATAAATGCGACGGGAAGCAAGTCTGTTTTATTTGCGATCAATAGCTCAATCGTGAATTTTGATGACGAGCGTTCCTTCATTGGCTACCAATTCTATCATACAGCCGATCCTTTTGGCAATCAGACCAGGGACTATCAGCCCTGTTCAGATAAGTGCGTCAGACATAATGGTAAAGTAATGAATTCAAATTAAAGTTTCATCTCTTACTCGATTTACAGATGGGAAGTGACTGAACCGGACAAGCATAATATTAAAAGTATATTAGGCTTAAGTCCGTACACCAAATACGCGGTCTATGTGCGCACCATGACCATATCATCGGAGAAGCGTAACTATCAGAGCGAAATAATACGTTTCCGGACAATGGGAGATAAGCCATCGAATGTGCGCAATATTAGTGCCATCTCCTTAAACAGCTCGAGAATTGTGAGTATGATCCCGGGTTGATGGGTGTAGATTGTTTCCCTAACCGCTTATCCATTTCTACAGTTACTAAGTTGGGAAAAACCGGCATTCATGAATGGCAAATTGGTCAAGTACCAGGTACGCGCTGAGCTCACTCATCGTGACGCTAAACTGGAGCGTTATCGTAACTTCTGTCGGGATCGTAAGTGACCACAGTTATTGCATAGTCAGGAATTTTAGTGCTAATCCAACAACTTTCAACATTGTTTTTAGCCTTGCCAAATAGCTCCATCGATAAGGTGACCTTCGCATCGCCTGCGGAAAAGACGATTAAAGACTTGCCAGGGCCTGACTGCAAATGCGATGCGGGCGGTCGCAGCGTATTCGATCAGCAAAAAGCTGAGGCAAAATTGTTCGATGACATCGAATTCGAGAACTCGCTACAAAACTTTCTCTACATACCGAAGAAGCGCGATGACAGCACCATCGCTGGCGCTGGCTCGTTTGCCAGTCCAAATGCTATACAGCGCAGGCGCAGGCGCTACATTGAAATTGATGAGGGTGAACTCGAGATAAGCAGCGTGCTGATGCGCCACATTCGCTCTTCGAATAATAACGACACTGAAAAGCAGATCGCAGACCCGATACAAACGAGTGTCACGGCCGACTATGAGACGGAGAGCTGGTTGAATATGACGGAAATGGATGAAACTAACTCCTATTACACGATCTTCTCCGCCGAGGTAAATGCGAATACAACCCAGATCCTTTTAACGAATCTGCGACACTTCTCGCACTACTCCCTCACCGTGCGTGCTTGCCGGGAGCCAGAGGTTAACGAAACTAAACCCTTGTGCAGCGAAGTCGAACCCTGGGAAAAGAGAACTCAAAAGCTGGGTAAGCACTCATTCGATATACATATGTACATATATTTAATATCTAATCAATTTGCCTCCTTACAGAACACGTGGATAAAGCATTTAATTTAACAGGCGAGTTGATGGATAACATTAACACAACTCGAGGCAATGTTCGCCTGCATTGGGCGGAGCCTCTGGATCCAAACGGTGCCATCGTTTCCTATATGATTCTCTATGAGCGACAGGAACAGAACTCCTACGAGGATAAGAGATGTGTCACGGTGCACGACTATCGCAATCAGAGCGGCTACATTATGACCAACTTAAATGAAGGCAAGTACAGCTTCCGCATAAGGGCAAATTCATTGGCCGGTGAGGGAGAAGTATCGGATGCTGTCTACGTCACAGTGCCGGTAAGTAGTTTACACACTCAAGCTGATCTCATTCCATTTTAAAACTTCTTCACTTTGCCCTTTTTATTATAGCCGCCTGGTAATTCAATAATGATTGTAATTATATTCGGCGTGGTTATCGGCGTACTTATATTATTAGTTGTCTGTTACTACTGGTTGATTGCACCAAAGAAGGGAACCCCGCACGATTTAATCATAAATACGGAAGTGAATCCAACCTATGCGAGCCTGCAATACGTGCCCGATGATTGGGAAGTGCCGCGCGAGCTCGTTTTACAGCTGGGCTCACTGGGTCAGGGTTCCTTTGGCATGGTCTACGAGGGCATACTCAAGAGTCAAAATGGCGAGGGTACGCCGTGTGCGATTAAGACGGTTAATGAAAATGCTACCGATCGGGAGCGCACCAATTTCCTGAGTGAGGCGAGCGTGATGAAGGAGTTCGACACGTACCATGTCGTCCGGCTTCTTGGCGTCTGTTCTCGTGGGCAGCCCGCTCTGGTCGTCATGGAGCTGATGAAAAAAGGCGACCTCAAGTCATACCTGCGCGCCCATCGACCCGACGAACGGGAGGACGTATTAGCCGTCTATCAACAGCGGATTGGACTCACCAACAACACGGGAGCAACGTCGGGCACCATACAGCCACCACCGTACAGTCGCATCTATCAGATGGCCATAGAGATCGCTGATGGCATGGCCTATCTGGCAGCCAAAAAGTTCGTCCATCGCGATCTGGCTGCACGCAATTGCATGGTTGCCGCCGATCTGACCGTGAAAATTGGTGACTTTGGCATGACGCGCGACATCTACGAGACGGACTACTATCGTAAGGCCACAAAGGGACTGCTCCCCGTGCGCTGGATGCCGCCGGAGAGTTTGCGAGACGGCGTCTATGCCAGCTCCAGTGATGTCTTCAGCTTTGGCGTTGTACTGTGGGAGATGGCGACGCTGGCCTCGCAGCCCTACCAGGGCTTGTCCAATGAGCAGGTGCTGCGCTATGTCATTGATGGAGGTATTATGGAACGGCCGGACAATTGTCCGGAGCTGTTGCACAAGTTAATGCATCGCTGTTGGCTTCATCGACCGACAGCGCGACCCTCTTTCCTTGATATAATTAGCTATTTGGAACACCTATCTGATCCGCACTTCAAAGAGGTCGCCTTCTACTATTCCGATGCGGGTGTGCAGTATCGCGAGAAGGATCGCAAGGAGCGCAATCAAGTGGATGTCTTTTCGGGCGCTCATCTCGATGCCGATGTGGATGGTGAGGATGCCACAACGCCGTTACGTGTGGGCGAATACCAGGGCTACAAGTCGAACATGGAGCACAACACATCGATGGACCAGCCAGCGGAGAGTCCGATCGCAATGGTCGATGACAAGGCCACAACGCATTCTCCCTTCAGCATGCATTCAGGCTACATAATCAGTAGCACACCGGATGCGTTATCCACGCTGCCCACCGCCGGCGGCTCACACATTGACGATGCGGCTTATGTGCAGCCAGATGGTAATACGGTGCTAACAGCTGATGCCGAGCGCGGATACGAACTGTACGATCCAAGTCCAAACTTTGCGGAGCTGCCACACAGCGACAGCGGGCGGCTCAGTGGAGAGCAGCATTTGCTGCTGAAAGCGAAACGCGGCGGCGGCGGCGCCAGTATTGTGCCTAGCATGAGCAGCTCCATGCCGGACGAGGTGATTGGCGGTGGCAGTAGTAGTGTGGTCGGCGGTGTTGTCTCCTCTTCACTGCAGCCCTCAACAGCATCGGGGACCAGCTCCAATACTGGAAGCAGCAGTCGTCATCCGAGCCTCAAGCGTGTCGTCGCCGACACTTTACGGAATCGCGTTGGGTACGGACTGCTCAGTCGCTTCAATTTGAAGCGGGGCGACAGCAATGAGAGCCACAAGAGCAACATCTCAAATGCGCCCAGCAGCAGCAGCAACACAAATTTAACCAGTCATCCGTCCGGCATGGCAATGGTCACAATGGGCCCCAATCTGGGCACAATCGAGAGCGGCGGCAGTGGAAGCGCGGGCAGCTATACTCCACGCTTCTACACGCCCACAGAGATGACGCCCAGCGCTGATGGTAATGGCAGCACAACAATCATTAGCGACAATCCCAACTACAAGCTGCTGGATGAGTCTGTCAACAGTGCAGATCCGGTGAATTCTGCTTGGCCCCAAAAGCTGACTACCAGCAGTCTGAATCCAAACTATGAACTTATGCAGGCACCAGTTACGGAGTCAGCAGCAACACCATTCAGCGTGCTCAGCGACAATCCCAACTATGTACTGATGAGTGAGCCGCAAACTGGACCTGAACAGGGTCCGGTGTTTACCAGCGATAATCCCAACTATGCGGCAATGCAGCACAGCAGCACCGATGAATACGATAATGACGACGAGTAAGTCCTGAAGAAAAAGCGTACTTTTTTTGTTTTGGGTATACATTTAATCAAGTTTCAATTTTAAAATGCAGCGATGACGATGATGATGCCGATGAGCACACGGAGCACATCAAAATGGAGCGCATGCCGCTTAGCCGGCAGAAGCAGCGCACACGCATCAAGCCGCAGCAGCAGCAACCGCGCAGTCGCAGCGTCAGTCAGACGCGCAAAGTGGAGACGACAGCGCCAACGGCAACGGCAGCGGTACAAACGGCTGCAGCAGCTGCTGCGTCGGCTCCCAATACGTCCAATATACTCAAGGGAAATTGGCTAAGGCAGGCGAACACGCCAAGGCCACCGCCACCCAATGGTTTCATAGGACGCGAAGCGTAAACAGATCGCAAGTGTCGAGGGAGAAATTTGTAAATAGATACATGTATATGTATATGTAGCAATTAGCATAGAAATATGTAGGAATATTGAACAGGGGTACTCAGAACGAGAGAGCGCCTGCAAAGCATGCTTATAATATAACTCGATTGGTACAAGAGAGAGAGAGAGAGAGGGAGAGTTTAAGAGAGTAAGAGAGCGATAGAACGGTAGCCAAGCTTGAGCAAAGGTAAATGCACTGTTAACTGAGCGCTGTTAAACTTCTGCTGTTAGTTAGCTGATGTTACCCCTTAACATATGTAAATCATGCTTAACATTAAGGCCGCCAGCAAACTTTTGCCCAGCTTAATTTATGTATGTTTTCGTATTTGTTAAGTATTTCTTTTATAATTTACTAGCGCCGTTTGAAAATACATACAACAAAACAAAACAAAACAAGTCCTAAATGCAAATAACAAAAGTACAAAAGCCAACAACCAACCAACCTAAGTACCGTTTATAACTAGACATAGACAAAATACATATATGTGTGTACATATGTATAGACCTAACCTAATTTATGTATAATTATAATATCTATTTTAGTACCTACCTAAAACGCAAAACACAAAACGATGCAACAATGAAGCAAACTAACTGTACAACTACAAAATGAAACACAACAGCAAAAACAGCAACAATCATAAGCAATACAACAAAACCAACAAACAAAATCTTCACTGAGTTAAGGTCCTTCAATTAGTTAGTTACTATTTTCAACTAAATTTTTGACTACAACTTGTGTACATGTACTCAATCTTTTTTTCTTGTTTTTTTTTTATTGGCATTATGTTGCAGTTTTTAGAGCGTTTATGTTCAAAACAAAACAAGGAAAAGAAAGAAAAAAACGATGCTGTCTGTAAATGAAACACAAAAAAAAAATCGAAACAAAAAAAAAAAATTTTCGCTGATTTTATGCATGGCGCTTGGCAACTGGCAAAAGTTTGTGCTGAGAAAAAATATTTATATACTTTACATACATACATACATAAATATACATACATATACATAGCAGAGAGGTAGAGAAAGATATAGAGAGAGGAAGAGTTGTAAATTGTGTTTGTTATCTTCTTTTTGTTTGAACTTTTTTTCTCTAAATTAATTTTGATTGAAGCCAAGCTTCAAAATACGTAATTGAGAGCTTAAGTAACTTCTGCATAACTTACACACTTACATGCTATATACATATTAACATATATGTATTATAAATCGCATTTTACTCCAACACACCTACACACCACACTCACACATGTGCACACATAAACAGGTAGAATGTATATGATATTGCCATAAACTCAAATTAAGTAGAACAAGAAACGAAAAAGGAGAATCCGACGAAAGAATGAAGCGCTTAGAGGTCAATATATATACATACATATATCTATGGATCATAGACAACTACAAATACATGGAAACGCAATAGACGAATTACAAACATACATACATATATACACATACCAAAACATATACATATACTTTGTTACATATGTATGTATGCAATAATGTTCTGCACGTGATATGTTTCTGAGCGTAATATCTGACAAAATTTAACATAAAAACATTTCAAGACTTGCTATATAAATGAAACATGAACAGAAAAGAAATTCAAAATTACACACACATACACACACACACACACTTTCTCCTCAAATATTGTAACTGCAACAAAATTTAGATTGAAAATGCAAAAATAATAATAACAACAACAAAAGTATTCGATATTTGCCTTCGCTCTTTATATACTTATATATATATGTATATATATATACATATATATATATACATATATACAATTGTACATTAACAAATAGACAGAAAAAAGTTGATGGAGATAAAAAACGCAAGCAAAGTTTATTTCTTATTTTATTTTATAGATGCAAAGAAAAATAAAACAAGGACACTTAAAATATTTAAATGAATTATACAAACTGCTAGAATATAAAAACGATTAAAAACTTTTGAAAAACAAAAATTATTGAAATAATAATTAAATTAAATATAAAATACGTTAAAATCAATAGATATTCTACATAAATACACACAACACACATACATACACACACACTAAAAAGACTGAAAAATATAGTTCCTTTTGTTTTTATGTACATAACAAAGCAAAAATTCTAACGAAAATTGTAAACTTAATGCGAAATGAAAACGTAAAAACAATTAATGGAATTATAAATTAATCAACGTAAATTTAAATCAACAATAAATTTATATACATACATATACATACATATATAAAAACGCAGCAGCCGAAGCATTATAAAAATTATGTATATTTAATAGTTGAATTAACTCAATTTTTGTAATGAACTGCAAATGTTTAACAGCAGCAACAACAAAATTTGTAATAAACTTTTGATGGCAGCCGCGATGATGTCAAACTGCAACTTTTTATATAGATATTATATATATTCTGCATAGTTGGCGCACTTAGCTGCTTTGGTGTATTTATATACACCTATAAAAAAAAACCTATCAAATAATAAATTAATACAAAACAAACAAAAAAGCTTCAATATTTTTATTATTTCTAACTAAAGCTAATTGTAAATGTAAAGCTAAGTTAATTGTTTCCTGTTTATATAAGCGAAATAATCAACTACATATATTATGATGTAACGAAAATATTATGGCGAGACTATGATAAAAACTAATACATAAAGAAATAAATTGAAATTGTTTAATATTGGGTCAAATGTGCGGTTAACTGAGAGTTTCTTTCAACTTCAAGTTAAGACATCTAGAATTTACATTCTTGGCACATGGCAAGGATACAGGCAGAAGTATATAATCAGGCATCACAGACTAGCAGACTAAAACTACTTTATTGAAGTCACAAGTCACAATATTGTCTGCTTAGTGATACTACGGAAAAATACAAAAAATTAAAGCATATTTACAGAATCCGTGGTGCACATGTGTCTCTGAAAAACAAGAGGATTAAAGCATACTTTTAGGATAAGTCTACGGCTAGTGCAATGTGCAATTTCACGAAAATAGCTCGAACGAGGTCAAATTCTAACATATTTTCGAAGAACAAGTTGCGTTAGAATCTTTATCTCGTACAGATTTGACTGAAGGGCTTAAGAAAATTCGTCGAAATAAAATCTTAATTTTGTTGGAAACTACAAGGACGATTTCGATGTCCTTTGGCCAGTTGGTAGCCCTAGTCAAGACAACTTTTTGCCACAGGACCGGCAAGGATATCTAATGATATGAACGAGGTTTGGGTATTTATGTTTTTATTTATTTCAGCTTCTTGAAGTACTTTCGTCCTTTTTACTCCTTTTTCAAATAGGTAAATCAATGATTATTTGTGGTACAAAGGACATCCGGATAGTCCTTGAAATGGCCAAGACAATAATAAGATATTTGTCTGTCGAATCCTGCAAAATCTTTAAATCCGCGATTTCAAAATTATGTGTCCTTTCGATTTCATTGAGGACACACAGCTTAGTGGGCTAGAATATAAAAGCTAAGATGTATTAACCCATAATTTTGTAATTTCGTAACCCAAGTATAATAAATGGCACATGTTTTCATTTTATGCTTTCTTCGCTTTTAATATTTATTTGTTTTTTTTTTTGTGTTTGTTTTGTTTTTAAACGAAGGAAAAGTACCTAACAAATTTGTTTTATTTTGTTTGTTTATAAAATAAAAGTACATTCATAGAGTTTTCGTTTTATCGGTTTTATACACATTTTGTATTATGATTTGTAATTGATTTGCATTTAATTTGTAATTTTTTAAACCTCTAGGCGATAGGTATAAATAACTAGTTGCAGTTGGTTACAGGGTGTTCTGGCCTGTAGTTATTGTTGTTGTCTATACTGTGGATATGGGGGATGATTTGGCTTTGACTTTGTTGGTGAACTTCGAACTGCTATAGAGGAGGGAGGTAACAAGTCTGCTGTGTTTTTCGTGTTTTTGTAGTTTGTTGATTGTGTCGTTTACATAGTTTACAATTTCATAACAATAACAAATAAGTAATAATGCATACTTAGCTTTAATAACTAAATCAAACGCACTGAGAGAAAAAAGGTGGCTTGAAACGGCAACTAAAAAATATACAAAACAGCAGACAGGACTCGGAAAATACAGCTTTGACAAAAGTTGTTGCTTGCTTGCTTGCTGACTGGACTGACTTGTTGGTCATTGTTTAACAGTTAAATTGCTATATAGTTTCCTGATTCAGATGCATGCAGTTATTGACTAAACTGGGTGTTGGTCGATATAGAGAGAATGTTGCAGTTTACAGTTTTACTGCATTTCATTTTGGAATTTACAATTTTCAACTGAGAATTTGTTGTTTGTGGTTTGTTGATTGATTGGTTGTTTGTTTGTTGTGATTTATTTTCATTTAATGTTCATTTTATAACTATTTGGTTTTACTAATTAAAAATTATGTGTGTGTGTGTGTTTTTTTTTTTTGTGTGTACTAATTTACAGACAGTTCTGGCGCAAAATATTTTTGTAATGAGGCTTATATTTTTTGTTGTTCTCATTCTTATCTTTTTTTTTTTGCTTTAAGTTTCTTGTTGTTGTTGTAGTTAAAGGCTAAAAATTGAAAGTTGCTTATAAAATGTGTTTTTTTGCATTTTGTGAGGGCTTTTTTTTTTGTTTTTACTTAAAATACGTTTGGATTATAAATTTAATTGTAGGTTTACGCCTAAAATTTTACACACAACTTAGTTTCATTATGTTTTCTACATAGTTTTTGTATTGTTTTAGTTCTAACTGTTGTTGATTTTCTCCTTAAACTTTTGCTGTACTTGATAGTTTGTAATAATAATATAATAATAATTATAATATAGTAATAATAGATCATCTCTAACATAATATGCGCTGCTTCCTTGTATATAATTTAAAATTATAAACACCCCCGCCCCCTTTACCCCCCTTACAACCCCAAATCCCCGATTCGCAATTGTATTTGTGTGTACGTGTGTGTGTTGGTGTTGGTGTGTGTGTGTGTACGTGTTTGGCTGGCTGGCTTCTGCGGATTGATCGATTGTTCGATCTTAGGGCCCATAGGCATCGGAGGTAAAGTCGAAAAGACGATCGATGCCCTCGTTGGCGTTGAGAGCGTAAGGATAATCGTTGTCATCCGGTGGATCGATGGAGACAAACGCCTCGTTACTGAAGTCTGTAAACAGAGAGGGCAATTTAATTAGCCAAAAATATACATATACAAATAAATAGATACTCTATCATATCCATTTGCATAGATGAGAGATGTGACATTATTTTTGATTTGATTTCAATTGCTGATTTGCGGATATGATTTATTATATCCATGTTTTTTATTTTTATTTTGATTGATTTGGTGGATGCATGTTTGAAATTCACGCCAGAGCTGAATCTCATGGTGCTACAAAATTTCAATTTCAAAATGAACAATTGCCCTCTGCAACGGTCAGTGCACTGCAGACCCACGAGAATTCAGTTCCAAAATGAATTTGCGCTTGCGCGTTGATTGGATTGATATATAAAATGGTTCCATTTGAACAACATAAAGGCGGCGGGTTAATACGATGTATGTGCGTACATTCTCTATGCATATAATCGAATGCTTTAAGATAACTGGTTAATGTATTAGTTTTTGTTTAGGTTAATCATAGGCAAGGAAACTTTATATTTTTGAGTTAATGTTAATTAACACTGGTCACAATGTTAACCTAACAGCGTATAAAAGTTGCAATGTTAAATGTGACAGCATGCTTGTTGTGCGTGTGCTTTGGTGTGTGCGTGTGTGTGTGTGTGTGTGAGAAGAGAAAGCGACGACAGAGAGATATGTTAACTGATTACTGCAGTTATGTATATAAATATATTTTTTAAGGTAATTTGGTTATGTTACACATTTCACTTTACAATTATTAAAATTAACCAAAATAGAAATTATATAGTAAAAATTCAATTTTGAACTGATTCTCGGTGGTTGGTGTAGCTTGCCGAAATATATTGAGTAAATTAAAAAAAAAGAAAAGAACAGAAGATAGAAAATTAGATTAGAAACACTTCACTGCTTTGTTCGTTTGATTATATTTATGCTGCTGTGCGAAAGCGCGCTCAGCAAGAACTCAGACTGTGATGCGGTTTTCACATGAAATTTCACGCAAGTCACAGAGAGAGTTCTTGACAAGTGGGCTTCATTTCGAATTCGAACTGTTAACACAGTCGCTGTACAATTTGCTGCTGTTATATACATAGGCGATGTGTGGCGTATTTGATGGGCGGATTGATGAGAGAGGCGTATACGAGAGGCGGCGGCATACAAACAGAGAATAACAGTGAATTAAATGTTAATCATTGAAAAGTACTTACAGTCCGTGTCGATATCGCTGAACAGCGCATCGAGGCCTTGGAGAGCAACAGTGCTGCCGTCGCTGTCAGCGTCACAGTCGGCGCCGCCTGGCGGCAGGTTGCGATAACTATTCTTGTAGTTGAATTGCTGCTGCATCTGTTGCTGCTGCTGATCAACATTGGCGCCAGCGCCAGAGATGTCGCCATATGTTGCCGCCAAGCCAACGCCAAGCCCGCTGTTGCTCTCATTTCCAGCCACTGCTGCAAACTGCATTTGCAGAGAGCTTACTGCGGACGAGTGGCTGCCGCTGTTGTTGTTGTTTCTGCTACTGTTATTGCTAACAGCATACGTCGCACTCGCGTCGTCCATTGCACAGTTATACATGGGCACATCGCTGCGCCGCTGCTGCTGCTGATTGTTGATGTTGTAATTTACTGTGCTGCTGCTATTACTGTGGGGTTGGGAATTGTTGTTGCTGTTGCTATTGTTGCTGCTGCTGCTGTTATGACTATTAAGCGTAGTTGTGTTGCCGGCGGCGGAATTGTTGGCAGCTGAATTCGCCGCACGCCGCCCGATGCGCGGCGTTGGCGGGGATTGCGTTAGGCTGTTAATAATTTTCTGAATAGCGGCGTTCTGCTGCCGCTGATGATGAACACTGCCGCGCACCACGGGACTGATTAGCGTCGGCACCTTCTGATTCAGCTCATCGTCAAGGTCGTCGTCAACATCATCATCATCATTATTACCATCCTTATTATCATCTGCATGCGTCGAGGCGCGCTGCAGCTGCTGCTGCTGTGGCGAGGTCACTTCATATTTGACGCCGCCAATATCACAAATGTTATTATATTCAGGCTGGGATTGCTTGGCCGCTTCCTCAATCGACTTATTGAGGTTACGCTGCGCCGATAAGCGATATGGTGGAGGGCCTGAAAAGTTGATTCAACAAAAATAGAAATGAGTCGGCCAAGTTTTATTGATGGCTGAGGCTGAGACTGAGGTTGACTCACCTAAACCCCTGGTGCTCACGGCTTCAATGTTATTGAATAGGGGATCGATGGGCTGATTGGTCATGTGATGCAGTCGCTTCGATGTAGCTGTGCGTATGCCGCTGTGGACACCGCCCGCATAACTGGAACCCGGCGCAATTGGCGAATTCTCCGGTGAATTGTCGTGGCACAAAAAGACATTGATCTCCCCGCTATTCTCTGCTTTCACGTAGATCTCGCGCGGTAGTTTTGTGTTGGGCAGCTGGAAAAGCGCAAAATGTTATTCAATAACAGGAATGTAGTTACATCTGTTAATTAACAGCAGCGATAACAGGCCTGTACTCTGGAAATGTTGTGTACATGTACGGCAACAGTATTGCCAGATTGTTGTATAAATTAATTAACTCAATCTCAAATCTTAAATAGCGTAGTGGTTTATAAACTGTGTGCACTGTGGGTATATTAGAGCCTGCCCGCCCACCTGTAACCGATAATGATCGCAGCACAGCCTTCACACTTATAATTATCACTCGTGCGTGCGATACGCGCGAGTTCATTAAACAGTTCAAGGCGAGCGGAAACATTAAGCGAAATATTTATAAATAGTGTTTGGCCAGAATCTCAGAAGAATAAGAAGAAGACAAAGAACAGAAGACGTCTGCTTGAAATTCGATTGGAAAAACTTTTCTGCTTAGAGAAATATATGCACAAATAATTTTCTGCTTGCTTGATATCAAAAAGAGGAAAAGCTTGCTGCTCACCCGATGGATGTGCAGGGAAAGCACAAAGCAGTGTTTGGTGGAATGGGAGAGGTGGGGGTGGGCGGTTGGAGGGTTTGGTTCCATTTTGCAATGCGTCGCTTGTCGCCGTCTGCGACGCTTCTAAAAATAGGGCGCCATCTTTAATGGCATGCAGACGCAAAGAAGAAGCACAATTGCCTGACGTCGTCGCCCGAAAACGAGGGACGAGTCAAGATTTGTAGTTAGCAGAGCTCTATATATATACGAATATATATATAAATATGCATCATTAACTAAATCCATGGCAAAGGATATAGTCGTGGTTATCAGTTTCTGGATTACAGTGCCTTACTAATGTGAACTCACTACGATTTATGGCAGCAAAAAATACTCACCACTAGTTTGGCCTCTGGAGGCGCCTTGATCACAATCACAATCTGATCCTTGAACAGGTCCACATTGAGCAGATCATTCTGCGTCACATAGGCCATGCCACCGCTATTCTCCACCTCCTGCGATATCTCGGCCAGCTCGCCCCGCATCTGATCGATTAGGGTGTTGAGCTCATTCTCCCGCTGCTCCAGCCGCTCGCTCTCCGCCTCGATGTGGCGGGACCGTTCGCAGCTGACCAGCGATTGACCACCGCGCCATTGAATGTTGTTCTTGGATTTCTTCTCCAAGATGCCGATGCCCTCGAGCACGTTCGTAATGTCGTAGATGCGACGTTTCTGCACGGATAGTCGTGTCGAGGCATCGTTCAGATCGACAACACCATCCGGCGACGCCTGCAGCAGATCCACAAACTTTTTGGTCAAAATGCCCAGCGAGGTGTCCGCTCGATTGCGATCACCGCCATTGCTACTGCCGGTACCGACGCCGCTGCTTCCAGTTAAGGCCGATGACGAAGTCACTAGCGCTGTCTGCTGGTGCTGCGACGTCGTCTGCTGCTGCTGCTGATGCGACGCTGTCCTCACGATGTGTGCATGCGAATGCGATGAGGAAACGTTGTTGCCGCTCTGTTTGCTCGTCTCCACATCATCGTCTTCGTCGTGCTCGACGTCGTATTGCTGATGCTGCTGCTGTTGATGGAAGCGCTGCTGCTGCTGTTGTTGGGCCGTCTGTTTACTGTTGCTGTTGTTGTTGTTGTTGTTGTAGGTGACCGTTTGATGCTGTGCGCTCTGCTTAGCCTGTTTCTTGGGGTGGATCTCGTGGGTGGCTGCGTGAGGCCTTCGCTTGACCTGTGTGCAGAGAAACAGAGAACGACCAAGAGAGAAAGAGAGAAATAGAGAGAGAGTGGTGAGTGTATAAAAAAATATGTGTGTATTACTGCGGGCAAGTATCGTTTTCATTTATCGATATATTTTGGCTCTCTTTGAAATGTTATATTTAGCATTAGCAAATTGGAAAACTTATCGAAAAACGCACTAATAAAAATGAAGTTTTTATTGATCGATTAACGTAATTGGTTAGAGATATTTTGTATACGCCCCTGCTGCTTACCTTGTAGTAGGCTGTGATATCAGTCGTCTTGCCAGCGCCTCCATTGCGCTGTTGCTGCTGTTGATGTATGCTCGCTGCCTCAGCATTGACTGTTGTTGTTGTCGTCGTTGTGCCACCGCCTTTGTTCAGACTTATGTATACGTGATCTCGCAGGTGGGCAGCGACGCCGCTGCCATTATTGTTATTGTTGTTGTTGCTGCTGCTGTTATCGTTGCCGCCGCTGTGCTCGTAATCAATTTCCAGCAACTTTTCATTTTTGATCACAATATTGTTGTTATAATTGTTGTTATTGTTGGTGCCGAGCGGATCGTAGCTGAGTTTGCGTACCACCTGAGTTGCGCCGCCATAAATCTGCTGCTGACGCTGTGTGTTGCTATTATTGTTGTTGTTGTTGCTGTTGGGCGCGGCGGTTATAAAAAATTTCGACATTTCGCAGTCGCGCGCGCCTGCAGTTGTAACAAAAATAGTTTTTTGCTAGCGCTCCTCCCGCTTCTCTGCCCCCTTCTCTTTCTCTTCACTGCTCTGCTCACGGTTCTCGCTGTCGGTCTGGGTCTCTCCTCGTTTGTCTTTTGCTTTTTTGCTACGTTTGCCTGGCAGCGGGGCAGTCGCCCGAATTTCGTTGTAGCATACTTTTAAGCGCTGCTCTTGCCGCTAAAAACGTTGCCACCCAGTTGGTTTAGTTGACGGTTGATGTATGCGTATGCGTATGCGTAAGTTTGTGTGTGTGTGTGTGTGTATTGAGTTTTTATTTGTTGTTGTTTTCTTTATTGTACTTTTTGTTTGCGCTTATCAACTAAATTAGCACCTAGGGATTCTTCACATCTGCAATGCAAGGAAGGAAAACAAAGAAGGCAATTGATTAGTCAAGTTCTGTTATATAGTGCAATATTTATGCAATTGGCACATTGCACATTCAACCTTAGCGTCATTTAATTTCTTGTTTTGTTTTCAATATTTAATGGGGCTGCATTTGCATTTACATGGCATTAACACAACAACATGTGGGGAACTCAAAACGCCACTGCAGCTTACAAATGCGAAACAGAGAGCGCAACGATGGGAAGTGAAGTGGAGTGAAGTGCGCAAAGAGAGCCCCAAGCGCGTCCCATGACTCTTAAATCGAAAATGTGGTTGATAAAGCACAGGCCTGGCACCATTTTGAATTACATATGTATAAGATCGCAAAGGCAAAGCAGCGTAACACAGCAAACATGCCAAAATATGTCTAACATAAGAAGCAACAGCAAAAACATAAAATTTCGTGAATTGTTTTGTTGTTGTTGTGACACATTTGGAATCGCGCGCGCAAGCGCAAATGTCAATAAACTCAGCATAACAAAAAAAAAAAAAACTATTAAAACAATCAATACGACAAGCCAAAGACAGACGGCTGCCTGCCGTGTGAAGAAAAGCCGAAGAGACCGCGCAAAAAACGAGAACGAAGAAGAAAAACAGGTAAAGAGAGTAACGTTATAGTTAATGCTGTATTAACCGCTTTTGGCCCGCGTCTTTGTTATTGTTGTTATTGGTGGTTGGCAGGCAACGTTTTGTGCGTTGGCAAATTGAAACGCCGAAACAAGCGTAAAAAGCAATTAAACAGGGCCACCAAACCAGAGCTTAAGCCAAAACAGCAGGAACAACAATTGACGCTGCTCTATGTTAATTTACATGGCATGACAAGCTCTGTTAACTGCTCATGCGGCGCTGTTAAAATGTAAATACATTTGCATTTGACAAACGTCAGCTTTAAAACTTTCGAACTGTTAATTGCGCCAACAAATAGCGAAAAAAACAGTCACAGAAAAAAAACGTTCATTAGGAATACATATATGTATACACGTATGTATGTATGTATGAAACAAGAACAGAAATATACATACGTACAGCAGCAGTACAATGAAACGCAAAACGAGCAAAAATGAACGGAACGTCGCGTGGAATTTGCTGAAATTGGCAAGAAAAATAAGCACCAGTCAGCGGCGGAGAATCGGCGCAGGCAGGTAACAATAGCCAGCCTCTCACTTGCGCATTCTCTCGCTCTCTTCCCTCTCTCTTTCCCTTGCTCTTCACTCTTACTGCTGAGATTTTGTTGCTGTGGTTGCTTTCTACTGTGTGTGCCAAAAACGGTATCTGCTTACAGGCAGGCCCGGCAAGTTTTGTTTTATATCTTTCATTTTTTATATTTATATTTTTTTGTTGGCAGGTAATTCAAATCGAATACATGGAAATTTTATACTCGGCTCCAAAGAATTATGTGGGTAACAGGGAAAAAGAGTAAACAATATAAAAAGGGTCGCCCGCCGCCAGGTAGGTCCTTTGAAATTTGTTAATTTAAATGCACACGAAATACTTTTGCGTTTGATCAACATGTCTGCAACAGCAGCAACAACAGTAGTCCGCATAGTATAGTATATTCATTATGCATATAAAATTACAGAGCGCATATAAGATTACACACACGAAGCGAAGAAGCACAACAAAGATTTGTATGCTAATTTAATCTATTGAATGCGTATCAGTCAGAAGACACGAACACTTATTTAATGCATATGATGAGTGCTCTTTTAAAATTGATGCTTAACATTCCGAAAGCATAGAGTAACACTGGCCGACAGCAGCTTCTGTCGATCATGTTTTTAGTGGATGGCTCCCGTCACTTGCAGCAGATCTGTAAGTATTTACACACATTATATACTCAAGAGAGCGCATATTTGAGTGTGTGTGTGCGTGTTTCTATCAAGCGCACTTGTCAGGCATCTTTGTGTATATATTTATCTAATAGCAACAAGGCAAAAGGTAAATATAAAACGCAATTGTGACTTACAAGACAAAAAAGAAAACCATGCACATTATACATACAATGAAGAGAACATGAACATGAAAAATTAACTGACAAATCGTGGACAAATGGCCTAGAGTAAATAAATAAAGCAGCAGTAACAGAAACAACCTTAGCTTTTTATTTCAATCAACCTGACGACGACGACGACATCGGCGCAGCCGAGCGCAGCGTTCGTTTGACTGATAAAGAGGAAAAAGCTAGAAGTATAAACAACATATGTATATACACATACAACTGTATATAGACATCATATATACATATTTACATACATACTTAGCTGCAGATAGAGGGCCAAGCACGCAAACGTTTTTTGATAGCGTTTCGACTTCGGAAACTGCTGCTTATTATACAAATACAAACACACACACATACATACATACGCACACAAATGCATACATATATGCATAAATTTTATTAAGTATAGTAAAGCACGAAAAAACCAATAAGAAAGGAATTGCTTGGCTGCGTCCCACCAGACCTGTGACCAGACCATGCCACCCTCTATGCTGCCCCCTCACCCACCACAAACAAACAAACATCATCCATGACTTACGGTCAGCAGCTGCTAATTGTGCGCTTTTCGAATGCAATGTAACGGTACTCTCGAATAACTTCTAACACGAGCAATTAGTTATTCATCCAACAATTTATGGCGCTTTAATTATGCATATGTTATGTACATACATATTTAACTCTTGCACACGCAACTATATACAGGTATACACATATACACACATATATGTATTTATCTTTGCCAACGCACACGTTCAATCACATATTCTTAACATTCACATGTATATACATACTTATATACGAGTTGCAGAGTAAGCAGCAGAGCAGCGCTGCTCTCTGTCGACTGCAGCAGCGCACGTAAAAATTTCGCTTTCTTTTTGCACAGAATTTTGCATGCGCAGTAGATAAGCAGAGACAAAACACGAAAGAAAAAAAGCGACAGACTAGACAAGCATACGTAGTATGTACGTATACATATACATGTATTAACACATCCTACAACAACAATTGCCAAAACCATTCAGCAATCGGTAAGCGCCTGAGAAACGAAGAATTTTGTGTATAGCTATCAGCCGCCGTCGCTCAGTCGAGTTGTATGCATGCGTTTGTATGTGTGACGGGTGGAAGAGGATTTTTAGCGCGAGAGAGTGTGATGCTGAGGCTTGCTGGCTGCTCTCACGACCTGGGGCTTCAGAAAGAGAGAGAGAGAAGCCGGCCGCTTTATAGTGTTGTTGTTACTGTTGTTGCTTTTCATAACAGCTGTTAGACCAGACCAGACAGATGCGTCCCACGGCAGAGCTTTTGTTGTTGTCATATTGCTGCTGATGATGCTGATGTTTTGGACTAGTGTGTGGATTGCATGTTTATTGCGACGCAGCAGGTTTAGCTTTGTGGACTTGGGATCCACCCGGGTTATTGGGGATTCGCCGGTATATATGTATATATATATATATGTATATGTGTATATATATAGACACAATCATACAGATGGCTTAAATAAATTTAATATTGATTAATATTTACGGTTACTTAGGCAATGTTTACATAGGGCCAATTACGCCACGACAAAACACGACTATTTAACTTTGCTCTTTTAAATGTGTTTCCACAAAACAACAATTAAGTTGACAGCGAAATCTAATTATTTGATTGTACTTTCTCAGTGAGTACGCTGCTCACTTTGATATGCAATTTAAATAAACAGTAAGAGACAAGTATAAACAGCACAAGTAAAAGATACAAATTCCGCACCCAATTGCGAGCGAGCGAGATGGCAGAAGGCAAATGTAAGCCTTCAATAACATCAACAGAGCACTGTTAGGCTCAACAGCGGCTGTTTATTATTTACATATGTATGTACACGTTTTTGGTGGGTGTAAAAGCCAAAAATAATTGTCAGCTGGTGGGCGGCAGAGAGGTGCACGCAATAAGAGCAAGAGGGAGGAAGAAAAAGAGAGAGCTCTGCTTTAGCAGGCACAGAAAATGCGTCGCAGAATATTTCACTAGCAAAATGCAAACAAAAACAGCAAAATTAGATGGGGAGTTGCCGTTAGCTTGCTTTATGTGATGTGTGTGTGTGGGCGCCCGTTGGCCAGTTGCTTGGTCAAATATGAAATTCAATACTGGACAAGCAGTTCGAATGAAGTCGAAATTTCTCAATTCCATTGAAATCGAAAACTTAAAAGAACAAAAAATCATACAAAGCAATGCTGATAAAAGTAACAGGAATATCACATTATGCGAACATACGATAAAATAAATATAAAAAAAAAGATTGACTTTGCCCACATGAAGAATGACGCATCTGCAGTCATGAGGTTTAGTAGCAAGCAAAAAAAATATGCATTCACAATATCCGTTCGCAGTTAGCATTATCAGAAACAATAACAGAAACTATTACAGAATTGAAGAGAGGTCGACGACGAATAGCAATGTTAGCTAACATTTGGATATTAAATCCAGGTACGGCCCACAAACGATGATAATGTGGAGCAAGAAGCAGCAAGTGGAACCACATACTTATACACATACATTTTAATACCTTTTGACAGAGGGGCGTGAGCTTAGCATGCTTGCTATTTACAAATTAATTAAACATAGCTTCAACTTAAACTTCGAGAAGTGACACACACACACACAAACACGCACATAGCAAACATAAAAGACATTCAAAGGTTATTAACGGGCTTTGGAACGTAGAAGAAACAGCATAAAGCAAACTCGAAAGAATGATTAATTGTCGGCACAAACACAAACACTAAAGCAAAACACATGGCGCTTTGCAGCAGTTTGAAAGCAACTGATAAGTTCTATGTTGTTGTTTGTCTTAATATTTACTTATTATTTAAAAAGTGCACGAACCTAAATTGGAATTTCTTTGCTATATTCATATATATTTTTATCACGACGCACAACACAGCAAAGCAAATGACTTGAAACGCTGCTGCCGTCGCCTGCGTCGTCGTCGCCGCTGCCGCTGCCAACGCCGCTGCTGCTGTTTTGTAGATGTTGGTACTTTTGCCGCCGTCGCGCTCATTTAATATCACACACGTTTCATATTTTTTTGCGTTTTCATGTACATTATTCACTACGTTTTTCGTGTTTCTTTTATGTGCAAAAGCTTTTATTTTCTCCTTTTTGACGTGTGACGTCAGCAGTTAAGACGAAAAAAATATATATTTGTTGTAGATATCACATAATTGTTGTTGATGATGCTCTCGAGCTGTGTGTGTGTGTCTGTCCTAAATGATTGTTATTGTTGTAGTTTTTGTTTATTTGCTGAATGTGTCTCAATGTGTGCGGTTTTTTCATTAGTTTTCACATTTTTGTGCGGCGAGCTAAACGAACTTCATGGGCCACGACGTAAACGCAAAGTGAGTGCTTGGCCTGAGTGTCTTTTCGTCGTAGTAGTAAGTGGAGTCGCCGGCAAACACACTACAGCGAAAGAGAGAATCACGGAGAGTACCACCGAACGACCGAACGGAGAGAGCGACAGAGAGAGAGTGAGAGCAAGCGAACACAGAGAAAACGTAAGAGGCGACGTGACGTTAAGCCTTGCTGCTGTGGCGGTGTGCTGCAAATGCTTCTTCTTACTCTTCCTCTTCCTTTTCCTCTTGTTTTTGTATTTTCCAATGTTGCATGCAAACTGGGCAAGGCCACCAGTACGGATTCGATGACGTCACTTGTAATTTTTTCCTTTAGATTGTTCGATTATTTAGCAGCAGCATTTGGATAGACTTGATTTTTACATTAATTTTCTTCACATGGGCGTTTTACGTTAGATGTTTTGCGTTGTCGCTTAGACTTTTGTGTGGCTATTCGTTTTCTCAGTGGGCAGCAGCAACAGCGACACGATGACGACGACGACGGCGACGATAACAACAGCGACGACAGCAACAACAAACAGACACGACCAGCAGTGCGGAGCGTAAACGAAAAACTGAATGCGGCGAATTTGCTGCCGCCAATTTGAACTGTTATTATGACGCTTTTGGCTCTGTTAAGTGTGCTGTCGCGGCGAATTCAGAGCAGCAGCTGAGAGCAAGAGTACACAGCTGAGAGCGCCGCTCTCTAACGTAAGCAGCAGCTGAGTAGTCGAAACACTTTTTAAATGTGTATGGGTAAGTGGAACGTAGGCAGACGCCTTGTGGCATGTGGATGCCAGACTCAACACAGTAGGTAGCTAGTAGTTAGGTAGGTGGCTCTGTGAGTAAATGCGAGTATGGGCTTTTGAGCCGTGCTCTTCACTCGCTCAAATGCCGGCTATAAAAACCGAGAGACGGAAGTGACGTGCCGCCTCCAACTCCACGGCCACCGCACCCACAAACCAACTATAAATTTATGTATGTATGTTATGTACGCATGTACATACGAATGGATGTATGTGTGTGTGTGTGCGTCTCTTGTCTCCGCTTCCCATCGTCTTCTTTTTATCTGCGTGTCAGTGTGGTACGTATTTTGCGTGTTTTTATTACCATCAACAATGTTGCTAACTGATGATGTTGATTATGCATAACATCAGTGTTACAGTGTCAAACATTAACAGAATTGCCAATTCTTACATTAGAAATTTAAATTGTTTATTAGCCGACGAAAGTAAATAGTAACACAGTATGTCATTTACATAATTATATACGTATGCATGCAGATACATACAAATGTTAAAATAACTCCTACTCAAAGCCATAGGCCAAACTTCAACTGCTGTTGCTTTTGAGCAAGGTTCAATGAACTATATAAACACATCTGCTCAAATACGTTCGGATGTATGCGCTTACCGATCGCTAACTGGGGTATGTACATACACATATATGTATCCGTAATATGTACATGCATATATATCTATTGTCGAATGCCTATAAAAAATCAAGCGAATTATGGTAAATACGCTGCAAAAAAGAAACACTCACGCCCAACAGCGACAATGTTCCAACTTCACTTTCAATTTCTTGCAGTCTGCCAGAGTGAGACAGCATGTGGAGATAAAGAGCGATGGCAGACAAACCAGACACACACACACACACATGCATGCATGCGCACTCGCACGCACTCACACATTTCCAGTTAATTAAAAGTATTTATGACACTGTCGCACACATAAAAATGTCTTAAGTACAAAAGTCCACAAGGATCGTGGGAAGTTCCAGGCGCAGACGATCGCAAAACGAGCACAAAAAAAAATTTGTGCTATCTATGAGCAAAAAAAAAATAAGCAAAATAATGCAAAAAAAAAAAAACAAAAAAAAAACTGAACATGCATAGAAGCGCAGTCCAGAAATCACAAGGAAAAAAAACCAAGGGGGGAAGCATTTGGCCCTAAGGGTGACTCTGGGTTGGTAGCTATGTGAAATAAAAAACCAAACGAAATTCTGCTCTAAGCAGACGACGATGTCTCCTCAGCCAGAAGCTCAGACCTCAGTCAAAAAAAAAGAAGAAATATAACAGCATCTTAAAGTCCTGCCTGACTGAGGGGTCATGAGAAGCTGCAGTGCG
This sequence comes from Drosophila kokeensis, assembly GCA_035042145.1. Taxonomy (NCBI): domain Eukaryota; kingdom Metazoa; phylum Arthropoda; class Insecta; order Diptera; family Drosophilidae; genus Drosophila; species Drosophila kokeensis. The sequence goes on along the minus strand of JAWNLT010000376.1, from coordinate 1,317,545 downwards.
AAAAGCATAACATAAAAAATGTAGATTATAAAAAAAAACAGATAATAGAAATTGGAAACTGGAAAACAGATTTGATTGATAGATAAATAAATTGTCTGGATGAAATAATAGTTAAAACGTTAATCTCAACTGTCAGCAGTCAGGCAGTTGCTACTATTAAGAGTTTGGTAATTTCATTAATCTTACACTCACAGTAGATAAAGTCAGTATTAATTGGAGAACTGATAAGTGCGATTGTTTTCGTTAGCGAAACTAGTCTAAAAAGCGGAAAGAAAAAGATAATAGTTGCTATTTCAACGTTTATATATTTATGGTCGAGCTTGACGTCACAAAATCAACGCATCATTAACAGAGATAACGGACCTGCGCAATGCGTAATCTTTTTGTACTTGGGTTTATACATGCTGGTTTTAACATTACGTTCACATTTAACATGTACGTTGAGCCAAACGCTTGCCAGAAACTCAAATGCCGTTAAGGAAGCAAAGTTAGGGTATTATTATGTGTATTTGGCAAGTCAGATGAAATGTGCCGGGAGCAAGCAAGTAACTAAAGCGGAATGAACAGAAGGAACATCCTCATAATCGTCAGCGTCATTCTCGTCGTCGGCGTCGTCGTCGTCTCGACAGCAACCCCTTTTCCAGTGGGGTGCAAAAACTCTGCATTTTTTTTACAGCCTCTGTACGTCCCCAAGCCGAGCACATAGAGCCGGGCGGCATGGGAAATGAATGCGAGCTGACGGGAAGAGAGAAAGGGAGAGAGAGAGAAAAAGGAGAAACGACGACGGCTACGACGAAGCTGTCGGCACACAGACATGCCGCAGAATGCAATCAACTTGAAAACTACTTGAGAATCTGAGCGACGGCAATATTCAAATTTGAAAATAAAAGTGAATAAAAAAAAAAATTTCGCAAAAAATAAAACAAAAACGCATCGGACATTAAAGTTTGAGAGAAATTGCCGCCGCTGTCGCCGTCGTCGTCGCTGTCGGCGTTGACGTTGACGTCGCTGCATGTTTGACAGAATGTCAGTCATATTGTTGAACGTATGGTTGTTTTTGTTGTTGTTATTGTTGTCGTTGTTGCTTCTTTTGCTTTGCTCTTTGGTTAGGGTGGCCAGCTTTTAAGAAGCATTATTTAGTTTGTGACTCTCTGTGTGTGTGCGTGTGAGTGTGTGTCTGTGTGAGTGTGTCTACTTCCGACCGACGCGTCGTTTGACTAAGCTTGAAGCAAAATTTATTGAATTTGCCGGCAGTGAGAAGGACGAAGCGAAATTGATGTTGTCGCCGTCGCCGTACCGCTGAGCAAAGTGCCCAAAGCTAGCAAAGCAGGCAGACAGGCTGGGGGGTTAGCCCGACACATAAGTGACTATTACGGAAGTTGGCCCCATCCATCCCATCCCCCTCTTTGCTGTAAATCGCACCTTCTGTACCCACTTCCCCTTACACTAATTGCAAACTAATTTGATTCAAATGTTAATTATTTTTACAGACAACGCTTTGTAGCAAAAGGGGCACAAGCGAAATTCAGACAACTCTTACCTTTGGTAATTTAAAACTAAAGAGCACTTACAGTGTTGATTGGATAAGTGGAATAAAAAGAAATCAAACTTTAAAAATTCCGATTCGCTTAAATTTATATTCATTGAAAGATTAATTCCTTAATACATTAAAAATATATGAACAACAAGCATACAAAATTTTATTTTTTTTTAGAGAATGCTAAATTAAAAAAATTAAAATTAAAAAATGTTAAATTTTAATTTCTAAATGCTTATTTGCTGGGTTTAATGTATAACGAACTTGCTGCACCAAAAGTGAACTAGTGAGTAGTATCTTGCTATGCCTGTATTCACTGTACTTGTTATTGTTACAACACATGTGCATGTGAGTCGATTTTAATTTATGTTTTGAGGCGTAACAGTATCATGCGCTGCTCACAAACATAAACAAAAGGTTACCAAATGGGGTTAGGGTTATAATGAGTGGACAACGGACAGTGGTCGCACATGTGCACACACACAAAAAAACACACACACCACACTTGAGCGCAGACTACCTGTCCGCCCTAACTACACGTATATACATATATAGAGATATAGGTGTGTACTCTATATGGTCAGACTGGCACAGCCAACACAAGCAACTGAATCTGACTGACTTTGTCGGACTTGATTGGGTTTCAAGTCGCCAACTGGCTGCAAATGATTTCAGATCGCGTTCAATGATCTTTTCTATATGCCTTAAAATGCGAATTCCCAAAAACAAGTAACTAAGATTCGTTAATTGCACTTAATTATATAATGATTCGTTTTAAAAATGCAAAAATAAAAAATTTAACTAATGTCGAAAATTTATCAACAAGTACAAGATTCGTAGTAGTGCGATCTCGACGAGGAGATACTCTATTGCAAAGTCATCAACCATGATAAATCGTAGATTTTTTAACTGATTAAATGGACGATGAATATTATTTAATGGTAAGAAGATATCTGATTAGAATATATATCTTAGGTATACAAAAAAATAAACTAGATCTGTATGTTTTTAAATTTATTTAGCACTGTTCATACAGCTGGACAAATGGATTTGGTTAAATCGACTCGGCTGTTGATGTTGATCAAGAATATATATAATTTAAGTGGTCTGCCTGTTACATATTTTGCAAAAATTCAGACTACCCCAAGGTAACATAATTGAACAAATAAAAAATAAATAAGACTAATTTGAATATTGTTACCAGCACATATGATTCCGGAGAACTGCGTAAAAAGAGGGAGAATAACATAGATAACAAACAGATAAGGCTAGACCAGCTTCAGTCTAGGCACAATTTATTATACCCCTGGCAAACATTTTTAATGGGTACAAAAAGTAGCGAGTGACAAGTAAGAATTTTAACGAGTAAAATTTGTTTGTTTGTTTTACTTACGTGTTGAATGGCATTGAATTTTAAATTTTGAAATTTTGTTTTGTAATCCAAAGGTTAATGTTTGTCTTTCTTTTTTGTTGAATTTTGGTAATGATTTGTATTTTAAATTATATGTTATTTGATTATTTTTTTTTTTTTTTGACTTAACTATGTGTTAACGTTTATAGATAAGTGAAGGAAAGTTTTGGTATTTTGGTATAAAAAGAATTCCAAGGTTGAATATAACCAATAAATATGTGTGTATGTGTGTGCTATTTTTTAATATATTAACAAAATTTAAAACAAGTCGAAAGTAAACACTTAGCACATATGAGAATTTGCTTAATAGTATTTAAAATAGAAATTTAAATAGAAGTGCGAAAAATAACAATTTCAAATAGACATAAATATATTAAAATTTAAGTAATTTTAAAAAAGTATTGCATTTGCGAAAATTTGGAATTGTCTTCTAAAAATAAGTAACTTGAATTTGCATTTTAAGGGTTTGAAGTTTTCTCAGCCAAAATTTATAATTTCTTAATATTTTAAAAGAAATTTTTATGTGTTTTTGTAAGTTTAGTTTTTGTTTTCTTTTCGTTTTTTCTTTCCCGTTTTTGTAATCCTTTGTGTGTTCAGACTGCATTGGTATTGGTTAGCATCGTTCGGTGTATGTGTTTTTTTTGTGTGTTTAGTTTACAGAAATTGAAGTAAATTTTGTATGCACATTGTAAGCGAGTTATTCATGACTTGATGGTTGCTTTGTTGGCATCGTAACTTTTTCAACAAATTGTTGTAACAATAATAATAATTTTGTGTGCCACTTTAACGAGGGACCGAGCGATGTAAAAACTTTAACATAAAAACAACGACAACGTCATGATCAACAATTGTATAACACAACCGCTCTACGGATCGGTTCGGATCGCTTCGATCTGAGTGCCGCCTCTCTGGAGATTCACTTCCACTTTCTGCAGCGTTCGTTTTGTAAATGTTGCGTAGTTCTGGCCGCAGACAGAGCTCAACTAAAGGCACAACATAACAGCAACAGCAACAGCCAAAGGAAGAGGAAGCAGAGCGGCGGCGGCAGACAAACAGGAATGCAATTGCAGGGTAAAAACAACAACAACAACAACAACAACAGCTCCGGCTCGCAGTTCGAACTTCGAACTACAAAGGGAGCGCTGAGAGAGACAGAGGAAGAGAGCGATCGATCGCTGTGTATGCGTGTGTGCGTGCATGCATGTGTGCATGCAGGCGAGAGAGCGCGTCGCACAGTGAGAGCGAGAGAGCGTAGCAGAGTAACGGGGCGTACGACAGGAATGCAGCAGCGAGTAAGGCAAAAGCAAAACAATTGGGGAGGATAATAATGCAGCGATCATGCGCGTTCTCGATCTCTCTCTCTCTCTCTCTCACTTAATCACTTGCTTACTCACTCGCTCTATCGCGAGCTCCTGGCCCACCCAGCACAGGGTTGTATGAGAACAATAACAAAATGCGTCTGCAACTTTTGCTTATGTCCCTGATTTAACATTTAAAAAATAATAATAAAAAAAAGCTGCGTTTGAAATTGGCCTGAGCAGTGGGCAGGCAGAAAGGTATGTTAGTGTTAGGGCATTTGCGGCTCCGCGACAGGTGCTAAGTGGCCGATGAGCAACTAGTAGCTCTTCGTCTAGGCAGGTCAGTCATTGAACCCTTCCACACAATTAGCACCCAGCAACAGCAGCAGAAGCAGCTGGTTAACCAAGCCAAGTCAAGCCCCCCATGCAAGTTAAGGAATCACAATTAGAATACAACCGGAAATCAAGAAAACAATCGGCGCATATAATAACAGAGGAGCGCAGGACAAAAGTCGGGCAATGCCCAAAATTACAGACTTAAGACCGAAATTCATAAGCAATTTGTTCGGACGCGCCAGAAATTAATCAGCTGAAATAAGCAAATAAGTCGAAAATCAAAAATTCAGCGCAGACGGATATGAAACAGGAGATGAATTGCCGCCCCATACAAACACATATACACAAACACTTATATATATATATATGTATATATATGTATACAGTCAATTGGGAACTGTACCCCCAAACACACATAGACAGACGATTTGTACATATCCTGTGTACAGGCTGCATAGCAGAGCATTGCAGCGCCGACTGACTGTCACAAGTTGCATACGGTTTGAGGTTCGATGAGGTTTGAAGAAGGGACGACGGGACTACGGGACTACGGGACGACTGCAAGGACTCCGGGACATACCTCAACTCAACTAAATTCAACCCGATGCGACGCAACGAACGCAACGCGACGCGACGCTAACTTCTCCTCTCCCCAACTTAACTGAACTCAGCCAACGACTGACTGACGGCCGACGACTGACGTATTACTGGAATAGGTAGTTTGCAGCTGTCGTCTGTTATTGCTTTATGGCTCTCATTGTAGCACATGCCAAAATGGGTTTGGATTTGGGTTCTGGAGGGGTGTATGCTCTTGATAGAACTGCATTGAAATTTTTGTTTTTCTATGGCTTTGAGGTTCGTTGGACTCGTTGAACTCTTAGCTGATAAGAAATTTCCGAAAAAACAAAGTTTGAAGAATTGTGTACACGTGGAGGAGATAGACTAGTTGAATATACAAATAAACAAAAAATTCCACAGAGTCAATTTTTTAGGGAAAATTAGATATAGAATTAACAGAAATAAAAATCGAGAAATACAAATGAACTGATTTGAAGGCATTTAGAACTCAAAGCAACAAGCCAGTCTGTTTCTAAAATATACATATTGGCTTTTTGATTAGATGAAACTATAATCTAAGCCCAATGTTATTTGTTTCGTTTTTATTACACGCCAACAAGTCAAAGTTCTTAAAGATAATGATTGTAATCCAAAAAAAAAAATGTATTGGTATCTCTCGCTGCTGAATAAACGTCCACAAGGTGGTTTTAGGTGGCTCCCAACTGGACATCTCCCCAGTGTCTGTGTGTGTGCCTGTTGGCCTAAGGCTCAGATCGGGTGCTCATTAAACCGCTGACTACCTGGTCGTTGCCTTTGGTCTGGCTTACCGGTTTTCAAATTTGGGATATGCGCTCACGTTTTTCAGCTATTTTAAGTAACAATAACGACAGAGCGACAGAGATAGCGTGAGCCAGAGAGAGAGAGAGAGACAGATGTGCTTCAAAAGCTGTGCTGGGACAGGCCACGAAAAACAAGAAGAGGAACCTTCGGATGAACAAAAAAAAAAAAGAAAAAGAAAAAAAAGTAAACATCAAGCCGCAGAGGCCCACGGGCAGAGGCAAGTACGAGACGAGAGTGGTGTATATTCATAAGATATAACTCAGCACACACAGGGCCGAGGTTCAGCATCAGCATCAGCATCAGCGTCAGCATCATCAGCATCGACTTCTGCTTCGGCTGCTCTGCTGCTGTGCTGCTTCAGGTTTGGGTTTTGGGTTCAGGTTGGATAGGTAGAGCAACTCGTCTGCCTAAACACTGTCGGCGCGTTCGCAACGTTCGTTGCGCTTTTGTTTTTCCATTCACAAAATTCCTGGAAATTTGTAGATCAGTAAATCTCTGCTCTCTGGTGTTGTTGTTGTTGCTGCTGCTGCTGCTGTTGTTGCCCCTGTATGTTTCCTATGAAAGGACAGTGCAGGACATTGATGCTGCAATTAGCTTAACTAAAGCTCAGCGAGTTCTTTGCTCTAATGAGCAGCCAGCGTGGGAGCTTCCGAGCGGATGTGAAGCTCAACAAGATGGGATTAGATTCAAGCCGAAATCAAATTAAAGACATCAAAACTACGAACGGACAACGATTTTGATGTACAACAGATGTCCCAAATGTGTGGCAAGCAGCGAATGCATGTGAAAAATGAAAAGTGGAAATAACGAAGTAGAAACAGAAGTAGAAGTAGAAGTAGAAGTAGATGTGGAAGCAAACGACACGCTGAGACATGGCCAAATGTGGCAACACACACCTGGACAAGACGTCTTCTTGCGCTAAAGTGTCGAGCAATGAGAAGCACCCTTAAAAAAGGAAAAACCAAAAAGTATCAGCACCCTCCATGGCCATTGCAATGGCTTTTGTGCGTGGAGTGTGTGTGCAGAGTGCGGACTGAGTGGAGTGTGTGCGGAATGTAGAGTGGTGTTGGTTGCCCTGCAGACACTTCAGACGTCTGTTGCACTGTTCCACTGGAAAAGTGGAACGAACTCAGCGCACATAGACGCCACATACGCAAATCCACAAAATGTCAGTTGGTCATTTGCAACACCCTGTACTCATCAAGGCATGTGCACAAAAAACAATAGGGTATAATCTGTCTAAGAAAAGTCAATTCTAGAATAACAACGAAATTTCAAGCTTATTTTTGGTTTTATGCTTAAGATTTAAATATGTTTTTGCATTAGATTTGCATTATAAACTAAATATTCTAAATATGTATATATATTTATATTTAGCAAATTTTTTTTAAATAATATAGGTTTATATTTAACACATTTTTTTTTAATAATATATATTTATATTTAAAACATTTTTTATAATCCAAAATTATTTTTGTATATTCAAAAATTATTTAGTATTTGGTATTTAATTTAATAATTTTTAATATTTTTTTAATAATTTTTTAAACTTAAAAAAGAGAAGTAGAAATTTAGATAAAAGCAAATCTCAAATTTCAATAATTTGCAAATGTTTTACCCCAAAGCATACCTTCACATCACCAACAGCTCCAATGGCTGCAACATAACTATAGGGTATCTCCCTTGCGGGTGCTCCCAAGCGTTTAGACTCCTCCTATTTGTAGCGTATAGTTGGCCAGAGAGATATTACGTTGCTTGTGCCGTTTATAATTGTTGCAAAAAAAAAGAAAAAGAAAACAGAAAAGGAAAAATACAAATACAACAGCAGCAACGCTTAAGGGTGCAACAAGATGTGCCCCGCTACGGATCAATCTCCTCTCCTCCCTCTCTCACCCTCTGTGTCCCTCCCTGTTGCTTGCTTCTAGTGTTAGAATCGGGCGCACTGCTGCTGCTGCTGTTGTTGTTGTTGTTGTTCTGTGTTGGGTTTCCTGCACAACTGAACAGGAAGTGGAAGTGGTTTTTGTTGCAGAAATTGTAATGGGAACGACAACGCTGACGATGTCTGCTGCCGCCGCTGAAGTGGAGCGCGACACAGTGGGACACTGAGGCCAATGGCTAACTAACTAGACTAGGTCGAGCGTGCCACAGACTAAAATAGCAACTAACCAACTAACCACACAACATTTGCGTGGTCTGTAAACTAAAAACAATTGTGATTAAATGTTTGAGCTCAGTTTGAGTTGGCCGCAATATTTGTTTAGATCGTTAAAGAAGCTACCAATATTTGGTGGACATAGATGAGACCACTGTGCTGCATTGGGCCCAGGCAATGTGCCAAAGTCCAAAATGCAGCCATTGACATGTGCCAAATGACGATGACGATGGCGACAACGACAACAACAGCCCCTACGGCAAAGGGTGACCGTTGCCCGATGCAAGAGGGCTGAGCCCCGGCTATGGCCACGGCACTGAGCCAATAATTAAAGTAAAGCAACAACCCCTAAGCGGGGGATTCGTATCGTTTCAAATAGGGTGAATAATTTCTTTCTTTCTTTTTTTTTTTTTTTTTTTTGCCCAAGCCGGCAACGAATTGTACAAAAAAAAACGCATTGTAAATTAGAGCAGCCAGGGGCAGCGACAGGGGGACAGGGACAGGGGCAGGGGTACACTCAGAGGGTTGTTCTTGTTGTTGCTATTACAACTAATCAAATGTTGTTGTTGTTGTTGCAGCAATGCTGAAATTAAGAAAACAGCTGGCAACACATTTTGTATGTATGTAGCTTCTGCGTAGGTTCTATGCGATCCCTAAGGCGACTTTGCCCCGTTGCACGTGTCAAGAAAACGCGTAGAAAAACTGCGAAATCCATACGGATTATGTATGATGTACTGAATGTGACAGATAAGGCGATATGGAGTCGCCCCTACCGAACCCTCCCTAACCCTAGCGAAACATGATGCAATGTGCAATTACATGCGTGAGATTTAAATCACAAAAATTTTCATTTGGGATCTGGACCAGGTAGCCCGGAAAATATTGTTAAGCCTTTGGCCCGACACGCGAGCTGCTGCTCTGGATACGCCTCAAACTGTGTGTATGTGTGTGTGTGAAAATCAGCAGAGCATAGCAAATCCCTGCTCGCCCCTTTTCCAGCTCGTGGGATTAATTAGCATTTGGTTTAGGAAATGTGAAATTTGGGTCACCCCAGGCCCAGCCATACTTTTTATGCATCTAGTTATACAAATATATAATGCATATGCATATGGAGAACATGGCGGCATGTCAAGTGAATGTCAAAGCAAATTGTTTGGGTAACATATAGAGATTGATTTGTAAACTTGCCAACTGCTGATGGCATTTAAATATGGGATAAATCTTTTGGGCACAACAACCAGTTTTGTCCGTGTGACATTTGCTATGCAAACACCAAAAAATTCCTTGGTCCTGACAAGTTAGCTTTGATCTGCTGCGAGCGAGCGAGCCTCATTTGTCTGTTTGTTCTGTTGGTAGTTGTAGTTGTAGTTGCAGTTCCCGTCCACGTTGTTGTCCACGGTTCAGTGGACTGTCAAGCGGTTGTCGAAGGGTGAATAACACCTCCTCGGTTCACCAGGCTCATGCCAAAGCATAACCAGAATTCGAGTCAGCCCAGGCAGCTGAAGCAAGCAAAACTCATCTGCATATACATATAGATCAGACAAATGTTTTCTTAAGTGGTTCCACAGTTATCAGCTAATTTTATTTGTCAAAGCAGACCAGGTAAACCCCAAGGAGAGCTTGCCAACGCTTCAAATGAAAATCCTGTGTGTACTTAAGCATTTACGAAAAACTTACCAACAATTTAATCAGTAAAAGCATGCAATCTGCAAGATAAATAAGAAAAGAACTGTCATTAGAAAAGAGGCTTACGTTGTGCAACAATTTGTATATATTAAGATGTTGGTCTGGTTTCAAGACCCAGGATTGTGTTAAGCCTGGCTGAAGATATTTTGGTTAGGTATTTGTATTCCTAATCATCATCAATGGGTTTATATCTATCAAATGATCTTTTAGCCCTTAAACAACATGCATATAATCTTATTAATAAATAAGACGCATCCTGATCTGTGAGGTAAATATATTCCTGATTCATAACTATAATTCATATAACAATAACTATAATAGTAATTATATCATATTTCTTACTTTGATTTTTAATTTAATTTTAACTTTTTGATTATTTGACTGATATAAGTCGACATTAAGTAAATAAAGAGTTGAGTATTCATATAATAATTATATTTCTAATTTTTATTTTTATTTTTAAATTTAAATTCACATTTTCTTTTTAATTTAATTTTGACTTTTTGATTATTTGACTGATATTAGTTGACATTAATAATAATAAAATAAATAAAGAATAAAGAATAATAATTTCTATAACTATATTTCTCATTTTAGTTTTTAATTTAAATTTAAATTTAAATTTTCTTTTTAATTTAATTTTCTCTTTTTGATTATTTGACTGATATTAGTTGACATTAATAATAATAAAATAAATAAAGAATAATGTATTTCTATAACTATATTTCTCATTTTAATTTTTAATTTAAATTTACATTTTCTTTTTAATTTAATTTTCACTTTTTGATTATTTGACTGATATTAGTCGACAAATTAAAAAGTATAGTATTTCATCTTCTTCAATTTCTGTTATAATTCAAACAAGATACTCTATAGAGATACTCTATTATATACATTTTAGGACAAACAGCTCGTTAGACTTAAGATCACTTGAATTGAATTGTGGCCATAAGAAGTATTCATTAAAAACTTTATTCAAATTCAAGTGTTGCATCTGGTTTGGGCAGTCCAAGCACCCAACTCAGTCCAGGCGCGTTTCTTTCTCGATTCAGACCGAAACCTAAATCAACAAATCGTAGTCAAAGATTTGGAGCAAAAACTTTCGCAGCTAAATCAGGATTCACAAGCAAACAGCACCGAATCGAGCCCAACAAAGTTGTCAAATCAAACAAATGCCCAAGGCATCAGCAGGGGCATCAGACGCAGCAAACAGCAAATGAGGCGTTGCTGGAGGTAGATAGATTTGTGGCCTATGGAGCGCGAAGATCAGCGGTGCGTCTCTGTCTGTGCTGGCCAACAATGTTTGGTGTTAAAAAAAATATGAGAGGTTTTTATAACTATTTTTTGTTTTGTTGCTTATTTAGCAGCAGGCGAAAAGCGATCCCTGGAGCAACAGAGATTTGTAGCGGGGGGGCTGGCTGGGTTCCAGCAGTCCAGTCCAAGCAGTCCAGTCATGATGGTCGGGTTGGATATTTTAAAAACGCCAGCGATTTATGCGTCTTCGGCCAACGAAACCTGATTTGATGACGGCGCAAGAGTTTAAAGGGCTCGCGTAGGTAGACGTAGAAAGAGAGCGAGAGAGAGAGAGAGAGAGAGGGAGAGACGGCACAAGCTCAGAAGATTGAGAGACGACGAAAACGATGCGAGATGCTCTGCGCTGCTGCAGAAGACTTTACGCTTAAATTCCTGGCCAAAGTGCAGGCCAGGCTACGCAATAGAAGCCAGAACAGTCAGCAGTTAGCTGTGGAGTCTCCGGAGTGGAGTGTGGGAAGTGCGAGCGGCAGTCGGGAGTGGGTAGTCTCGTCTGGTTGGCAGCATTCCGCCAGCCAGCCAGTCAACAGACTGCCGCCGCACCAGCTCCAGATTCAATGCTGACGCTGCCACATGTTGCACACACTGTGAGAATGAATTTAATTAAAGAACATTTGCCAGCATTTGCAAATGCAGCCCAGAGACCAATGCAGCGCCACACCAACAACACAACTAGTGCAAAGTCTAGCGTTGCACAGTGATTCGGGTATGCACAATGACACTTTTAATCGAATAATCGATGGCACAACACACTCATTCGATTATTATATGACATTTGGTACGTATGCCTGTTTGCATAACTGATGGCCATAATTATACGAATGCTTAAAAAACAATAGCCCCGCAATTGTGCACGAAATTGTGGGTTATGAAAGAAAACGGAACAATAATGCATAAAATCATGATCGGTTTAATGAACACAGCGAAAGCTGCGAGGCTTAATAACAAACTGGATTGGGATGCAGAAAAAAGAGATTGCACAGCATAATTGTTAGTTTGGGGTCAGAGAGGCGCCCAACAGGACCACATCCACATTGAAACGACAAAAGATACCCGCAGGAATCGGCAGTCTAAAACAAGTTCATTTTCTCTTCTTGGCAGCGATAATCCCAAGTGAGTTAAGCGAGTAATAACCATGGATCAGAACAGACTTAGAATACTCAGCTAGACTCACTCTTGACACTGTTTACTAAATGGTAATCAAACTAAAGTTAGTTCAAATCAGAAGCGGAATCTGAAGAAGCCAACCTAGAAATTCTCCCCCGACAAAGATGCTTCGGGAATTACTGTTGATGACAGAGCTATAAGCTGAATAGATAAAGCTATAAACAGTGCTCCCAATAATAATAATCCTTCTAACTTGACCCATTAAAGCTGCAAGATTGGATTAGAGAAGTACACTATCAAGTATGCCAGTACATTAGTTACAATCTTGGCGTTTTAATTATGACTTTCTTAGCCAAATCACATCATCATTGCCTGCGTTTACCAACCGTTTTTTTTCAAGACATTTTTAAGGGATTAGCCGGACTACAATAAAAAATATGAAAGCCAAGCTTCAACTCTGTCTGTCTGTTTAACGTGACTTTCTATGCTACCTGCTTCGTATGAGTTGATACCTGATTAAGCTAGAGAATTTTAAGCTCGAGCTCTATCTGATTAGAGCATTCCCAAGAGTGCTTCTTTTTTTCTGATGCGTCTGTCCACTGTGCACGGGCTTGTCTTTGTGGAGTCTGGCAACAATGCCAATTAAATCACATTTCAGTGGCACATTAAAATGCAATAATATATATATATATTGTATGTGTTGCATATGTGAGAGAGGAGCGCTGAAGCGATTGCCATTGGAGCGTTCAAAATATTTCATGCTCCGGCTCAATGCAGAGCCACCCCCCACCCCTCCCAGCCATCAGCCCCGCAATGGTTGTTGTCCTTTTGCGCATGTTCCGAAAACTACGCGTAGATGTTAAATGTCCGATAAGCGGGCGTTACGTCCAGCCAATGGCAGCTGCACAGCTGTAGTGTCAGCTGTACGGCTTCCCGAAAAATGAGACAGCGCGGGGACTCTAAGTGGGACAGGTCTGAGGTGGAGTGGAGTAAAGTGGCATCCACTGAATGTCCACGTCCGCGTTGCATATTTACCGCACTCATTGCATTTTCAGCATAATTTGGCGTAATTTTAGTACAGCAGCATCTGACATTGTGGTCTTCGGATTCAGATTGTGTTCTGTGTATGTGTGTGTGAGCTTGTGTGTGTGAGTATGAGTATGTTTGGTGTCCACTTGCAATATAGTTGCAGCAAGTGGCTAAGCTGCTACATTCGCCATTGCCATTCGCGATTCGATGGCGGAGGAGAGCGTGAAACTCGTGATATTGAGCTGGCCACGAATTATGCTGTGGAATATTGAACAGTCTCAAGGTTGTCCTTGTTCGACGCCACCTCCCCCATCCATGGCACAATACAGCTGCGTGACTGCCACAGAGGCGACGGCTTTTGTTTTATGTCTTGCCAGTTTAACAATAACAGATCCAAGCCACAACAACGAGAATAACTGCAAGTGTAGGTGAGACAAATGGCATGATATATATATATATATATATATATATATATATATATGTATGTGTGTGTGTATGTACATATCTGTAGCAGCAACTTGCGACACATGTAAGCTGATGCGGGTTGAATGCCTCCGATTATGCACTTGAAATACAGCTATATGTAAGTGTATAATTCATATGATCCTCTCCTCGGAGTAGAAACTCGATTAGTGTAAGCTGATTCTTATAAAAACAACCAGTTCGTAGAGAACTTACTCTCAACAAACAGCTGAAATTGAACATATTCAAATTATTCAGTTAATTCAACATATTCCTTATTCCAATTGAAAACTTTTGCTTTCAGTGTATTCCTTTTAAGTACTTACTTTATAACTTGACCATGATTAGTTAAGAGAAATTGTACTTCTTTTTTCAAAGCCCATCTCAATCATATTGTCCATAATCACCCTATAACTAACAGGGTGTTATTTCTCTCTTCTTCTTCGAGTTATCTCATGGTATTGATAAACACCTGTCGCCATCACCCTGGCCTAACTGTCGTTATCAATGCTTGGCAGAACTGAACTGGTGAAAGCGCAACTTGCGATCAACTTTCAAGCTTAACAGTGGCTCGCGTCCTGACCACGAATTCGGTGTCCAGTTGCACAAGGGGCACACAACAGGGGCACACAACAGGAGCAATTGCAACAGCAACAGCAAAAGCAACAAACCGCAAATGAAATATTTGTGGCATTGCAAATGAAATAAATGAAGTTAAGCCAATTTGAGGTTAAGCTCCAAAGAAGGAATTCATTATTATGCACAACAACAACAACAACAAAAACAATAACAATAACAACAACATGACGTTGAGTAGTAGAAGAAGAAGAGGAGCACTGTGTACAAAGACGCGTGTCTCGCGTGTCCTGGCTGGACTTGACAACGTGGAATTTGCGCAACCACAGAATGCGACAAATGCAACAATAGCTGTAAAGCCAGACAGCACGAATAAGGAGAAGGCAACATGGCGCAAACCGCAATAAACTGGTGAAACAGATAAGCGGCAAGAATGCAAAAAGATAAGCCCAAACACACAATAACAAAAATAACAAAAAAAAACACAAAAATAAAAAAAAAATTAACGAAAAATAATGTGCAAAACGGGGAGGGGGTTGAATGCGTGGGTGGCGGGGGAATAATTGCTTCTTTTTTTTTGTTTCCGGACGGTTACTGGCGTCATTATCTAGTTATTGTATAATTTGATAAAATAGACGAGCTAATTCAATTTTGCAAATATGTATTTGAGTACACACAAACGAGTATACAAAATAAACACTCTAGCAACGAAAAAAAGTCCACTCAAAAAACAGTGTGCACAAAAGCTCGTAGACACCGCCAGCGTTGCTGTCGACGTCGCCGTTGCAGTTGACGGCGTCGCTGTCGTCGGGCAACTCCAAAAGGGCCACCGAAACGTAAACAACAACAACAAAAACAACAGCAACAGCAACCAATAAGCCAAGAGAGCTAAAAGAGAAGGAACAACAGCAGCAGCAGCAGCAGCAGCAACAGCAGGAGCAGGAGCAGCACAAGGAGAACGAATAGGAAGCAAATGGAATGCAGCCGACAGCGGCGGCTACATGAAAAATAAAAACATCAGCCGAAACGAAACGTAGAAGCTTTTAGACATTAACCGAATAATGCATACTCTGTTTTTTCCTATATGTTTTTCAACTATTTGCATGACCTTGAACTAAATTTCGAATGAAAACATTTTTATCTCTCAACTTGTAGCACTTTTAAAAATTAAACACAGAACAGCAATCGATATATTTTCGATTCATAACATTTAATTGGGGTATGTATCTTTTCTTGCTACTTATCTTTAATGGCAATTTCGATTTTTCTTGGGTTACATATTTGCTGGAAATGTTAACGAAGCGCGTTTGATAAATTCAAACTGAGGTTACAAGCTTCGGGGGAAAATGAACGCAACCCTTTGGAGAAAAAAATATACGCCGCTTGCAGGAGGCAATCCCTTCAAGCTGATGTTATTATTGTTGGTGTTGTGAGTGTAGCCAACGAGCTGCTGGAAGGATGTAAGGCAAAAGGAGGCGGAGGAGGAGGAAAGATGCGTGTCTGGGTCTTTGGCTTGGCGCTGCGTTCTGCTGCTGCTGCCGGCTCCGGCTTTGCTTTGCTTTGCACCGAGACGAGGCGTCCGTCGTCGTTCAGAATTCCATTGAAATCGTTTGAAAATTGAGCCCGCTGGAGAACAGGGAACAGGGAGCAGGAGAACTCAAATGCCCTACCTCGCCCTGTCTGCCCCAAGCTAGGAAGGTTCTGTGGAATGGAGTGGGGGACAAAATCGGGTGGTGTCGTCGTCGTCGTCTCGTAATAAATATGCGCCGAGAGTTTTGCTTGCGGCGGCCAGTAGGCCGGCAACTGATGATGACTCTGCTGCTTGCCTCATTCCTTTTGCCAGTTGTTGTTGTTGTTGTTGTTCTTGTTGTTCTTGTTGCAATTGTTGTACAATGTGTACACACACTCGTAAAATGTGTAAAAATAACAAAGTAAACGAGTTGCAGTTTAGCAATAAAGTAAAAGGCAAACGGATGCGCATTACGAGCTTTGCAAGGACCGAGGACCGAGAAATGTGTCTGCTGCTGCTGCTGCACCCGCATAATAAACCAGAGCGTCTATATACATCTATATACATATACATATATATATATATATATACATACTTGTTTATGTATGCTGCCACAAAAACTTTTTGCATATAATTGTCGGGCCACGCTGTGACAATAGTGCACAAAAGGAACAGAAAGAGAGAGAGTGAAAGGGAGAAAGAACAGCCTCGTCAGACTAGCGGCAAACGGCAATAATATGCAACTACAACATTTTTGTTGCTGTCCCCATCCTCCATAAAATTGCAAGTGCAAAGAAGAGAGCAGCAAGAGCGATAACGAGAGAGGGAGAGAAAGAGAGAGCGCTAGCGAGTGGCGAGTAAGCCGGCACAACAACAAAACCTCCGACAAGTGCCAAAGCTGAGCAAGCGCCACACACAGACGACAGCAGCAACAACACCCAGCAAACACATACATACACACACACACTCACAAACACACACACCACACGCAGGCAAAATGGATGCGACTGCGCTAAAAACAAGTTGAAAGAAATCAGAAACAGCAACAACAGCAACAACAACAACAACAGCAAGCTCTCAAGCTGTTCTCGCGCTCTTTCTGTCTGGATTCGATGTGTGGGTCTCTGTGCAAGTGGAGCTCTGCGACGGCAACGTCAGCGTCAGCGTCGACGTCAACGTCAACGTTAACCAACGCAGCAAAATTTCATGAATGGAATTTGTAAATTTTCTTTTCATTTGCAACGTTGCGCTGCTGTTGTGGCTGATATTGTTGTTGGCGTTTGCTGTTGTTGTAGCGCTAATCATGTGCAGCACATCGGGAAACAGACAGAGACAGCCACAGACCCCAAGCAAGTGGGGCAGACGGTGGGGCAGCCAATAACAACAACAATGTTTTTTTTTTTGCACTGTGTGTCTGAAACGGGTTTTTGTTGTGGATCTTGCATATTTGTTGCAATTCTGGCTTCCCGCGCTCTGCTCCCCCACTCCCCCGCTTCGCACAACGCGCACAACTCAGCTGTGCAGCGATTGCTTGCATAGAAAATGAAAAACCATCGCATGGCGGCAATAACAATTTTTTGACATTGTCGCTTCTTTTAAGCGAGCCAAAACCAAGCAGCCACACACAGAAACTAATGTGATTTTAATTGCTAGTATTTAATTGTAGCCAGGCAGCAACATTTGGCTAAAGCGATTGCGATTTGTGCAGCCAACTATGTAAAGAGTGGAGAGCTCAACTTTATATTTGTCTTTGTCAATTCCTTTGAATTAGCATGGAGAACTCGGGGTCACAACAACAACAACAACAAAAACAGCAATAATTTTATTGCACAGTGCGAGACGATTCGCAATTACAAACAGCATCAAAAGAGCAGAGCAGCAAAAGTTGCAGCGTCTGCGGCGGGCTCTCTGGCAAATTAAACACATGCATGAAAGTGCATACATATATGCATACATAAATATATATAAACACTCATGCATGCACACATTAATACACATATATATGTAGAATATGTACATTTGTAGAATCATTGACTACAGTACCACAATGCTGGATTTTTATTTTCATTTTTTTTATTCATAATTAATTTTGTTTTTAATATGTTCAGCGGATTTTTAATATCTCTCAATGGCTACCATAAATTACTACCAAGGCACCTTCTTCTCTGGCTTAAGTTTGAATTCGATAATCTAGGGTTTTTATTTAAGTTATTGGAGTTTTGTTGGGTTATTCTCGAAATGAATTCGGTCAGACATTTTAGTAGCATACTTTTTGGAGCATACCATTACAATTTACCTAATCGGTTATGCCTCTGTAATTGCTCAGATATTACTAGATTTTGCGCTTAGCTTTTCCGATGATTCAAAGCAGCTTTTGAGTTGAACGAAATCCAATAACAAAGTGTTGTTAAAATCTTGTTACTGCCTTTGTCTAATCAATCATCAGCCGCATTTCAGATGGAGCATCGAAAGAGCAACAACAATCGAGAAGAGCCAGCAATAAAAATAAGTCGATTGGCTTTGAACTTTACGACGCCGTTTATGATTAGCTCAAGGATATTAAGCGAGATTGGCATTGGTATGCGTGCCTCATGACTACGATGGATATGCGTATGTATGTGTCTGTGTGTGTGTGTGTGTTTGTAAGGGGTAAAATCTAATCAAGCAATGCGAAACGTGTACCGACTCATAGACGAGGGTCATAAAACAGCAACAGGCAATAAATTTAATAGTGTGGGCCAAGAACAGAAACAGGACGCAGCAGCACTGTGCGGATAGAGCCATTACCTGACAAGTGGCATGTGGCATATGCCCGGTCTATAGATAGTTAAGCTGTGTTTTTTTGTATGCATCGCAAATATGTTTACTCCAAGTGTATTGAATTTGTACATAGACTGGATTTAAATTTTTATGGTACTTTTTGTATTTATTGAAAATATTGATTTCTATTTTTTGAGCTGTAAGGAACTAAAGGAGCTGAACATAGAAGGGCAATCATTGATCGATTGGTTTCTATTCACATATAAAATTCTTATGCAAAGCTAGCCAAGCAGCTGCTACGCACAAGGGACAAATTTTTCAACACTCGAGATGATATCAATAACAGACAAAGGGGCAATGTTTAATTATAAAACAACAGCCAGAAAAACGTTCAAATATGCCGTGAACAAGCCGTGGAGGCAACTGGCAACAGGCGCTAGACAAACGGCAGCTGGCCAAAAGGGAAAACTATAAGGAAAACTGGGCTGAGAGGTAAGCAGGTGTGTGTGTTGGTCATGAATTATGAGCACGTACGACTCGTCGGATGTGCAGGATTATAAAAGATCAAGAACAGCAGCAGCGAAGAGAACGACAGAGAGGAAGCAGTACAGAGAGAGAAAGAGAGAGAGTGAAAGAGTGAAATAGATGCAGCTAGAGAGTAAGGCCAAAGAGAGTAGTCCTCGTTCATCCCATTCAAAGATGATGCAAAATGTTGTCCTGCCCCGCAGCTGCCGTGAAAGTGAAAAAGTTAAAGACGTCGACCGCTCAGCGACTTTTGCGATTTTTCTTAGCCCATTGTACCATTGTTGAATGAACCGAGGAAATCTCCGATCCCAGCAGCTGTACAAAATATGTTTGTACTATGTATCTGGGCAGATGCGAAGAAATGTGCGCAACTGTCTCATAAATTGCACTCGTAATCGATTTGCACAACTTTTCCTTTTAAGGGGAGAAACTCGAAGGCGAAAGAAAAAATAATTTTATATGCATTAGGCAATTAGATCAGAGCAGCCACAAAGTTTGTCTGGGTTGTGTTGCAGCTGTAGAACCTTCCTTTTTTTTGCCTGTAACTTTCAAGGTGTAATCAAATTGAATCGATTTTTCAGGGTTTGTTTTTGGGCGCATCTATAAAAATGTCATGCCGCTGTTATTTGAGCGAAAATTATGACTTAGGTATTCGGATGTAGGACAATAATTAATGATTAAATTATATATTCATAGTCTAATGATGAGATACGAAGCCAAGTTTAAATTACATGCTTCAGAGTGAAGAAGATTCATTCAAATTCTTACTGTTTTCTTAATTCACACGTTTTTCCAGCTAGTATTTTACGTTAATCTCTTTTGACCTACGGTGGATTTTGTGGGCTTTGCAATCTTCTCTGCCACAACGATTCTATCTTAATCGCTGGCTTAGGTTTGAACTCGTGCTGAACTCAGTTGAACTTTGAAAGCAGCACGAAGCTCGCTTCACATGCTGCTTATCAGAGTAGCCAAAGAGTCATGCGCACTTTATTTGAATCGCTTAAACATCCGCTTTACGCTTCAACACCGTTTGGGTGACACAGATACACACATACAACAGCACATACCTACAATTTTTGCATATGCTTGTGTGCGTATGTGTGTGCATATATGTGTGTGTGTGTGTGTGTATTAACATACGAGAACATATTAATCATGACGATTAATCATTTTATCAATGAAGTGCGAAGACGCGCATTTGGAGTTGAGTAACAAAAACAAAAATCAACGAAAGACTGTAAAATGAAATATAAATAAATTTAGCAAAACGACTGCATAAAGCGGAGCGAGAGATGACCCAATTGAGAAGGGAGTGTGGAATGGAATATGGAGTGGAGTGGAGTGTTGTTGTCGATGTCAGCCCCAGCGTCAGCAACAGCGTCAGCGTCATTCAGTGACGACATCACCCACAAGCACAGCACAGCAGAGCGCACAACAACAAATGAGTTGTCATACAATGAACATGGGGACATGTCCGTTTGGCGTCCGTTTCTCGTTGTCTCCCTCTATCGCTCAGTCTCTTTTCTGAGACTGACTGCAGCAGGAAATCGATGTTGCCGTCATCGTCAGGGCCCTAAGCAGCGCTGTTGACGTCGCGCATAACTTTTTGCTCCAATTTGCACGCATCAACAACAAAAACTACGCAAGTCGCGATGTTCGTAAGTACGAGTTAAGCTATGTGTGTGTGTGTGTGTGTGAATGTGTATGTGTGTTTGTGGCTGCGTGCGTTTGTGTGGGAGCAGCAGCACTCTTAAATTCCATATTCCACATTTCTTTTGCGGTGAACGCAACAGCAGCAACAACAATAACAACATAACCAATGGCAACAATGATGGCGTCGCTGCTGCTGCTGCTGCTACTTTTGCTGCGTCGAGTTTTGCTTCGTGTGTTCTTCTTGTTGCTTTCGCGCATTTAAAAATAGCCAGGCCAGCAAACAGTGAACAACAACAACAAGAATAGCAACAACATCAAACGAACAAGCAGCGAAAGGCAATTCAAATGTACCGCAACTAAAATACTCTTTTAATGCAGCACAGATGAACCAAGATACCAATAAAACACCAAAAATAATAATAATATAGCAATAGGCTAGCTAAAATAATATTCATAAACGACGAGGTCAATATAAATATATATATATACTTGAAAAAACACAAAATTTCCTACGTAATTACAAATATCCTTATTCATGTCAATATATGTACAATATTCACAGCATACTTTCAGGGTTCCGATTGCACAACATTTGGCAAATTTTCATCGTTGCTGAAGAATATATTTGGAGATCACTCAGCGAGCGATTGAATTTTGGCATGTGAGCCAAAGCGAGCTACTATTGTAATACACTCAACTGTTAGGGTATCACGAACAACCCAAAACGACCAAATAAAAAATAAAGTCAACAACAAAGGCAACAAAAACATATTAATGAAATCGTTTTTAACTCGTTTCGCTTAAGTATTTTCATGCGTTTTGTCGGGGAGACTTGTGTGCGATGTCTCTTTTCCCCGCTCTCTTGGTATTTCTCGCTCTCTTTCTCTCTGTGAGTGCTGCCGCGGCCTGGTTATAAAATGTGCAACAACAACTAAATACATACAATATATGATAAAAACAAACACGATTCGATCGACACGACACGACGACCCAAAGCAGCAGCAGCACCAGCCGCATCAGCGGCGAGTCGGCAATTAAAAAAGTCAAAATCGAAATCAAAATAAAATGCGAGCGTCTTTTGTTATTGTTATTGTTGTTGTTGTACAGGTATTTAATGTAGCCTCGTACGAAAATTGACTGCTTGAAGCAAGTGCGCCATTTGTTTATTAATTGGATTGTGTAAGCCCGATTTGTGTGACTCAACTGGCGTTGCCAGATCGCCTGGTCGCGATAACTAATGCACAATTCTTTTTAGCGATCACGCATGGTGGCCTTATCAATATCATTGAGCATTTCATTGTTCACATTTGTTTGTGTTCACATTTTGCCTGCAAGGCAAACCAGATTACTAAGTGCAGAAGGAAGTGGTTTTAGAGTTGCCACATGGATCGAAAAGGTTTCTAAATCAACAACATGGAATGGTATTGAATTAATTGCATATAAGAAACATCGTGTAGTAAATTTTATATTAATTATATGTACACACGTGCGTACATCTACTGATAACGTTATAATCTAATTCATTCATAGAGTAATTGTCATTGAGGTACATACATAATCCAGATAATATTTATATATATGTGCAGGCCTTAGTTGAACTTGGTTTGAACTTGACTTATAATCTTATCACGCTTCTCTTATACGATCTTCGCTAAAACCTTGTTGCATTCCCACGTGACTTTTGGAACAGTAACAGTTACAGCTAATGCTGTGACTGATTTGAGTTTAAGTAAAAACCAAAATAAATAACGAGCCAAACAAAAGTTTTGGTTCCCTTAGTACTCTAAAGGGGAGACGGCTGCATTTGCTATCACAAATGTGGAGAAACGGCCAATCGGTGTTAAGCCGATGAAGAAAACAAAACGAAAAGTACAAATCACTGCTTCCGTAATGAAAAATAATATCGATATAACGAATTTTGTTCAGTCCGAGCGATAAGCATGAACAATACATATATGCATATACAGTGTGTGTGTGTGTGTGTGTGTGTGTGTGTATAAAAAGCAACTGGGCAAAATGGCAAGAAGTTGAAGAAATCACAGCATTTGTGTGTGTATACCAAACGGAGAACAGGTAAAGAAGCAACTGGTTCACAAAGCCGACTGAAGGCCAACCCAAACCAGCACCAGAATAAGAAAAACGCTGTGACCAAAAATATGCAGACTCAAGAAGAGTTATATCTGTTGCTTGCCACCTCCCCCCTTTGGCACTCCGCACCGCCACCTGCCGCCTGTGCCAAAAGTAACCGCTGCAAATACCAAAAACTGATGACGCAGCGTCGGGTGGAGGTCATCAAACTATGATGACGTCGCCGTCGCTCCGCCACCGACGCGACAGAATATATAAAAAGAGGAACAAATGTCTAAATTAGGCAAACCGAAGATTACATGCCCTTGATAATTGGATATACAAAACGATTTTACCTGTACAAGTCACATGTTATATGTTAATCGAATGCTAGTCACATAAGGGAAATAGTAACAAGTGAGTTACGCTGAACAATAAAGCAAGTTTTTCATCCAACAACTCATATTTCGACCTATCGTTGCTATGCTAGTTATATGATTTAATATTGCCAGCAGTAAATAATGTTTACAATCAAAGTTTCATCAAGAAAACTTTAAAGCTATTTTGAATGAAAAAAAAAACCAGATAGATCGACTGGGATGTTTATGATGATCCAGAATACATATTCCTTGTGGTTTCAGAGATGTCTTCTTCAATACGATACAAGGGCAATATAAGTATATATAAATAAAGAGTGAGCTAAAGCTTAACAACAATATATTCAGGAAGAGGAAATGTTATTATAATGCTGAATGTTTCAAGCTTGTTCCAAGCTTGGTTTTAAAGTTTAACTTGGGCTCTTATCAAATGTGTGCTCAGAGGTCTGTGTTCGTTTTCTTACCATATCTGGGGTAATTGATACACTGATAAGGGGAC
This sequence comes from Drosophila kokeensis, assembly GCA_035042145.1. Taxonomy (NCBI): domain Eukaryota; kingdom Metazoa; phylum Arthropoda; class Insecta; order Diptera; family Drosophilidae; genus Drosophila; species Drosophila kokeensis. The sequence continues at coordinate 1,293,851 of JAWNLT010000376.1, read as the reverse complement.
ACAGAATGCCTCGAGTGCTGTAAAACAGAAATTGTTTAAAGTAAAGCAATTTTTGTTCTACAAGCAAATCGTTCAAGACAAGGCTAAATTATTCGAATTCGAATCGCTTATGAGTTTCAAAAGTCAACCTTCCAAACAACATTGAAACCTAAGTTAATAAATAGGTCAGCAAAATGACAAAAATATATGTATAATTTACTTGCAATACTTGTGGTACAAATTTGCTTGTTGCTGTTACAGAACTCAATGAATGATGGTATTTGTCAAGTGGACAAAAATAATTGTTGAATTACATGTGCCAAATTATCCGAATTAGGAATGCAAATGAAATGTGACGTCACCGCCCAAGCAATGAATTGGAGTTGTTTGTTAAGTTATAACGCCGTTAGATTCACACACACACACACACGCACACACATACGCAGAGTGCCATACAAGCAAAAGAGAAAGAGGCAAGAAGCAGCAGCAGGTTGATGGTTGATCGAAAAGCGGGCGGCGAGACCAGTATTGCCACATATCACAAAAGAGGCTCACAAATAAAATACTTAATGCAGATCGCTTATTGCTGTGTCACAGCCATTAAATATGATTATATAAAATGCGCGTTAGAGAAAGTCGCAAAGCAAACTCCTTCATGTATTTTTTGCGCTATGCCTTTAGCAGCAGCTGCGCGTCAGCTGGGTCGCCCGGCATCAGCCACCGACCGGGTGCTCAAAATGAAAATGCCCAGCGCAGCACCCACACACACACACACACACATACACACGGACGTCACATTTTTCGCAGCCTCTACATTCTAATACTATGAAATGCACACATTCATACATACCTACCACATTTTTGTCGTTTCTCTATTTGCCTGGGTTATGGATTTTTCTGCCACGTTTTTCACACACTTTTAATTAAGGCAGACACTTGGTTTCGATCTCAATTTGAAGCTGGCAATATTACCTTTTGATTGCGTTCAGTTAAATGCCGCTCACTGCACGTTTTCTCAACGAAAACCGTAGCCTAAAAAATATAAAAGCAAAATGTGCTTCAATGCTTCCTCTTCGACACCATGACAATTGGTGGCTGCAGAAAGAATGAACGAGAGAACACACACACACACACGCACACACACAGAGGTCGAGAGAGAGAAAGAGAGAGGGAGTGAGGCGAGCGAATTGAACAGCAACAGCAGCGAAGTGCGGCCACCGCGGCGATGATGACGTTACAGCAGCGATGTTGTTGTCTTTGTTGTTGTTGATTTAGGAAATTTGTGGTCCAAACGGGGCAAAAGGGCGCCAACTCTGTAAGCGCACTTTCTGCAATATAACTATATGATTGAGCCAGTACCTGTTTGTGTATGCCAATTTTTAAAAAATATATACATAGATATAGATATATATATATTTTTTGGACACTCGCGAATACGCGACGCGTTAACCAACAGCGAGAAATGAACAACTTGTGTACTGGTATTGGTGTCGTCGTCGTCGTCGCCGTTGTCGTCGTACGTGTTGTTTGTTCTTTTACACACACTTTCTTGAACACACAGCGTTGCTTTTTGCGCTCATCAAAGCCGCGACTATTGGGTGAATTCAAAATTGTTTTTAGTTGTTAACAATTTAATACAAAATGCAGTCGGTACAACCGAACGTAAATATATCGGTGAAACACACACACACACACAAGAGATACACGTACACAACAACCACAACGTGAGCGGCGCGCTGTTTTTGTTGTTTACATTTAACAGCTGTTGATCAGCTGTGCAAACAGCTGTTGGGCGCGCCTGTTAACTGAACTGTTTATTAACATGGCAGATGTTGCAGGCAAGTTGACAGCCTTACCATGGTTGTCACCTGTTGCCAATGAATTTCAATTTTAAATTAATTTTACCACCAAAAATTATTTATTTCGGCAGAGCCACAAAACAACATTCATATCCCAAAAAAATACACCTTTTAGGCAAAAAGGTAGAGGCTAGTTTTTGAGACAGAGCATTGAACTGCAGTCTGGGAATGCACAAATGAGAGGGTTGTCTGGGAATCAAGCACGTTTCGAATTCACAAAGCCTGAAAAAAGGGTAGCACGCAGCTCTAATTGCATTTGCAGCCGCAATACACAAAAATTTTGAATGCTTCTTGTAAAGTCATTCAGCTATATGTGGCACAACCCCAGGATGTTTATGACTTGGGGTGCAGCTCACAACATATTTGCAAAGATTTTCGGCACAGTCTAGCGAATTTCTTATTGTATATTAATTTTTTTCAATTTTTTTTCAATTTTTTTTTTTTTTTTTTTGCATTTCACTTATGATTAATGCAGACAGGGATAAATGCAAATTGCATTCAGCGAAGCTGGCAGCAACAACAACCACAATGTCAAACACATTTAATACCTTTACCTTTTCTCTCTCTCTTGCTCGCTCGTCGCTCGTCACTCGTCACTCAAATATCAATTATAACAAACACTTCGAAATGGCTGCGTTCCACGTCTTGGACAACTTGCATGGCGGAATATGTGATTGCCTTCACCTCGGTGCCCTGCGGATGTTTTCCCAGTTCGAAGGGTTCGCCGTAGCAGCGGCAAGTAATTGCATAGTTATCCAAATCGAATTTGGTGATTTCCAGTTTCTTGCACACCAAATACGGTTCAGCCGAGAAGAGGAAGAGCAGCTCGTCCAGGAAATGAAAAAGCAACCCTTCGATGTCATCGCCCTTGGCTTCGATCTCATAGCACGTCTCCACCGATACGTAATCCAATTCTGTCATGTAGCCAAACATTGCCACACCGCATTGCTCGAACGCTTCCAGCAGCGTGGAGCCCCAGCCATGTAATCTGTGCAAAGAAAGTTGGAAATCAATTCCGTAAAGCATTCGGTTTGCAGTGGAAAACGTGGACAAAATTGCTTACTGCACATCGGCTGTGTGATCGAGATCTGTTAAGGGAGATTAACAGCTGTTAGCTTGCTTATGTTCATGTTCCTTTTATTGTGTACTCACATTCATATTTAATTTCGGGCAGCAGAAAGTTATCCTTGCTAAATTCCACCTCCATTGCAATCACAGTTAAGTTATTTCGATGATTTCGTCAATATGACTAATAATGTAATGTATTTAACCCAAATCAGCTGTTTTGTTGCTTAATTTCCCATCAGGGAAATTATAACAGCATGCCGGCAAAATTTTTCTGAACTGTTAATAACAGCGGTAGGCAAAGTTGCTTGTTTTGATGTTTTACAAAAAAAAAAAAACCATAAGCTGAATAACGAAAGCTTTGCTTCAATTGATTAATCTTGATTAGGATTGTAATGGTCAAAGTTCATGTCTCGCTAATGTTAAGTCAATACTCTTAGCTACCTATCGCCATATCGAAAACACATCACTAATCGGGTAATTTTCGCGTATTTCGAAACTGTCACACTTTTTTTAAGCAATTGCTGTTCGCAAATTTTTTTTGTTCTTTTCATAAAACAAGCATATTTAGGCGCATACTTAATTAATTAATAATTTGTATAATATATAATTAATAATATTGCCCGAGCGCAATAGCGTAATAATAAGCTGGGCTCACCCCAGCACAAAGAAGCATGGACACTGCATCCGACAACGACAGCGATGAGGGCTCCGTCGGGGGCAACGCTGCCAACGACATGGGCATCGATCTGACCGGAATCCTCTTTGGGAACATTGACTCGGAGGGTAGACTGGTGGCCGACGATGATGACAAGGGCAGCGCATTTGATGCTGAATTGCGGGAAAATCTCAGCTCCCTCTCAAAGTTGGTTCTTGCATTTTTTTTTTATTAAATGTATATTTATAAATATATTATATATGTGATTAATGCACTTGCAGGTTGGGACTCGATTCGCTGTTGAACGAGGTGATTGATAAGAATGATGGAGGCGTCAACTCGGACGATGATATGGATGAGAAACCGGCGCCAGAGTCTGCCGATGGTTTGAGCGCTTTTGACGCCTTGAAAGCGGGTCTGAGCAGCAGCGGGACGTCTGAAGATGGGGCAATCAAGGCGCAAGATGATGCCATCGACTATTCGGACATTAATGAGCTATCCGAGGACTGTCCACGGACGCCCTCGCCTCCGGCAAAACCAGTAGACGAGGCAACGTCATCGGCATCCACATTCGATGACCTCGAGGATGCGATACCAGCCACAAAGGTGGAGGCGAAACTCAGTGAGTAGCCAAATCGCATTGTTGAAGATTCAATTGTACAGTTTGCCCGCCATTTACAGCCAAGGATGACAAGGAGCTGATGCCGCCGCCCAGTGCACCAATGCGAAGTTCCGGCACAGCGTCCTCGGGCAGCGAAGAATTACCCACGAAACCAGGCACCAGCGAATCATCAAGCGAATCCAAATTGAGTGAAGCGAAAGGTTTGACTTGAATACTTACATATATCCTATAGTTGAATATAATTAACCATTATATATTTCATATATAGCCGAGGCCGATCGGCGTCTAGATACTCCCCTGGCGGACATATTACCCTCCAAATATCAGAATGTCGATGTCTGTGAACTATTTCCGGACTTTCGGCCGCAGAAGGTATTGCGTTTCTCGCGTCTCTTTGGTCCCGGTAAGCCGACCAGCCTGCCCCAGATTTGGCGACATGTGCGCAAGCGTCGCCGGAAACGGAATCAGTCACGCGACCAGAAGCCGAACAACACTGGCGGCTCGGACTCGCCCAGCGATTCGGAGGAGCCACGACGATATGGCTTTAAGATGCACTTTGGCCCGGAACCGACGCCGGCGCAGTGCATGTCCGACGATGAGGACAAGCTTCTCAGCGACCTGAACAGCGAGGATGTGCGCCAGGAGGGCCCCGACAACGGCGAGCCCAATGATCAGAAGCCAAAGATCGCCGACTGGCGCTATGGACCCGCCCAGATCTGGTATGACATGCTCGAGGTGCCCGACTCGGGCGACGGCTTCAACTATGGCTTCAAAACGAAGCAGCCGCCAACATCCTCGTCCCTGTCCAAGTTCAAAGGTGAACGGAAGGCAGCGGCTGCTGATCAAGAAGTAGCGGATCGGGATGTCAATCTGGCAGACGATACGTTCCTTATGGTATCCCAGCTGCGTTGGGAGGATGATGTCGTCTGGGATGGCAACGATATCAAGGCAAAAGTGCTCCAAAAACTGAACTCAAAGACGAATGCGGCCGGCTGGCTGCCATCGAGCGGATCCCGCACAGCCGGCGCCTTTGGTCAGCCGGGCAAGACTGCGCTGCCAGTGGGCAGTGGTGGCAACAGTGGCGGCAACAGCGGCAAACCCAACTCTGGCGGTGGCTCAACCAAAAAGGCACTCCAGAGGTAACTTTGATCCATTCCCTACGCGATCTCGCCATGTGTTTTAACTCTTTCTCTGCCTTGCAGTGCGGCGCAGAATAAACAAGTGGAGGTGTTCGATGATACATGGTACAGTCTGTTTCCCGTGGAGAACGAGGAGCTCATCTACCACAAGTGGGAGGACGAGGTGATCTGGGATGCCCAACAAATGAATCGTGTGCCCAAGCCGAAGGTTTTAACTCTGGATCCCAATGATGAGAACATTATACTCGGCATACCCGATGACATTGATCCATCCAAGATTAACAAGAACACTGGACCGCCGCCCAAGATCAAAATACCACATCCGCATGTTAAGAAGTCAAAGATTCTGCTGGGCAAGGCGGGCGTTATTAATGTGCTGGCCGAGGATACGCCACCACCACCGCCCAAAAGCCCTGATCGCGATCCCTTCAACATATCCAATGACTCGTAAGCCTTTCAATTCGGAGTTCCGAGTTCCCAGCTTCATCGTGGTTTCCTTTTTACAGTTATTACACACCCAAAACGGAGCCGACGCTGCGCCTCAAAGTGGGCGGTGGCAATCTTATTCAGCACTCGACGCCGGTTGTGGAGCTGCGTGCTCCGTTTGTGCCCACACACATGGGACCGATGAAACTGCGTTCCTTCCACCGGCCGCCGCTCAAGAAGTTCTCGCACGGACCGCTATCGCAGACCGTACCGCATGCGGTGCATCCGCTTCTCAAGCAGATTGCCAAGAAGGCCAAACAGCGCGAACTTGAGCGCATTGCGTCTGGTGGCGGTGACGTGTTCTTTATGCGCAATCCCGAGGATCTGAGCGGCAAGGATGGTGACATTGTATTGACCGAGTTTTGCGAGGAGCATCCGCCGCTGATGAGCCAGGTGGGCATGTGCTCCAAAATTAAGAACTACTACAAGCGCAAGGCCGAAAAGGATAGCGGTCCGCAGGACTATGTGTACGGTGAGGTGGCCTTCGCGCACACCAGTCCATTTCTGGGCATACTGCATCCGGGGCAGTGCATACAGGCGCTCGAGAACAACATGTACCGGGCACCCATCTATCCCCATAAGATGGCGGCCAACGATTTCCTGATCATACGCACGCGAAACAGCTATTGGATACGTGTGGTGAACGCTATCTTCACCGTTGGCCAAGAGTGTCCACTGTACGAGGTGCCCGGTCCCAACTCGAAGCGGGCCAACAACTTTACCCGTGACTTTTTGCAGGTATGCAAGATTAGCTGACTTAAGATTGCTTTAAGCTATATGTTCAAGACATGATCTTCATCATCATCGGTTTCAAGGTGTTCATCTACCGACTGTTCTGGAAGAGTCGCGACAATCCACGTCGCATACGCATGGACGATGTGAAGCGCGCCTTTCCTGCACACTCGGAGAGCAGCATACGCAAGCGTCTGAAGCAGTGCGCTGATTTCAAGCGCACTGGCATGGACTCTAATTGGTGGGTTATCAAGCCAGAGTTTCGACTGCCCTCCGAGGAGGAGATACGAGCCATGGTGTCGCCGGAACAGTGCTGCGCCTACTTCAGCATGATTGCCGCCGAGCAGCGCCTAAAGGTGAGTTGGCTACAAATATGTGATTTTTATATGTGTCTCTATTTATAAATCGCATTTGCAGGACGCTGGCTATGGTGAGAAATCGCTGTTTGCGCCGCAAGAGGACGATGATGAGGAGGCTCAGCTGCTTGACGATGAGGTCAAGGTGGCGCCCTGGAACACCACACGTGCCTACATTCAGGCCATGCGTGGCAAGTGTCTGCTGCAGCTGAGCGGCCCAGCCGATCCGACCGGCTGTGGGGAAGGCTTCTCCTATGTGCGCGTGCCCAACAAGCCAACGGTGCGTTAATGGAAATTAATGTTTCATCTTAGCTCATTCATTCATTCCAAAAATCCGTGTATAGCAATCGAAAGAGGAGCAGGAATCGCAGCCGAAGCGCTCGGTGACCGGCACCGATGCCGATTTGCGTCGCCTGCCGCTGCAACGGGCTAAGGAACTGTTGCGCAAATTCAAAGTGCCCGAGGAGGAGATTAAGAAACTGACACGCTGGGAGGTCATCGATGTGGTGCGCACATTGTCCACCGAAAAGGCCAAGGCTGGCGAGGAGGGCATGGATAAATTCTCGCGAGGCAATCGCTTCTCCATTGCCGAGCATCAGGAACGATACAAGGAGGAGTGTCAGCGCATATTCGATCTGCAGAATCGAGTGCTCGCCAGCTCCGAAGTGCTGTCCACCGACGACGACGAGTCCTCGGCCTCCGAGGAGTCCGATCTGGAGGAGTTGGGCAAAAATCTCGAGAATATGCTGGCCAACAAGAAAACATCCACACAGTTGTCGCTAGAGCGCGAGGAGCAAGAGCGTCAGGAGCTGCTGCGCCAGCTGGAAGAGCAAGGCGATGGGGCCAGCAAGGCGTCCAAGGCGAAGGAGGATGCCACACAACAACCGTTGAACAACAGCAATCAGGGACGCATCCTGCGCATAACGCGCACCTTCAAGGGCGCCGACGGCAAGGAGTTTACGCGCGTGGAGACGGTGCGCCGCCAGGCGGTCATCGATGCATACACCAAGATACGCACCACCAAGGACGAGCAGTTCATCAAACAGTTTGCGACGCTGGACGAACAGCAGAAGGAGGAGATGAAGCGCGAGAAGCGGCGTATTCAGGAGCAGCTTCGTCGCATCAAGCGCAATCAGGAGCGCGAACGTCTTGCCCAGCTCGCGCAGAACCAGAAGCTACAACCGGGCGGCATGCCCACCTCGCTGGGCGATCCCAAGAGCTCGGGCGGGCATGCGCACAAGGAGCGCGATAACAGTCATAAGGAGGTGAGTCCGTCACGCAAAAAGTTCAAGCTGAAGCCGGATCTGAAGTTGAAGTGTGGCGCCTGCGGCCAGGTGGGTCACATGCGAACGAACAAGGCGTGTCCATTGTACACGGGCATGCAGAGCAGTCTGTCGCAGTCGAATCCATCGTTGGCCGACGATCTGGACGAGCATAGCGAGAAGGAGACAAACATGGACGACGACGACTTGGCCAATGTGGATGGCGTCAAGTTGACGCTAAGCAGCAAAGTGCTCAAGCGACACGGCCAATCCCAAGACGAGGCCAAGCGGCGAGGCGGCCTCACACTCAAGGTGCCCAAAGATGCCATGGGCAAGAAGAAGCGACGCATGGCCAACGATGTGCACTGCGACTATTTGCAGCGCCACAACAAGACAGCCAATCGGCGTCGCACCGATCCGGTTGTGGTGCTCTCCTCCATACTGGAGCACATACTCAACGAGCTGCGCTCCATGCCGGACGTTACACCATTTTTGGTGCCGGTTAGTTCAAAACGGGTGCCGGACTATTATCGGGTTATCGAGAAGCCCATGGATTTGCAGACGATGCGCGAGTACATACGTCAGCGACGCTACACCAGCCGCGAACTGTTTCTCGAGGATCTCAAGCTGATCGAGAACAACTCGGCGATCTACAATGGGCCGCAACACACCTTCACTGTGGCCGCACGGGGCATGTTCAACAGCTGCTTTGAGCTGTTGTCGGAACGCGAGGATAAACTGATGCGACTGGAGAAGGCGATCAATCCGCTGCTGGATGATGACGATCAGGTCGCACTCTCATTCATTTTCGAAAGGCTGCACAATCAGATGCGATCACTGCCAGAGAGCTGGCCATTCCACAAGCCCGTTAACAAGAAGGCGATCAAGGACTACTACACGGTCATCAAGAAGCCCATGGACTTGGAAACGATTTTTAAGAATATTGAAAGTAAGTTTACCACTCAGCTAAATACTAGCCTGTAAATTATATCCTAATTGCAGATCACGTGTACCATAGTCGTGCCGAATATCTGGCGGATATGGGTCTGATCGCCTCCAACTGCGAGCAGTACAATGGCAGCGAGGCCCAATACACCAAGAATGCCAAGAAGATGGTGGAGCATGCACATTCAGAGCTGCAGAAGGTAAGTGGATTTGAGCTTGGAATTTACCCAAAGATTAGCTAATCACATGCCATATTTAAACAGGTGGCGGATCACTGTTTGCAGCTGGAAGAGAACATAATGAAGACACAGGAGCAGGCCAGAGCAAATGCGCCCGAATTCGAGGAGGCCTGGGGCAATGATGAGACCGATTTGAGTCGCAGTCGCGCCAGTTCGCCCAGCGATGATTACATTGATGTGGAGGGCCACAGTGGATTGGGACTTGTGCCCGCCAATTCTATACACCGCAGCATGGGCGCCGATACAAATCTCTCGCACACAATGACCTCGTTGCGCAAGCCATCGACACCATCGGGTAGCGAAGTGAAACGAGGACGGGGTCGTCCGCGCAAGCAACGCGAACCCGTGGAGGAGGGTATGTTGCACCCATTATATATATACATACGATATTATACCAAACTAACACTCGTGTGATCAAACTGGAACTGGCCTTGCATCAATTCACATAAATACATAAATGCATACATACATTTCCCAATGGTCCTGCTAACTACTGTTAACGCTCATGCTTCTTCATATATATTCCTGTACAAATACATATATTATATATATATATATATATATGTATGTATGAAGAATATACCTAAGGATATGTACATATGCTTATATTACACATGCACTGGTTACGGCCCACAGAGTTCGCTCAAATTGCTTTTACTAATCCCACAATTAATAAGTGAATTTATCAACCGATAGCTAAGGAATTAAAATTTGTCAATATTAGTATTGATTATAGTTAAATTTGTCCAAGCCAACACGAAATATTAACATTTAAACGAGTCTTGGCCAACTCAAATTTGTTCAATTTGCATATTAGGTGTAGTTTAGTTTTATTGTAGTTCTTTGACCGTATTTTTAGTGCGTAAAGTGCCCGTAAATTAACTGATGCTAGTATGTACCATATAGCTAGAGCGCTCGACTTGGAGATACCCTGTATCAAGCTGCTAAATTTATAGTAGGCTTGCTGATTCCAATTTATTCAATATGAAAATACGTTTTGCTTAACATAATAAGTATTTCTTAACCAATCGTAATGCAATTTTAATAGTTGAAAATCGATATGTATACAAATGTTGTTTTATGCCTATCGGAAATCGATTTGTATCGATATTAGTGAAACGTAGATAACATTAAATACAATGCGTATATTACAAATTAGATGTCTTTAGCTCTTATAGTTTCTGGGATCAACGCTGCTGTTGATGCTAAGCTAAAAAATATGTTTAATTTTGGATTAAGGGAGTACAATTCTGGGTACATTTAGTAAAGTATTTAGCTGAGATCCATTTTAGATATCTCTTGTCTGCTTTAAGATAAAGGAAATGTTTGCTGTATGATTCAGGTGGTTGTTGCTTGAAATGCATGGATATCAAACACTTCACACAAGTCATTTACTAAGTCAGCTGCCCCGCACCCCTACCCCTGTCTGTCCATGTGTGTGTAGCGAAGAGTGCAATGCGATAGATAGAAGATACACGAAGACTCCATTCCGTTTGTAGGGAAATGCACATTTGCAAATTTGCTTCAGATAAATGTATGTGCTCGCTGTTTAACTACAATGCAATTATTTGCTCGTGATTATTTTTGTTGTCAACATTTTCGTTATTTCAAATAAAAAAAAATTAAAAAAAAAAACAATCAAAAAAGAATAATCAAAAAAGAATGGAAATTTTATAATTGCAAGCCGATTTCAATGTACACTATTTTACTCGTTATCTACTCTATGAAAAAAAAACGCAATTGCTAACTTTTATTTTCTAGTCAAAAACTCGAACCAGATTAAACGTGGTCGGGGTCGTCCCCGGAAGGATAGTCTTGCCTCAAATATGAGTCAGACGCAAGCTTACTTTCTGGACGAAGGTAAGCCCTACATTTACGGAGTTAACAACTTGCGTAATAACCATGCGGACCACAGCTTTACGTCGCGCACACCCACACAATACGCACAACAAACTCACACACATAACACACACACACACACACACACACATATCCTTCAATTTCAATTTAGTTTGTCTGTAGCACATTTCTATTACTAAATACTCACTCATCACCCACACACACACACACACACACACACACCACAGAAGCTGTCATATTTAATTTTGCATCGGTTTGGACTGTATTTCATTTAATTCCATACATTTATTATATTAATTAAACACTCATTTAGCACTTGCCCGAATATTTATAGTCCTGTTATTTTATACATTTTATATTTGGTTTTTTTTTCAGCATTTAAAAATGCATTCATTTTTGACTCGCTCGTTCTGAAATTAAATGTTTTCAAAGTTTTTTTGTGACTGTGCTCAGTCTGTTTGTAAGAATTACTTAGTTTGTTTACAAATTAAGTAATATTTTAAACTAACTAAATTATAAATCTAATTTTTGAATGAAAATTAATGAAAAAAAAAATCTCTGAAAATATTTAATGTCATTTTATATAATGTTTTGCTTTAATTTATTCAAGTTTCTTTCAGTTATTCGGCAATTGTTGATTGTCAAGTGTCCAATATTAATAATCGATTATACTTTATAATTTGCGAACGAAATGTTAGATCTGCAATGCTCCACAGACGATGAAGATGAGGAGGACTTCCAGGAAGTGTCTGAAGATGAGAACAATGCTGCCAATATTTTGGATCAAGGCGAGCGCATCAATGCGCCCAGCGATACCATGGATTACATTGATCCCAAGAACATCAAGATGGAGATTGACATTGAGACGGAACAGATGGCAGGTGGGTTGGGTACATCGATTGATTATATCCAAATGTGCACAATTATGTGTTTTTTTTTGTGTGCGTCTTAAGTTTACATCTAATCTTTGACTATATATTTGATTGATTGATTATCTTCAATATGATTTACGTAACTTTTCCACTCTTCAATCTAAATGTTTTCTCTGTGTGCTTGGATTCTGTTTCTCAATTCATGTATTTACTTTGCTGTTTGCGTTCATCATTTAACAATAGAGGAGCAAAGCGGCGAGGATGACAGCCAGCAAGCTGCTGAAGCTATGGTGCAGTTGAGTGGCGTTGGCGTTGGCTACTACGCTCAACAGCAGCAAGGTTCATATTACCCAATAAATTCTCTTGCCCTTTTAATGTTTCTTATTATAAATACGCATAGTCAAAGCGCACGGCTTGTTTATTTCAAATGTATCACCATCCCTCTGTCCCATTTGAAGCCATAGCTTATTGTCTTACGTTCATTTTGCAGATGAGTCCATGGATGTTGATCCCAATTATGATCCGTCCGATTTTCTGGCCATGCACAAGCCGCGCCAAAGCTATGCAGAAAACTACAATGCACAGGGCGCCTTCTCTGAGTTTATGCCACAGTATCAGGACGACAATGGGCAATACAATCCACCCGAAGCCAGCACCAGCGCCGCAGCGGCCAACATGGCTACACAGGATGAGGAACTGGCCACGACGGGCAACGAAAATGGAATGGGCATTGATGAGGATCTGGACATCTCGGAGAGCGACGAAGAAGATGATGGCGGCGTCCGCATTAAGAAGGAAGTCTTTGATGATACCGAACTGGCTGAACATCATCATCATCAGCAACAGCAGCAGCAGCAGCAGCAATCGCAAATATATCAATTGGATGCATCCAATGAGCCAGTGCAGCCGGTCGACTATCAGCCGCAGCAATCAGATTTTCAGCCCGCCCAGGAGCTGGAGCAACTGCAGTCGCAGCCACCGCAGCTCATCCAACAGCAGGCCGAGCAGCCGGCGCAGCAAGCGGAAAATGATTACGATTGGCTAACTTTTTAGAGTAGCATTCGTATTATTTTAAGAACATTTTCTTCTTTTTTAGTCATAAGTCCATAAAGTGAAAATTTGAAATGATTATTATATTTCAACTGGATAGTCGACGACAATTCAAAATAATATTTTTATATTTAAGCCAGGCTTTAACTTGTATAATTCAATACTTAATAAATGAGTGTTTAATGTGAACATTCTGCGGTTTTAATTCAATCTACTGTATTTAATTCGAAATTGCTTTTTATTTTTGCGATCTTTGAATCATTATTCAAATGTGATATTTATCTTATTGCCTGAGAGCCTAACAAATTTTAGCTTACTAATCAATGTCTTTGTTTATTGTTGTTGTTGTTGCACAAACTGCAATATACAAATGCCTTTGTGTTACTAACGATGGAAGTTAATATTTATGTAGCATTTTCCTCAGCATTCTCTAAATAAACGTAAAATGTGAAAATATTATTCGAGGCAAGCCTTGTTTATAGTATCAAATTCTAAACGTTAAAAATATTTCGGTTGAAAATTACATTTATGACAACAAAAACAATAAACCATATGGGCGAGGTCGTTGAGTCATTGGACACCAAAAGCCAATACCCCGTTGTCGTCAAGTATTGCGGGCACTGCTCCATGCCCATTGAGTATTGTGAGTTCTATTCCGAGTATGACAAGTGCAAAGAGTGGCTGGCCAAAAACTATCCCGAAGAATATGAGAAACTGAAGCTTAAAGAAACTGTTTCTGGCCTGGATGCGGACAAGAAGAGGCAGAAGCGTGGTGGCAAGGGAATGCTGCGCATCAAGAAGGATAACTGTGTCGCTGATGATGCAGCACCCAAACCGATTTGCCTCTCCTGCAGGACACGCAGCAAGAACAAGCGGGTGACCATTGTGGCCGGCCTGGTTGCATATCAGATCGATTTGCGAGCAGCGGCCAAGTTTTTTGGGAGTAAATTTGCTTGCGGCTGTTCGGTGACCGATGACAATGAGATTGTCATACAAGGCGATGTGAGAGAGGAGTTGTTTAAAGTCATACCCGAGAAGTGGCATGAGATACCAAGAGCTAACATAGAGGATTGTGCCGAGGCCAAAAAGAGTCAACAGCATTAATAACGAAAATTACAAGATTGGGACAAGGATTTCAGTTTAGAAATATACAGCTGCATCACTAGGAATTTAATATGTAGTAATCGCACAGTTTTACAATAAACGCAATAAAGTAGTAGATCCTAAATTAACTTGCATGTCACAGTCATTGTGGTGGTAGATTTGCGCACCACATGCTCCCCACATTGTATTGAGAATTGAGGGTATTCCAATCAGCCTGCTCTGCTCGCTAATTCAGCTGGGCAGGCAGGCAAGGGGCATCGGGGCTGATTGATTATTAAACCTTACAATAGCTTCAAATGGCCAGTGACGCGATCGATGTCGATAGCAGCAGCAGGACCCACTGCCAACACAGTCTTTGAATTGGGCTCGATCTGGGTGCGTCCAGCGTCGCGTATGAGGCACGTGTTCAATTGCCTTTGTTCCGCGGCCCGTTTAATTGTCATCAGTTCGGCTTCGCTTTCGACGCGTACAGCGATCTTGGCACAGCCGCAGTTCTCCCAGGCACGTAGCAGTCGTGGTGTTCGAGTCACAGCCCTTTGGTATGCCCCAACGGCTCCATGGGAGCACTGGGAGGCTATTTTCCCCTTGCCCATTTTGAGGTCGTTGCGCACGACCAGCACCATTTTATAGTTGTCGTTAAAGCCGTGAAAGGTCTGTAAATACGCACATTATATACACATCCTATATATGTAAAACTATATATTGCCATTGCTAGTCTTTATTTGCACCTTGTCGGCTATTGGGGCAGCTGCTCCTTCCTCTTCATGACCCGCAGTTGACGGTGTGTCGTCAATTTTTGCGCAAGCTTCGCCACGCTTTAGGGCATATTTGTAACCGACGAAAAATGATATCATCACAGCCAAGCCATTTATAATTTGTGTTGTGTCCAGCAGTTTATCACCCATTCTTGCTACTATTTTTTATTTATGTATAACAATGCCAAAAATTACGCGAAGAATGCGTGCAAACCGGGCACACCGATGTACGAATATGGATTTCAAAATATCGTGAAAAGCAGTGTTGCTGTGCTTCGATTTTGTTTTTTTTTATCGGCTTTGGGCACCCTTAATCTTTAACATTGGCCCAATTTGATAATAATGGAGCGCCCTAAATTATTGTTCAAACTGTCCATTTTATATTTGCTTTGCTCATGTCTAATCGTCTCATCCATGGTTTAATGAAAAAAGATGAACTAATTTTAAAGAAAAACCGCTAATAAATTCAATAAACAGAACCATAACATCGCAGCTGCTTTGAGAAACATGCATTTGTACTCGATAGTGCGAGCCATATAAAATATGGATATCGTTATCAGTATTTGAGTGCGTTTCAGGTATTTATTGGCATTAATCGTGGGATTTTAGTAGTTTTATTGATCCGGTCACACTGCTATCCCTACTGACGTGTCGGACTAACGCGTCGTATGTCCGGCGCTATACAGCCTGTAGTTTTTTTTGCTTTCGTGGAACTAGTCGTGAAGTTTATCTTTGCAAAAATCGTTTTGCCACATTTGTTGATTTAAAGAAAGTGTGAAGCAAATACAAAATTGCAACCATGGGCTTGGCCAGTATGTTGCAAGTGGATGAAATGCTGGGCGACTTCAATCGAATGAACAAGCGTCAGGTAAAAAGCAGCAGGCCACTTCAAGCATTGCGTTACTAAATGAGAATCCATTTCAGTCACTGTATCAGGTGCTGAGCTTTGCGATGATTGTCTCCTCGGCGCTGATGATATGGAAGGGATTGATGGTAGTCACCGGCAGCGAATCCCCAATTGTTGTTGTGCTTAGCGGCAGCATGGAGCCGGCATTTCATCGCGGCGATCTCCTTTTCCTCACCAATTACAAGGAGGAGCCAGTGCGTGTGGGCGAGATTGTGGTGTTCAAAGTGGAGGGACGCGACATACCCATTGTGCATCGTGTCATCAAACTGCACGAAAAGTGCGTTTCAATTGTTTGTGTAGTTTTCATTTAAACAATTAGTAATTGCATATCAATATAACAGGGAAGATGGCACCGTCAAGTTTCTGACCAAGGGCGACAACAACAATGTCGATGACCGAGGACTGTATGCGCCGGGCCAGCTGTGGCTAACCAAAAAGGATATTGTGGGTCGCGCTAGAGGGTTCCTGCCCTACGTGGGCATTATCACAATTTTCATGAACGAATATCCGAAAGTTAAGGTAAGTAGAAAATAAGACACGCTCTGTGCTAAATCAATTAATGTTTATTTCATTTTTGCAGTGGGCTATACTTTCAATTCTGGCAATATTCGTGCTGCTGCATAGAGAATAGTTGCACTCCATATATAAGCTAGTTACAATTTAAGTAGGATCTGCGGGCATTGTGATGCCAAGAATGAAGAAGATGTTGCACAATCTCGACCCTGTTTGCATTTGAGTTGATCTACATGTATCCAATTTGATGTGCATTTTGTAATTTGTTTTTATAAGACATCCACAAACAGAAGAACAACACATTAGGTTCAAATTAAAGAGTCCAGAGTTGAATTTCAATAAAACATAATTTTGAAATACGTATGTATATTATCCAAATGAATCAAATAATTTAATTCTGTATTTATTTGATTGCTTCATGAGCCAAAAGCGCGCTCTTCAGCTCTGCACCCCAATGGTATTTTAATGCACCATTTTTGGAGACAATGCGATGACAGGGTATTAGAATCGTCACCGGGTTCTTTGCCACGGCACTGGCCACAGCCCGTACGGCTTTGGGTCGATCCACCAGCTCGGCCAGCTCTGAGTAGGTGCATGTCGATCCAGACTTCAACTTGACCAGTTCATTCCAAACAGACAGCTGAAGATCTGTGCCCTGAATGGCTATATCAATGACAGCGGCAATTTCCTTTTCGTCAAATATCACCTTGCTGCACATTTCAATGGCCACTGCATCCAGTATGAGATCAGCTTTTGGCCAGCGTTGGCGCATTTCTTCTAAAGACTCATTGTCATGCTTTTGCACGAAATTCAACAGGCAAATTGCGTCGCAGCTTTGGCCGCCCTTTTGAATTGGTGTTAACCCAATTAATATTCGTCCAAACTTGGAGTTAATATACCCATATTTGATAATTGCCGGAATTTTCTGCAACGTCGTCAAAGACATTTGTAAATGTTGGTTTATCCACATTTCGATATTGATAATTTAAAACTTTTGCTTATACTCAGTAGAGTGTGACCGTAGTCTCAAATCGTAAAAAAACCAATTGATCAAATAAGCCCTTGCTGTTCTGCGAAATTTGATTTTAAAATTATCGATTGCTCTATCGATGGTATATTCGATTAAATTCGGTTTGTATGCAATCAATATTTAAACCACAAATCCTTGTGCATTTAATAAATGATTGATTTTGAAAAGTATAAATATTTAATCAAGTGATTGTGTTTATCACTTTTACTATTATTATTAACTGTCGCATACACTTTTTATATATGTATGCAACTTTTATATTGTTCATGTTGGTATGTAACATTCAATGATAGAGTTCGATGCATGAATCAGCCATTTTTAAAATGGTCTTAAAATCATATCTATCACTTATGAAAACCGACTTTGATGAAGGCATTTGATGAATTTTGCCTTTTGTTTTTCCCATTTGCAAATTAGTCAAAATATCAAAGCAGACCAGCGGCAAATCCCCAAAATATTTTTAATTTTGTACACATGTGATATAACGAACCACTATGATACAATTTTTCGTAATCCCCTAATTCATCAAAACAATATTGATAAGAGTTAAATCTATATGCGGCCAGTGGCATTTACAAATTCCGAAAAATGAGGATATCGGAACATTTTGCAGCAAACAATTTTTCTTGATTACCAACATGTCTATTTAAATATTGTTCCACAACTACAAACATTAATTTACAAATTAACGCATCAACATTAAGAGTTTGAGAAGGCTGGATTCTGGAATCTATTCGTGAAAGCTAATTTCTTTTCTTAACGGCATCGACTACTGAAAATACTTTACAAGCAGTTAACAAAAATGTAATCAAAAATGTTTAGTTTTCAAATTATATTATTTATTTGTATCTGTTTTGTGTTGTACAGTTATAATTATATTATAATTAGGACTAGATTAAATATATTTATATTTATGTATATATATATATTTTATAGTACATACATCAAGATTGAATACCAATTTGTTCAAACACAAAACAAATAACTCTGGTTCTTGTATCGTAGAAGGCCTTGCTTAGAGTAGAACAATTTTTATACTACATCGATTACGAGTACGAGTACATTACAATGCTATTGGGATTATGAAGTAATCATAGTTTTCATATAGATTTTGATTTAGTTTAACATTTCTTTTGAATTTTACTATTGCATTTATTTAGTTGAAAGTCTATTGCTTTACGCGATACAGTATGAAAGTAGTATATATAACCCTGAGTTTAGTTAATTCTAGTCTAAATTTCAGATGCAGCATTAATCGTAAGTTTTTCTTTTTATTTTTTTGCTTATTATTTACAGCCCCTTGGCAAAGACATCATATCAGTTTTCTTGACTCTACAGATGCTAGCATTTGATTTTAAGTTTTGTACAAAATACAATTGATGGTATTTTAGACTTAAGGTTTTTCAGTATGCAAATTTTTCTACAAATATGACATAATTTATTTATTTTATTGGGTATTATGATTATTATTTTTTCTTTTTTAATTTGTTTGCCTTTTTCTAATTATTTATCACAACAAAATGCGGTCGACATTTGGCAATTTCACACAACAGCAATAATAATAATAATAACAACAAAGAATAAACAACAACAACAATAAGAAGAACAACAACGGCGGCTACAAAACAACAACAAAAAACAACAACAGCCACATTGCAAATTATTCAACTCTGTTTGGCTGCAGTTGTTGTTGTTGCTGCTGCTGCTGTTGTTGGCAGCTCATTGCTGGCCAATTCAGGAGCGTTCAGCTCGGCCAGCTTTTGCTGCTGCTGTTGTTGCTGCGGCTGCTGCTGTTGCTGCTGCTGCTGCTGGGACTGCTTTTCATTTATCACGGGTGCGCTTTGCTGCGTAAGAATGTCCGCCGGAATGAGACCTTCTTTGACTCGCTTCTTCTGCTTCATGCGCCGATTCTGAAACCATATTTTGACCTGTGTGGCAAGTGGAAAAGAAACATTAGTTGGCTTCAAATTTAATTTAAGTTCATAGAAACAAAGCTTAGATTATGGAAATAAAATGTTTTAATAGAGATTTTAGATAAATTTGAATCTGAATAAAAATTCTAAGAGATTATAAATATTTTCACAGCTTAACCGATTTTCCAAAGTAGTGTTATTTTTTTTTATAGAAGTCATACTCTAGATAAAAAATTAAAAATTTGCTAAAAAGATTTTTCTTACAATTCGGAAAAACTCAATGTGAAATGTTTCAAAAGCAAGCTCTTTTTGGAAACAATTCTTGAATGAGATTCTTTGTCGAAGACTGGTAAATTACTCATGATTATGTCAAGTCTCATGAAGCGGCACACACCTGCCCCCATTTGTGTATGTTCTTGCACTCGTTTGATTAATTGTTGTTTGCATAAATATTTTATGTCACTTTGAGTTTGAGTTTAAATTAAATTAAGCTATTAACTTTTCTCAAATATTTGACCCACCTGCGTCTCGTTTAGTTGAAGTGTGTTGGCAATCTCGATGCGGCGAGCGCGAGTCAAGTAGCGATTAAAGTGGAACTCCTTTTCCAGTTCGGTCAGCTGCTTGTTGGTAAAGTTAGTGCGACCCGAGTTGTTCGTGGCGGATAGCGAGCAGCTGCCGAGGCCAACGGCACTACTGGCAGCACCACCACCACCACTGGCACCACCGTTGCCGCTGGATAGGCCCACGCCCAGGCCACTGGATGCGCTGCCCGCGCTCGCATTGTTCGACATCAGCAGGGGATTCTGGATGGGCAAGACGGCGGCGCTGCCGCCAACGTTGCCGCCGCGGCACATGTCCAGGTGACCATTGAGCTGGTAATCGTGCATGTTGTTGATGTTGGCAGGTAGCTTCGCTGCTGCAGGGAGGCGGGAGACGGTCAGAGTGGAAAGAGAAGAAAAAAGAAAGAAATCGTCATTCAGTTGCCTTGGCATTTGTTGTGGTTTTGTGCGTTTGCTTTGCTTGAGCTGGAGTGATCCCCTGGCGATGATCTCTAGCTGTCGCAGCTAATCAGTGTGAGAGACGGAGACCCTCGCTCTCTCTGCGATCTCGATCCCTAACCATAATCATTTTGGGCACTGAGCTGTGTGTGCTTGTGTGTGTGTGTGTGATGCTGTTGTTATTGTTTTTGTTTTTGTTATTGTTTTTGTTTTTGGGACGTGCCTTTGACTTTTGCTCTTTGCGTGATTTTGCATTTATTCATAATTTGACATGCGCCCCGTGGCTAAAGCCGACGATGATGAAAATAATCTGTGTCTTTTCCATAGAAGGATTTAATGTGCCTAATAGGTTTGTTTGAAAATATTGGGATTATCCTGACAGCGGGTTTGACTTTTTCTTAGACAAAATCTGATCATAATTGTGGGTGGCAACAAGAATTATTTTGTTATTTATTTGTGTTTGACTAGTTGGTTTTTTTTTTAAGAAATATATAAGACTTGTTAAAAACTGATATCAATAGGATTTTCTTAAAAGAAAATGAGCAGAGAATTGCTTGGCCATTTAGCTGGAAAATGTATAATAACTATAACTAGTTGTAAATGAATATATAAGTAAGTTTTCAAAAATATATAGTTTGCAATGTGTGTAAAATAATAAAATTGTTAAATGTATGAGCGTATTTTAATTTTCTATACACTGATTAAGTTATAGAAACTTCCAATGTTTAAATTAAATAAAATATATATTTACTTATATATATTTTATCAAATCAGTAGAACATTTCAAATGAACCTCCATTAAAGCAAAATTATTTAAGAAAACATCACCAAATAAACCATAAATACAGCTGCTTAAATTTCATATCCTATAAACATAATTCGCGATTAAATTAAAAACATGTTCTTAATATTAGTGATGGTCATCTGGGGTATTCGGGCAAAAGGAATGATTTATATTGGGAGCAGTGGAGCAGTGGTTGTTAAAAAACCTTTTCACACAATCATAAATCTAAATGAAAGTTTCATTGGCATAAATCAATTAAGTAGCAGTAAAGACACATAAGTGTTTATTTTTATTGGACGGCCGATTAGCCTGCAAGTTAAAAGGTGACCGGCAGCTGAAAGACCCCCAACTAATACCCCTAAGTACGAACAACAATATTAAGTATTATGATCGTAAGTAGTCAAGTTTTTGTTTTCAGCATTCGACTGGGTTTTCGGCAATTGATGGCTGCCTACAATAAATCAAATGGGCGATATCATAAATAATAAAAAATATATACATATATGTATATAAATACATATACATATATGCCGTCCACACGAGCACGCGAATGAATGATGAATTTATGACACCCCCTGCATAAGAGAAGTCAATTGGCGGATCCAGATGGTAGCCACTGTGGCTCAATTTGCACAGTAGCAGCTGAGTGGGATGGTGGCTTATAAGCCGCTGAAGCTGAAAATCCAAGTCGAACTCAAAACTCCTATCGTAATGCACACACACACACCTAAAGAGACACACACAAATACCGGAGTGTCTAAGAAAACAAGCCTAAGGATTATGTTGTGAGTGGCTTGGGCTACATTTGAATTTTCCAGCAAACAAACAGCAGCGACTGAGTGTCGCATTCCGGTTATCAATGCCCCGGCATTTGGGTAATGGGTAATGGGTATTGGGTATTGTGCATTGGGTATGGGTTACGGGCATGGGAAATGGAGCTGCAACTGGGCGCTGCTTGGCTTGGTGTCGCTCGGCATGTCAAACATGTCGCGGCCAGTTGGCGGCACTGTCGCCTTCTACTGGCGTCCGCGTCCGGCGCCAAACGATATCTACTTTATAATATTAGTTTTAGAGAGCATTATCGGCGGATCGCTTCCACTTGAATGCACGCAACTCGCTGACGTGACGCCGACGCCGAAGCCGACTCTGCCGCCGCTGCCGTCTCCGCCAACGATACCTACTGCTGTTGACAGTGTAAGTAGGAGAATTGTACGGGTAACTATATATGTATGTATTTAGTGTGCCATGCCCGGATTCACCCTGTGCACATGCACAAGGCCATTCCGCTGGCAGCAAACTGTGCACAATGTTTGTTTGCCTTGTAGGGGGAGTGGGGGGCGGTGAGCGGCTGTTAAGCGCCTTGGTGCCATGGTGGCATGGTGGCATGGCGCTTAAATGACACTGCTGACAATCAATGTAAACAAGAGCAGAAGTTGCAGCAACGCCAG
Source organism: Drosophila kokeensis (assembly GCA_035042145.1). NCBI lineage: Eukaryota > Metazoa > Arthropoda > Insecta > Diptera > Drosophilidae > Drosophila > Drosophila kokeensis. The sequence continues at coordinate 1,271,275 of JAWNLT010000376.1, read as the reverse complement.
CCAGCAGCAGCAGGAGCAGAAGCAGTAGCAGAAGCAGCAGCTTGGGTTCTGGTTGCACGTGTGCGGGTGAGGGTGATGGTGCGGGGGTGCCACGGAGGGGAAACACCATCGTTTAGATGGCAACAGAAGTCAATGTAATTTGATAACATTGCAGCTAGCGTTAATTACAATTGCAGGTTTAACGCCGCTCTTGTTATTGTTGACTTTTGCATAACTTGGATAAATTCTCGTGTGAAAAGAAAGTGAATGAATGTCTCAAGTGTTATGTGTGAGTCTCCTGGGATTTGTTATCATAACTGGGTTAACTCATTGAGCACAAGTGTGATATGAATATAAGAATAGATGTGGGATATAATCGAACTATCTGTCCCTTACCTTATGCCCTTACCTTATCTTTTAGATTATATATACAATAATGAAATGAAAGACTAGTTTTTACTTATAGAATATTACGGGTATTTTAACTAAATTACAATTGTTGTGCTTAAGCATGTTTTGTAAAGCAATCCTCTCGTTAATTAGTTGAATAGGTCTGCAGGGCAACACATCTATTTGGAGAAGTCAAACTCAAACTGGCATTTCTATTTTCGCATAGTCAAAATAAAGAATGTGACTCAGCAATTGGCGGCCATTTTGGTACGATATTATCAATGCTATGATATGTAGGCGCCAGTGGCACTTTACACAGATCCCCCCAATAACCACTCCCCACACAAGTTAGCAGCGACGACGCATGGTCTCTGGGCACGCATTACAGTGAGGGGAGGGCTGAAGAGTTGGCGAGGCCAAAGGCGATTAAGTGGGCAGACGACGGGCACTGCACGAGCTTCCGATGAGGGCCGTGCTGTGGTGTTTGGTGTCTGGTTGCTCTGTTGATAATATGCTTTAATTCGAGTGCAAATAGAAAATTATATTGCAATTAAAAGTAAATTGTTTTAATTGTTGCTTAAACAGCCGGAGACGACAACAATGCCAGCCAGCGACGGCATAATCACAACCATAAATGGCACAACGGAGACAACAATTTTGGACGATCGGGCTTTGGTCTAAGTAATATGTATTTCGGTGACGATGTGATTGATCACCTCGCCAAATGGCCTGCTGCTGTTGGGCTTAAATCAAAACTGCAGGCCTAACTAATTTGACATTTGGACATTCAGCATTTCGCAATATGCGCTGATAGGACGTCTATTTACCAACTCAGCAGATGGTCAAATTCTGTGCCAGGGCCAGCTGACCACTGGACAAATAAGCAAGAGGTCAGTCGAGTAGCAAAACGATATACAAATACGAAAAAGGTTATATATTATAAGGGCGTCGAAGGTTTAATACTCTTACTGTTCGAAACTTATACAATTTTGTTTTTAAATCTTGTCAATTAAAGGGGGTTGGTGTTAAAACCGAATATCAAAATTTGTCAAGATTTCAAACATTTTTAATATATAATATTCTTTTACGAATCGATAGTTTTCATAGGTAGTTTAGCTCCCGAGCTTAGTCAAAATCACCAACGATTTTTCTCTTTTATGATAAAGTTTTGATACTTCCAGGCAGGGTGCACAAATCGTGCTGGCTTGCAGGACTAATTGACTTATCTAGCATTTAACCCCTTTTTGGGACAGTGACAGTTTTGGCTGCGGGGGTGTGCAACATTCTTGTTTTTGGAAAATGTTTTCTCATTTGGTCATTTCAATGCATTTGCTGACTTGACTAAAACTCACGAAACTGACTAATCCAATCCATTTATGCTGTCAGTTTTATTGGCCGCCTGTCAACTTGAACTTTCCACATGTCATGCAATGATGCAGTTTCAGTTTTTGGAACATGAAATGCACAAAATGTACCTTTATTTGGGTATTTTTTTTTTTATATAAATGTACAGAGGTATACCCAAAAGTTTTTCATATTAATTGAAAGTTGTTTGGCTGCATGGACACCCCGTGGCTTATTAGCCACGATGCGTAACAATATGGACACACGTGAAAATTGGTTAACAAAAGGCTTGAGTTTGATATGAGACAAATACTCAAATAAAATCTCAACCGAAGGATTTTCTTTAACGGTTTCCAAATGGCGCCTCTCTTAAATATTTGAGCCTATTAAAAGTCTGTTGTCTGTCGCACCGGAAGAAGTTTTACAGTTTTTTGTTTTTATCAAACATCTTCCAAACTCTTCGTGTTTGTCTTACTGTTTGTGTGTGTGTGTTGTCCCCGTTACACAAAAAAACCAAAGCGAAATCTAAATATTTACACAGATCTATAGATATGCACACATTTACCATTATACATCGTGAATAGCAATATTTTGGCTACTGTTTTTTCTAGATTAACAGAATTGAATTCCAGTAGCTAAGAATCGGAATACTATTTGCTTTGCCCCATTGATAAGATGATGTCTATGCGTGTTTATGTATTATCAACAAATTGACATGTGTATCAGAATACATAGACAATTTGTGCTGGGTAGAAATTATTTGAACTACACACATATGTATTGAAATGATCAGATTGCAGCAATATGCTTGAGTATTTATTTCAGAAGTGATTTGAGTACCCATTCCTGAAAAATAAATAAATAAATAAAATTTGTACTCCACATTCACAATCTTTCTTCGTTTGCCTGACTCGGTTGGGATGGTCTAATAAACTAATTAATTAATATCTATAAGAAACTAACAATTAATAAATATGAATCACGATAAGGAGCAAAAGTGAATCATCAAGTCACAATAATCCTTGATGTAGATTAAACTAAAACCAATTGTCATGCATTATTAAAGTCCATAATATTTGTGACGTCTTAATGAGTCATGAATGCTTTTTTGTAGGTGAATTGGAACTTTGAGTCTAGGTATATTAAAAAGGTAAGCTCGTAACTCTTTTGGGTTGACAGTCCAAATCCAAGGCCAACAAAAATGTTCTGTGCATGAAAAGCGCTGCATTTACTGGATTCGATATATTTTTTTAAGAAAATGCTCGTACACACAAGCGAAATGATTTATTATATTGAAATTATCTCATGTAAACAAGTCAAGCTGCCAGTATGGCTAATGCCACTTGTCGGCAGCCACAGTTCCCCCGACCTAGTGCAGCGCCAACCCCCTCTCCCACAAGTTGAACACCCGCCGCAAAGTCAGCCAAATTTGTTAATTTGTCTAATGAAAAATGTTAAGCAGGAATACCAAAAATGTCGGCCTATGCCAGCAAATTTCCAACATTGGCTAATATTGAAGGCGACAATTTTAGACAGCTTGCCACCCGTACCTGCCACTCTGCCTCTTACTTTTACTCTCTCCTTCTCTCCCTCTCTCTGTGTCTCTCTCGCACTGTCGCTCTCAGTGTGTTTGAAATTTCGCACGAAGATTGATGATGACATTAGCATCATTGTCGAAAATTGTAAAACCCAGCAACAAAGTGCCAAAGGACGAGCACGAAGACGCGGAGACAGCGTCTAGAATTGTGTCGTCTTCGTCTTCGTCTTCGTCTTCGTCTTCATCGATGGCGGCGTACTTGAGTCTCAAATGTTTTCAAATTTGTTTTGTTGACATTTTAATTTGCAAATACTTATAGACATCTCACACACACACACACATATATATATATATATATATATATAGATATTTTGAGTGTATATATATACATGTGTGCATCAATTTTCGTCGTATGCCAAAAGCTTACACGAATGCGGCATTAATTGAATTAAATCGTCAAAGACGCTGGCAGCAGGCGCAAAAAAAAAAAATAAGGAGTGGGCGGGCGAAGCGTGTCAAGTGGATTTCAATTTGGAGCACTGAAAGTGTTGACTGTCAGCCATTGGCACGCACACACATACAAGCACACACACACACGCACATACCTACTACTACTACCACATACATGTCAACCCACATTTGGCATTGGCAGCCATTTTTTCTTGGCTTTTATCGAACACCCTTATTTCTATAGAGCTCTTGGCAGAGTCGCACATGGCTGTGTGGCAAAATACTTATATACATGAGAACATACATATGTATCTAAGTACATAAAACATTACAAAAGGGAAACTATGGACATCTACTATGCCATTTGTATGTGTGTTCATGCGTGTGTGTGTGGCTCTGCATTTTCGTTGGTGATCCGTCATGTTGTCAGAATGTATTATTCGAATTAAGATTTTACTTTTTTTCTACCATTGAATTGAATTAACACAACACACACTCGCATATATGCCAAGCAGATGTGCCACATACACTCACACACTCACACACTCACTCGGTTCTACACAACACATTCAAATTATACGCAACTCGAAAGATTCCACAACTGTCTGTTAACTTAGTCAGTTCTTAATATAGAAATGCAAGTAACTTTCTAATGAAATTTAAAAATAAACAAATACCCGACTATAATCTAAAATATTTACGCACTATCAGGCTGGCAAAAAAAGTACTTGAACTATATTATTTGTATCCGTTTCTATGTGACGATTATCAGTTTAAGGTCGTCGAATTTCCAATTAAAAGGTAGCGTCATTATAGATTTGAATTTAAGGCTGTGTCTAGATAAGTCTAAAATTGATTCTCATTATGAAAGTGAGTTGAAATACTGAATATGGAAAGATTAAATTCTACATTAAAGTGTCTTAAGATAGCAGACACACACGTGTCTGAATCAGAGTGTTTATATCATAGTGCTTGCTATACCAAAAATATCATGGTATATCATAGATCAAATTATTAAAGCCAACTGCTTGCCATAAATGCACTCTATGAAAACAATGAACCCAGATCGATCTTTACCGAAATTTAAATCTCGAATGTCTAACTAAGCCACTATGATGTCGTTTGGTTAATACTTTAATGTGGCTCGCAGACAGGTGGGCCAATGTTTGTAGCTCCAGCAGATACATCCATCAATTAGCTACATCCAGAGTGGATGTCGCAACGCAAGTTGAAGTTCAAGCGAACAGTCTAAATACCACTAGCCCACTAGAATGTCCACTTTAAAACTCTCCGGCGTCAAGCGGTGTCCATTGTTCTTATCGGACGGGGTTACTGGTACTGCTACAAGTACTGATCATGGTGACACTAATGTAATGCGTTCGATATCGCCATTTCACAATTTGTGTATATATAAAAAAAATCTAAACAAAAATAGCCAAACAATGATAAAATCCAAACAAAGAAACTTCAAATTGACAGCTTTCGTTTAACTTTTATCTGCTGAAACCGTTTGCTGCCGTTCGACACAGCACAACACCCAACGCGTACCGCTCTCGAATGGGTCATACCTAATAAATGCCTATGAGTGCGGTTGGGAATTTTGGGAGCTTGGGCATGAAATCACCTTCACATGTTGGCGCGCCTAACGAGAGACAATTGTAGAGCTCCGGGCTCAGAGGAGACATGCCCAATGGGGCGGCGCGGCACCTTTGATTTGCAGATCATTGGCTAAATGCGTGTGCTTTGGAGAGCCAGAGACCCATACAATCGTACACCCATACACCCGTACACCCGTACACTCGACCACCTCATTCAAAGAGCGCCGCAACTTTGGAGAGGAAATATTGCCGGTACTCGTATTGTTCTTGTTGCACTATCTACAAGTCTCAGTATTGCCGAACCAGTTGTCTATTGTCCATAGCCGCGCATAATCGAAATATGAGCAGCTTAAATTGTTAGCCGACTACTGTTTGTTTCGCCCAATGATTCATTATAGTAGCGAAAAGTATTTTGTGTTTTGTTTGATTTGTAAATTTTGGATTTTGTTTTGTTTTTTTTTTTTGCCTTTGCGTTACATCGAAATGCCATTTGGATATGTGTGGCTACAAGATATGAAATAACAAAGCCCAGTGGCAGTTGAAACCAAGCATGTGGCAAGCATGCGTACAGGTTCAAAGGCATTCTCTAACCTTACAGACCTTCCCATCGGTATTGAGAGCTATGTGGCGGATGTTTGACGTATATCGATTCCAATCTGTGTTAAGTGTTGAATTGTCGCATGGAGTTAAATGATCGCAATGCTTAATGTATTTTATTTAAATTTGGATACTCAAAGATATAGCAATAAATATTAACAAATGTTAAGTAAAAACATGTAATAATTGTTGTAAGGTAAATCAACTATTAAAATGCGAAATATCTATAACTAGAATATGTGTTTATAACTAAATTAATTTGTCGTGCACTATGTGGGGTCGTTGCTTATCTGTGTCTATTGATCGATAATCAGACATTTGCATATACATATATATATATATATGTATGTATGTACCATATAGTATTCTATATTTTTAGCAAGTTTATGTGTCATGATTTTGTGCAATTTTGTCAAGCAGATATTGAAGCGTTTTTATCTGGTCAAATGTGTGTGTGTGTGTGTGTGTGTGTGTTGGTGTATTTGTGTACAGTAAGCATATTTGTGTTTATGTGTGCGGCACGTAATTGGATACTTATATAATTTAGTAAATTATACACTTGAAGAGTATTAAAGGCAGCCGGGCAGACGCCATGGCTAGGAACCTTATGCGAATGCAAACAAGAGATAAGATATCCTCGTTTGGCGCAATGTTTGCACGAAATGTCCAAAAGGCAAACAGCCAGCAGCAAAATCAACTGGCGACAGGCCACTGGATGACTATTTTGCTGTTTTCTGTTGGCTTTCTTTTTTTTGGGTAATATTACATAAGAAGACAAGCGCACCCTTGAGTATCCTTTAATGCAGGCAAACGGGTGGGCCATACAAAATAAATGGACACTGGGGCATGAATTGGAACTGGAACAGGAACAGGGACTGAGACTGTCAGGCTGCTTGCCTTCTCCTTTCAAGGGCGCAGCCCTGTCGCGGATTTCTGTTGCTGGCCCGTCTGCGCCTGTCACGCAGTCCGCTAATGCGCTTCTCATGTCGCCTGATCTCAAAAACTTTTATGAGAGCTGACATTTGAGGTGTGTAAGTGTCTCATGCGCGCTGCCAGAGCAACAGAATTTGGAGAGATATAGAGAGTCAATCAGAGGTTTGGATTTGGCTTCGGCTGCGGCTTCGGGTACTGATAGCAGCGCTCTTAAGTGGTAATTAATGTAAGTACTGTGGCATTTATCAGTTTACAAATCGATTCGGTAATCCAATCTGAAGAGAGTTAAGCCCAGTTGGTACTGCCAAGAAGTTGAAGGTGCATATCGAGCTGACCCCTCAACCCTTACCCCGCCACTCTCCTTACCATTTTGCGCGGCAGCCGAAGAAATTTAATAACACGCTTTCAAAAATGCTAGCTCAACGCGCGCGAGTGAACAAAATTTGTCACGACACATGCCGTACATATTTTGTAGTTATTTTTTTTTTTTTGGGTAGCTCCCCATGTTTGAGGCCAATTCGGAGACCGATCCAACTAACCATTTTGACGTACGGTGACAGACAGGCGGGCGGGTCGCAGTTGGCTGTCTGGACTCGGCTCGGTTTGGTTCGGCTTGGTTTGGCCAAGCGTTTGATCTTATCTCAAATTCCTGGTGGTCACTTTTCTATCCACAATATCATTTCGTTTAAATAGTCTGCCTTTTTTTTGGTTTTTTGTTTTCGGTTTTTTGTTGTTGTTTGTATTTCTTTCCATTTTCATTTTGTGTTTTGTTTCGAAATGCACGTAATTAATTCATTTCACTGTGGCACATTCACATTTGGTGCTGCGTCGCCGTCGCGTGTTGGTGTCAAGAAATATCAAAACATCACATCAAATAAATGTTGAATACGCCACACCGAGCTACAAGGCAACCGAACCACTCCGAACCACACCTCCGACCACACTCTCCTTCGCCCCCTGTTCTTAGCACCTTTCACTACTTACGCGACGAACTTTGGCCCAAAGTTTTTCAGTTAGTTAGTTAGTGGTCGGACCGACAGTTATGTTAATTTTCGTGTTTGGTTTCGTTTTCGTTCAGTTTTGTCAGCTCTATTCATATTTCATAATTTCGTATAACACAGTTTGCGTGCCATGCCCATCTCCCTCCCCAGTGCCCAAAGGGGAAATGCCGCGACAAAGTGGTAGATCGTTTAAAAAACAATAAAACACGAACCCAAACTGGCGCTGAACGCGACTGCAAACGAGGCACAAACTACAACTCGGGATAGTAATTAAATTGTTATGCCACAAGTCGGTCGACAGTTTTCAATTATGAGCGCCCATAAAAAGGCCAATAAATATTAACAAATACTCACATTGTATTTAATATGATTTAGGGCTACACGACCATAAGATAAGTGCAATCATAAAATAAGTGAGAAAACTCTCTATCAATGGGAATTGAGCAGTGGGGGCGGAGTAAAATATAGTTAAAGTGAAAAAATATTGGCACATTAGGTCACTCAAAAGAATTGAATAAAAGAATTATTATATTGAATAAATTAATTATAATTAATAATTATTCTTAATTTGAAACTTAGAAGTGTTTTGCTACTGCACTCGATAAGTTACTTATGCATTCCTTACTCATCGCAGTATGCAACCGATCCATATCTCCAATTTGAGCTCTCTGTCTACTGCAAATTTACTGTCGATTGACAAAAATTCCTAGACAAATTGTCATTGGCAAATCCAATGAAAAATTTCCATTAATCTCTTGCTGGGCAAGAACGAATTGCGACGCGGGTAGCAGCTGGAGAGCTTTTCCATTTTCTACCAGTCATTTGCCCCACCACCAACACACACAAGTTTTTCAGTGATTGTGATATGGTCGGGTTATTGAAAAATGCTGATTAACACATTAGAGATCATTGAATTGAATGCAATGAATATGAATATGAATGTGAATGTGAATGTGAATGTGAATACGAGTTGGTATGTAGGTAGGTATTTTATATAGGTATTTTGCTGGCGAGCTTCTGCTGTGCATGAATGCCAATATGTCGAATGCTACCATTTATAACCACGATTGCTGATTATGCTGTTTCCCCTGGCTGAAAATGGATGACATGACAGATGGAGTGAAGCAAGCATGTGCGCGCACAGCCAGAGACCGATGCTGTGATCGAGATCGAGACCGAGACCATACAGTGGAGACCTCCTTTCCTCCTTGCGTCTCTCTCTCTCGTGCAGGTCTCGAGATTGGACTCAGTGACAGTTCGGTTGCAGCGGGGCTCAAACAAGAACTCTTTATTTAAATAATCATTTTTTCTGACAGTCAACTTGACTTCCAGATCGGCATCCAGCAAATGCAACAACAACAACAGCAGCAGCAGCACCACCAGCTTCAGTCCCAGCACCAGCACCAGCACCAGCAACCGAAACCGCACGAGAAACAGCGACAACTGCCATGTGAGTAGGTTGACTTCATTCTTGAGCTGCATTTCTTTCATACTTATTTTATGTTATTATGATTTTTCATTTTCTTTTCTCTTGCACGCTTTAATTGTTTGTTTGACTTGCTGCTCGGCTGCGCAGCTCGCGAGACGTTTAAGCGCCCGGTTTGGATTTGGGTTCGGACGTGGAGCGGGCTCCACTTGCACACGTCATTGTCATGGGCTTTTTGGGTGCGGCGCGTGGGGATCTCTGGCGTCGTTTAATTGAAAACGATGCATGTAAATGACACTTTTCAGCATTAATAAGCAAATATTTGTATGATTATTGGTGTAGCAAGGGGATTACGTTCGAGCTGTAAGTGGTAGGAGCGCTCGGACTGATATCTGATTGAAGTCGGGATGCTATCGCAACAGGTAAAGTGCTTTAACTAGTTTCGAAGTCTGGAAGTCAAATGCGACTGTCACTTCAAATTGGCCAACAGGTTCAGAGACGTTCTGCACAAGACGCTCAGTCTAGATATGTGTGATACAAATCAAACACTTTCTTTATATGCAGTTCATGATTGATACGATAGCAGATTTACAATGGGTGATTTATAGCTAAATTTTGTATAAACCCGATAAATTACATGAAGGGTCTTGATTAGCAGACAAAAGTATACGAAATATAACTGAAAGTTTGTTTCAATCGGGAAATTTAGTTTGGATCCTCTAGTAATACTAATATCTTAAGCTTTACAAAACTAAAGCTCTACATGTGTATATACTCGCATTAATTATGTAATTTCAATTTATCAGCCATAAGTATATGATGCCAAATGTTCAACGCACAATTTATCATGAATTTCAGTTTATCATCGTTGCGTTTTTTCCTGAGCTGGCTAATTCCAAGATACAAAACTGCTCCGCGCAGTGACAAGTGACAACCTGACTGACTGCACAGCATTGACAAAATTATCTGAAATATGCAAGAAATATGCCCAGGCAGAAGGAAACGGCAGAAATTTGAAGAGACATTCTTATTTTTAGGTGACATGCCCTCGGTTGGACGTCTGACGCACTTGGCTGTTTCGTGGATATATCTCGACTGTCAATCAGTTTTGAAAGTCATCGTTTTTTGATTTTGCATTTTATTTCATTTGGATTTGTTTTTGCTTTTACCCTTTCGTATGGTACCCACAAGTATGTAATAATATATACTGATATTTATACATGACTTGTCCAACTGGTTTAATATATTCAATTTGTTAGCTGTGATCTATTGCTAGCAGCAATTAAATTGACTTGGGCTAATGGCCCTATGTGAAAGCTGAGCTGGCAATTAGCAATCGAATTTAATAATTGCCAAGGCTCTAATCGAATATATTTATAAGATTCTTATTAGCATTAAAGGAAAACGAAAAAAGGTGTCAAGATGATTAATGGTCTAGTTGAAAGGTTAGCGTTCTAAAAGCAGCGTTATATCTTTTTGGAATGGGGGAACATATTTTTCGGCTAGAAAACACATTGATATCTACAGACATTAAACAACTAGAAAAATTTGCTGTATAATTCAATTCTGCTGTGTAACATCTTTACTAGATTTCTTTTCGAATTCGTGAAATAATAATTTGTTGAGTCTAATTACAAATATAATCTGAAAACATTTTTTTTTTTAATTTTTGAACATGTTTTTATGAATCAACATTTGTTTTTTAAATTGCTTAAACAATTTCCTTCATAAATATATACTCATGAATTGTAACCTGGCAGACATAAAACATGATCTTAGCTTAGGGGCAAACTTACCTTGCGGCTTGGGTACATTCCGCTTAAGTTGCATCCATTTGTATGTTGGAATGTTGGGCGCGTGATTTGGCGATTTTGGTTGTGAGTTTGCTTGGTGCGCGGAGTTCGCTGCGGACGCAGACGTTGTTGACGATGAGGTGGAGCTACCTGGCGATGTGACGCCACCGCGCTGATTCCTGGCCATGGTTATGCAGTTGCCCGCACCATTGGGTGATATTGAATGCTGTGGCACCACTTGAGCCTGCGAGCTAGCTGGCTGTTGTTGTTGCTGCTGCTGTTGTTGGTGTTGCTGCTGTGCCTGCTGCTGCTGCTGCTGCTGGGCGCTGGTTGTTAGACTGGCCAAATGGCCATGACCTAGACTATGATGCAAATGGGCATGGGGATAGTCCATGGCAATGCCCGCGTCAAGTGGATAACCGCTGCTCATATGCTGATGGTGGTGCCACATTTGTGGTGGTGACTGTTGTTGCCCGGCAGCCAGCTGCATCATCGGATCCGGATCCTCAAGCAGCAGGCCCGGTGGGGGTGCTGCGTATCCAGCATGCAGCACCGCCGCATACTTCTCCTCCATCTGGCCAGCATAGGCATGTGGCAGCGTCTGCGCCTGCGCCTGCTGTGCCACACTGGGCGAGTACAAGCAGTCCAAGTTGGTGTACATCATGCCATTCTCGGAGCTGATAATGGGCGCATGCGCATCCATTCCTTGCTGCTGCTGCTGTTGTTGCTGTTGCGTTGCATTGGCTGCTGTTACCGGAGAATTGTTTTCGGGTGGCGGCACCGTTGCCACGGCTGTAGTGCCATAGTAGGAGTGTACGGAGTCCGTTTCATAGTAGGAGTCGGCGGGCGAGTGGCTAGTTGGATGCAGCGGAGTGTTATTCGCCGCCGCTCCCGCTGCAGTGGTCGTAATGCCATATTCCGCCGCACTCGGACTGAAGAGATGCGAGTGCGGATAAAGTTGCTGCTGCTGCTGCTGATGTTGTTGTTGTTGCTGCTGGGTAAGTGAATGTTGCAGCTGGAGCTGTGGCGGAGGTGGCGTCAACTGCTGCTGCTGTTGATAGTAGTTGGGGGAGTTGCTGTCGTAGCCATTATATGCCAGTTGCTGATGTTGCTGGACTTGCTGTTGCAACTGCTGCTGCTGGTGTTGCTGCTGCAATTGCTGTTGCTGGTGCTGGTGGGTCGGGGAGGGAAAATAGTTGCTGCTAAAGCCGTCGTAGGCGGTGGCCGTGGCATGTGGATGATGATGCGGATGGTTGCCGTACATGCTGCTAACGTCCATCATATTGTAAGCCAAACTCAACTCACAAAAATTGTATTGCCTAAAACAAGTGAGAAATTTCCTGAAGTTTTGTCAAAAATAAAATGGTGTTTAATTTGGCATTGCCCTAAAAAATTTAAGTCCATTTTAAGGTTTTTTTTTCTGTGTAAGCCAAATAGTAGCTTAAACTACCAAAAAGTAACAGGCAATAACATTAATTAAAACAGAATTTAAGGGTGGTAAAAAAGTGATGAAAATAATGTAGAATAATTTAGACTCTTAGCTTTGTCTTAAAATGGGCAAAATCTTAAATATTTTAGGCTACATTTTCATTGTCATGCTTAAGGTTAATGCTTTAGGCAATACTAGTTTGGTCTAGAACACAAAACTAACTTTTTGCAAAATAAGAATTCCCCGAATGTGGAAACACTTTGGCAGTGCTTCAGCACAAATATGTATAATTTGAATAAAACACGCGGCCGCTTTTTGAACAGATTTCAAAAACACTTTGGCACACTAACATAAACAGTTAAGAGAAACACGCCATAACAGTTTCAGTTTGAGTTGCCTTTCCGACGGTTTCTGTTTTTACCACGCGACGGTTCTCGAACTTCGTGCTGCATGCGCGCTAACCAAGTCGTGACTGATTGCTGGACGGGCGGCAGCCAGCCAACCCAGCAACACACACAGTCGACTGAGTATCGGCAGGCCACGCCCCGACCATACAACAGCTGCCATCTCGCTTCCACTGACTGCGACGTGGCCATGCTAACATGGGTAGCTGTGTGTGTGTAGTGCCATCTCACTCGCTACCGTTATGTGAGGTGTGCAGGCAGGGAGTTCTCTTATCAGTGGTCTCCGTCCGGTACGGGGGTTAGTCATTACCGGTTTTGGCAGTTGCTATTTTCATTTAGTTTTTTACCGGTCCCAGGGCAAATGCTGATATTAGAGTTACGCCCATGTCCATGTCTTATTTAAGTATATATGTACCTACATTCATACTTACTCGTACTTATGTAGAAAGAGTTTTTGTTGTAAGTGTTTTGTTTTTGTATGTTACTTAGATACTTTCGGCACGTTTTGTTATTTGTGTTTTCGCACCTAAACGGGCCAACTCCCAAATGAATTGGCAGTGCAGGTAGTGGCCAAAATTGGTCACCGAAGCTCGGGAACTGGGATGTGACGGCTGTGCAGCTGTCAATCGTCATCATACTATCCACATTTGACAGGCCCATCTATGTGTGTACGAATGGCTGCTGTGGAATTTAAATCGCCGTCTCGTCCCGTCCCGTCTCGTTCCATCAGTGACTTTTGGTCTGACTCAGTGGGATGCAATTCGTAGGCGCCCCCTACGACTCTGTCACACTGTCCAGATAGAGATACAACATTCAGATATCTTTATGCCCCGAACCGGCATTGCACCTTTCACGCACAATGCATCATCTCTGGCTGCCTGTCTGTTCCACCCGTCTGTCTGTCTATCTGTCTGTTTGGAAAACTTTTGTGTTTTAGTTGTTTTTTTTTTCTTCTCCTTTTCGGTTTTTTGTACAAGTTGATTGACATTTTCACAAGTTTTTGTCGTACATTCGTAGTTGGTGGTTTGCAGGCCGTGCCCAAATCCAAACCCAATCCCAATCCCAATCCCATTCCCAAACCTAAGCACAATCCACTTCCCTCTGCTCATGCCAACATGAGCAACAACTTACTTTGAGTTGTTGCACAGTCTCGTCCTTTTGGGTCTTGGCCCAGCGCTCCAAGGTGATTTGTTATATTTTTGGACAGCAGCAATTAATAGTAACAGGATGTGTATGTTTTTATTTTCAGCTTCCAGGCATTCACAACTACTCCTGTCCAGTGTCCCACATGGCAAGTGGCCGTATTCCACCTACGGATATTTGTAAATGCACGTTTTGACGAGTTTATTATGTTGTCTACCTTTTGTGAAAAAAATTGGACCTTTAAGAAATGAGATTATAATTTTGTCATAAAGATTTTAACGCATTGCAGGAGGCGTCTCCGATCCCATAAAGTATATTTATTCTTGATAAACTTCGCTAGCCGTGACGATATAGTAATATCCGTGTGTCCTCATTGTTTATATCCATTTTATTCTCCTCAGTTTTAAATTACTTGATGAAACTTGGCATTTATCCGCATTTTTGCTTCGGTCACAAAGAACGTCAAAATCGAACGGATAGGACAGCTATAATGACAGAAATGTGGAGTATTCAGTTCAGTCAGTCGTAGAAGCATTCAAATTCTTTGAAGACCTACCAGAAATATGCAATTATTCGAACTCCGGGGTAAAATTTAGATGTCATCAGATTAACCTAAGATAGGCGTTCTTCAACTTTGTTTAATCAATTTAAATTAGAATTTATATTGCATTGCAATCTGTAGAAGGTTAAATGTGGTCTCCATGGTTGTTAATAATACAAATTATTGTCTTGAATTAAATTACTTAAATAATATACATGGTATATACGTATTTCAGACAATTACTTTCGATTAGTAATATAGGCCATAGAAGGTTGATGTGATTTAAATAAATATTGATAAGTGCTTGATAAATGAGGAGGGAAATAAAGCTGAATTTAAATACGAAAAGTTAACAAATTAGTAATTAGATTGTCTACTCGTGTTTTTATTGTGTGTACGTTAATGTATAATAATTATATTTTTAATTATTAAAATAAGTAAATTGTTACGGATTATTTATAGTTAATGATTAATGAAAAGGATTTCCCACTGCTTGGTTTTTTATTTACTCCAAATTGCGAATAGAAGGATATATCTTAAGACATATCGATTTCATTGATTGAAAAAGAGCTGCGTTCTCCAGAGAGAAGTGTTAAAGGCTGTGAGGTGCTTGACAAAGATACTATTTTTATAAATATGTCAAATCTAACTAAGCGCTCATATTCAATAAAATCAATTATTATAAAGATACATTTATCTATCTATCTATATGTATCTATCTGTTGGGATACACTTATGAGTTACAATAGCTAATCTTCCTAGTGGCTGTAGCTACATCCTTACATAATTTCTTTTAGCTGCCCCATCAAAACAGTTTGGTTTAAGTTAATTTCAACTTCGGCATTAAGAATAGGTATCCTTGTTCAATTTTAGGTGTATAGTCTTCCCTCTGAAGAGTCTGAAGTCCCGTTCAGTATGTTAGCAAACATATTGTAATGTATAATATAAAGCACATAAGTTATACCCACATATGTAAGCCAAATCGTTAATGACTGGCTTAATGCTATTGACGCCGTCGGAAGTATGACATATGGATTTGATGGGTACTTTAAAAGGCGTCAATGGTCAGGCGACAATCGACTGATATTTCGTCTAAGTCCATTACAATTGCTCCACAAAAAGTGACCAAACTGTTGACGCCATTGGGTGAGGGGATGGCGGATGGGAGATGGGGGCGCCAGCCATGAGGCTGACACCTCGTTACAAAGCGACTTTGAAAGTTGTTGTAACTCCCAGTGGCAGCTGGCCGTATCCAACACGGGTTGGAGAAGTGACGAGTAACAGTAACAGGCGTAATTGGCGCTGCACAAATTGATGGATTGCTTGGCGCCGACTGTCGCAGCTCGGAGTCCGAGTTCGAGTTCGACTCCGTCACATAGGCGGTATTTTATAGTTTTCTTTTATATTTTTGGGTAAATCGATATCTGTGCCATTTTTTGTGCAGCTTTTGACATTTGTGTTTCTATAATGATTTATTAATTGTACATGCTTATCGGGCTTTTCTGTACCCTTTACTTGCCTGTTGCATTGTCAGACACAGACGGCGACGGCGACGTCGACGTCGACGCAGCCACAGCCGCAGACACAGACGGAGCCTGTCGCCAAAATGTTAACTGGACTCCAACTGAGCCTCTTCTAATTGAATATGTAATTACAAGTCGGCCAGACGTTCTCATTGCGTGTTCTTTATTAATATGATTTTAAGCTTATTATTGGTCAAAATATTTAATTGGGACATAAATTCATCACAAGTAAATCGCTTTAGAGTGCAGCCAAAGAGTTTTTTCTCTATGCACAAAAACACAATGCGCTTTCCAATGATTGATAGAGATTTACAAACATTTTGTACTCCAAATTAATTTAGGGCAGTTTTTAATACGATTCTCTACAACTTTTTCGTGCTGTGTATCTGCGCACTTGTTGAACTGAATTTTGTGGAAGACATTTATTCCTCTCTTATAACAGGGAATGAATGCAACACAGACAGACGTATCTATACTATATATATATACTATATGATTCACAGAGACTGGACAAGCACGAAGCTCGAACAGACGAATCTCTGATAGCAACCTCTCTATCTTGGCATTGGACTTTAATAGACCGATGACAAAGCCTCGGGTACAGAACCTTCTTCAAACGACTTAAAACCAATAATTAAGTCTAAAAAGACAGCTTTTAAAGACTTAAAACCAATAATTAAGTCTAAAAAGACAGCTTTTAAAGATCAATTTAGCTATTGGCGCTCTGCAGTCCTAAAAATATTAGATTGCGTAATAAATGGATATAATAAATGGATATAGACACCTTGCAATTGCCCGGTTTTGAACTACATGAATTCTCATTTGAAATCAAATCTATAATATATTTAAATTTCATTAGTTATTAAGTACATATACATATGTGGTATATGGAAGGGCGTACCAAAGAATAGGAAGACAACATTACGTATTTACGTTATATTTAATCTAAACCACGTTTTTTACAATGTAAATATTACAAATATTGATAAGGTAAATCATCTGAAGCAAGGTCTCAAATTTCAGATTTTATTTTCACCCTTCGATATACATATGTATATACATCTATAATCTATTAACAGTCTACGACAACTCTAAGCACAGCAAAAAATAAAATTCGTCAATGGAGACTTGTATAATTTATAAAATGTAATCCAACAAACCAAAATTTTGTTCTGAGTTATGGAGATATAAGTTTGGAGTTTTGGATAATTTTTTAGAGTCTTGTTGCAAACGCTAGGGGAAAATTCGACTTACATAAGTGCAATATGTATAAAAAAAAGTTACGCTATCTTATCGTAGACTGCAAAATAGTTTTTTTTATCGAATTAAGTGGTCCCCAGGCATTGTAATTTCCCCTTTGTGGCATAAGATATGACAAATATTGAGTTTATCTAAATTAAATTATATTTATCTTAATTTAAATTTGTCTATAAGTAACTGACTTGCCGCTAAATAAATGCACATGGTTATTATTATGTTTACATTGTCAATAGATGTACAAATGACCTTGGCTTATTGTAATGCAAATTTATGGAAAGCCATCACGCTTAAAATAATGCCAAACACTTTAATACGAGGGCGATACACGAGTTTCTTTCATTTTGCACGCGGATAAAGTTAGAGCGAGACAACTAGAGATACACCTCTTATCCGCTGCTGAAGTGAAATAAGCCAATGAGAATGGAGACGGTGTGGCACAGACACCGATTGGGTTCCGGGACAACCCCTGTTTGTTGGTCTCAGGGCAGCTGCATTAAGGGGACCGAAATGAAATCCCATATGGTCTAATGCTGCAGTAACCTCATCAGTTGCCAAACTTGTACAAATGCTAACCGAGGACAAAAAGAGCGTGTTGTTACACAAATTCAATTAACGGAAATAAAAATGCTGCCAACATGGCGGTGAGCATGGAAAATTGAAGGATTTCGGAATAAATTATACATAGTTTGACTCTAACATTGCTGATTTAAATCGAAAAGAGCGTGTTGATACGCAAATTTAGTTACCGGACATAAAAATATTGCCAACATGGCGGAGAACATGAAACATTGAAGCATTTCGGAATAAATTATACACAGTTTGACTCAAGCTTTGCTGATTTGAATAAAAATATATCATAATCTCAGCAAGAGAACAGAGAGTAAGTACTGTGAAATCAATTGGGAAACATCCATCTACATAGACCAAAATGTAAACTAATGAAACAGCATTGTGAGTGTTAATAAAATACATAAATGTATGCGGTGCTGAATTATAATAAATATGTTTGGTTGTTCGAGGACAATGAAATCTTAACAAAGCATTTAACATAAATGTAAATGAATCTGGTAAGACTGGTCATAATATACAACATAAATAATATGTGTCCTCATATGTTATGTCATATGTTATACTTATATATGGATGGATGCTTGACTATTTTTGGCATTTTTCTCATCCGGAGGCATACATTTCAAGTAAATTAATTAAGTAAAGTAGTTAGATAGTTTTAAATATTTGTACTTAATATAATGTTTGTGTAGTCTTGTTATTCAATTTTTTTTATGTGTTTGTTGCGCCATCTATTGGGCGCTCTAAGCAATTACAAATTGTATGGCATACTTTTAGGATCAAGATAATAAATTTATTGTATATGCTGCTTGGGCAAAAGCCTCAAAAGCCTCGACAAAATCATCCGGGGATGTTTTCGCTTGGAAACAAAATTAATGAAATACTTTCAAGGGCAACGGAAAACAAATTATAAGTTTTCGAAAAACATGTATACACAAATACAATGAGAATGTTGTTTCAAAAAACTTAAAAAATTAGTTTAAATATGCTTACGGTCATAAGAGGCTGTCAGAAAAACATTCACAAACTTTTTTTGTTTTTGTAATTTAAATTACATCTGTATTGGTACACCGAATGTTGCTAAGGTGACAGAATCATCATTTCACGATGCTTCAATGTAAGTGGCAATTACAAGACCAAACTACTCCAAAAACCTGTCGAAGGCTGATAAACTCGTTGAAATCGTCTCCAATTAGGCGCGAGCCTGTAGGTCTGGTGAGCAGTAGCCCAATTTGACCTTGTTGTGTTTATGTTTATCAGCTTGCAGGACGGTAACTGGTATTGTGGCACTCAAGTGTGGCATTGGGTTAGTATGCGATTGACCTGGTCCAGTGTTGGCGTGGCCTATATAAAGCGTCTGCCGATCTGAAGTGCAGTTGTGTCGGCTCAGCTATCAACAGGACAAAACGTTGAATATTCTCTGCTCAAGTGCTAACTATGTTTACCAAGGTAAGAAAATATATTTGCTAACTCTAAAAAGTCCAGAATAATAATTCCGCAAATAGATTTTATTAATTGCCACTTTCATTGCTGTGGCCAGCGCTGGATTGCTGCCCAAAGCGGTAAGCAGTGAAGACACCTTCGATGCACATCCTCGCTACTCCTTTGGCTATGATGTGCAGGATGCGGTTAGTGGAGATGTCAAGTCCCAGAAGGAAACGCGCGACGGCGACTTGGTGCAGGGTCAATACTCATTGAATGATGCGGATGGCTATCGACGCATTGTGGACTACACAGCCGATGCGCAGCGTGGCTTCAACGCAGTGGTGCGACGTGAACCACTCTCTGCTGCGGCTCTCGCTCCAGTCGTGGCTAAAAAGGTAAAATCACCTGCACTTCTGCCCAAGATGCAGCCCATCCAACCAGTGCTCGTAAGAAGCTATGCGGCACCCACCACTCTGATTCACCACGCGCCAGTGGCACATGTGGTTCACGCTGCTCCAGCCCCAACCTATGTTTCCCATCACGTGCCAACGCTGTTGAAATCACCGATACACGTTGCACATCCACAAACCGTTTCGTATGTGTTCCAACACTAAAGGGAGAGGCAAAGTCTGATGTCCTAGTTATGATTACTATAATAAATAACTGCTTTTGTTTTTGATTTGAAATAAACTTGATGTTAATGGGAATTTTTGAATATAACTTAACTTTTGTATCCACATGTGGGACACATTTAAAAGGAACTCTGAATCTCTCAAAATTTTTGAATTGTAGCCTCTTAATGGTGTATTTTATAAAGAATCTTCTTTAACGAATAAACTACGAATCCTCGTTTATAATTGACTCAACTGTTAACTGTTTTGGCGCTTTGAACAGGGCATTGCACAGCCGGGAGCTTCCATCTCCGCACTGCATATTTTATTTTTGGCTTATAGGAAATATAAACGACAATTAAGTACAAATTACTCTAAAATTCACTATTCAAAGCTTCCTATTTATAAGAAGTATTTTTCAACATATTTGTGTTAGAATTCATAGTATTTGAAAAAATGTAATCCTGTTAAAGAGTGAAGTATGAGCATTTGAGTTTTGAATTGTGTTGAAAAATGACTTCAGAAATATGAATTATAATGAGCGTAGCGTAATCAAAATTACGTCTATGTACAGTTGATCGCCATATCTTATGCAAGTTTCAGGTTACGTTTCTACACCTAATGAGAGGGGTCCCTCGTCGGAAGTTGGAAGGTGGCGACAACAAAAACACGCAATTGAAATCCAATTAGCGCTCAAATGGAGCGCCAGCACCTAATACTCGTACAATTTTAAGGTCGTGTCTGGCTGATCATGTGGGGAGGGGGTGCACTTGGGACAGTAATGCGTGTGTGTGTGTGTGTGCGTGTGCGTGTGCGTGTGTGCATGCAAGTGCACAGCAGTCAATTTGAAAAACCGTTGTTATGCATTTGCGCATGCGCTGCATACGTTATTATTCATAATGGAACTGTGTGTGCGAGATGTGTGTGTGTTTGTTGTGTCTGTGTGTGTTTGTTGTGTGTGCTTTTCGAAAGCGAAAACAAATGACCGATCGCATCGAATTAGTGGCTCATAGTACACGACGCTTGAGTATGCGACTTCTGAATATCTGAGGCCAATATTAATTCGGCTCGAGTGGGTCCAATTCAATCAAGAAGGCATTATGCCTTTATAGTTGTGGTTGCTGCTGTTGCTGTTGTGGTTGTTGTTGTCATCGTCATTGGTGCTGTTGCCTTTGTCACTTGTGCGCTTAGCCTTGGTTAATAATGTGCTTGGGACGTTCGACTGGCTGACCGCCCGTCCGCCCTCCTTCCACTCTTTCTCCTTCTCCTCCGCCACCACCACCATAACCACCACCACCACCTGCACGTTCGTTGCTTCTAGTCTTACTCGTCTGGTAATTTAGTATTGGTATTTTTGTTTTGTATTTTGGTATTGTCGCCAACGTTTTGTGACGCAAGTGCAAGCATTTGCTTACGAATTCGGGCATATCGCCTCGAACGAGGTATAAAAGCCCCAGTTGGATCGTGTTCAAATCAGTTCAACACCAATTACGGTATCTAGAGCAACCCAAGTAAACCAAGCAAACAATGGCATTCAAAGTAAGCCATCCCATCCTCCCCTTATCATTAAAAAATCAAAAATAACGCCAAATAGATTCAATTAAGAACTGATGTCCTTAGAGACGTGCTCAAGTGAAATAAGTGAATTAAACGTGTGTTCCGTATTCTTGCAGTTCACCATCCTCTTCGCCGCCTGCATCGCCGTGGCCAGCGCTGGTCTTGTCCCAGTCGCCGCACCCTTGGCCGCCGTTGCCCAGGTGGAGGAATACGACCCTCATCCCCAATACACCTATGGATATGATGTTAAGGATGCGCTTTCCGGTGACTCCAAGACCCAGGTGGAGACCCGTGATGGTGATGTGGTCCAGGGCCAGTACTCGTTGAACGACGCCGATGGTTACCGTCGCATTGTGGACTACACAGCCGATCCCATCAACGGCTTCAATGCTGTCGTGCGCCGTGAACCTCTGGTCGCCGCTGTTGCCGCTGCTCCCGTCGTTGCCGCCCCGGCACCAATTGTGCACGCCGCTCCCCTCGCGGCTGCTGCTCCTTTCGCCTACGCAGCTGCCCCAGCACCAATTGTGAAGGCCGCTCCCCTGGTCGCCGCTGGCCCAGCCATCGTCAAGACACAGTTCGCCTCTCCACTTATCTCGTACGCCTATTAGATGACCAATAGGTGACGCCCGACCTGATAATTGCCGTTAGTTGTTATTGAATAAAGAATGTGATGCCCTAGAACAATTGCGATTTTTCCTCATTTAAAATTATACTCTGGAATAAACATTAATTAATAATATTAATAAAGAATGAGAATTCCCATAGAACTTTAAATGGAAAACACAAAAATTTGATTTAAGAATGGAAAAGGTAACTGCATATTTTAAAAATATTTCACGGAGGATGCATATTGAAATCCCAAGCTAAAAATGTATAAGTTAAATTAAAAGTAATCACTAGTAATTGAAATTCAAAAATACTCCCAAAGAAATTAAAAAACATTACATGCACAATCTGATTCAACTTTCCCTCGCCAGTGCTTATAAATTTCAAGGTCGTGTCCACCAATGCACCACATTAAAGAGCCAACAAAGAATCAACCGAAAGCAAAATCAAAAACAAGCTAAATATTGTAAATGTAAACATTCATATGATTCACGGCAGCAATTGCGTGAGAAACCCAAAGAAAAAAAAAACATATTCACCGAGAACGCGACTTGCGGATAAAACGGTAAAGCCAAAAACAAGTTGCAAGTAACTTTGTTTGTGTGTTGTCAGTTGGTGGATCATTAATAACTGTTTGTTCAAAAATGACTGCGATTTGGTTACAATCAATCAAATTAATTTTTGCTTAAAATAATTTGCAAGGAAGGGCATCAAATATCAAAGTGGGTTTTTTTTTTAACATATTTCTTGTTTTTTAACAAAAGCAAATGAAAAAAATAAAAGTAAATTTTATTCGATTTGTTAAATTTTTAAATAGACAAATTTTTTATAAACTTACTTTATTATAAATTATAACTAGCAAAGAAGAATCAATCAATTTTTTTTAAATTAAGGAAAAAATAAAAAATCATTTTCAGTTTCGTTTTATATGTAGAGCTTAACTTAAAGATTAAATTTAAAAAATTAATTTTCAGATTTGTTTAATTTTCCATATATGTGGCATAATTTCTTGTGTAATAAATAAATTTAATTTTTAATTTTAAAATTAAATAACATTTATTTTTAATTTTCTTTAATTTTGCATTTAAAGTTGAATTTTAAAAATAATATATATATATGAATTTTCAAACTTTTTAGATTTCTCATATATTTGTGGCATAGTTTATCTTGGAATTTGTGTTCGTAGTGGAAACACGCCCAATATTTATGCTCAGTGTTGGTTTTTACGCGCATTGTTTAACTCGCCTTGTGGGTTTATGGGCCACCTCGACTGGGGCTATGCGCTTGCGCACTCGTCGTGCCTCATAGCAACGGCTTGTTACTGCAATTGTTATGGCTATCCGAAATATTTGGCTGTTTTTTATTATTTAGCGGCTACTGCGGAAAGTACCCGCAGTTTAGGCTTGTGGGAACGAGCGCGAGACACGAACATGTCAACGGGTAGCTGCGGCTGGACAAACTTCAAGTGCTGCACATACGAGGTAATTAACCATAAAACCTGACTTTGACCTTAACACTCGAAATCGCTGGTCACTTGTCGCCAGCTGCATGTGGAGGACAAGCGAAGCGGGCCATGCCTTGGCATATTTGGATGTGCAAAACAGATGTTAAGGTTAAAGTCCAAGAGCTGCGGCCTGTTCCCTATCTGGTCGCTATTATCTTGTCGATAAGACAATGGCAGCGATTTAAGACAATATTGGCACATAAATCATTCTGTAAAACACATTCGCAGCGTTGGGCGTTGCTGCATTTGGCGAAAGGCCCTAACCAAACTCTGACCTTAACGTGTTTGCTGGCAACCGTCTTGAATTTTGAGTATGAGGTTCGCATGTGCATTATTTACATCCATGCCCGATGTTTTGTTCGAATACGTCAATGATGGTAAATGTGGGCAGTTCAAATCGCAATAATGAGTTGGAAGCGTGCAATCTGCGTCAGAGTTGTCCGAAATTGATTTAAAGTATATAGTTGGTAGTCGAGATCGAGATCTTTCAGCTGCTATAATTGAGATGTGAATTGGTGTTGAATACGTAATTTTATAATCATATTTCGGAAATGGGGAATGGGGAATGTTCCAAAGCAAATGAGGATGGGAATAAAGCTGAGGCTTTATTACATAAGATGTCTGAGATTAACCATCTTTGTCGATTGGCTTAAAACTTTTTCTTGGAAAGATACTTCTTTTTTTCTTGCCTGCAAAATATAGGTGAGAGTTAAAAATGTTTAAAATCGGATAATAATATTCGACTAAATTCCTATGCACACAGAATCGCTGAGTTTTTATAGGCTTAGAAATATGCAACAATTTATTCAATTTAAGGACATAAACATGGCTTCAAACAACATCGAATAGCTGATTGTCGGTCCACTTAGTGGAGCTTATGGTAGGCAATGGGCACTGGAGCGGGAGCCACAGTCTTGACCACGGTCTTCACATGATCGAGTGGCACACGGTTGACAACGGCGTTGAAGCCATTGACTGGATCAGAGGTGTACTGAACGATGCGCTTGAAGCCATCGGCATCCACCAGCGAGTACTCGCCATGGACCACATCACCGTCGCGCTCCTCCACCTGGCTCTTGGAGTCACCGGAGAGGGCATCCTGCACATCGTAGGCGAACTTGTACTGGGGATGGGGATCGTACTCATCGTCGTGCTTGGCCAGAACGGGCTGGGCATGCGCCACGCCCACGGGGGCATGAGCATAGGCGACAGCTGGAGCGGCTTGATACACCTGCTGGACGGGCAGAACACCGGCGCTAACGGCGGCAACGAGCGCAAGGATGGCAAAGAACTGAAAGTGAATGAACATACATATATGTATATGCAAAATAAAGGACTCAAGAATCCGCTTTGAATGGTAGAGTTTACCTGGAAGGCCATGGCGAATGGGTTTGGAAGACTGGGCGAATATCCAAATAGTGATACGAAAGCGGTGAAGCTGTGGAATGATTTGCAGACTGCACACCAATCCGTTTTTATACTCAAAATGTAACGCACGAATTGAAATTATAATTTTTATTTTTTTGCGAAATAAATACAATTTTTGTCACTTGTATTTATTATTGGCGATTTATCGAATTACGAATGGGCATACATAAGTATATAATATATTTATGCAATAACTGCGACATGTAAATGTGTGCAGATTAGTGTCATAGGTAAGTGCTGTCCAAGACACGAACACACAATCACACAACCACACAGTCATACCACAGCCACACCTTCTCCAATTGCTGCTGTTTGACCGCGGGCAATTTGTGTGTTTGGCGCTTTCACAATTTCACCTTGACGGCAATATCGAATTAAATGCATAAAAATACTTACAACCTTATTGGCTTGATTGGCCTTGCAAGCTGGGTGGCATATAGTTCAACAATGCCAATATTTGATTGAATCAACTGTGTGGAAATCTTATTCTTAAAATCTATTCCTTTTTTTTTAATATATTAAATTTCAATTAATATTTTGTTTGTTAATAAGTCGATTGTTAGAAGATATCCAGTATTTAATTAGTTTTCCCTCTAACAATGAAGACGAACAGCAATATTTTTTATAAAACATCACATTTATTTTCAAAGCCATAATTTGGAAACCAAGTCAATTCCAGTCAGTTTACAAGTTCCTCACGGCATAAGCTGGCGCTGTATATCTCAGAGGAGCAGCAATAGCAGCGGTGCGCAGGATAGGCGCTGGAGCAGCCCTCAAAAGAGGAGCAGACACTGCAAGTGGGGCAGAGCGGACAATAGGTGCTGCAACGGCGACTGGAGCAGAGCGGACGATGGGCGCGGCAACGGCAAGTGGAGCAGAGCGGACGAGGGGTGCTGCAACGGCAACTGGAGCAGTGCGGACGAGGGGTGCTGCATTTACCACAGGTTCAGCAACTTCAACGAGGGGTTCACGGCGCACGACGGCATTGAAACCATTGATGGAATCGGCGGTGTAGGTAACGGTGCGTCTGAAGCCATCGGCATCGATCAGGGAGTACTCGCCACGAACTACATCACCATCGCGCTCCTCCACATGACCCTTGGAGTCGCCGGAGAGAGAGTCCTGCACATCATAGCTGTAGGAGTACTGAGGATGCGGGTCAACCTCCTCGAGCTCAACGGTCCTAGCCAGAACGGGTGCGGGTGCGACGGCAACGGGTGCCACAGTTCTCAGCACTGCCGCCTGGGCCACGGCGAGCATAGCGAGTGTGAATGCGATCTGTGAATGGTGAAGATGAAGGTATTAAGTTATCCAGCGTAATCCACAGAAAGGCAGCGTGCCTTTTTATGTACCTTGTAAGCCATTTCGTTGGGTTTGGATTGGAGAGTTACTTGGTGTTGTCCTAAGCAGCAGCTGAACACTGAATGCCTGACCAAGTGCTGGCCATAATGTTATATAGTCAACTCGGTGACATTGATGACACCTAATTGGAATTCAATTTTGGCGCTTCGAAGCCGCACATTGATAATGTTGCTATTGAAAGACAATTGGGGATGGACGAAGTCGCAACTAGTCACGTATAATTGTCACGTTCGTTCTTCAGTTCTCCAGGTCGAGCACTCGTTTAAATCGGAATATTTAATTAAAAAGCCATACTGCATATTTTTTATATACGTATATACGTATGCTGCTCATTACCTTTGGCTAATACAGTTTACAGTTATTGCATATATACCTTTGAAATTTAACGAATTTAGTATGCAAATTAATTCCATATGTATAAAATGTGAATGTGAAAAGAAATGAATGGATTCAAATTGAAAAACTATATTCACGGTTAAAATGGACAAGAGTCAAAAAATATATGTGGACAAATAAATAATATTAATCAATATGTATTAGAGATGTGTTAAACTGACAAACTACAGCCACCTTCTCTATTGTAGACAATGATTTAATGCTTAGCTATCGCTAACAGTTTGATTAACTTAAAGTGTACTAAGCCCTTTTAATATGCCAATTAGTAGTGGAGATCACAAGTTAAAACCTTTATACATTAGATATACCACTAATCTAATAGATCTAATAATATTAATAATAATAATAATATATATACATTGCAACTTTGTGCAGCTTTACAACCGAAACCAGTTTCAGCACCCACAATAAATTTGGTTTTTTAAGATGACTACACATAAAATATACATAAGCACACACAGCACTTACATACATACATTTACTGGTACACAATGTACTCGGACTCAATGTTACATTTTCCACACATATTTAGCATAAGTGAATTGCACTAATTACCCAACTTCGGTTACGAAGACGCAGTCCCGATTCGGCAGTAAGTTGGCAGTGGGTCGCTCTATATAAGCCAACAGCTGGCAGCAGCAGCAGTCACACTTCAATTCGCTCTCAGCTCTCAACAGCAGCCCACCTCAAGTCAGACACAATGGCATTCAAAGTATGTCTTCGAGTTAATCCTTACATGGTACTTTCAAATTCATATTTAACCCTTCGATATCCTTCCTAGTTCGTCGCATTCTTCGCTCTCATCGCTGCCGCCAGCGCCGGTCTCCTGCCCGCCGCTCAGGTCTACCATGCCGCCCCCGCAGTGGCCACCTATGCCGCTCCCGCTGTGGCCACATATGCCGCACCGGCTGTCGTCGCCAAGCATGTGATCACCAAGGCTGCTGAGGAATACGATCCCCATCCCCAATACAAGTTCGCCTACGATGTGCAGGATTCGCTCTCCGGCGACTCTAAAAGCCAGGTGGAGGAGCGCGATGGTGATGTGGTCCGTGGCGAGTACTCGCTGATTGATGCCGATGGCTACAAGCGCACCGTCCATTACACCGCCGATGACATCAACGGTTTCAACGCTGTGGTCAACCGCGAACCCCTCAACATTGTGAAGACCATTGCCGCCGCTCCCGTTGCCCATTATGCCGCCCCAGCTGTGCCTCATTATGCTGCCCCCGCTGTGGTAAAGACTGTGGCTCCAGTTGCCCACTATGCTGCTCCAGCTGTTGCTTACCATCATTAATTTTGTTATATCTCGCACTGATTTATTATACTTAGTTTAATATTGAAAAATAAATGTTACAGTGATTTCAAAAAGAATATTTGCAATTTCAAATAGGAATATCAATAACCGATTATGCCCACAGTCCCCGTTGAAACGCTTTTAACTCAAACTGTTGCCAACTAAATTTGGTGCGACATTGAAATTCCCAAGACAAGCAAGATTTCAATTACAACTCCATTTGTTACACGTGCGGGCAATCGCCATGAAAATTAACTAATCCTATCAACAAACAATATATCATTTCTTGTAGCCATCTGATTCCAATCTTCACTTTAGTAAACATATTGTGTTTATTGTTTTACTTAGTTTCTTAGCACTCTTATAACTGATTTCTAACCAGCGGCAGCCAACTTAATTCCGGTTGATGTTTTCACAACAAAGTCAATTTCGATTTGCCACCTTGTTACCGACTTGAGCATTTCTTAATTCTGTTCCAAACATGACTCGCTCGATTTGCTTGAAACTGGTTTGGCACTGGCCAGACACACGCCAGACCACTGAGATCAAAAGTTCTATTATCGGATTTCTGTATCGTTGCATAATTGTTGGATAATGGGATTAAAACTCTCTTTTAATTATTTGAAAAAACGGTATTTTTATTGGCATTGTTAGTTAAGAGAATGGTATTGAAATTTAAAGGTCATCGAGTTTTCTTATTTAGGATTTGGATATTTTTTATTGGCTGTTTTCAAGCAATGCGACCTAGTCAGATCTATTGTGCCCATTCTGAGCCTAAAAAGATTTTTGCATGAATTCCACAGTTGTTGGATGTTATAAGCTGGTAAATACCATTGATTTATTCTGAGACCTAGGTCAGACCACAAGATGTTATAAAGACTCTGAGATCTTGGCTTATACATCTTATGAATCGTGAAGAAAGACGTGAGCGATGACTTAACAAGTCGCTGTGCACCATTAATCTCAAATATTATGTAAAGGTAAACGAATTAAAATTTATTTAAACTTGGCAAGGTGAATTGCAATCAGTTTCAGTCAGCACATATAATAAAATGACAATATTTTAGTGATGGGCGGCATAGGTGGTGTAAGCCGGAGCGAGGGTCTTCACGACAGCTGGTGCTGCATATGTGGAATAGTGTGGAGCAGGTGCGGCATAGTGGGCAACTGGAGCTACAGTCTTTACCACAGCGGGGGCAGCATAGTGAGCCACAGCTGGGGCGGCATAATGGGCAACGGGAGCAACAGCAACGGCCTTGACAAGTGGTTCACGGTTGACCACAGCGTTGAAACCGTTGATGGAATCGGCGGTGTACTGGACGGTGCGCTTGTAGCCATCGGCATCGATCAGCGAGTACTCGCCACGGACCACATCACCATCGCGCTCCTCCACCTGACTCTTGGAGTCGCCGGAAAGGGAATCCTGCACATCGTAGGAGAACTTGTACTGGGGATGGGGATCGTATTCCTCGGCAGCCTTGGTGATCACATGCTTGGCGACGACAGCCGGTGCAGCGTAGGTGGCTACAGCCGGTGCGGCGTAGGTGGCCACAGCGGGAGCGGCATGGTAGACCTGAGCGGCGGGCAGGAGACCGGCACTGGCGGCAGCGATGAGAGCGAAGAATGCGATAAACTGAAAAGGGACAGAATGGGAGAAACGGTTGCTGTATTGCTTGCTTCTGTGCGTAAGTGCTCCAGATAAGCATACCTTGAATGCCATTTTGAAGAGCTTGGTGTGCTACCTGAGGACTGAAAGCTTATGTTGTCGGATGAAGCTAAGTTTGCAGTATGATTAGAAATTGAGCAGACTGTGGTTTTTATAGAGCAAACAGCGCTTGGGCAGCAAGTGCAGTTGCCCCGAGGTTGTGCGTTTGTTGTGGCTGCTCATTATTATTAAACAAATTACACACTACACACACCACAAGGCACACTATGGGCAAAGGGTAGCGAAAGGCCGAGTGCAGGCCGAACGCAATACTTGAGGCATTTGTTTGAGGAATGTGGAGCAAATTGGGTCTTGTCTGGCAATTGGACATACTATTGCTCATGCTCATGGACGCATGTACCGTCGAGGTTCCGGACTCAGATCTACCTTACAATCGAGCACGAGTACGCAGTAGTCAAAATCTGCCAGCGGCTATTTGACATTCAATTTGTGTGCGCGACATTACAATTGCAAAAAGTGCCATTGTTGCTACCGGATACTTTTTGCATGCCAAACCGGTTAGATCAAATGCGAAAAAACTTAAATATATCGTTATATATATATATTTATCTAAAGGTATACAAATTACATACCGCATAGATTCGCGTTTGCTCTGATTGTTGACTTTTAATGTCCATCAGGGAAATACCCAACAATCTCAATCCCAATTTAATTGAGTTTGAGACTTTTAAATTTTAAGGAAATATTTGCTGACTCAATAGATTTAAGTCGCTGCTAATAATTGGCTAATGTTAGACAGTGACACGATTTTTCTATAGGCTTGGAAATGCACATAAGTGCCGGTAGTCTAATATCTATTAAACCTACTAACTAGTTTTATAATCCATATTTATATTTATATTAATATAGTTTATTTTTGTTATATAGTTATTTGGTTTATTTCTATCTAGGTCTTCAGTTCTACACAATTTCCTTAAGATTGCATAACTGACATGATCCGTTTTAGACTTTTACTAAATTTGCATAAGATTTCAGTCAAAGGCATATTTCAAGTACCACCCTAATTTAACTTAGGATCTCAATTACTATCGTGAAATACTTTGATGCAAGAATGTCAACTAAAAACTCAGAAAGTTGTGTGAAGCTCATCAGTTTATATGCCAATCAGCACAATATAATTGAAATTTATATATATTTTATTGTCGTTTGGGGTGAATGCTATGCATTAGGATCATTTAATCTTGGTCACAAGTGGATCTATCTAATCCAACAGTTACCATAGTATCCATTAATTCTGCATAAATACGTAGTCAGCTAGTTCCTTCGCTGAAAATCGTAGTGTATGAATAGTCTTGGATATATATTCGTGATGCATTGATACATTTATTAAAATATTTACAATAGAACTATGCAACAGAGCTTACAGATCTAAATATGTTTAGCAATGAAAACGTGGATTCGAGGATGCATTAATACTTTCGTCGGCGCAGATCGCAGCTCTAATGATGGTAGTAACTGTGGGCATCATGAGTGGCTGGAGCAGGTGTCTCATAGGTGGCATAATGCTCGTGGTGCTGGGGCTCCTGCTGATGAACGTTGTAGGTGTGAGCGGGGGCCGCATAGGTGGGCGCAACATAGGCAGGCGCAGCATACGAGACGGGGGCCTTCAGTACAGATGTTGGTGCGGCATGGTGGTACTGCACAGGTGCGGCTGGAGCAGCAGCAACCAGCTTGTGGTGTGTGTGGGTGAGGGGCTCGCGATGTACGACGGCATTGAAACCATTGACTGAGTCAGCTGTGTACTTCACGGTACGACGGAAACCATCAGCATCGTCCAGGGAGTACTCGCCTTGGACCACATCGCCGTCACGGGACTCCACCTGGCTCTTGGAGTCACCAGAGATAGCATCCTGCACATCGTAAGCAAAGTTGTACTTGGGATGGGGATCATCGGGATACACCTCATGGGCGGGGGCATGGGCGTGGGCATATCCGTGGATGTCGTGAGGCTTCTGGTAGATCACATGCGGCTGCTGCTGGGGCACTGCAGCATGATAAAGCTGGGGCTGCTCATGGTGTTCCACAGGAATAAGGCCAGCCGAGACGGCAGCAATGAGCGAGACGAGTGCGATGAACTGCAGAAAGCAGGATTTATTAAGCCAACGTTTAAAAATAGGGATTATTCAGTGTTTACCTTGAAAGCCATTTTGCAGATTATGAGGGATTTGTGAGACTGGAACTAAGCTGTGGACGCTGTGTACTCCTTCTGTGGAAGTGTGTGCTATGAATAATAAATGAGCTCAAATGCATTTGTATTTATAGACGAAATTTCGTTGGGTACCTTGGCCAGCGTTTTTTTTCCTATTGTTTTTTGGCTTTTCTTTCACTTTTTCGTAAGTTTTACATAAATAATTGGAATTTTGATTCATTTGCAAGTCTCTCTTTGTATCGGATTTGTGTTTCTCAGGTACCAAACGAGCTGGCGCTCGATCGATTAGAGATTTGCACCCACGAGTCACACCCATGTGGCCAATAGGCGATCGCACCATTGCCATTGTTATGAATGGAAGACGGACAATGTACGAAATAGCCAACAAATAGGCAAACAAAAAAAAAAAACTACGCAGCTAACAAAAGACTTAGGCGAGCAACTTGGCTTTGATTGGTGGGGGCATCGGGGTCGGGTTTCGGATTTGGGTAGGTTTGGGGCTTGCGGGCTCGAGTCAGGTAAGTAACCTAATAAAGACAACTTGATCGATGCCAGCATTGCACTTGACACACACTCACACCCCCTCCCAACTAGCTGTCCAACTCTCGCACTGCAATGACCTAAAAAACTATGAAAAATATCAAAACTGGCTACTCAGCAAAACTACAAGTGCCGTACCCATGCCCAAGTCTCTCAACTTGTTGTCAGACGTGTAATGTCTGAGCTTTCAGGTTGAAGCTTTTTCTCCACTCGGCATTTTGTACACCATCGACTTACGGCATAAGTGCTCAATCATGCACCCACAAACTTGCACACGCAGACACACACGTTCATATAGACAGTTAACTCTTTGCAAAATGATGTAATGTTGCGCTGGTCGCAATTCAATTGTACAGAATTTCATTTGAGGTCATTTCTATGCTAGAAAGTAAACAATGTTGTGGAAAAATTCCAATGACTAATGAAGCATTCAATTCCGTGGAATTTAGTGTGAATGAAAAATGTAACCGCTCAATTTTTGTATTTGTAGTTGATTTAAGACAGAAGAATATACATCAAAGGCAATTACTTTGAAAGAAAAGTTAATTAAAAAAAGATTCAAGGACTGCTTAATTATTATATTATATATTTACATTTTATAATTAATTTTTCCCTTCTACGTATATACGATATCGACCATGTACTTTTGATACCCTAAGTTTTTTGTCAGAATTCAATGACCTGAGAGACTTTCAATTTCAATTCATTTAATTGGCTTGTGTTTTGTTGGGTGTGTAGATAATGAAATAATTAAAAAAAAATTACTTACGCTTGAATAAGGTTCAATATCGTTACCCAACCAATACAATGGTAATAGAACTTTTGATCTCTTCGGACTGACGTACTTCTGGCCAGCGCTAAACCAGTTCCGTTAAAATAGAGCGAGTCATCGTTTGGAAAGGAATGGGAAATGCCAAAGCCTGCAACGTTTTGCTAAATATAAATAAATCTAAAATACCAACCGGAATTGCAATTATTCAACGGTCTGATATTTATCTATATGTATGTATATATCTTTCAGTTGAATTCCCCGTGAAGCTACTTACAAACACGGAGATAACCACAGTCACTGCTAGTTATGAATTGTATTGATACATTGTTTGTTGATAGGATTAGTTAATTTTCATGGTGAAGTGTAACAAATGGTGCCGTAATTGAAAACTCTACTTGACTTTGGAATTTCAATGTCGCACCACATTTAATTGGCCACAGTTTTGGCCGAAAGCAAATTTGCCTCATTGTGTGGGCGTAATCGGTTAATGATATTTCCAGACTGATTGCTTGGAAGATCCTGGTAGTACTTGAACCATTGGAAGTGAAATAACAAAATGAATATTTTGATTTTCGAAAACTTCAAATATGCATTATTTTATTGTATATGTCAATAAATAAAGGTACAGCAATATGCGCATGGGTTCTATAAACGTATATAACAATTTAGTGATGGTATGACACAGACGGAGCGGAGTAAGTGGCGTAGTGAGCAGCTGGAGCGGCATAGGCGGAGTAAGCCGGGGCAACAGTCTTGACAACTGCGGGGGCGGCATAGTGGGCAACTGGAGCTGGAGCTGCATAGTGGGCAACTGGAGCAACGGTCTTGACAACAGCTGGGGCAGCATAGTGGACAGCAGGGGCGGCATAGGTGGAGTAAGCCGGGGCGACAGTCTTCACCACAGCTGGGGCAGCATAGTGGGCAACTGGAGCAACGGTCTTGACAACAGCTGGGGCGGCATAGTGGGCAACGGGAGCGGCAGCAATGGTCTTCACAATGTTGAGGGGTTCACGGTTGACCACAGCGTTGAAACCGTTGATGGGATCGGCTGTGTACTGGACGGTGCGCTTGTAGCCATCGGCATCGATCAGTGAGTACTCGCCACGGACCACATCACCATCGCGCTCCTCCACCTGACCCTTGGAGTCTCCGGTCAGCTTGTCATCCACTCCGTACGAGAAACGGTACTGGGGATGGGGATCGTAGGTCTCGTCGGACTTGACCACTACTTTGTGGGCCACAGCCACGGGGGCACCATAGGTGGCAACTGGAGCAGCTGCGTGATAGGCCTCGGGCACATAACCAGCGCTGGCGACGGCGACGAAAGCGAGTGCGAAAACAAACTGGAAAGCGACAAGATAATCCATTAATACACACATGTATAACCATCGTGCAGATCTACTTGAATGGAGTACTCACCTTGAAGGCCATGTTGCTGTTTTTTTGGTGGATTCGGTGGAGTTCTTTACAGAAGCAAGAGCGAATGACGAATGATACTGTTTCTGGGCTGGCCAATGTATTTATAGGCCACAGTCATTTTGGCCTCTGTTTTCACTGATAGCCGAATTGGTTGAGTCTGCATAGCGGTAATCGTAAGGTGCTTACCTGTGGCCTTCTGCATATCATGTTCGAAATAAGCGCAGTCACTACGGTAACCAGCGGTAATCGAAGAGATTGTCAAGCTGCACAGCCGGCAGCAGGTGAAGTCGTAAAGAGTAAATTATTTAGAAAGGATTTAAGATTTCCCTTACGATCTCAAAAGTGATTCGAGCGATGCCCACGTACAAGCAAGTTGCTCATTTTAAGCCAATTACAGGTACTTACGAGAAAGATATAAATGCTCATAACTGAAAAGAAGAATAATAAGAATACATATGTACTAAATGGCGTATCCTTGAAATATGTGTTAATATTCTTCAAGCTGACTGAGATTGACATGTTGACCAGTTGATTACTTGCACTGAACAAATTAAGTAATTGATAAGTTAATTATTTACACCTACAAAAATTATTAAATACAATAAGTCAGTAAATACCTACAACAAATTACAAATTTAGTTGTAATTCTTTAATGCATAATTTTGATTTTGATTAATTGCATTTTAAATGTTCTTCTTCTATTAAAGTTCTATTTATTTTATGCAATTGGAATAAATGTTCCAATCAGCTTTTTTACATTAATAAACCATTAAAGGTCCAAGCTAATCCTACAACAGATTAGTTCTTAACGGTTTCTATTTATCATGTCTTTTTAGTGTTATAATAGTTTTATAGGATTTGAATTACAGAAATGCTCTACCATAAAAATGAACCATAAAACTTTGCTAAATTTGCATATCAGCTTTGTGCGTATGTTGAATCATTCGCCGGCAATCTTTCTCTTTTTGGATATGGTTCTCGGAGATCATAACGTGATTATTCGCACACCCACAGTACTTACCTTCGAACAGGAAGTACCAGAAATCGCCAGCCAACATCAACGTACAAATCATTAAGTTTTTGCTGTCACCATGAAAATAAATCGCTCACTCAGCAGCAGCGCAGTCGCGTCGCTGATTTGCTATATAAGTTGAGGCTTACGCCCAGAAATGTATCATTCGCAGATCAAGTTCACTTCTGTAAAGAACACCAAAATAAGAGCAGCAACATGGCATTCAAGGTGAGTGCTCCATTCGAGTAGATCTGCACGATGGTTATACATGTGTGTATTAATGGATTATCTTGTCGCTTTCCAGTTTGTTTTCGCACTCGCTTTCGTCGCCGTCGCTAGCGCTGGTTATGTGCCAGAGGCCTATCACGCAGCTGCTCCAGTTGCCACCTATGGTGCCCCCGTGGCTGTGGCCCACAAAGTAGTGGTCAAGTCCGACGAGACCTTCGATCCCCATCCCCAGTACCGTTTCTCGTACGGAGTGGATGACAAGCTGACCGGAGACTCCAAGGGTCAGGTGGAGGAGCGCGATGGTGATGTGGTCCGTGGCGAGTACTCACTGATTGATGCCGATGGCTACAAGCGCACCGTTACCTACACCGCCGATGACATCAACGGCTTCAACGCTGTGGTCAAACGTGAACCCCTCAACATTGTGAAGACCATTGCTGCCGCTCCCGTTGCCCACTATGCCGCCCCAGCTGTTGTCAAGACCGTTGCTCCAGTTGCCCACTATGCTGCCCCGGCTTACTCCACCTATGCCGCCCCAGCTGTCCACTACGCTGCTCCAGCCGTTGTCAAGGCTGTGGCTCCAGTTGCCCACTATGCCGCCCCTGCTGTCCACTATGCTGCCCCAGCTGTTGTCAAGACTGTTGCTCCAGTTGCCCACTACGCAGCTCCAGCTCCAGTTGCCCACTATGCTGCCCCCACAGTTGTGAAGACTGTTGCCCCGGCTTACTCCGCCTATGCCGCTCCAGCTGCTCACTACGCCGCTTACTCCGCTCCGTCCGTCTCGTACCATCACTAAATAGTTGATATTGATACTTCTTGTTTACACTCGTTTAGATAATCGTTGCTCATATTACTGTACATTTATTTATTGACATCTACGAATAAATAATGCATACATGTATGTAAAAATACCATGAAATTTAATTTAATTGACTTTTTTTTCAATAAACAAGACATCGGGAACAATAGAGATGTGAAGAAGTAACAGTTCAATTTATTCTATTGTCAAGATTATCTTTGGATTAAATAAACTTCTGTTAAGACAAGACCTTCGAGCCTATGGCAATAATCCAGTGTTGTGAAGTTTAACTAGGAAAAGGCAACAATAAATCAACTTGGTTAATTTAAAACTATCTTTATTGAGATTATAATGGAATAACGAACAGATATTACTAATAGTTTGGCAAACTTATTTATTACCTATTTGTTCGAGTGCGAATTTATATCATATATATTTTAGATATGAAATCTATTCAATAAACTCCTTTATAAATGATTCCAGTATTAGAAATCGTTTTATTTTTGCAAATATTTTATTCGAGTACCAGTTGACATTTTACTCTGAGTAATAATTGAAATATTCGCAACCCTTGGGTGCGAATTGAGCACTCAGAACACAAATTCAAAAAAGCAATAATATTTATATGAATTGCATTTACCTGGGCCGGCAATTCCAATTGCAGTTGCTGATAATTGGTAAGGTCGTTCACATGCTTAACACTATTATCCTGCTTGTGTGCCTTCTTTTTTTTTGTTGAGCAAGGAGTTCATAACTTGTTTGCCAGCCAGGCGAATCAACGGAAAAAAGTTCACAGACATTAAGCATAAAAGGACTTGGAAGTCGTTGTAGTATCCGCAGTTCATGCGTTGCTGTCTGGCGTCCGCAGGACTTTTGTTTTGTCGATTTCAGAATGCTTTAAGGATGTTTTCAACAGCTTTGCTTTCACTCGCATCCAGAGTGCAACGAACTTGGGAAGTTGCGATGTTGTCCTGCCTTAAGTATGAGCCTGGTTCGTCAGGCTGTCTGCAGACGAACTCAAAATTCCTGCCCGGCGAGCAGGGTGCGAGGCATGCTTACTATTTGCATATTGAAGGGCGGGCTGGATTCTGCTATGAGATCCTGGGGTCATGACTTCAATTTCAAATGATAAATACCCGTAAAAGGGCCTCTTTGTTTTTTGTTTTTTTTTTTTTGGCTGGATGGCGTAAATAACCACAATTATGGCGATTTGGAAGTAAACAACCGAATAAAACGCTCGTTTCCCACAACTGAAATCAATTGCAAGCATTCTAAATGCGTTGCTATAGATACATATAAATGTATGTATCTTTGCCAGATATGTTGCACCTGTTGCTTGTCTGTTTATCAGGAAAGAACTATTCTGTTATTCTGTTGGGGTAACCCAAGGTCGAGCGTTGTAAGCGGAGCTAGCCAACTGTCTGTGCTGACCCCTGTTTGCAGGGGATATGGACTTAAGTCGGACTAATCAAGTGGAAGATTGCACGTTTTGAGGTGCGCACACATCGATATATCGACTGGGCTAGCGAACCCTTCTCAACTTCATCATCATCATTATTATCATCTGCCTTGAGCAAAAGCCCAACAACAATGCAAACTGACAATGCGAGCAGACAAAACAACAAAAGCAAAAACAAAAAAAAATAAAAAAAAATACAAAAAAGAATACAAAAACTAAAATGAAAATCTCAACAAAAAAAATGTAAAACCCGATCAAGTGAGTTAAAGGATCGCCGCGATGCCTTGGCAGGCAGAACGAGGCAGCCAAAAACAGGCTTTCGCTGATCGCAGTTCATATAAATAGGAGCAAGCTGCTCCTGGCCGGCTCATTCAGTGTTTTGTGCTGAGTCCAAGAGGTTGGGCCCGTACGGCTAGCAATCCAAGTGCCAAGATCAGAGAAGCCACCATTTGGGTTATCGTTAGCGCAGCCCAATGCAGAATGCAGTTCTGTAAATTGTAATTAACAACAACAACAACAACACATTTCAAAATATCAACCGGTTGTAATATGTCTGTTTATTCCGTAGGACGATCACATTTGATCAGATCGCCAAGTGTCTGCTTCAGCTGCGCGGTGCACTCGCAACTCCAATGGATATCGAACTTTGAGTTCCGGTCCGGTCCATTACCCGTCCCACCTCCAGTACTCGGCAGCAAAACACCAACAACTCTTTCGGCATCTTTGGCACTGCACATCTAAACAACATCCAGCACCAGGCAAAACAACACCGAACGATGACAACAATGAGCCGGCGGGAATTGGCACTGGATTGTTAGCCAGCCAGGCCAGTTCGCATTTTGGCACTCATCACAAGGCATTGAATCGCACGGACCAGTTGGACGAACCCCCCCAAACACACTCT
Source organism: Drosophila kokeensis (assembly GCA_035042145.1). Lineage (NCBI taxonomy): Eukaryota > Metazoa > Arthropoda > Insecta > Diptera > Drosophilidae > Drosophila > Drosophila kokeensis. The sequence goes on along the minus strand of JAWNLT010000376.1, from coordinate 1,232,166 downwards.
CTCTCTCGGCCCTTGAACAAAATTTACATTTGTGATTAAGTTTAGGTGTAACCAATAAACAAAAAGCAAAATACTACAATAGGCTACCAATTTGCTCATGTGTATTTACTTACAATTTACGCCTGGCTTGCACCCGAATCGCGCTCAATGGTTGTGAAGAGTCATCTCAACCCAATGGTATTTTTTGCCTTGTGCTATTTATTAAATTGTACGCCGATTACATTTTGTATCGAATACTTGGTTAAATTTTAATAATTCCTCGGTTTGATTGATTTACTTGGCGTAATTGAATCCTTACGAGATAAAGCTGCTATTGTAGCAGGTTCGCCGACTGAGTCTCTTGTCTGCTAAGCCTTGCAGGGTGTCTAGCAAAACATATCAGATATTTAATTTTGCATCCTGAACTTATAAAATATGGAAAAATGGTATAGGAAGGAAGTATGTCCGACTCAAAAAAATATATTTATATCGGAGAAGAAATACAGATGTTGTTAACCAAACCGCAGTTTCGTATTTAATAAGCTAATAACAACGGTTTTCAGGGTCGACCTCTCTCGACTACACTATTCTAATTTGTTTTCCTTTTTTTTAAGAATTAAATATTCAGCAAATTAGTCTTCTCAGAAGTTGCTTATCAAAAATAATTTCTTTTCAAAACGGGAGTGTGATTAAAAAAACTGAGAACATTATTTATAATTCCCAAAACAATATAAGTAAAATATTTTGCAGTTTTTTTTTGCAGTGTAGTCAAGCGAAATAGTTTAGTTAAATTGAGATCGCTGTGCGCGAAATGCGATTACAAAAATATGCATGAAAATGCTTAAATATATATCGTTATGATTGCCTTAAATGTACAAGTACACACATACGTGCAAAAGCACTCATACATACATGAATATAAGGCAAGCAGCTGAGTGTGTACAATAATTTATGTATATCAAGGTCAGAGGGGCCCCCACAAAAGCCTATGACTGGAACTTATGGATCAAAAGAAATAAACCACATGTGTTAAGCACTGTAAGTGTGTGTGTGTGTGTTGTGCGAGTGTGTGTGTATGTGTGTGTTGTGTGTGTGTGTGTGTTGTGTGAGGTGCTGCCAAAAAGTAAGTTAAATGCAAACTGGTTTGTATTATTTTAATTGTTATTATTTCACTTGTTGGGCTGTTGGCCAGTTGCATGTTGGCCTGCACAGGGCCGTTAAGGTTTGTTGGCAACAAATCGAGTTGCCTGATTTTGTTGTAACTGTTGAAATTTCACATATGCATAAACCTAAACCTTAGCTATTTTTGACTAAGTGTTTTCAAATATTCGTTACAAAAATGTCAACGTCATCGGCTTAGTCATCAGCCGGCGTTGTTAACGTGGCCAACACGACGGTAGCTCTTAAAATGTCTTACACAGTGTTAATGGCAATTTATTGTAATTAACCAGTTCGAAATACCAGTAACAAATATTCAGCTTAGCAACAAAAGCCAAAGCCAAAGTCAACGTGTTGACGTTTTGTTTGCCACACGCCCCTTAAATCAATTTCAATAAAATATCTCGAATCTTTTTAAGTTTTTTTTTTTTTTTTAATTTCACAAGTCTAATTAATGTGTATACAGCATTGACCTTAGCCAAATAGTCGAGCAGTTATTTTATCTAGACTTGGTTTTGTGGTCTCATTTCGCAAAATACATTTTTGCCCCTTGGCATTGGCCAAAGTCGAGTGTGCCGTCACTGAAGCAGGACACGCTTTTGACCAGTTTAAATAAAAAGGTATGTATAAAAGTATATATCCATTGGGGATACTGATAATACAGACCCTGGCACATGCAAACAGCAGACAGTTGCGACATTGTTTAGGTTTTAGCCAGTACTCGACATGGACACGGAACTCGACACGGATGTGGGACACGGACACCCAGCCAGCAGGCAATTTTGACAAACACTCGGCCGAGTGATCAATCTTAAATTTTCACCGCTTCTGTCAGAATTGTGCGTAGCCGACGACAAGGGACTGGGACTGGGACTGAAATTGGGATTGGGTTCGGTTTAGGGTTTGGGACTGGAAGAGCATGTGGCATCCAAGTATCTGAAATGTTGACAGCAATACCCAAAAAAAAAAAAAAATGTAAATGCTGCTGGTTGACGAATGGGCGCAGTCGCAGTCGCATTCCTTAGGGACACAAACTGCGACCAATGACCAAATGAAGCATAAATGTCCGCACTTCAAAATTTCAATCAACTATTGAATTTGATATTGCTTGGCATACAATTGGTAACTTTTCAAAGGCATTTTAATAATATTTCTCTTGAACATAGATTTTTGTAGAGTTGGTCTGCAGTTTTATAATTGTAAAATGGGCATCGAAGTTAACACTCGAATGTAAGAAGGTTACAAAGAATTTTGGGAAAATATGTTGCAAGGAGACTAAGCACGTTCGATCCATAAATTTATCCATTATATATTTTTTATCAGCATTAAAAGTCGAGTCAATTAAGCTATTTTAGCTTATCCGATTTTAGAGTCATTTAAGTCGATTTTGGAGTCGATTTTAAATCAAATTTATTTAATTTGATCGATAATAATGGATTACACAAATTGAATTCCGATAGCAAAAGACTCAATTGATATAGCCTTCTAATTGATATATATTATACACACTCAATAGCAAAAATGATTAAAGATCGAATACGAAACACAGATCGAATAAGAAACATATTTTCATATTGAAAAACTACTATATTAGAATTTATAACTGCTTGGTTCAGCATATCTCCTAGTCTATCTCTTTCGACTATAGAATTGTAAATAGATCAAATAAAATCACAATTTGATGACTTTGAATAGTAGCTGTTGAAGTTTTTGAGTATGTAACTTGTAACACATGTAAATGTGTAAATTATTTGAATAAATATATTTAAAAAATTTGATGGAACATCACTGTTAGATAAGCCCCAATGCTGCAGACGATTCGTGCAAATTCTATGTATATATACATTACACATACATTTATCGCAACTTTAAAATTGTTTCCATTTGCTGAAGATAATCCCACACAGACACACACACACGCACACATTCTTCACAACGGTAAATTTGGTTTAGTACCCTTCAACACCCGAAACTCATCCATCATTAATTGTCAGTTGGTTTTCGCAATTTTTGTGCCTGGCCAGAAAATATTTCCGTTTCTCCCCAAGTTGTGTATTAAGAGAGAGAGAGAAAGAGACAGTAAAGCATTGAGCAAAAACTATTGTGATATGAAAAAATTTTTTGTTTTTGTTTTAAGTTTTGCATTGCTTATCGTTTTTATCATTAATTAATGTAATTTGCAGCTTACAACGACAATTGGTTAATATTTATTCATTTATTTCATTCATTCGTTATTTAGTGGCTAAATGTTTTTAAATTTAATTATATTTGGAATTTACATTTACAACATACAAACATTACAAACATTAAATTTGATTGATTTTTCACAATCATTTCATTTTTGTGTTATTTATTTTTATTTCATGAGAATATCATTTTTAATCATAATATTACATAATGGAAACTTTATTTAAACCGCAAACAGACTCAATATGCAAATTTCACACATTGATTTGAGCTACTTTCGAATATTTACAAGAAACACAATAATAATTTTGATTTCTGTATGCCATTTAGTAAGATTCGATTTATATATATATTAGACTTATGTTGAATTACTTTTGATTAGGACTGGTGGAAATTTACGTTGAATTATGTTTAATTTTACTAGCTATATACAATTTGAACAGTTTTAGATAATTTTCGAACGGAGAGAATTTACTTGCTTCTTGTGTGTGTGTGCATTGGCTTTAAGCCAAAGTTGAAATTTTCCAAGAGAGCCCTAAACTAGATGTCTGTCTCAAAGTGAGAAATAAGTATAGATTAATGCATATTTCATTTATCACTCTACCTACTATTTATATATAAATATATATTAGACATACAAACATATTTACAGATATGTGCTATGACAAAGTGCTTACACACACACACACACACATACAAATTCGACTACATCGATTTTGATTTCATTTTATTTACAGTCTACAAACTACCAAAACTAACTTAGCTGATAATATTCGGGTGCAAAATCGTTGGCCAGATTGCTTAGAAAATTAAAGTCGGACGAGCTGTTCGAATTCTCCAGTCCGCTGATGGCAGCCGCCGCCGCACCACCACCACCGGTGTTGGCAAACGCCTGTATCTGTCCACCAGCCACCACAGGCGCACCACCCCCGTTCAGCACGAAATTGGAATTCGCCGCATTTGCATTTGGTATGTGGACATGAGAAGTGGGTGGCGGGGGCGCTCCTCCACCCACCACTTGGACAGTGGCTGCAGTCCCAACTGGATTGTGGTGCGATGCATGCAGATGGGGATGCGACTGCGCCTGCATATGATGCGGATGCGGATGCGGGTGATGGGGATGCGGATGAGGATGCGGATGACTGTGAGGATGGGTGTGAGTGGGCGGCACAGGCGGTTGTTGTTGCTGTTGTTGAGCAGCGCCCGGTTCATAGTAGCCGCCGCCAAAGTTGTTGTAGCTATCGCAGTTCTCCATTTGCAGGCCGAGCGCACTGTACGTTTCGCCGGCTCCAATGTGATGCATGTGCCTGTGTAAATTCAAAGAAATTGCAATAGCAATATCAAATTAAACTAGTTTTTATTCGCTTAACGAAAAAAGTGATTGCGTCTCGACTTTCGTCAAGTGTGGAGCATGGTTGTGCAACTCACTGCACAGAGGTCGCTTTACACGTCATATTGTTGAATTTGTACTTACTGTTGGTGATTTATAGGCGTCTGCTGTTGCTGGTGCTGCTGTTGGTGCTGTTGCTGGAACCCAACCGACTGGTGTTGGTGTTGGAAATTCATGTTGTCATAGTAAGCACCGCTAGTCTGCGACTTGGGATCGTAAAAGTTCGTCGGTCCGTTGATAGGTGGCGCCTCAAAGTCACCAACTGGATGGTGCTGCTGCTGGTGCTGTTGGTGGTTCATGTACGCACTACCGCCATTGGTGTCGTTGTAGTTGTAATAGAACTGCTGCTCATGTTGATGTTGTTGCTGTTGACTGTTTTGATGGAAATTACTGTTGGCGGCATTGGTGTTTGGTTTGGGACTTAGGTATTCGCCGTGAAGCGGTTGCTGCTGCTGCTGTTGCTTGTGCGGGATGTGGTGCGGCGAGGCTGCAAACTCAATATCGTATTTGCCATAATAATCCTGCGGCAATTGCTGCGGCACCTGCAATGCCTTTGCACCCGGATTCACATTTGGATTGGGATAGTAGCCAGCCCCAGGAAAATAACCAGCTGGCCCAGCAGCGTTGCTGCTCTCGCTCAGCGGCGACGCAATTCCAATTGGATTCGCATTCGCGTTTGGATTATGATACCGTTTTTTGTTGCCGGCCTTAGATGTGGGCGGATTCGAGGCTACGGAAGCATCGGAATCGCGCCGGAAACTGGCCAGACTGGGGCCTGCGTCGGTGTAGCCGAAGGGTGAGGCCTTGGACGAGGTGGAAACAGCCTCTTTTTTAATGACCTTGATTTTTGAATCGAATGAATATATGAATATATTAACTGGTACACATCAAGTATAAGGGAAATTTACCTGGCCGTGGGTATCGTCTTTCTTCTTGACCTTGATGGGACTCTCGTCGATGTCCTCGTCTAGGCTGACGCTGGACGCGACGCTGGAGTCGGCACTGATGACATTCGAGGCGGATACGGTGGTGCTGCCTAGTAGATTGGACGAGATGCCGGTTTCCAGTGATGAGTTCGGAGTGACTGTCATTAGATTAGATTGATTGAATTATTACGGATGCGTGTGATTAGGCAATGGCAATCCAAACACTTACGGCTTCCTGCGCTCGGATTGTTATTTGTGGCGCTGGGCGTGTTGTTGTTGTGTCCTCTCGAATTGGACGTGGAGTCCGGTATATCATCGGAGGGCAGCTCGCAGCCTTGACACGATTTCTTCGAATTGGAGTCTGCATTTCACGGGAACCAAAGTAAATCAGACGGTATTAGTATGAATACAAAAATTAATGATTTGCTTTCAAAAAGGAAACCAAAACCAAAACCAAACCCAAATCCAAAGTAAGACGAATTAAACCGAATTAAAGCTGAAGATATCACGAAAAGGGGTTAGCAGTCCTCAAGCAGTCAGTCGCGTGAGTAGACGGGAAACTCTTGAGTCCCAGCGAAATGCAAAAGTTGAGCCCTCCTCCATCTGACAATGATTGATAAGCAACAGCATATTCTACTCTTCTCCAACTCGGCGCAAATGTGCCTCAAAAAGTAAAAGTGACCCGGCAAAGATAACTGAGAGTGTGGTTCGCGCTAAGTGTTTCCACGTTCTCTCAAGCAAGGGGCAGTGTTGCCACAAGTTTTGTAACCAATTTGATGTCTCTTTAAGATGACCCACATTCAAACCCTATCTTGAAATGTGCATTTTAGTGAATAAATTTGGAAAAAGATGGCATATTTCAAGTAAGGATTATATTTCTCAAGGGTGCTTGAAAATAAGACAGGGAACGTAAAAGAGAGCAAGCACCACTAACAGTATAGACATATTTAAATGCTGTTAACTGATCGAAATTCTTCGAAGCTTAAAAAATTTAGACTCTGCATCGACAATTTAAAAGTTAAAATGTGTAAAAATGTTGTTTAAACCAAAAATGGAAAGAAAATAATAGCGATAACGATTGCGATAACGATAACATTAGTGAACCACGAAAAACCACGAAATGCATCTCTATTTAGTGGATCTGGATTTCCAATTTCACTGTCAGCTTTACTCGGTGTCTCTGCATTCACATACATTTACAGACAAGTATACATAAACCTTGCGCAATAGCAACTAAAACGTGTTCGTGAGAGATCATTGGCTTCAACAAGTTGCAGAACGTCAGCAAGCGGCGCATATTGGTCGTTAATCATCCAAATATTTAAACAATTAAAATTAAACGCCTTAATTAATTGTATTAAATTCAAGCACAGATTGTGCAATCACTGATTCAAATATTATAGAATCGCCCTTTAGTTGTTTTTAATATGTTTTCGTGTGCAATTGAAAAGTGCGTTCATATCCCGCTTTTCTTTTATGCCCGTTAAAAAAACTCTCCTTTGTATTTGTTGTTGCTTTTCAAAGGCTCGTTGCATTTTAGTAGTTTTACTAAATCGTTAAAATAAACTCTTATTATGTATATTTTTTTTTTTTGGATGAAGTGAAAAAATTAATGTTTTTTGCTGCGTCCGAGCAAGCGATTAAATATCTTAAGAACAAATGAGTTGCTTTTATGTTTCATATTTAAAAGTGTGAAGTGTTCGGTGAAAGACATTTAATTAATTTTGCTGTGCCAAAGGATAAAACTAAATAAGAAGTGATTACATTATATGTTATTTCCTCTTGATTACATTTAACATTAATACACGCACACAAAACACCTTCACTAAGCCTAGAAGCATTTACTAAAATATGCACTTTGCTTTTCTTTTAATAACTAAAATCTTTAGCATTGTCTTCGTGTAAGATCGCAACATCAGTTTAAAAACATGTTGCAAGTTTGCTTGCACTTAGGTTGGAAATAAAAAACGCTCTTGAACCTTGTTATAATTGGATTTTTGCACTTACTGCTGTCGGATTGATCGTCGTCACCTTTGAGGCTATCCTTGTTGTCCTCATCGTCTGTCTTCGAGAGCGTTTGTCGCTTGTGTTTCATGCGGCGATTTTGAAACCAGACCTTAACCTGCAAGTGGTAGCAAAATGGAGGCAGCAACAATTGCATTATATAATTGCATAATGTGCAAATCTAGATAAATAGTAAAGTAAGAAAATAGCTCATATATATATATTATATATATATATATTTATATATATATATAAAGTAAAGTAAAGTAAGAAAACAGCTCAGCCGCATCAGGCCCTGTCAACCTTGGCGGACTGCAATTTATCATACATGCAATTCTTCCACCTTTTGCGCAGAGCAGGTGAAGCTGACAGACTGACTGACAGACTCTCAGGCTGGCAAGCTGACTGATAAATCGTCGCATGGGAATGGGTATATTGAAGGAGTCAAAGCTGGCACTCACCTGCCGCTCGGTCAGATCCAAGCTGGCTGCTATTTCAATTCTCCTTGGGCGGCATAAATATTTATTGAAATGGAATTCCTTCTCCAGCTCCAGCAGCTGCGTGTTTGTGTACGCGGTGCGCAGTCGTCGGGGCAGGCCGTTTTCTGGAACGAATTCAGCTGCAATTGAAAATTGCATTTCTTGTTTGAGTCTTGAGCAAATGGGAATTTGAACATGGTGCACAGCTCCAAATGCAGGCAAATGCGTACGTAACGCCTTCAACTAAACAAATTGCATACGCTTGAGTTCGACAACTGAGTTTGGGGCGTTACCAACAACAACAACAACGACAACTGCATCAACAACAGAAACTAACTGGCTTGACAGGAATCAGAGTCCTTCGCACTGATATGTTGCGGCAAATTGAAGAAGCAACTAATGCATCTGATGTTGCATAGTGACTTGAGCTCAGCTCCTGTGCTCGCGATTGTAATCAATCCATCAGCTCGTCACCGGCCATAACTAATTCAGCTCCCGGCCAACTGCACACAACAGCAGCAACTTTTATTATTTCACCTAGCCCAATGTTGCTGCTGCTGCTGCTGCTGCTGCTGCAGCTGATGTCACTGAAACTGCCACCAAAATGCGGGTAACGCATCTCTCGCAAGTTTTGTCGAGCGTCTCGCATCGCGAGCTCATCGCGAGGCAGCTTCCAATCTCGAGCGTTAAGTAATTAACAAAAAAACCTAATCAATCAATCTGTGTGGCACGACGCGTTGCGTCCCAGCGACACTTCAAGTAGTTTGGCTACTGTTTGTGCCTCATCTTCTACTTCTTCTTCCACTGTTTGCCTCTTCATCTTTTGCCTGGCTTCATTTGAATATCTAACTTGGACGCAGCAATATGCGTTGATTATGCAATTGATGTTTCTTTTCTGGTTTCTAATTTGTATATCCTGAACACATTACAACTTTAAAGCTACCTTTATGAAACTTTGTATATTGTATATATCGTATTGTACCTGCAGGCAGTACATATGCCAGAGTCGGCTGGATTAGATCAATATATCATATAGCTTTCTTAGTACCGATTGGTCAAGTGTAAAGAAAATTTAGATGTCGGCATCCGGTCTACAGGGGTATCTAGTCTCTGACCTGCCTAAGATTGTTGTTCTTTCTTGTACTTTTATATAAATTATACAAAATATTTTCAGGAAGAATATAAATTCTAACTTTGCTACCCGATTCGTCACCAAAATTCAAACTGCTTGAAAATCTAAAAGAGTTCTTTAAAGACAGCAACTTAATGTATAATCTTTTAGTCATTAATGACTCTTCGATTTCGAGTTCACATATGTTTATTCTTTTATTAAATTAAGATAGCATATCGAATAATATTTGTCAGGTAATGTTGAACTGAGACCATAATGTTGTTGTATTTTATTGCTGCTACGGCAATCTATCTTCAGCAGGATCTTCACTACATGGCTATAATAAAAGATACCTTCAGATAGTTGCAAATAAATTTCCTCGCTGAAATGCTTAAAGTCATAGAAGCCACACGTGCAAGTATTCAAAAAGCAAAAATAAAATATTCGCATATCATTATATTATGGTAAAGTGAGCATTTGATATTTGAGCGGCGCACACCTTATTTGCATTGATGCGATGGAAACTGTTTGCCACCAAAAAAAAAAATAAGGAAAATGTTTCCACGAGAATGTTTCCAGTTGAATGGAGGAGTTGCGTGAACGGAGTGAGTCTCAATAGCCAGCAAATGGCAGCCAGACATAGACACTGATTGAATTACAGATGCGAGTTCCTTCATCAATACTCGCAGAGCGGATGCCATAAACACCACCTGGTTGGGATGCCACACACACACACACACGCACACACACTTACTTATGTTGGGAGCAACCCATTTGCCCAAAATAGAAGGGCACAGGGACACACCGGTAAACACGAACCGGGAGTTTGTGGGCGTTGCGGGCGGTGGAAACAAGTCGCATGTAAACAGTACTTGCGAAAAGTGCCCAGATACGACAGAGAGAGCACGAGACAAAACCAGAGAGAGAGGGAGAGAGAAAGAGTGTGGTACGAAAAGCATAAATTTCGCACAAAAGTTGCAACCAAACTGTTTACGAGCAAGTGGCAAAGGATGCCCGAGAAGAGAGAGGGAGAGAGGGGGACGAAACTGAAAAGTAAAGTGCACAAAAGCAGAAAATATGATTTCCTTTTTGGCGACGACGAGCAGAAAGATAATTTTCTAAACCAAACCGTGCAGACACACACAAGCTGGATGGCAGAGAGGTGGGTGGGGCTGGGGACAGGGAGTTAGTGGAGGCTTCCTCCTTGTATAAGATTGGAGCAAAATGAAAGCAAGTTGGTTGCAATTTCTGCAGCCTGGTCAAAATGAAAGCACAGGGCCGAGCCAAACAACGACAGAACGACAGCTGGCAGGGCATTCAAGGTATCTGAAAATTACAAAATGAATTTTTGGTGGAGTTAGGGATCGGCGGGGATGGGGCGGCAGTGCATTGGAAATGTCATCAGCATGGATGAAATGCCGGAAAAGTCGAAACGAAACGAAACTTATCAGCAACTACGTCGGATACTTTGTGCAGCAGCACTTTGGCCTGGTTGCCTAACTGAAGATTTGCACTTGTGTTCTATAAACAAGAGAGCAACGGAATTTGCTTTAGGCCAATATCTGTGTGTCGCTTACTATTTTGCACATATAATATTAATTTTCAGCTCGGAAGTGCTACTACTGATTTATGGCACTTGGAATACACTTATTAACAGCGCCGAGAGTATAATTTACATGTTAACACTTAAACGCACTCGCTGCCCCTTTGGGTCCAGTCTGACCTTTTTTTGTGCTTGCACTTTGCCCTCCTTCCAGCAGTCAACTATGTGAAAATTTATGTCTGCATTTTGGTTAGTCTAACAAAAAAACGAAAAAAAATTTCCAGGCTACAGGCACACTTAACGCATCTGCTGCCCCTGGCCAACAACGAAATTAAAATGAGCGTAAATTTTGCAATTGTTGCAAAATGTTTTCCACCGCACCAAAGGTAACACTAAAACTCGCAAGTTTTTTATTGCTTATTAAAATGACTACACAGCAAGAAATTAAATTTAGTTTTAGAGGCGAAGATGTCCACCTATTTCATATAGTTATCTAGCAAAGTGAAGCATTATTTGCTTTTAAGTAGTAAGTAGTTAAATATGTACGAGCGACATGTCCTACTCTAAAGTTTGAGGTTCCTATATTATGAACCAATTTAAAAAGCGGAAAATATGTAATGAAGTTGTGCAAAAGTATCTAACAGGCAGAAGCAAGAATGTATACAAATTCTTGATCTGCATCAAGAAAAGATAGTTATCCAATTGATACAGAATGTGCTCCATTTATAGACCAATTGCAACAATTTGATTACATTTTGTTATATATAAGCCGGGTAGAGGGTATCTCCTAGTTGAGCTCTCTCAACTAGATCATTGATTTATTTAATTTGACTCTACTAAGCAAACATACTCTTACAATGAACCATCACTTTATACGCTGTTCTTATATTCTATTCAGGAACAAGTATCTATATATAGAATAAAATAAGCTTAACATTTAAATATGAATTCAAAGAGTAATTGAACCAACCAACAGCAATTATAACAAAAGTCTGACAGTGTACTCATTTGAATCATTCTTAAGTCCCATTCCAAGGAATGCAGCTTTTTACTGGGCGACCCTGACTGCCTTTGCCCCAATCCTACTCTGCATAAGTTGAGTGAGTCTTGGGTTTGGGTTATGTGCTTGACCACTTACACATGCTAGTCAATGGGGGATGCACATTACGGACATTTGTGGACACATGAACGGGACAGCGGTCAACAAGGTGGACACAATTTGTGGCAGGACCTTTGAACGCCGCCAGCAAAGAACCGCAAACAAGATGACCAAAGGTGGACAAACAAAACACAGAGAAAAAAAATGACCTCAATTTATCTTGTACATTTTTGAGGCGACTAAAAATGGTTGGGAAATGGCCTGAATTATGTTTGAGTTTGCGGCTGCCAAAACTTTAAAGGACTTTCAGGGGGCACAGCAAGTGCCTTGACAAATTCAATCAAAAAAGGCAGCAAAATGGGAGAACAATGGGAGTCAAAGAAGGAGCTGGAGCAACAGCGAATGTACGGCTTACATGGACGGCTTCTCGGCTTCCAGCTTCAGCTACTACAATATTCCAAATGCTAGGATGCGATGCGATGCGATGCAGTAAAAATGCTCAAGCTGACAACAAAAATATACACAAGCTACAGCTACAGCTACAGATACAGATACAGATACAAATGCAGACAGAGATGAAGCAATGGGAGCTCTGGTGTGGTGTGGTGTGGGTCGCAAAACGTACGGATGCGCAGAGCTGCATCATTAATCATTCCAGCCAAAGGAAGACAACGACCGAGACGGAAAAGAAGGCGATGACGACGATGTGCCAGTCGAAAAAGTCAATTTCTCATGAAAATATATATTTTGTATCTCTATCTATTTGCTATTCGTCTCTAAGAAAAACACAAAAAATGTGGCATTTTAAATTGGAGCCGCATACAAAGTTGTATCTATTTTATTGGCTACTCGAATCGCATTAAAGACAAACGTGGCTCAAAGCTTGTTGCTTGCCTGTTGGCCAAGTCCGGCACTTGAGTGCCTGCTGATTAGCTGCCAAACGGGAGACAAAGGCCAAGCTAAGGCCCAGATGAATGTCTTCAATCATTTAATTGTGGGCTTGATTGACATTCATGCGAAAAGTGTACAGCACTACATTCAAGAATCAAGCATTTGCTCTGGATTAGTTTTAATTAGCCCCAGACGAAAGGGTTGTTGGCGACAGCCACAACAATACCAACAAAACAGCACGATTACGATTACTAATACCCTTACCCACAGCACTGGGCTGGGTTGTTGGAGTTCTACTTGAATGCCTTTGCCGAGCTGCCAGTTGCAAAGATAAATTAGAGAAATATATTTAATGACTTTTCATGACCAGCAAATGTCAACGAACAGAACATTTACAGAGCACTCACAACAACACAAACAAAATAAAAACAATGATAACAAAACTATGGGCATTCCTTCTGTTCGGAGGACCCTCCTTATTGTTGTTACTGTTGTTGCTGCCACAGTGCGAGGTAGGTGTGAAAATTGTTGATTAATGTTCAGTTTTTGAAATGTCATTGTTAAAAGTGCATTTTTTAAAGGTGCAGGTTGACTTTGTTGTGCATTCAAATATTATATTAGTTAGTTTTAATAGTTTGCTCGCTATGAATACAAGTTTAATTAATTAAATAAAAATAAATAAATAAAAATTAAAATTGGCAAACATTTAATAACAATTTAGTTGAGACAACTCGACTTGGAGATACCCTGAATGTAGCTGTAAAATATACAGTGAGAGACAGCTTAAATCGACCAGTACCAAAGAAAAAAAGTAATTGCCCTTATTTGTGAACACCTGGGTACAGGTGGGGAAACCTCAGTTTATTAGAGTCATACATTCATATTGGTGCATGTACCTACCATCGGTTTTTGGAATTTTTGAAAAATAATGAATAATTAGCTTATGGCAGGCAATTACTTTTTTCTTTGACACTGGTCGATTTAAGCTGTCTCTCACTGTATATATGTGGCTTTAAAATGAAAATACGTTTTGGTTAATAAAATCATTCGATTTTAATGACATCCTTAAAGTAAGTCCATTACATGTAAAATAAATAATACAAATCAATTGAAAGGCTGTATCATTATAATTGTTTCAATAAAATTAAATTAACTTATTTTGTTCATGGCTTAATATAACTTGAATTCCAAATATAAAGTCTCTAGCGCTTATAGTCTCTGAGATCAGCTCGTTAATACAGTCGAGCTGATAGTCATAGCTCGACTCGGCTGTTTATTCTGATGAGGAATATATACATACATATATGTGGTCAGATATACGACATGCATTTTCAATATTTCAATATACCCATTTTCCAATTTTTCCTATTTTAATGGGTATACAAGTTTAAATATGTTTGAATTGTATTGCAATAAATAGAATTCAATTTATATTTAAAAAAAAAATAAAGCATAATATTTATTTTCTCTTGGCGGCCAAAATCAAAAAGCCATTAGGCAGCTTATGGGGGCTAAAGAAACACAACAACAGTAACCACAAAAATATCTGCTATCCGTTTAAATATGGTCACATTTTTTCCATGATATTCACACAAAACAAAAAAAAAAAGTTTTTCTCAACATGAGGTTTCTACTGAACCAAACACACTCATACACCCACTTGGAGCGATGCTCGCGTCAAATCGGCATTGAATCAAGTTGAATACTTTAAAGCGGCTCAAATTGAAAAACTTTCAACATGGCCTCCACAACTAGGTATTTCTCTTTATGTACAATAAATAACAAGCGCCTTATGTATTCGTATATAGCATATTTTCATATATATTTATATATATACGATATACAGATGCGCATGTGTCTAAAAAAGAAAGAAACGTCTCGTCTCGTCAGGGAAATATGAAAGCTGTTGGTAAACTTTTATGCAGCGCCTAAGCCTCTGGTCCATAGACCTCTTCCCCTCCCCTCACCTAAGTGTACGGGTGTGTGTGTGTGTGTGTGTCAGGTCTGTCATTTTGGCCTGGTGCTGCGAGTATTGCTTCAGCCATGGCTCAAATATGAAATCCATCAGGGATGCTAAGAGCTGTCAATCAAAATCAGCGAGGGAAACTTTTCCAACGCTCAACAACAAGAAGAAATTTACATTTCCCTTTTCTTTTTTTTTTTTCTTTTTTTTTGTGCTGTGGATGGCCGACTCTCTCTCTCTGGCTGCTGGGGTGGATCTGGATTATGCTTATTCTCAGCATGTTTGTCAGATTGAAACCGAATTAAAAATGAAATTTAAAGTCCACCCACCATCAATGCAAAATTAATGCCAATTTAAAAGTTGTCACCGTCGGCGCTCCTTTGGGCACCAATTCAAATCGCAGATCGCCAAAAGTGACACAATTCCGCACGCTGGCAACAAATTATGCGACTCTAGCAAATGCGATTATAGCCAAGCACCTTTAAAAATGATACAGGTATGAAGAAGTATTTGCTGCCATTTCAAACTGTAGTTTCAAGCGTGGCAAAAATTCCATGAAAAGCTGAGCAGCTTTTCGCAATGCGATGGTGTATTTCGGGGGCGGGGATGGCGTTCAACAATAGCGATCGATGGACAAAAAGTGCCGCCGGCTTATAGAGTGAAAAGAGACCAGACTATGAAAAATTATCAACGTATATTGTATGGTGTTGTCGGGCAAAGACAGACAAAAATCTTGCGGCCTCAAGTTCAGTGCGCAGCTGAAGGCCAAAAATCAGCTTAGGATCGTTTGAATGAAACTGGCAAATAGACTTGGCAGGCAGTGGCAGTGGCAAGCAATGGCCGACCGTCATGATTAATCAATATTTTGTTTGGAAATGCAACAAAAGCGTCGCCAAGTGGAGACTCCGAACGGTGCCGGCGGGTGCCTCAGTTACGGATGCGGCTGCCGCATTTCTTTTGGCCACGGTCTCAGTTTCGGTTGCGGCATTTGACAGATCAACGCGCGCTGACAGCTTTGTGTGTTGTTTTTGTTGTTGCGTTGCCATTGAGCAACTTTGAGCATAATTGATGATGCGGCTTTGGCTTTTGAATATGTGTGATTTTATTTTTTTTCTTCACTTTTTTTGGCGTTGGAGGTTTCTTGATCGCATTGGCTTCACGCTGTTCTCCATTAGGTGTGTACCTTGTAGGTGCACATATATTTGAGTTTTACATTTGATTGGCCTTTGTGATCGATCGCAGCGAATAGAAGCGAATTTCATTTGCCTGATCACATCGGCTACTGTTTATGTTCACGCTTTATTGCTGATGATAGGTGAATGAGTAGCAAACCTTCCCAAAAATAACACTGCACGGTAGTCAATTACCATGTGAAGGCCTCTAATTAGAACTGAGCCAGCAATTGAATATTGAAGATATTGCAACGTTTGGAATGGTAGTTTTATGAAAACTTGTTAATAGCATTTTGTTGAATATTAAAATGTGTTTTTGTTAATACAATCTGCGTTTCTTATTTGATCTTAATGAAATTTGTGCAGTTGATCAATAATAATTGATACCAAATGGAAAGCAATATTTGTACAATTGAGACTTTTGATGTTATCGGAAATCGATTTGTATCGATATACGCCAAACGAAGGCAGTCATCGATCAATAAAAATCAACTTATATTCCAAATTTAAAGTCACTTTCTCTAGCTTTCTGTTTTGGGTACTCAAATTGAAATAGTAAATTCTATTTTGCTAGATTCCATTTTATGGAAAATTCAAATTTAATGCTGTAGTTGTGCATTACTTGCCAAAAGGTTAGTGTTTCAAAGTCATTGCCATTGTTTGAAGTTAAAAAGAATGATTTTTCTGCTCGATTTCATTCGCATTAAATAAGCTGTTAAAACGCAACGTAATTCCAGCACCGCTGAAACTGGAAATTAAATGCCAGAATCATTTTTGCAGCCGCAGTCACAGGACTCAGATATCCCACTGGGATAAGAAAATCGCGTACTCATGGCCAGCTCAGTGTCCTCGGAACGTCCAGTGCAAATATTTCTAATGCCGGAGACGGCCGAGGAAATTGCCGCATTCCACGAGGACGAGGACGAGGAGGGCCAAAGCTCAACCTGTGACCAGTTCGCATCACGGCATTTCCGTGCCCCAAGCAAAAATGAAAAATATAGAAATACATATAAATAAGAATGTGCAAGTATTTGTGTAACGCAAATCGTAAAGCAGAAACTTTTGCTTGAAACAACAAAATAATGCCTCATTTTTTGCTTTTTCTTTTTTCTTATCGCTGCAATAAAGCAGCATAAACGCTTCATTTCCATTTGTCTCGCAACTGAAGCGCCCTTAGCCAAGTTCAGAGACGCAACGTCACTCGAACACGGCGGTGGTCAGAGAAAAGTGGAGGAAAAGGTGGGCAATGTGACGGGGAAGGGGAGTGGGGCAAGTCTGGGGTTTCACGGTGGGTACACGCTGCTGGCCTGGCCACCCAGTCGGCGACGCCGGCTGTCCACATCAGAAGGTTTGCCGAAGAAAAACAGATAAAAAAAGCACCGTTTACACGCCAAGCTCAAGTTTCTTACTTGCTTCTCCCTTTCTTATTGCCAGTTTGCCATTTTCGCTGTTTCGCCATTTCTTATTCGCCATCAATCCGCCGATGTTGTTGTTGTGCTTATTGCTGTTGTTGCAACATTTTTATCGCCCGTAAGTTTTGCTTCTTTTAAATACAAACGCCCAGCAACAACCACAACTAAAACAACAACAATAACAACAACCGGCGGCATAAATATTATAAAAAAAAGCACACACAAAAAACAAGAGTCACTTCCGTTGCGCAAAAGGAAAACGCGAAAAGTCTTCAGACGCCGACTGTGGGCAGTGCCCCCTCGGACTTCGGTCTAGATGGAGAATTCACAACTTCTAATTAGATGAAAAACCGAGTTAAATGCTAAAAATAAACTCAATTGTGAAGCTGAAGCACACACGGAAACAACTATCGTCTGAAACTGCGGTTAATAATTTCTTATGCATTCATTCAGTTTAAGATGATTAAATGCAATAGACTTAATAAATTGAAGACTTTTTTTCTACTCTGCATCTATTAAAAATGGCCAAAAAGGTTATAAGGAACTTTTGCAACAGGCAACAGGAAGCATCTACACATAATCTATATACAGCAGAGTCGATTTCCACTATATGCAAAAGCCGACCTCGGCGACTATAAAATCTGGAGACTTGCGATTTTGAATATAAGTTCTCGTTTAACTCATGCATATGAATTATATTATATTTTATCGATAACTGCTCTGTTTCGTTAACATCGAAACAAATCGAATTCCGATAGAAATTGTAAGGAAATGGCAGTCTCAAAACAAATCTACCATGTATATGTATATACAGGGTATTTGTTAGTCGAGTTTCATAGAGTAAAGTTCCTGAATTAGTGTTTCATGTATTTGATTGGCGATTTTAATTGAGCAATACTTGGGACTCATACTACGATTATGTTTTAGATACATTTCATTCGCGCACTTTATAAGTGTCGCTTTCTCTCTTTGTCAAAAGTTGTTAAAATAATGGCAACAATTATTATTAAAAGTTTTCAGCGAGTCAGCGATTGAGTTGTATTGCTTTCAATCAGCAGATATGAGCATCATTAGACAACTCAAATGATATCCGCATACTTAGTATGCATAAGTACTTGCTCCTAATACAGACTTTAATAACTCAACAAATTAACATTCCCATCTGGTATTCAATACGATGAAAGCTAACCAAACTAATGATTGGAAAATATCTTGACTCGATCAATTTGCCAGTGCGCACAAATTGGCTAGTTGACAAGACAAAGTAGCAGGTAGAGAATATATATAATATATATATATATATATATATATGTTTATGAGTATGCCATATCCATTTGCATGTGTGTGTGTGTGTTTGGTAATCAACAAGTTTGCCCCGAGTTGTCTGTCGCAAATGCAAATTAATTAGCGAGCTGTGGTGCGTTTGCTTTAATTGCGACCCCAACGAGCCCCGGCAACGTTGGCCCGTCCACATGGCGTATGCGTGTTGAATGCAGCAGCGGCAGCAGCATGAACCGAAAGACGAGCACCGACCCGATAATTGAATTTAGCCGGTGTCCGTCTACGCATGCGTAGAACGCGCAGCTGTGGCTGCAGATGGAGTTGAAGCTGGAGTCAGAGTTGGAGTTGGAGCCTCCAATATGCCAGAGGCGCCGCCTTAAATTTGAGTGATGGCAATGAACGAGTCGAAGAATATCTATGCATATATGGACACACATAGCCACAGAGTGCACACACTCATGTTTACAATGTGTGTGTGTAAATATGTGTCCCCGAAAACCCCGACATAAATCATCTAAATCACTCTAACATGCATCTGCTTTGCGTTCCGAGCCAAAGACATTAAATAAATCGCTGCCTGCCAAATGTTTCACATACGATTTGCCTAAGCAACTTCTCAGCGATGCTCCTTGGCAAAAGTTTTGCATTCTATGCCAGAGCTACGCGGGTCTGACTACCTTCGGCTGTCACTTTGTGAACCCCTCAACCCTCTTCCCCACATGGAACCCCTCACTACCTTGCCTTGTAACTCCTCCCACTCCTTGTTCGGTGGGTTTTGCGGAGTGTGCTCTTTGGGCTCATGGACATGTCAAGTGCATGTGTATCATACATTACACACAGGTGGCGACATATGCTAAAAGTCCCATAGTTTATACTCCACTCGTGTAGCATATTCATGTGCAGCGCATATTTCACTTATGATATGTCAGCTTGGCTGGAAAATAGGTAAATTGAATTCGTGCATGTATGTATTGAATTTGAATGTCCTTAAAATTATTTCATTACATTTTAATATTAATTTGTATGCCAGGAACCTATAAAAGATGCGAAAAGAGAATATAAAGAAGTCTTGCAAAAGTATCTAAAACGCAGAACCCCATAAAGTTTAAATATTCTTGATCATCACTGACAGCAGAGTCGAATTACTCGTGTCTGTCTGTCCGTGAATGAACAAGCCGATCTTAGAGGCTATTCGAGTTGGAGACTTCAAATTTTAAACATAAATTCTCATATACCATAAGCAAATCAAGTTTCTTTCAGTTTCGCACTTTATAGTTCTGAGATCGAATTTTATGTTTTTGTTTATTAAATTTTTCATAGGTTAAGATCACAAAGTAAACCTTCAATAACTAAATTATTAATAATAATATTGAATTAGAGATAAATTTCAAGAATTATCCCTTTCTCATATAGGTAAGAAAATATCTCTGACTTCAAATAGCTGACTTCTGGTTGCGCTTTAAGTCAGCTTTGTCTAGCCTAGTTTTTAAGTTTCATTCACTTGAAATTCTTAAAGTTTTCGCTTTCAACAACTTTTCACATGAAATACGGGCACTGGCTGAAAGCCCATTTGTCCTTGTATCAGCGTAAACGCCACTACCAAATCTAGGTTGACTTATATACTTCCGCTTCCGGCGAACAGAACATACGTTCTGACACCCCTCCAGTTTTGTATTTACCGTATTTTATGGCGATATTATTCGGGCTACTGGCTGTTAGCTGCGTCTTTGCTGGTTGGGCCCGTGCTGAGTGCCGGGCGCAGAAACAGAATTTTATGCAAATATCCTAATCAAATTCACATTTTGAAGTTCAACTGTTTTATCCAAAACTTTTACCTTCAGCTAACGCCAGTAAAGCTGCCGCTGCCTGCGACGCGTGTTGTAGACGCCTCGTTCCCCCACACCATTCTCCAGCTCCGCCTCTAGTTGTTGGCTCCAGAGATGCCACCCATTTTTAATTTATTTCCACTTAAAAAACGAAGTGCGCGACGTAAACGCAAGAAAAGAAGGCCATGGGCATAGGCTCAGCCGCAGTCGTAGTCCCAGTTCCAATCCTCATCCTCACTCCTCACTCCTCAGCCCGCAGCCCAGCATCCGCAGCTCGCATCCTGTGCGTGCGTCCGGTGGAGCGGCAGCGGGTTTGAGTTTTAGCTTGGTTTTTTTTTCATTATATATATATATTTTTTGTGTGGTGTTATCGGGTGGTCGAGTGGTTGGTTGTGGGTTGATGCCACGCACACCACACAGTGGCAATATCCTCATCCGCCCATCGCATGCTCAACGGCTGCCGGGGTTGGGTTGCCATCCATATTTTCACTTATCACAACTCCCGTTCTGGGCCCGGCTGCCTGTTTTCCATGCCGTGGCCCAAAAAACTTAAATCCGCATGTCGAAAGCGATTAAACAGTTACCGTGTGGCTTCCCTGGCTGCTGACTGGGACTCCTGAACTGCTGCTGGCTGCTGGATGTTGGCTGCTGGCTGTTTGGCTGCTTCTTCATTTGTTCAGAATTAAAACAAAAGCAGCCAAAGGATAAAATTAGTCACTGTGGTGACAGTAATTCAGAGCCCCTCCCTCTTTCTTTCTCTCTCTCTCTCTCTCTCTCTCTCTCTCGCTGTGCCACTGTGCAGCTAAATGCAGGAGATTAAACGTTGGAGTTGAAGTTACCACTCCCGTTGTGGGAATTCGTTGCGCCACTCGGCAACAACTGTGCAACATTCGCCGTCGGCTCTGTCTGGTGATTAATTGCAATTTAAACGGTTTCAATTAAGCCAATGCGCATCTTTCTGCAGCACAGCAGCCCAAAGCAGGCCCAAACACTTTCCATTTTCCTTTTTTTTTTTTAATTTTGGATATTTGTAATATCGATGGAATTGATGGTATTGACACACAACTGCTGCAGCTGGTGTTGCCTCGAGATTTGTATATCGTTTGATGACTGATTGTCTATGTTGAATTGGCTGCTGTGCATAATTGAAAGGAACTGCACTTGGATATGTGATAACCTTAAATAAATGTTATCAATTCGACTCGGTAAGCTGCGCTCAAGATTTTTGTGTATATTTTTTTTAAATGATGTTAGTAGATTATTTTATAATAGTCTCATAAGCATATGCCTACAACTGTCATTAATTCACCCTCTGTGCATGTGCAAGTACATGCCATGCCTCTATTATAGTAACCAACAGCGCCATGTTACCGCCCCCTTTTGAGCAGTTGTTGCCATGGTCAAGGCACAACAATTCCGACGAGTGCAGCCACAAGGATTAATTTCTAATTTCGCCTAATGCTCCGCCAAGTGTTTCAGTTTGTGTGTTGGTGCGTTGTTTACATTTTGGTTGTCGTGTTTTTATGTTTTTGTCTAATTTACCTTGATAAAATGATCCCAGTGGCAGTCGTAGTCCCATTTTCATTTCCATTCCCATTCCCGTTCCCATTCCCAGTGTTTATGTCCCCTCCCATGGCCCAGTTGCCAGTTTGCTCTGCCCTACCCCCAGGCTGTCTCCGTCTCCGTTTCGGCCTCTAAATGCAGCCCAGTCCGTGGTCTCTGGCTAGGGCTGTGGCTCTAGCTTGGCCTTCGGGCCCACATGCTTGCCACCATCATTAATCATGACGTTTCAGCTCTGACACATTTGCCCGATCGGCAGCAGCAGAAGCAGCAACAGCAGCAACAGCAGCAGCAGCAGCAGCAGCGGCAGCAGCAGCAGCACTATTGTAATGAAAACGTTTTGAAAGCCCTCAGACTAACGTCTGCCGCGTTGAGACGTCGATGTCCGGCCAACAGAGCCAGAGAGTCGGACAGACGCACAGCAGGCCTCCGGACGAGGGCGACGACACGTTGATAGACAATGAAGTCCATGGATGAGCAGTTTGAAGACAAATATTTTCATAATGCCACCACAGCATACCCACAACCCACAACCCACATGTAAATATTGGCTCACTATTTACAAACTATTAGCTACAGTTAAGGACAGACTAATTGTAGATAGGAAATGTGGAAGAAGACAAATCGTAGCTAGGAAGGAATCTGATGAGGGGCTGCACACCTTTAAATGGAAGGGAAAGGAAAAGAAGATCTTGTTCAAGTATTTTTGTAAACTAATTAACAAATGATTTAGGAACACAAATACCAAATTCAAGCTGATTTGGCTTAATTTTGTATATAGATTTAAGAACTTGACATGTAAATTCCCTATTCAAATCTAGGATTTTGATTAAAAAGCACACCTATAATTGAAATAAGCACGAGTTTACTTACTTACTTACATTTAGAGATTTTGGGATAATAAATTAATTTCTTAAAATACAATTTTCATTATCCCAATTCACTAATATATATTCAATATTGCTTACTGTATATCTTTGCATAACTAATATACGTAAAATTAGTCATGTTGTCAACTTATGTACATATTTACACATGACATGCTCCTGGCACAAGTGTATTTACTGTTCCTTTGCCTCGGCGAATGAGCAGCTGGCCAATAGGACTAAGCTCGAATACCCTATGGTATATGAAGGGTAAGGGGTGGGACAGGATAAAA
Source organism: Drosophila kokeensis (assembly GCA_035042145.1). NCBI lineage: Eukaryota > Metazoa > Arthropoda > Insecta > Diptera > Drosophilidae > Drosophila > Drosophila kokeensis. Next base: position 1,209,026 of record JAWNLT010000376.1, on the reverse strand, counting down.
GAGCATATGCTGCTACTGCTGCTGCTGTTGGCTTTGGCACTGTGCAAGCGATACAATAATTGCTCTGGGCTGTCGTTCACATCGTCATCGTCATTGCTGCGGCTTTGGCATGAATTACAAAAAATAAAACTATATATACTAATACATATATATGTATATATATATGTATATAAATACGTATAAAGAAAAAAAGAGCGGCAGCAACAACAATGAGTAAAACTAAACAAGAATTCAGTATACAAAGCCGCCATTCATTCCATAGCCGGCGTTTGCAAACACACACACACACACACACACAGGCACACACAGGCACACACCATGCCGTCTGTTTACACACACACGACCCTGTCATGCAATGGTCACAAGCTGGAGCTGGAGCTGGAGCTGACCAGGCTAACGTGTTCTGTTCGATCAGACAACGACGTTGGCAGCACCACCACCACCACCAAGAAGGTGAATATTGTTGTTGTTGTTGGCATTGTATATGACCAGTGTGTGTGTGTTTGTGTTTGTGTATGAGTGCCTCAATCATGTAATTATTTCCTCCGCAACCGCTTTACCAATACCGACGCGTCCGGGCAGAAAAGTGACCAACACATGCACAGAGCAGTCAGCAGTCAGCAGCGATAGCGACAGCGACGTCGACAAATGATATTACAAGTGGGGCCAAGTTGGAAGGCATTGGATATAAAAAAGTTAAATAAATAATAAAAAAAACCCGAAACTGGTAGCGTGTTTCGCTTTGAGTTTTGTTCTCTTTTTGTACATTTTTTTTTACGCTAAGCAAACAACAAAACTGAAACAGAACAACAGGAGAATTAAGAAAGAATGAATGGCTTTTAGAGAGCCGAAGATTATATACCCTAATATAGAAACACAGAAGGTCAACTTTGAAACTTATCGCAGCCTGCACATGGATTCATTTTGATTTTTGGCTCTAAGTCTCTTAACATGCAGCTTAGAGTATAAAAAACTAAAAATTTTTCAATTATTGTATAATAATCATATTCTGATAAAATCAATCGGGTTAAACCCTATATAAAATAAAGATTTTGAAAATTCTCTCAAAGGCAATTTTAATATTTTTCTTGAACAAACCTTGAACTTGCCTGCAAGCTCATTAATCGCTAACTCTACGAGCAGATTAAACTTGTTTTTAAACTCTTAAACTAGTTTAATCAGGTATTAATAAAAAACACTTGCATACTTCATTACAAAGTTGTTTTGCCTTCAGCAAGAGTAAAAAAATTACAGCACAAAGACAAAAAACGTACACACAGAGGACGGTCTAAATGTATGCACATACTTATGTGGCACAGACCTACATGCAAGAATATATGCATATACATGTGTGTGTGTGTGTGCAAGAATATATGTATATGTATGTGTGTGAAGTTGTGTGTGTGTGTTTGTTTCGTGTTTTTTGTTACTCAATTTAATTCAGGTAAAATATTTTTTATCCATGCCCGCAGCGCGCTTAAGCTTTGGTCACGAACATGAAAAAGCGTCGTTTCCGTCGAATTGCT